>CM076578.1:369179554-369813806 GCA_034641835.2 Pinus albicaulis | reverse complement strand
CTTTTAGAACTTCCGCCAATGAAATCCTTTGTTGCCACTAATGTCCTTCCGGGCTTGTGTCATCCCACGATATCCCTTTATGTGTTGAACCCTTAGTTAAATTGAGGGGGGGGGGGCTGAATCAGTTTAATACATTCATGAGCCTTTAAACTTCTCATTAAGCTTATTTGCCGCTTAGTTTCATAATCAAATTTATATGTGAACAATCTTTATATGTAAGTAGAAAGTATTAAGATCATGTGGCAAAAAACTTATTATGAGAGCAGTAAGTGATAAGCAAATTGACTAGACCATATCAACACATAGGCATCACACACAGAGACAACAGATATAAGTGGAAACCCATAAAGGGAGAAAACCACATCTTATTATTTTTGTGATGCAAAGGCAAGCTCCAACTCCCTCTCACCACTGATTTTCTATACGCACCAACCCACAAGAGGCTCCAACCTCAATTCTGCAAACTACAACTTGCAAGGAAGCTCCAACTCCCATCAATTTTCTGCACGCACCAACCTACAGGAGGCTCCAACCTCAGTCAGCTACAACTAACATCTATCAAGCTACAACTTGATAGGGAAGATCCAACTTCCTCATTCTAACAAAAGAAAACATTTGCTGATTTACCTTGGATATCAGCTCTATTATGTACCCTCTTTTTTGTTGTCCTCCAGTCTTCAAATTTGTCTTATATCATCTCTGATTTTTCACAGCATCTCTTTCTTCTCCTCCTTCTTCTTATATTCTTTGCCTCAATTCTTCATTCTCTAACCTCTATATGCATATCTATGAGATATCATTTATATAGTTCCCCTCTTGACTGTTTGTATTATAAAACGAATTTGGAGTGAATAACCATGACTATTCGGCTTCTGCCTTTTCATTCCTTTGTCCAACTCATAAAAAAAATATATACCGCATGCATAAATTACAATATTACGAAAGTGGAATTTTGTTTTCCTCCAAAGATTTGCCAATGCATCACAAACAATATAAAACCCAATTAAAACATTTAAATTTAGTTACAATGTGAATTCCAAATCAACCCATTCAGCCTTTTTTGAACACTCCGTGTTGTGTTTTCTCATGCCTATCTCTCGTCTTTTTTCCTTCCTATATGCTTTGCTCGTTCACTCGTTGTTGCGTAACTCCCGAATATATTTAATCGCCTTTTTAATATAATGTAAATCAACTCTCGCGTAATAATAAAAGATCCGTTTAACATATAAAATGCCCTTTCGGGACCCACCAACCCTAACTTTTCTTATGCTCCGATTGCGATTTCTCCTCTTGAATACTTTCGATTGCGATTAATCGCAATCGCAACTTTTAGTTGTATGTTCCAATCTTCTACTTTCACTCGATGCGATGATTCACTGTTCACAAGTGTAAATATATATATATATATATATATATATATATATATATATATATATATATATATATCGTTTCACATAAATATTTACCGCTTTGTTTCCTTTTAAATCTTGCACTTTGGTCAAAAACTCGGAGTAAACATATATTAATTTTTCCTTTTGTATGGAGCCCACATTACATATACACTTCACCTCTTTTATATTTTCAATCGCAATTGCAACTTATAATTCCTTATTCACTTATACCTTCGACTGAGTCGATGCGATTTACAATCTTCGATGCGATCACTCACTATGAATCCAACGGTTGCGATTAAATCGCACCATCGCAATCGCATGGTTCAATGTTCCGTTGTTCTGTTTTATTCGATGTGATGAATCACTATTCACTAATAGAAGTATATATATATCTCTCTTGTTTCATATATATATATATATATATATATATATATATATATATATATATATATATATATATATATATATATATATACAATTACCGTGTTAATATATTTTTCCTCTTCGACCTTGATTATTTGATTTCCACCGATGCGATTAGAAAAGGTCCCACCATTGTAATTAAGTGACTCATATCCGACGTCCATCCTTCAACAAATCCGACGACTATTCTTCAATCACTCAATCGCAATCGCACATTTCAATTTGTTCATCATATGTTTCTCCTCCCATGCGATGAATCACTTCGATGCCCTTTAAGCCGAACTCAAACACATGAGAATCACTTTGTTTATAATGTATCGGGTCCGCTTCTTTATCACAATCGCAATATTACAATCGCATCCTCCAACAAATTGGTGCGTTGAACAAAGGGTCCCACTCGGGTTAATAAATTCTTCCGTCCATTCTATTTACACATTCGGTAATCAATTCGGGCTTAACCTTTGATAAAATATCATTTTATTGAATGCCGAAACTTTGACAATATGCGAAGTCATTCCTTTATATACCCTTTCTCTTATGGTTTATGAAAAACCATACAAACCCCCAAATGATATGACCTTCATGGGACATTCAATTCTATAAGTCCTCGGCCTTTGGATTAAAAACCAAGCACTAACTAATATGGATGTTAATAATAGTCATATATATGACATTTGATTCAATGGTTAATTCTTTTGGGCCCCACGACATGTCATTAAACCTTGATCCATATTTTACTTTATAACCCAATGCATAACCCATACTATACTTATTCAAATTAATTTTCGAATATTACAATGAAACCATGTATAAGTGTTTCGATATATAACTCGTGTATGTATATGGCCTCTATTTAAATGTTCACGTGAAAAATTTCACCTTATATCAAACCTTCGTCCTTGGTTTAAAGTATGATCCATCGCACTTTTAATATTGGGTTCTTTCCTTTTTATAATCTCCGCTTTCACTAACACTTATAATTAAAATGAAACTTTGGACCACAACATGTTACCTTACCTCTGATAAATCTTTGACTTTGGTTTAACACAAACCAAACTATAAACAACATTTGGCCTTAAACTTTGGTTTATGTTTCAATTTTCAACATACGTTTGACTCGGACCCACAATGCTTTACCTCAATTAACCTTCATACATCGCGCAAGTGTGATTACCATGGATCTTCCAGTACGTTGGCAATCGGACGGACATAACTAATATCACATTTTTTCTTTGGTCCAAGGGTTAACACATGAAAATTACGTGATGTAAATGGTATTCAAATACCACCCTAGGACACGTGGCAAGTGAAGACTTATATCGCATTTTTTTTCACAAATTCTACTTACCGCTTACTTATCCACGCGATACAACCGGTTTTTCGTTCCAAAATCGCCTTCATCGTTGATTCAAGGTTCCATTTCGCTCTCGGTTTCGCCTCCGCCTTTGACTTCACAATTTTTTATAAGTTAACCCCTATTTCCTCGGCATTTTACCACGGCGCTTCCAAGACTTGAATTAAGATAAGCACGTATAATACACACGCCTTTTCTCTATTAAAAAACTAGCTCATCGGTCCTTCTCACATTATATTCTCTCGTATTCATTGTTTCCATTAGGGGAATTTTGAGGTCTAAAATGGGCCTCCTAAGAAAAATGTACAACAAAAATAAACTTTGTAACAACCAATAGGATTCAAGATAATGATGTCAACCATGGGGGATGATTTACCAATTTTTTAAATAAAAGGGTAAAAATATTAAAAAATAATAAAATAATAAAACTACTTTTTCAACTCGTATTTTCAACTTATCTCCCACAATTTTTACTCAAATTTCGATTTCGGGAGTACTCGTTGGATGCAAAATTTAATTCCTCATCCAATGAGTACCCATGTTGCATACTTTCAATGAACCCCGCTACATGAAAAATGGGAAATACATAAAAAAACGTGATTACAATCACGTTTTTTATGTATTTCTCATTTTTCGTGTAGTAGGACCCATCGAAAGTATGCAACATGGGTACTCCTTGGATGAGGAATTAAAGTTTTCATCCAACGAGTACTCTCGCTCAAAATTTGAGTAAAAACTTTGGGAGATAAGTTGAAAAAGTAGTTTTTTCATTTTTCCCTCTAAAATTTGATGATGTCATCAAATCTTATTTGATTTTTTCCATTATTATTTTATAATTTCCTTAGGAGGCCCATTTTAGACATCAAAATTCCCCTAATGTGTATTCTACGTATTCTCTGCCTCTCGTATTCTCTCGTGCATGATTGTTTCATCGTTTCATCGTATTGTTCTGTTTTCTCTACAACCTCGTCTCTGCTTTCGCTCGACCCTCTCTACGGTGTACGAGGCTATGCCTATCGGTGAATGACCATTTCTATGTATTATCTGCTGCCTCTCTCGCTACTTCTCTACCTCTTTTTTCTCTCTTTGCCTCTTTCTCGCTTCTATGTTGCTCTCTTTGCCCCTGTTGCTTGGTGTTCCTCCTTTTCCATCTCCTTTTCCATCAATGACAAAATTTCCAACGAGTCTCCCCCTTTGGCATTGATGGAAATACACCCCCTCTCGCTTGTATTTTAGAAAGCCCTTTCTTCTGTTGCTTGATTTTACTCCCCCTTTTGACATCAATGGAAAAGGGTTGCACATTTCCTAGTGTGTTTTCCACATCTTTTCCATGATATTCGATCCTTAGGACCTGTTCCATGCTTTTCTCACTTGCTCGTGGTTCTTTTGTGACAATGTTTGATGATTGATCTCCCCCCGGAATGATGTTTTCTTCTCTGATCTCCCCCTCGGAATGATGCTTTCTTTTTTTGTCGGAGAGTAGCATCTCGCGAGCACTACCCCTAGTTTCTCTCTCGGATATTCAAATGGTTCTCTAGCAAGAGGTTTTGTGAATATATATATTGTTTGTTCTTTTGTTGGCACATATTCAAACTTCACTACCTTTTTGTGCTACTTGCTCTCTAAGGAAATGGTACTTGATTGGGATGTGTTTAGTTTTTTGAATGAAGTACAATATTTTTTTGATATACTTATTGCACTTGTATTATCACATTTGATAGAGATAGGTTCATCAATGCTTACCTTCATGTCTTGGA
Organism: Pinus albicaulis; assembly: GCA_034641835.2. Taxonomy (NCBI): domain Eukaryota; kingdom Viridiplantae; phylum Streptophyta; class Pinopsida; order Pinales; family Pinaceae; genus Pinus; species Pinus albicaulis. Next base: position 369,808,878 of record CM076578.1, on the reverse strand, counting down.
GGATTTGTTTCATCCACATGACTTGTGTGCAACATGTTGCTCGTTGCTATGTATTTGGTCACGTCGTAGATAGAGATATCGATGTTTGTTTCTTTCTTAACCATGCCACCGGACTTTTTCCTAAATAGAATGCACCTCCACTTGTTCTTTTCCCCTGTCATCCACACAGTCGACCCAATCCGCCTTTCGTATATGCTTTGTCAAAGTGAAGCTCTTTCCTTTTGGACACCATAGCCCATACTTGTGCGCTCCTTGTAGATATCCGAATATTCTTTTGATCGCTAGAAAGTGATTTTTTTTTGGTGTTGCTTGATATCTTGCCACAAGTCCTACTACCAACATAATATCTAGTCTAGAAGCTCGTTAGGTATAGTAAACTTCCTATCATGGATCCGTAATGTCTTTGATCTACATCTCGAGATCCATCATCAACACATAGCTTGCATCCAGTGATCATGGGAGTTGACACGAGGTTTGCGGTCTTCCATTTTGAAATTTTTCAACATCTATTTTAAGTATTTTTCTTGTGAGATGAATGTACCTATGTTCTTTTGCTGAATTTGAAGTCCTAAGTAGAAGGTGAGCTCTCAAATCATAGACATCTCGAACTACGATTTCATTTCTTCAAAGCAAATCCTTTTTCTAACTCATCTTTGTTGCTTCCAAACATGATGTCATCTACATACACTACTACAATCGGGAGTTCATTTTCATTAGTCTTTATGTATATATTGTTGTCTACTCCCTCCTCTCTTAAAGCCTTGTTTTTTGCAAGTGTTTGTCCGACCTTGAGTACCATGCACGAGGAGCTTGTTTCAGCCCATATAGGGCTTTCTTTAACGTGCACACATAGTCTTGTTTATCTGTTAAAGAGAATCCTTCGGGTTGTTCCATGTAGACTTCTTCTTCTAGATCTCCATTCAAGAAGGCATATTTCACATCCATTTGATATACCTTGAATTCATGGTAGCATGCAAAGGCCAAAAACATTCGATAGCTTCCATTCTAGCTACGAGGGGCATATGTTTCATCATAATCAAGACCTTCGATTTGTGAATATCCCTTGCCTACAAGTCCGGCTTTTTTTACGATTACTGTCCTTGTTCATTCATCTTATTCTTGAATACCCATTTTAAGCCTATGAAATTTTTCTCGGTGGGTCTTGGAACTAATTCCCAGTGTATTGTTCTTCTCAATTTGGTCCAGCTTCTTCATTCATAGCATTCACCCAAAATTTGTCTTTGTCGGCTTCTTAAAACTTCTTTGGTTCTATTTGAGATAACATAGCCAGGTATACTTCTTCTCGTTTTTTCGACTAGTCTGTCTTCTTGTCCGGACTCCTACACTCTTGTCTCCAATGATTTGATCTTCTGGATGGTTCTTTTGAGTGTATCTTGAGGAAAATTTTGAGTTTAACTCGATATCTTCCCGTTGTCTTGCTTGATTCATCATCATCTTGGTTCTCTTCTTCATGATATTCTAGAGGATTGCTGCAACCTATACTTCTTGTCTTGTTTGGTAGTTCTTCATCAAATCTTACATCAATTCTTTCCACAATCTTGCGAAGAGTTTTTTTGTAGCACTCTGTAACCCTTACTCTTGGATGCATATCCTAAAAAATATTCCTTCATCTCGCTCTTGCATCAAATTTCCCAGTATTTTCATCATTATTCTTTATGTAGCACTTGCTTCCAAAGACTCTAAAGTGCTTGATTGATGTTGGTTTACCATGCCACGAGTCATAAGAAGTCTTTTCATGGTTTGGTCTTAAAGGAGCTTTGTTAAGAATATGCACAACCGTGTGTATTGCTTCTACCCAGGAGTTTTGGGGAATGTTACTTTCTTGCATCATGGCTCGGAAATTTGTTTTACGTAAATTTTTTGTCTCTCCCGCCACTCCATTTTGTTGAGGCATCCCCTGCAATAGTAAACTATTGTTTTATCACATGTTCATTGCATAGGTCCGCAAAATCATAGTTTGTGAATTCACCTCCTCTGCTTTGATCCGAAGCACTTTAGCTTGCATCCCGTTTGATTTTTTTTTCTAATGCCTTGAATATATTGAATTTCTCAAGTGCTTCCGATTTATATTTGAGAAATGCAACCCATGTCATTCGGAGAAATAATCTATTATCAGCATGAAGTAGGATTCTCCACTTGGTGTTTTACTTCTTGAAGGTCCACACGAGTCCATGTGTACAAGATGAAGTGGCCTACTTTTTTGATAGCTCATATTTGGTCTTAAGGGATGTCCCGGTCTGTTTTCCCAATTGGCAAGATTTACATATGGTATTTGAAGGCTTCTTTATTGTCGGCATATCTCTGCCTACTTTCTTCTTGCTCAGAATGATGATATGGTCGAAGTTAAGATGTCCCAATATTCTATGCCATAACCATGACTCCTTAAGTTTGCTAAGGTGGCATGCTTCATTCGCTTCTTTCACTATGTAGACATTACTCTCTGTTCGAACACCTTTGATCGTAGTCTTCCCTGTGGTGCTTGATCCGACTTCATAGTCTTGTGCTCTAAAAAAAGAACTTCACATCCTTTATCACACATTTGGGCGACACTCAGTAGATTTTCCTTCATCCCATCCATAAATATTACATCTTGGGCCTTTCCTCTGCCATTATCTAGGCTCGATTGAACCTTTTCATTTGATTTTCCCTACTTTATCATTTCCAAAAGTAACATTTCCAGATTTCTTTTCATCAAAGGTTATAAAACTTGCTTCAATCTCCAGTCATATGCTTTGAGCAATCACCTGTCCAAATACCATTGGCTTTTCGGGTCTTGAGTACATAGAGACAGGGTCACATTTATTCACCTTCTTTTTCCACCGTATGCATCCTTTTGTTTGGTACTTTTTCCGAGATGATGGACCACATTCTCGGAGATGACATTTGGAAGGCATATGTCCAATTTTATTGCATACACGACATTTGATCATATTTTTAGCAGAATTGTGAGTATGAGTAAACTCTCCATGATTCATAAAACTCCTTGAGGTTTTGAACATTAGTCTTTGTCAATATTTTCTCGCATTCTATGACTTTATGGTCAAATTCTTTACAATAAAAAACAGTATCCATAGAAACAATTTGCATACCCGATGAAAGGTTGTCTTCTCCATTTTTTTTGCTTGAGATAGTCTCTTCACTATTTTCATCCTTTGCGGGTTTGAATTAATTCTCCTTGTATGACAATATGCGACAATATGTCCCAGCTTACGCGAGGGCATAATAGGTGGCATTTTTCATAGGAGGGAAGAATCTCCTTTGATGGCTTCCAAATTTGACATATTCGAGAGTATATGAGCCTTGTTTTGTTGGTCGTGTATTTATTTAATTATTTGTCATTAGAGGTTCCTTCTCGGTTTCTATTTTCTTCATTGCGAGTTTCTTCTTCCGTAGGAATCATCCGAGTCGCTTCATCATCCTTATCTCGCTTTTTACAAAAATGATATTTTTTTTTCTTTTTTCTTTGCCTTTACTTGATTCTCCTTCATAGCCTATCCCAGCTTTTTGTCAAAGGAGATCTTTGAGCATCCGAAATTTCATTCAACTTACTGGGAGCTTGTCATTTGAGATGAATTTATTGACACTTTCCTTTAGGCATTTTCTAATTTATTCCTCAAGCATACTACTTCTTCTTCCAATTTCTCTTGTTCCCTGAATTTTATCCTTAATTTTCTTAAGTAAAATGTCTTCTACCTTCTTGGCTTCTTCAAGCTCTAATTTCATATTTGGGATCGGATGTGGAAGCTGCAGTGTGTCATCCCTATATGTTACCCTTTTCTTGGCCCTCATTATGGCTTTCTTTTCAATCAGAGTTGGCCTCTACACTCACTCGCTCCTTTCTACATATCTTCCAAGTGTGTTGTAATCTCTCTCCCTAAGTTGGTAGGCCATATCAGGCATCAAAGCCTTTGGTGTATTTCACTAAAGCCATACCTTGGGGAGGTTTCATGTGTGGAGGAAGAGCGTTATAAACACCGTGTTAAACCTTGAAGAATAGTCATTGACACTCTCCCCTACATTTCTTTTAGGGTTCTTGTATTCGATAGGATTTGGAGAGGGTTGGTCTTGACTTCCCATTTGTTTATGAAGGTCTCGTTGAGGCCCCGAAAATTGGGTCTACAACAAGGGGGGATACCCACCCGATCCGGACCTTGGTTAGCAGACTCCTTTTTCGTTTGGTGTAGTGGGTCCGACTGGGGGATGATGGGACCAATTTCCCAATATGTGTGTGTGTGTTGAGAATAGATATTTCTTTTCTAAAAAGGTTCCTAAGTGAAATGCTTTTATTCTATTTCTAATATAATCATATGTAAATTGTATTCTAATTTAAAAAAGAAATATCTAATTCTAAACTAAACCCGGGATGTAATCTTGTTTATGCGATCTAAAATGATTTAGAATAACAACCGATAATAAAGATTATTCAATTGTTATAAGAAAATAATTCAATAAAGATAAACCATTTCATATAAAAAGTTAGATGAAACAAGTTATGAAAAAACATATCGCATAATAAGCTATTCATACACTAAGCATAAATAAATATCTATCACCGTACAAAAGTGCCAAATGATAAATTAAGCATTCAAACATCAATATATAAACAACTCGAACATAAATATTACTTTAACACGAAAGCAGAAAAAAGTTAAGAGACAAAAGTACCATTTATAACTCGGTTCTACTCATGAGCTAGAAGCAATAATGATTTATCTCTTCTTAATCCAACATCTACTAAGAGTACGGAAATGCAACATTAGTAGAAGATATCAAAAAATCTCGTTCCATTCATTCATCAAAACCTCCTGCGAGGGTGCGAAGTGCATGTTCCGAGGACAAGTTTTTGACAAATTTCAGGGACCCTTCTCTAAATGCATGAGAAGGGTTTAAATACTACTAACTAAATCTAATTATAGTTTATTACAAAAATTTAGGATTCGGTTTAAATGACCGTCCTTTTTATAGGCAAAAAATAAAGTAAAACTAATACTAAATCTAAAACTAAATTTAACAACTAATTATTTATGAGTTTGATCTTTGAATTTGCAAGCATCCAAACATTGATTTGAGAAGAGGAGGTTGGCCGACTTCAGATTTTAATTATCCCGAAAAAACGGAATCGGCAAGTGTTGGCGCGATATTCTAAACAGAATTAATGATGCAATTAAGAGCACTCGCATTGATCGTGTGGTTTTACCAGTACATGTCTAGTAAGAATCCCAATTTAACTTTGTCAATTCTTGAATTGATTTTTTCCTTTTCTTCGACTTTTCTGTTTCCACTCTGTTTGCAATTTCTGTGCTTGTGATAGGTATCCTGGAATAGTTTCTAAAATCAAATTAACTTTGTGCAAATTTTCATTTACACAATTAGTAATGTTGCTTGCTGTTGTAGCTGCTTCCTCTACTACTTTTTATGCCTCTTTGATCTGTGCATCCCAATTATAGAAGAGAATTTATTTATGACTGTCATTGATGATTGATGCTCCTGCTCTTTTTCCTTCCTCTATCTTTTGCCATGCCAAATAATTAGTAACTCTTTCATTAGTTAAATCATAGTCATGTCATAATTCTACAACATGATTAGTGATTTTATCACTTTCTTGACAAAAAGAGTTCCATTGTGAGATTTTTACGGCATAATATATCTTGTTGTTGCGGTAGTTGATTCTTCAAGGAAATAGATTCTAAAATAAAATCCGTAAGCTTGGAGTCATCTTTATGCATCTCTTTCATAATCTATATTTGTTTCTCTTTTTTCGGCCAAGATTTTCTCGATATTCGATCCGCATTTGCTCGAAACTCTTGCCGTAACTTTTCAAATTGTATCCGTGCTTCACTCGTTAGCATGTGCTTGTTGCAATTGTTGTTGCGTAACTTGTATTTGATCCTCTTTTTTCATTTAATAATAGTCGTACCTCGATTCTTTGTCAATAGTTGCGGAGGCATAAGCTCCCGTAATCCGAGATAATTTAGTAAGATTTTCGCTTGGATCCGTAGTAGGATCTTTCCATAAAACATCCAATTGTTTTGCATCGATAGAGAGCACACTTTCTATTTTCCTTTTCTTTCTTTGCTTTCTTACTATCGCTTTATGTTGTGGGCTATAAAATATATCCGGAGGAGGAATTTCCTCTATTTTAAGTACAAGCTCGGAGGAGGGAGTAATAGGTATATGTTCTCGTTTCACGTGACATTGCCACTTATTTCTATAATCAAACCTTTTTGTTGTCCGTACGGGAGTTTGTATATTCTCGTCCTTCAACATTAATCAAATCATTAAATGTTTCCCATTCTTTATCTAATCGAGTGCTTTGATGGATGGTTGTTGTACATTAAGAGGTGGAAGATTCAATCTGTGGATTGGTTGAAGTCTCGTTGTTGTGAAAGCTCTTTTGATTGAGTCGTATACTTTATCGAGCCTTCACTTTTATCATTATCAGATTTTTTTAGAACGTTCGGAAGTTTCTTTGCAGACTTTGACTTAGACTTTTTCTGTATCCGAGTTGCCACCGAGATCGACACTAGGAGTTGGTTCCCTTGCGGGTTCCAAGCAAAAAATTATCCAAAGGAATAGTGGTCAATCTTCTTTCTCTCGTATATTTTAAACTCTTGAAATTCTTCCTGGGGAGAACCGTGTTTGAGCTAAATGCAAAATTTCTTTAAATGAACATTTTTCTTGAAACATATCATCAAAAAGATCTTCTTCTCCAGTAAAAATACTCTTACTTTGACTGGGTGGTGAAATCCTTGACAACACCATATGGATCAAATAGCATTCTTGGAAACTTAAACAATTTTAAACATGTAATATTGTTTACTTCCTTAAACGCATGAACAACATCAAATAATGAAAATGCTCCGTAGGGACACAAGAAATTGTGGCCGAGATGGCTTTATTTTTTATCCTTTAATTCTTTTTTTCAAACCTCCCTTTCCACAGAGTTTGATATGCAATTTCTCGAGTATGAGTTTATTCGGAACATACAAGGGTAAAACATGAGGAGAAGCAAAGCTTCCAAAAACCCTCACATAGGTAAACAATTCTTCTCCAAACCATCTTGCGACAGGGGAGAATGTCTACTTCGCTTCGGGGGATAACCTTGGAGCATCTTTATTATACAACACTCTATACAAGTGGCAACATTATGCCATGGAAAATCTTGTAAAAATGAGGAATGAAATTTGATTCCCACAATTCTTTATGATAAACATGAATGGGTAGGGATCTTGAATTGTCCATTGCCAACCCATTAAAGGGAACTTAGAAACAAAGAATATTGAATCCATAACATAGGCGCAGATAGATAAAAAGGAGGATAAATCCTCGACGGATAGCTTCGTTTAGGCCGTAATTGAAAATAGCCATGGCTAAGTTATCAAACAATATTTTAGCCCGATCCACAATGGTAGCGTTAACAACGAGCATTCAATAAGGGAAGCCATTCAGGGAAAAAACTTATTAATGTTAGGCTTTCCAAAAAGCCTACATAGCATAGCGGCAAAGAAACAATATGGAGAAGTGAGTGAACCGAGTCTAGCACATACCGTGTTTATCTTTCTTCGATGGTTCATCTCTTCGGGACCATTCCTTGGTGCATTATCGCCAAATTTTCATTTTCCTTGGAAAATTTCTCCATAAATTGCTTGTTGTAAGTTGCTTGAGGCTCCGGAAAATGATACATAAGCCTCAAATCTTTTTGGAGTAAATGACCCGATGCGCTCTTGACCTTGAGTTTTTGAACTGCCCTGTCCATAACATCGGTGCTATCCAAAGCACCCATTTTACCATGTCTATATATGGAAGAATTCTAGGTCTTGCTGCTATCCGGTGTAAAAATGAACAAGAAAGCTCGTAAGAGATGCTTTAGAAGAATTACTTGAGCCCTCGCGATGAGCCGCAACATCCATTACCCTTGGGTTTTATTCTTCAAGAAAATTAAACATACCCTCCCAAGTGGTGATACCAAAGCGTCTTTGTTGCAAGCAGATTCATGCGTACAAGGATGCCATCTCCTTACTTTCAGAACTCGAAGCTTTCTCTTTATTCCCCATAATACTACGAATATTGCTTTGTATATGTTCCTCGTTCTTCGCGCCTCATGATTTTTTATGAATTAAGTGAGAATAATGATATGAGAAAGGTGACGGGATAGTTTTAAATGCCGAAGGCATATGAAATGTATTATTTTAATGTGAAATAACCTTTCAATCAAAACAAAATCCTTTTCATTAATAATTGACAATCCATTCATTAATTTGACATCAAAGCGCATAACGGATATCGATTTTATGGAAAGATTTTCTTCGTACAACGAGCTTTAAGAATCTGTGATAATGCGATATGCGATTTTCTTTACAATATCGTAAAATTTCAATATCGCAAATCGCAACTTTCGTATCATCGCAATATCACAAATCGCAACTTTCGCAAATCGCAATCTCGTAACATCGCGAAATCGCAATATCGCAAAATATAACATATGAAAAAATATCCGTTAATATATTTTCTCGCGATATGTGATTTACGACGCATAGTTTTTGGATCGCGCTATCGCAATTTAGAAGATTCTTCTTTGCAAAAAGATATCTTTTACTTTTTTGCAATGGATGTGATATTTTCTTCAAAGAAAGGTTTTATTCTAATTTTTCATAAAATTAAGTTTATTTAAAGATTTTCCAAAGAATTTTCTTAAGTTAATGATAGTAAGTTTTATTGAAAATGAAAACAAACACCAATTAATTTTTTTTGGATTTTTAAACTAAGGGTTCCCACTTATTTATTATCATTACTATTATTAAATAAGAAGGGGGGTTGTTGCTGGCCACAACAATTGGCGATTCACTTGGAAGAACCGAGTTATCTCCGCTTTTTCTTTTGGATTTTCTAAATTTTTCAAAAACAGAAAAATTTTCCGAAAAATCAAACTTTATTATAAAAAAAGACAAAGTACATTATGCTTTAATCTATAAATGATATTTCATTTCTTCTAAAGTGATCAACTTTGACTATTCACTTCTCAAAGCAGTCCTGTATCTACATCATTGGCTACTTGGTTTATAAAAATACAACAAAAGGCTTCTCTCGTATCCGCTTTAAATATGCTCATTTGTCGTAGGTAGATCCACCGCCGCTTAGCAAGCGTTTTATAGCCTCGAAAGGGTTACCCGTTACCCAACAATGATCCTATGTCCCACTTAGAGAAATATACAATTTTCAAAGAGAAATCCATATTCACACTTATTGCTTTCATTTTCTTTTTACCCTTAAAGAACAATGTCTTGGTTTGGTAGCCAATTTATGATGCTGCCATTCACTTGATTTATAATCGCTTCTGGAACAAGCTAGCTCGTGATGAGACCCCTTGTCTTTTGATTGCAACAATCTTGAGTCATTGCCTTGTTGTGGTATACAATTTTGGCAAAGTCAACAAGCTATAATATCTATGATCATGGTACGTCGGCTCGTGATGAGACCTCTTACTGTTTAAGTTAAAAGTGTGTCATTGGATTATTCCCTGAATATTGTAATTTCCTAGGTGGGGAGGAAGTCATTGTTTCCTTAAGATAGCTCTGGATGACAATGGTAGAGTTTTTGGAAAGAACTTTTCTACAGAGAATCTTTGTTTTGTTATTGGTACCTTTCATTGAACTAATATAAAATAATTTCCCACTAAAGGTCGTTTTTTATCAAAATTTATAAAAGTTGAAACTAGTATCATTTCTAGGCCTAAAGCTTTTAACTATATCTTTGAATAATAATGATCAAATTTCTATAATAATTCTATTTATACAAGTGAAAAAAAACAAAATCTAAAAGAGAATTTGTTTCTTTTTTGTGAATTCAAAATGTAACCATTAACAACTGGTTTTATTATGACAATAAAGAAAACTAATATACAAAATAGAAGAATGATCTCCTATGGAAAATGTTTTTTGAGGATCTATCCATTAATAGGTAAAGATTCTCTTTTTCCTATCAAATCCTGTAACATAAAAGTAGATGGACCTATGACCTCTGTGATTTGGAAAGGACCAAGCCACATTCGTTGAAATTGTGTATGCTTCCCTTTTTCCTCATGAGTCTTGTCCCATTTTAAAACAATATCTCCAACCTGAAAATCTTTTCTGGTCATCATGTTTGAATCAAAAGAAGCTTTCACTAATGCTTGGTGATGAGCATGAGTTACTTTGGCCTTTTCTTGTTGTTCTTCTAGCTTAACTATTTCCATATGCCTTAGTTTTAAGGAAGAAGTTGGTACTTCATCAATATATTGGACTAAGGCTAAAGAAGGAATTTCTAAATGAGTTGGAAGAACTACTTCTTTCCCATAAACTAAATTAAAGGGAGAAGTGCCAATGGAGGATTTCTGTGTTATTTGATCTTCCCATAAAGCATATATTAAAGACTTATGCCAATTTTTATGATTTTGATCAATGGTTTGCTTAATGATTCTAATTAAGTTTTTATTTGTGGATTCAGCTAACCCATTTCCCTGTGGATAATAATTGGCAGAGTATTTAAGTTTGAAACCTCTCTTTAATGCAAATTCAGTCATAGAATTACCAAAGAAATATGATGCATTATCAAACATTAAAGCAGAAGGTAAACCAAACCTGGTGATTATGAACTGATCTATGAACTTGATAATGTGCTCGGCATTAGCAGTTTTAAGAGGAACTGCTTCTACCCATTTCATAAAATAATCAGTTGCTATAATGATATACCTATGCTTCTTAAAAGAGTGAGGAATGATCTCACCTATTATGTCCAATCCCCATTGATCAAAAGGCTGTTCAATGTTTACTGGTTGTAATGGCAATGATGGTTTCTTTTGTCTTCCAGTAGTGGTTTGACATACTTGACATTTTCTTACATAGCTATGTGAATCTTTGAATAAAGTGGGCCAGTAATAGCCTGCGCGAAGAATTTTATGTGCAGTAACATCTCCAGCATAATGTCCACCTGCTGACCCATCGTGAAGTTCCTGCAAGACTTTTTTAGCTTCAGATTTCTCCAGACATCTAAGAAGAACAGAATCGTAATTCATTCTAGAAAGAACATCATTGACAAGTTGATATTGTTTAGCTTTCAACCTTAGAGCTATTTTCTTGGTGTAATCGAGATTTGGAGGAGCATATCCATTCTTCAGATAAAAAATGATATCATCATATAATGGTTCAACATCGTTTAGGCTTACCTCATGCATTTGTACCTCTTCAAATGGTTTTTCAGAAATAAGTGATGCTCCAGCTAGTATTTTGCAAAATCCTTGACCTCTTACAATACTTGCTGGTTTGATTTCTACATCATATTCTTGCAAGGCAGTAACCCAATTTTCTCTTTTCTTGCCCACATATTTTTGAACTAAAAGATTTCTTACCGCTGGAAACTGTACTATGATTTTTTATGGGTTTTAAGTAAAAAGGGTCTGAAATATTTAATTGCTTTGAAAACAGCATAAGCTTGTTTCTCCACATATGAATAATTCAACTCAGCTCCCTATAAATTTGAACTGAAGAAAGAAATTGGGGCTTCTGCCTTGTCTTGATTTGCTTGAGTGAGTATCGCAGCATAAGATTTATCAGAGGCAAATGTATACAAAATAAAAGGATCGGAAAAATTTGGAGTTGCTAAAGATGGAGCATTAATAATTGCTTGTTTGATTAGATTGAATGCTTCATATTCATTTTGGCCCCATTTGAAGTTTGAATTATTTTTAATCATTGCTTGTAAAGGAGATAAAATTCTTGAAAAATCTAGTACAAATCTCTTTACAAAATTAATCTGGCCGAGGAAAGATTGCATAGCTTTCTTGCTGTGAGGTAAGGGTATTTCAAAAATCTCATTGATTCTATCAGGATCAATATGAATTCCAGATTTTGACACTATGAATCCAAGAAGTTTTCCTTCACTTAATGCAAAAAAGGATTTTTTCGGGTTAAGTGAAATTCCATACTTTTGACAACGTTGGAAGATCTGTTTCAAATCCCTGAGATGATTGCTTCGTTTCTTGGAATATATAGTTATATCATCCAAATTGATTACCACTGATTTGTTAACTAATCCCTTGAATGCGATGTCCATGGCTCTCTGAAATGTTGCACCAGCGTTAATCAGACCAAAAGGCATCTTTTGATATGCATAAGTGCCCCATTTGGTTCTGAACATAGTTTTCAATTGATCATCAGGATGGACTAACACTTGGTTGTAGCCAAAGAAACCATCTAAGAAAGACATTAATTTTGATCCTGCAATTGCCTGTAATATTTGCTCCATGGGAGGCAAAGGAAAATTATCTTTTTGACAGTCTTTATTAATATTTCGAAAGTCAATACAAATTCTAATGTCTCCGTTCTTCTTTCTAACAGGAACCATATTGGAAACCCATTTGGAATGTCGAACGGGAAAAATAATCTTGGATTTCAATAACTTATTGAGTTCAGATTTGATCTGATTTTCTAGATTGGGATGGATTTTTCTCAGCTTTTTTTGGACAGGTTTTTCATCATTTATCATTGGGATAGTATGTTGAATGATAGAAGTGTCATAAGTTTTGAGTTCATCATAGTTCCAAACAAAGACACTTTTATATTGTTTCAAAAGACGAACATATGCTAATTTTTCTTCGAGAGCTAGACTAAGGCCTAGGTTGATATTCTGTGGTTTGGTATCAGTTCCTAGATTTACTAATTCATAATATAGAGTTGAACTTTGCAATTTTGAATTGGTAGATCTTTTGAATCGATCCTTCAAATCATAAAGGTCTTCTAACTTGACTACTGACTTTGGCATAGCATTATTAGTGCTATCATGTTGTAATTGTTTGTCATGTTGGTCTTCATCAATTATCTGATTGGTGTAAAATCCTTTAGTTGTGAGGAAGCTTACAATATCAGGATCATTTTTGAAAATCCTCCAATTGGTAACGTTATCAGAAATCGAAGGTCTAAAGATTAATTCAATTGAAAATCGATCAGGACTAAAGTCTTCTGCAGGAATGAGCTTGGAAGCTACGTTAGCTAGGAGGTCTGAACTAGCATTCTGGATTCTAGGAATTGATGAAATATTAAATGCTATAAAATGTTCAGTCAGATCTTGGACTAAAGATTGATAATGCTTTAAATGACCTGATAAAAAATGTATAGTATTGCGTACCTGTTTAATTACAATTTTCGAATCTCCGAAAACTTGTAGATATTTGATGTCTAATCCGATTGCTTTGTATAATCCTTGGACTAAAGCCTCATATTCTGCGGTGTTATTAGTGAAATAAAACTCAAGTATACAAGTCAGCATAATTTTGTTTCCCTCTGGACTAACTAGAACGCATCTTGCTCCTGCTCCTTCATTAGACTTAGAACCATCAAAAAATAATTTCCAAAATAAAGATTTATTTACAGGAGTATCTACAAAATTAATACATTTAGAACTATCTGTTTGAGAAAAATTTTCTATTTGAGATAAAACTGAATGTTATAAATAGGGTGAAGTATGAGCATTGAAATTTCTAAGAAAGAATCAGGCGAATAATTGCCAATAATATTCTTGGTGTATGCAACTAGTTCATTCTCTCCTTCCGGTTCTGTTTACTATGTATTTCTGTGTTTTCTCGTTCATTTTATAGGGTGATTCTCACGTGTAAGGAAGCCACATATGCGACCAATCGATTGCAAAGTATCCATGAAGCTTTTCGACAGTTCCTGCTAAGAATTAAGCCATAAAATTCTGGAATATCTGCAACTAAAATATCAATAACTTGACATACCTTTGGATTTGATGAGAGCCTTATGGTAACCTGATTTAATTCGCCAATCACTTCAACTTGCGATCGTTCTGGCTGAACTATGTGTACAACAGATTTTTTTGGTTGAATGTTCAATTTTGCACATAGTGATTTTGGTAGAATATTAGATGAAGCTCCATAATCCACTAAACAATTATGCAAATTTTTATTGAAAATAAGTAAGAAGAAATGGAGGAGTATGAGATCTCAACCTTCCTCCAATTAAAGCGATATTTTCAAGATCAACTTTACTAATCGTATTAGCTAGAGGTCTTCCCATTTCGTTGGAAGCTTGAGAAATCACAGGATCAGGCAGAGGTTTTTCTGGTACAGCATGTAATTCTTTCAAAAGTACCTTTTGCTGGTGTTTTAACTTGATCAATTCATAAAAAGTGATGTTAGCCCTAGTCTTTTTCATGTCTTCTATGATATTATACTCCATTTCATCCGGAACAATCAGTGTTCTTGCTGGAGTTGATAAATCTGTTTGGACTGGGCTAGTCTGAGTTGTTTTTGATGTTGTTTTCTTGGGTGGAACTTTATCCTTAGTCAATGAGCTTGCACTCTTTGGCTTAGGAGTAGGTTGAGGAGAATCAAGTTGATTTCTACTTCGAGTGCTAACTGGGGATGCTTCTTGATATTCCTCATATGGGAGGATCAAATCCCACATACCTTGTACTTCTACGATTTCTTCTTCATTAGTAGTTTCTTCAGTAGCAGTTTCCTCTTCTTCTTCTTCTGATTCAGCATTAGTAATAGAATTTGGTGGCTTTGAATCAGTTGAAGGGTTTCTTCTAAAAGGCTTGAAGACTTTTTAGAAGATGTTTTTGCTACTTGTTTCTTAATGTCAACCATTTCGTTAGACATGGTTTTCAAAACTTTCTGCAATCCTTCTAAATCAAATGGATCTTTTGGTTGTTTTTTCTTGGGATCTTCCTTAAAAGTGACCTTCTTGGATTTTCTTTCTTCTATCGCATTTTTATTTTCAAGAGAAATTATACGTTTTCCGACTGCTATTGCTTCCTTCATATTGTCTGATAAAGTTGTTTTGTTAGCTCTGTCAACGAAGTTTGCTATGTTTGATGGTAAAGAAGAAATGTACCATTCACTTCGCACTTCTTCACTAGGCTTGGAAGTAGTAGGAATTTTATTTAACAGTTTATTGAAACGTGAATTGAAATCCTTGACAAGTTCTTTTGAGTCAGCTCTAAGATTAGACAAGTCATTAATTAATGTCGCTATAGATATGTCATCACCAAATTTAGTCAAAAATTGATCTTGAAAGATATCCCAACTAGTGATGGATCCAGATGGTAATGAGAAATACCATGATCCAGCTGCTCCTTGTAGAGTATAAGGAAAAATTCGGACAACAGCATCTTCATTAATAACTCCATTGAGATTTATGGATAGCATAAAATTGTTTATATGTTCTTCTGCTAACATGCATGCTTCAGGATTAAACTTGGGCAGCCATTTTTCAAGATGGGCCGGTAATTGACTCAAGGGTGCAGGCATTAAGACTGCCCCTGGATTATTCCATGGAATTTGGGCCATCGTTGAACTAATAACAGAGGAAAGTGTAGAAGATGATATCTGTGATTAAGAAGATGAGGATATTACAATTACAGATGATTGAGAAAGTGATGTGGAAGTTCCAGTGGAGTGAGGAATAATAGTCTAAAGTGGAGGGGTGGACGGTTGACTTCGTGGTGAAGATGTTGAGATGGATGATGATGATGAAAGAGTCTCACTATTAGACCCTTTAGGTGATTTCCTAGCTTTCTTCCTTGTAGGTAGAGGTAACTCAGTTGGCTGAATGCCAAGCTTTTCGCTCTATAATCTGGTAAGAGGATGAGCAGGATTATATTGTGAAGTTACACTGCCTTGAGATTTATCAGATCTTTGAGGTGATATTCAAAATCGCTGAAGTTTATGAATCAAAGATTCAACTTCAGGAGGTTCAATAGCAAATTCTTCTAAAAAGTCAGGGTTTGTAGCAGTGTCTGTTCTTCTTTCGACTTCTGGCTCTAGATTTGGGATTTCTAAGTGCGATGGAGAAGTCGGGGAAGATGGTGAGGGTGATTTACTCTCAGAATGGTATTTAGATTTAGTTTTACTTTCCATTCATAGTTCGTGGCCCTCCTTCTAGCGCCAAATATGTTGATGCCCTGAAAATCGAGTCTATAACAAGGGGGATACCCACCCGGTCCGGACCTTGGTTAGCAGCTCCTTTTCCATTTGGTGTAGTGGGTCCGACTGGGGATAATGGGACTAGTTTCCCAATATGTGTGTGTGTGTTGAGAATAGATATTTCTTTTCTAAAAAGGTTCCTAAGTGAAATGCTTTTATTCTATTTCTAATTTAATCATATGCAAATTGTATTATAATTTAAACTGAAATATCTAATTCTAAACTAACCCGAGATGTAATCTTTCTGTTTATGCGATCTAAAATAATTTCGAATAACAATTGATAATAAATATCATTCAATTATTATAAGAAAAGAATTCAATAAAGATAAACCACTTCATATAAAAAGTTAGATGAAACAGTTGTTAAAAACATATCGCATAATAATCTATTCATACATTAAGCATAAATAAATAGCTATCACCGTACAAAAGTGCCAAATGATAACTTAAACATTCAAGCATCAATATATAAATAACTGAACATAAATATCACTTTTAACACAAAAGCAGAAATAATTAAGAGATAAAAGTACCATTTATAACTGGTTCTACTCATGAGCTAGAAGCAATAATGACTTATTTCTTCTTCATACAACATCTACTAAGAGTACAGAAATGCAACATCAGTAGCAGATATTAGACACAGATATTAATAAATCTCATTCCATTCATTCATCAAAACCTCCTCTGAGGGTGCATAAGTGCATGTTCTGAGGACAAGTTTTTGACAAATTTCAGGACCCTTCTCTAAGTGCATGAGAAGGGTTTAAATACTACTAACTAAATCTAATTATAGTTTATTACAAAAATTTAGGATTCGGTTTAAATGACCATCATTTTTCTAGGCAAAAATAAAGTAAAACTAACACTAAATCTAAAAATTAAAAACTATCAATTAACTACTTATGAATCTGATCTTTGAATTTGCAAGCATCTAGCATTGATTTGAGAAGAAGAGGCTGGCTGACTTTAGATTTTAATTGTCCTGAAAAAACAGAATCGGCAAGTGCTGGCGCGATCTTCTCAGCAGAATTAATGATGCAATTAAGAGTGTTGCATTGACTGTGTGGTTTTACTAGACATGTCCAGTAAGAATCCCAATTTAACTTTGTCAATCCTTGTATTGATTTTTCCTTTTCTTCAGCTTTCTGTTTCCACTCTGTTTGCAATTGTTGTGCTTGTGGTAGGTAACTTGGAATAGTTTCTGAAATCAAATTAGCGTTGTGTAAATTTTCATTTACATAATCAGTAATATTGCTTGCCGCTGTAGCTTCTTCCTCTGCTGCTTTTTCTGCTTCTCTGATCTGTGCATCCCAATTATTGAAAAGTATTTCTTTATGACTGTCATTTATAATTGGTGCTCCTGCTCTTTTTCCTTCCTTTGTCTTTTTCCATGCCAAATAATTAGTAACTCTTTCATTAGTTAAATCATAATCATGTTGTAATTCTACGACATGATTAGTGATTTTATCACTTTATTGACAAAAAGAGTTCCACTGTGAGATTTTCTGGCATAATATATCTTGTTGTTGCAGTAGTTTATTATTCAAGGAAATGGACTCTGTAATAAATTCTTTGAGCTTGGGTTCATATTTATTCCTTTCTTTCATGGTCTGTATTTGTTTCTCATTTTCAGCCAGGCTTTTCTGATATGTGATTTGCATTTGTTGAAACTCTTGCTGTAGCTTTTCAAATTAGATTTGTGCTTCATTGTTAGCAATGGCTTGTTGTATTTTTTGTTGCAGAACTTGAATTTGATCTTCTTTTTCATTCAATAAAAGTCGTACCTCAGATTCTTTGTCGATGGTTGCGAACGCATAAGCTCCTGTAATCTGAGATAACTTAGTAAGATTTTCAGTTGGATCCGTAGTAGGATCTTTCCATAAAACATCCAATTGTTCTGCATAAGTAGAAAGCACATTTTCTAATTTCCTCTTCTTCCTTTGCTTCCTTACTACTGCTTTATGTTGTGGACTATAGAATATGTCCAGAGGAGGAATCTCTTCTATTTTAAGTACAAGCTCAGAGGAAGGAGTAATGGGTATATGTTCTTTTTCTGTGACATTGCCACTTATTCCTGTGATTAAACCTTTTGTTGTCTGTACAGGAGTTTGTATGTTTTGTCCTTCAACATTAATCAAATCATTAAATGTTTCCCATTCTTTATCTAATTGAGTGCTAATGGATGATTGCTGTACATTGAGAGGTGGAAGATTCAACTATGAAGTGGTTGAATTCTGTTGTTGTAAAAGCTTTTTTGATTGAGCCGTATCCTTCACTGAGCCTTCATTTTTATCCTGATCATTATTAGTCTTTTTAGAATTTTCAGAAGTTTCTTTGTCAGACTTTGACTTAGACCTTTCTGTATATGAGCTGCCACTGAGATTGACACTAGGGGTTGGTTCCCTTGCGGGTTCCAAGTGCAAATTATCCAAAGGAATAGTGGTCAATCTTCTTTCTCTGTACATTTTAAATTCTTGAAATTCTTCTGGGGTAAACCATGTTTGAGATGAATGCAAAATCTCTTTAAATGAGAATTTTTCTTGAAACATATCATCAAAAAGATCTTCTTCTCTAGAAAATACTCTTACTTTGACTGTAGTGGTGAAATCATTAACAACATCAAATGGATCAAATAGCCTTCTTGGAAACTTGAACAATTGTAAACATGTAATATTGTTTACTTCCTTAAACGCATGACCAACATCAAACAATGAAAATGCTCCGCAAGCTACAGGAAATTGTGGTTAGATGGCCTTCTTTTTATCCTTTAATTCTTTTCTCAATCCTCCCTCTCCACAGGTTTGATATGCAATTTCCTGAGCTACGAGTTTATCTGAAAAATACAAGGGTAAAACATGAGGGGAAGCAAAGCTTCCAAAAACCCTCACATAGGTAAACAACTCTTCTCCAAACCATCTTGCGATAGGGAGAATGTCAACTTCTTCTTCAGGGGAAAACCTTGGGGCATCCTTATTATACAATACTCTGTACAGTGGCAACATTATGCCATGGCAAATTTTGTAAAAAAGAGGGATGAATTTTGATTCCCACAGTTCTTTGTGATAGACATGAACGGGCAAGGGATCATGAATTGTCCATTGCCAACCCATTAAAGGGAACTTAGAAACAAAGCAGATTGAATCCATAACATAGGCAGATAAATAAAAAGGAGGATAAATCCTCTGAGAGATAGTTCATTTAGACCGGTAATTGAAAATAGCTGTGGCTAAGTTATCAGACAATACTTTAGCCCAATATACAATGGTAGCGTTAACAACAGCATTCAATAACGGAAGCCATTCAGGCAAAAAATTATTAATGTCAGGCTTTCCAAAAAGCCTACATAACATGGCAGCAGCAAAACAGTATGGAGAAGTGAGTGAACCAATACTGTACATACCGTGTTTATCTTTCTTCAGTGGTTCATCTCTTCTAGTCCATTCCTTGGTGCATTCCGCTAAATTTTCATTTTCTTTGACAAATTTCTCCATAAATTGTTTGTTGTAAGTTGCCTGAGGTTCCGGAAAATGATACATAGGCCTCAAATCTTCTGGAGTAAACGACCCAATGAGCTCTTGGTCTTGAGTTCTAAACCGTCTGTCTGTAATATGAGTGCTATCCAGCACCCATTTCACCATGTCTGTATATGGGAGAACTCTAGGTTTTGCTGCTATCCGGTGCAAAAATGAACAATACAGCTCTGTAAGAGATGCTTCAGAAGAGTTACTTGAGCCTGTAGTAGCCAAGACTTCCATTACTCATGGGTTTTCTTCTTCCAGAAAATTATACATACCCTCCCAAGTGGTGATACCAACGTCTTTGTTGCAGGCAGTATCTGCATACAGGGAAGCCATCTCTTTACTTTTAGAACTCGGAGCTTTCTCTTTCTTTCCCATAATACTCTGTATGTCGCTTTGTATAGTCTTCTGTTCTTCGCGCCTGCGTTTTACGAATTAAGTGAGAATAATAATCTGGGAAAGGTGACGGGATAGTTTTAAATGTTGAAGGCGTATGAAATATATTACTTTAACGTGAAATCACCTTTCAATCAAAACAAAATCTTTTTCATTAATAATTGACCATCCATTCATTAACTTGACATTAAAGCGCATAACGGGTCTCTATTTATGGAAAGATTTTCTTCGTACAACGAGCTTTTTAAGAATCTGTGATAATGCGATCTGTGATTTTCTTCGCAATATCGCAAAATCGCAATATCGCAGATCAAAATTATCATAAAATCACAATCTCCACAAATCGTGATTCTCACAAATTGCAATTCTCGCAAATCGCAATTCTCGCAAAATCAAAAGATCGCGAAATCGCAATTCTCGCAAATCGCAAGATCACAAAATATAACATATGAAAACTATCCGTTAAATATATTTTCTGCGATATGCGATTTGCAACAAATATTTTAATGCATAGTTTTTGGATCGCGCTTATCGCAATTTAGAAGATTCTTCTTTGCAAAATATATCTTGTAATTTTTTGCGATGGATGCGATGCTTTCTTCAAAGAAAAATTTTATTCTAATCTATCATAAACTTAAGTTTATTTAAAGATTTTCCAAGGAATTCTCAATTTAATGATAGTAAATTTTATTTGAAAAAGAAAACAAGCACTAATTAATTTTTTTGGATTTTTAAACTAAGGGTCCCCACTTATTTAGTATTATTACTAATACTAAATAAGAAGGGGGGTTGTTGCTGGCCACAATAGGTCCTTTTCCAACAGATTGGCCTTTCTAAGATCCCTTGAGCTGGTGTCAAAAGCATTGAAGGTTAAAAGTCCTTCTCTGATCTTAGGCCTAGTTATGTGTTAAATCTTAACTCTGTTTTTCTCTTGGAATATGCTAAGGTAGGCCTGGAGTTAAATGACCTCTGACCTGATCTTAAGCTACCCTTTGTATCCTCATTGAGAGTTGCCTTTGAGTATGTCAAAGCAGGTCTATATTTAAATGATATCTGACCTGATCTCCAGACTGCACTTGGGTTTTCTTTCCTTCTTTCACCTTCACTCCTTATTGTCTCATTCCACCATCTATCTAAAAGATCCTTTAGTCTAGATGACTTGTCCTATGAAAGACTTGGCTAATTGTTGTGCAAGTAATTCCCTTTCATGACTCCATAGCCCAATGGATTGACACATTCTTAACCTATCCTCTTTTGCCGAAACATCTTGCTGCTTCGTTCCTTTCATTCCATAACCTTCTCAGTTAGTGATCTCTGACCAACCCAACAACCAACCAAATCATTTAAAACCCCCCTTGTGCTTCATACCTAGCCTAATACCTCATTTTGAGCTTTCAAAGATATATCATTCTTTGCTTTATTGGAGAGATCCTTCTCCGGGTCCAGGAGGGCTAGATCCGAAGGCCCCAAAGTGGTTCTGATGTTGTCCAGTATTTTGGTCTTGCCAATCTGGCCAAAACACTAGAACCCCAACATAATGGCGACTCCACTGGAGATGAACTTGTTGGGGTTCCCATGTTTTGGCAAGGTTGGCAATACCAAAAGATGAGACAAAATAGAACCACTTTCAAACCTTAGGATCTAGCCCTCCTAGGTCCAGAGAGGGATCTCTCTATGTTTGCCAAAGGTATATGTCTTTGAGGCTCAAGGTTTAGATTTTAGGCTAGTTATAGGCTCAAGGTTGTTTGTTTAATTGTTTATGTTTGGTTGTTGGGAATCAGGAAATAAGGATCCAATATAAGACAAGGATGAGCAAAGAGGAAAATTAGGCAAAGGTAGATAACTCAGAGAACATCAAGGCCATTGGGCAATGGAGTCAAGAAAGGGTTTACTTGTGTTCAATGTGCAAGCTTTCAGTTGGGCTAGTCATCTAGAGCATTTGGATCTTAAAGATGATAGTTGGAATGGGACATTAAGGACTGAAAATGAAAGGAGGAGAACCATACAATTATGTCTATAGATCAGGTCAGAGGTCATTTAACTCCAGAGCTACTTGGACATAAATCAGAGGCAGAACAAGGGATCTTAGGCAGGCTTAATTGAGATCGAAAGATCCTAGTGAGGCAGAGACATGATTCTAGACCTCCCAGTGTTCTTAACTCATCCAACTAAATCCTAACAAGAACATCTAAACATAGATTTCATTAATTCATACATCAGATAGCAGGCAATAACATCCACTACACTGGTTAAATCAATGGAAATCAATGTTCAAATAGCACATGGAGCAGAAAACATTAAAGGTAGGGAGAGCAGGAACATAGGGCACCTAACAAGGTTGAATCCTATGTTATACTTCTATTGCCTACTAGAAGAACATGAAACAGTATGAGAATGAAATAAACAGAGTTAGGAAAAACATCACCAGCTGCTTTAGATCAGGATCCAAAGAAATGTGCTTGTCATATTAAAAACAACACCAATCAGGCACAACATCGCCCACAGCTTGAACATTCAGTCTGAATACATCTAATCTCAGCCTATCTTACAATATTACACAGAGAACTTGTCTCAAGAGGAAAATGCTTGCATTTCTCTGATATCTCATCAACAACCATTACAATAATCTCCTTCTGCATTTTATAGCAGAGGATGAACCAAAAGATCAACTGAGGAGGTAGGTGAACACAAAATGTATCATTAAACACAGAAAAGAGTAGAGGGCCGAAATCCATTCTGTTTCAAATCTCTGCATTTATCTCTGGTATGGCTTAGGTGTTCTGACTGCAGTACTATGTGGTACATGTGGTGAAATCACAGACATAAAATAAGAAACAGTGAAATCTGCCCTACTTGTGCAACAAATGCTTCTGATCCTGTAGGACTGCTGTCAGGGTAGGAAACTTCAGGGACACGATGCATAATCAAAACCGCATGGGCGTTTTGTCCTCTGATGAAGAAAAACATACTGCTGCTATAGAAAAAACCCTGGTGGTACGGCTTCCCATGCATTTAATCTCTGAGAGGTCCTCGGGGTCTTCGATTTGATGCTTTACCTCTGAAAAACTGGATTGAGCCTTTTAATCCCCATCATAATGCTTTAATTCTGAGCTTGAGGCCTAAATATATGCATTTGCGTGCCTCAAGGTCACTGCTGCTCCATTGATGGCGCAAATTGAGCTTTAATGGTGCCGGAAGGTTTTCCGCAAAATTTAGATCATGTTCTTTTAATGAACGTCCTGTTTTCACCTTCCCGGGTCATTTTCCATAAATTCTGCTGCTGTAAGTGATTTTCTTTGATCTCTCTGTCAACAGTGACTGCGCATTATGGCGGTGTTTTATCATTTATGACCCTGCAAAACATGAAAACTATGAAGAAAAAAATGGATGGGGTGGCGGATGATGAGCATGATTGTGCAGATGGTGCCATGGTGGAATAACGATGGACTGTGGCGGAAGAATACAACGTTAAATGGAATACAGGAAAGACGACAGAGGGTCAGCGGAACACAGAGAAAATATACGTGAAAACCTTGAAAAACCTGACCTTGAATGTTATATGCAACAGAATGAATGGATGTACGGTGGACACACGTGGTGGGAGTGACGTGGCGGGGCGGACCAAGGGGATGGTCAACGGAGGGCAAACAGATCTGGACCGTCGATCATGGTGGAGATCGACGGCGGAGGGCGACAGACGGTGGGCCAACAGGTGTGATGGACGAGGGTTAAGCATTGCGCAGCTCGGATGACTGATGACCGTTGGATGAGCGTTTCGAGATCTAACGGCTGACATCGATTTCGCTCGGCATCCGTGGTCGAAAGTTAATGCGCGATGAGCTGGCAGTTTTGGGATCATACAGAAGAAACGCGTCAGCAACTGTATGGAATCACTGGGCAATGGATGGATACCACCTACCGTGCATGAGCGGTGCAATGGAAACCATGGTTTTGGAATAGTGCACGGGCGGGGACCACTGGCGGGAGAACTGTGGGCCGTCAGATTATCGTGAAAATGGACGGTGATGACCCAGCAAGGGAAAATGAATGCGGGAGACGTGGGCGCTGGGGATTTAATGACCGTCGTCCGATATTCCAAGATCTACGGCTAAGGCTGCGCCCGATGAATGAATGCGGAAGGTGTCTTTGGAGTTGGCGGATGGTTCCAGGATCAGGTTATATGGAAAAAAGGAGAGGGGCTTAGCAGCAAAGGGGCTAGGACCCATATATGCGGAATTTATCATTTTAATTCAATTTTAATGCGCTTTCGGGCCCAAGGAAGGTAACGATAGGGAGGTGAAATGGGGATCTAGGGAAAAAAAGGGTGATAGTGAAATTCAAAGGGGATTTCGAGGGGATTTAGAGGATTGATAGGGGAGAAATGGGGGAAACAAGGGGATTTTGACAAAGGGGAGTGAAAGGAGAATAATGTGGAATTGGCAGGGGACAAGGGGTAATAGTAGGCCTTTTAGGAGCAGCATTTTATAATCAGTGAGGCTTTAGATAGGAGATCAACAGAGGGAATTTTATTGAAAAGCAAAGGCCTGCAGAAGACTTCAAGGATGATGTGTCTCCAGGGGAGATGCATTCCTTGAAGGTTTCCAAAATGATATAGCCCCCAGCTTTCTTGTCAAGAATTTCATAGGGGGGCTAACAGTGGCTCCACATGGGGATGGCTTCTTATTGAAGGAGGCAAGAAACCAGAAATGATCTTTGGAGTAGGCCAGTTGCCTGCTGCTTGGCACATCCCTTTCTTCTTTGATCAACTACCACATTATGAAAAAGACATCAGCAGAAAATTTTTCCCAACCAGTCTACCTACCCAAACTACAGTCCTAACACTTTTACCTTTAGGGTGCACTTGAGCTAGCAGACCCATTACATTTAATTTTCAAAACAAAAAACAAACCTATTCCAAATCTACCCTTATTTCTCCATGAGGCCAGATTAGACTGTTGGCCTCATATGTTTCTCTACCTAATCTACTACCTGTTGGGATTAAACTGTCCAACAGGTTTCTTCTCCTACATTCTAAGACAGGAAATTGAAAAACAGTCAAGCCAGGATTAGACTATCTGACTTGTTGTGAATCCAAAGCACCAAAACATTTTCTTATGGACAGAAAATTGCTGAAAATTTGAAAGCAAAATTGTGAAGGCTGGAAATCTCCAATTTGAAATATCCTTATTTTTCTGTGACTCAGGTTTTGAGCATATTAGAGTCACTTCTTTTTCTTCCTTTCAGCTCTGGTTTTGGGCATGTTAGAGCTGATTCTTCTTTTCTTTGCTGGCCCAGATTTTGAGCATGTTAGGACCAGCTGTCTTCTCTTTTTCTCCTTTTTTTTTTTTTTTTTGAAGCATCTTTCTCTTTTCTGAAATAAACTGCAATGGTATATACAATGAAGAATGAAGCTGGAAATTGAAACTTAGCAGAAGTAATGTTTGAGCATCCTGTCGTTGACAGGACCCCCAAACAGCTCTGTACCATCAAGTTCTTGTAGAAAAAATGCATTTGGGCCCATAGTAGCTTGGATAATGTATGGACCCTGCCATAAGCTATCAAATTTTCCATGTTTACCTTTATCTTTCCTTCTTGAGTCCCACTTTAGAACCTTGTCACCAATTTTGAAATCAGCAGCTTTGGTTCTTTTATCAAATAGCTTTTTAATGTTTTCCTGAATTCTGACAGCTCTGTTATACACCTCCTCCCTTGTTTGCTGCAGATGGATTGTCTGATTTATCCTTCTTATAATGCTGTCTTCCTCTGATTGGATCTCCTGGACAAGTTTTATTACTGGAACTCCAAGGCTGGTAGGAAATACTGCTTCTGTCCCATAGACTAGCTGGAATGGTTACATGCCAATGGATTTTTTTGTAGTAAGCCTGTCAGCCCACAAAGCATGCACCAACTTGTTGTGCCAAGATTTTTTGTTCTCCTCTAATAGATTTTTGATGATTGCCACTAGGCTCTTATTTGATGATTCAGCCAAGCCATTACCTTGAGGGTAATAGGTAGTTGAATTACCAAGCGTGATATGGTACCTGTGACAAAAATCAACCATTCTCTTGGATCCAAAAGCAGCAGCATTTTCGGTGATTATTTTCCTTGGACAACCAAACCGAGAGAGGATATGACCTTCTAGGAACCTAATAATGACAGAGTCTTTGGCACTCCTAGTGGGGACGGCCTCTATCCACTTAGTGAAATAATCAGTGGCTGTTAAGATCCATTTGTGTTGTCCTGAAGAGGCTGGATGAATTTCCCCTATAAAATCTAGACCCCATTGCATGAAAGGACCTTCAACAGTGATGGGCTATAGAGGGAGGGGAAGAAGTTTTCTTTTTCCTTCAAAGATCTGGCATTTGTGGCAAGCAGTTATCATTTTATGGACATCATTAAAAAGAGTTGACCAATAATAACTAGCCCTGAGTATTTTATTTGCAGTGGCTTTCCAACTCAAGTGGCCTCCACATTCTCTAGCATGAAATTATTGTTTCATGTTTTCAGCTTCAGTTTCAGACAAACATTTCAGCAATAGGCCATTTGGATTCTTTTAGTACAAGTTTTCATTTAGAATGCAGTAGTTTATGGCTTTGAGTTTTGTGAATCTGGCCTTAGTTTTGGACAGTTCTGGTGGAGCATTCAGATTGGTGAGGACATAAAGGATATCAGAATACCATGGAGAGCTTTGGAATTTCTCTTCTAAGTGGAATTAGGTAGGCTTTCCTGCTCATCCAAGGCATTCACCATGTTAATGTCCAAGGCTTGCAGATTTGATTCAACCATTAATTTAGCCAAACCCTGTCCTTTGATCAGTTTGGTGGGTTTAATCTCAAGATCATACTCTAGAATCACAGAAATCCACTTGCCCCTTTTCCCATCAGGGTCTTGGGACAAGATATCTTTGACAACAATGTTAGGCACATAAGCAATTGTATGCGAATGAAAAATGTACACCCTAAAGTCCTTCAAGGCTTTGACTAAAGCATAAGCCTGTTTCTCCATTATGTTTTACTTCAAGGGTGCATCTCTTAGTGCTTTACTGAAAAAGGAAATTGGCTGTTCCATACCTTCTGCGTTTTTCTGTAGCAAAACTACAGCTATGGTGTGCTCTGAGGCAAAGGAAAAAATCATGAAGTCCTTTGAGAAATCAGGACTAATCAAAACAGGAGCTTGAGTGAGTGCAAGTTTCATAGATTCGAAATATTGTTTATCTCCTATAGTCCATTTCACTCCCATACCTTTTTTCAGCATATTAGTCATATTTCTAAGGTGTTCGGCTAGGTTGGGAATGAATCTCCTGAGGAAATTGATCTTGCCAATGAAGGAATGTAATTCCTTGATGTTTCTCAGATGTGTGATCTTCAGTATTCCCTCAACTCTCTACGGGTCTATCCTAATTCCCTTCTCAGATATAATGTGGCCAAGAAGTTTACCTTCTTGCAGCCCAAAAACAGTTTTCTTAGGATTTAAGGACAGACCATACCTTCTACATTTTTCGAAAACTTTCCTCAGATGTTTTAGGTGTTCTTCTTCGGTTTTAGAGTAGACTGTCAAGTCATCCAAGTAGATCACTATGAAGTGTCCTATCTCATCTGTGAATGCTATGTCCATTTCTCTTTGGAAGGTGGCTCTAGCATTCATCAATCCAAAGGGAATTTTCACATACATGAAGGTGCCCCATGGAGTGGTAAAAGCTGTTTTGAGTTGGTCTTCTGGGATTACTAAGACTTGGTTGTATCCTGAAAATCCATCTGACAGGGAGATTATCTTTGAGCCCACTACCTTCTTTAGGATATGTTCCATTCTAGGCAAAGGATAATTGTCTTTTAGTGAGGCTCTGTTAAGATTTCGGAAATCTATACACAATTTGATCTCCCCTGTTTTCTTCCTCACAGCCACTAAGTTTGATACCCAGTCAGAGAACCTTACAGGGACTATTATGCCTACCTCATACATCTTCTTGATCTCTTTTTCAACTATAGGCAATTGTTTTGGATTTATCCTACGGATTTTTTGTCTGAAAGGCTTCTGATTTTCCTTCAAAGGTATCTTGTGTTGTATTATGCTTGTGTCATAGGCCTTTAGGTCTTCATAGCTCCATGCAAACACATCAATAAATTCCTTAAACAGGTCAATGTATTTCTTCTTCATGGCTGCAAGTAAAGACTTAGCCAGTTTAATCATTTTGGGGTTATCTTCAGTGCCTATGTTGCATTCTTCCATATTAAAGTCTGCATGTTCTATCGTGGGTTTTTTTGCTACATCGTCGAGGTCAAATAGTTCCTCTAAGGGTGCCAGGCCTTTGGGTATATTCTTATCTTTGGCCTGCAGCACTTCTATTTCTTCACTATCTGCGTTTTCACATTTTGCGGTTGAATTTCCGGTCTGTTCATTTAAAGAATTTATTTCTATGTTACAGGGTGGGGTTTCTTCATCAAAGGAATCTTCATTTAGGCAGCTACCGTCAGGTTTGGAGCTTGAATCAGAAAATTCAAACTCATTTCTGCCTATCAGGAAATCCTCAATCGGTTTGTCTCCTTCAAAAACCTGCCAATATTTTTCATTATCCGGCACTGCAGGTCTAAACTTGGTCTGAATGATGATATGTTGGTCACTAGGGGTTTTAGGGTATGAGCTAGCTAGGCAAGCTAATCCATTAGCAACAGCGTTTTGACCTCTAGGAATGAACCCCAATTCATATTCAACAAATGTTTTCAGTAAATCCAGAGTGTCATTCCTATACGCTCTTAACCTGGGGTGTTTTTCTTTGTACTCACCATTCACTTGTTTTATGACTAGCTCTGAGTCTCCTTTCACAGCTATCCTGCAGGCTCCTAATTTCTTCAATAGATTCAAGCCCAAAATGAGAGCCTCATATTCTGCGATATTATTCGTACACTTGAAATGCAGGTTGACAGCGTGGCTCTCTGCATAATTACTTTCTATATTGCGTAACCACACCCCTGCCCCAGCACTCTGCCTAGTACAGGACCCATCGAAATTCATTTCCCACAGCGGTTCGCCATTATGTTGCGTTGTGGGGACTGCACTAGGTTGTAAATTGTTTTGTGGTTCATTATGGGCGTGAAGATCAGGGAGGTGGCTAACTTGTTTTTTCCGTTCTGTTTCTGTTTCTGGTTTACTCAGAACTTCATTTTCTGCACCCTGCCCATGGTTTTCTTCATCGTATTCTTCTAGGGTAGCCATTACGCTAAAGTCCATGGGCTCTGCATTGTTGTTTATATCTCTGTTATCTGACTCTGTCTCCCCTAGAGATTGATCGTTGTAAAGAATGAAAGAATCCAAGTCTGTGTGTACAGAGTATAATGGTGAATTCTCAGGTTTTTCGGGGCTGGTGACTAGGAATTTCATCTGGGCTTCTCTATACAGTCTTCTAAGTTGGCCAAATATAGGGATAGTGGCATATGAGCCATCCATCTGCATTGTTCCTTGCAGTTTGGCTCCCCATGATCTAGATAATAGCATGCCATACTTAGGTGGCACATCTGCCACTACAACATCCATGACCATACATTTAGCTGGGATCTGGGTCAAACTCACACACAAGTCTTTGATGAGGCCTAGGCATTTTACTCTGCTAGAGTCAAATGAATATAAGTCCTTGTATGGTTGGGTTATCTCTAGTCCTAGCCTTTCCATCACTACCTTAGGCATTAAGCTGTGAGATGCTCCAGA
The DNA here is from genome assembly GCA_034641835.2 of Pinus albicaulis. NCBI lineage: Eukaryota > Viridiplantae > Streptophyta > Pinopsida > Pinales > Pinaceae > Pinus > Pinus albicaulis. The sequence continues at coordinate 369,779,260 of CM076578.1, read as the reverse complement.
ATCATGCATTGCATTGTGGAGGATCCTGTCATGAATGTTGAGACTGATATAAAAAGGTGGAACTACCCCTTCCTGAAACTTTCCCTCGATTTTTGGACCAAACAAAAGGGCGGTTTGATCATCACTCAGATTTACAGTGTCGCTATTTACACTTAAATTTAATGCCTTCGAAATTTGGCCTTTATATACATCCTGAGTGGCCAGCTCAAAAAGTGGGACAGAGATTTTGATTTTTGCAATCTCACTCTCTAAATTGAAAGTGGACTGGGTCTTTGGAGCGCTTAACTCTGTTTTATTTGCTACTACCTTAGTAGCTGAATCAGTTTGTGATTTCTCACTATGTACAAGGGTGGGAACTGTTATATCAGGAGCACTAATTGAGGGGCTAGTGCTGCTAGTTGGTATACCTTGTTTTTCAGTGTTTTGGTTGTCTTTTTGTTTGTCCTTTCCAGAACTTTCAGCTGCTGATTTGGAATTTTCAGCAGTTACTTTAGAAGTTTTGTCAGCTCTTTTCTTGATGATAACCTCAGGAGCTTTGGTTTTGGGAGTGTCTTGGTTCTTTTTGCTCCTAAGCTCATATTGTTATCTGACCTGCAACATGGCATTTTCAAATCCTAACCTGTAATCATCAGATTCAAACCATTCTTCACCCCAACAGGAGGGTGAGGGTTGGTCTTCTTCCGAGTCACAGTTAAGGATTGAGTGTTCTGTTTTGAACATGTTTATTGTATTCCCTTCAGACTCTTCTATGATTCCCTCATCTTCATCAATAAATTTTTGGAACGAGGGAATAACTTGTTGATCTGTTTCCTTTTGTCTGTTGGGAGTGTTGTTGTTTCTCCTAAAGTTTTGATTTTGGTTCTGGGTTCTATTTTGGTTATTGATAGTGACAACCATTTTCTCCATCATTTGTTGTAGCTTATCCACATTCTTAGATAATTTTTCATAGTTGGGATCAGATGTGGAGGCTACATTGTCATCCCTGTATGTTACCCTCCTCTCAGCTCTCAGTCTTGCTCTTTTATCAATTAGATTTGCCTCTATGTTCACTGCTCCTTTTTGCATGTCCTCCAATGTGTTGTATTCTTTGTCCCTAAGCTCATAGGCCATGTCAGCATCAAATCCTTTAGGGTATTTTTCCAGGGCCATGCCTTTTGGAGGTTTCATATGTGGAGGGAGAGCATTATAAATGCTGTTAAATCTTGTTGTGTAATCATGAACACTCTCTCCTACATTCCTTTTAAGGCTTAGGTACTCTGCTAGGAGTTGGCGAGGGTTTGCCCTGGTTTCCCATTTGTTTATGAATGTCTGATATAGAGCAGGAAGGTATTGGATGCTATTAGGGGGTAGGCCTTTAAACCATTTCTTCACATCACCCCCCAGGCTCTGAGCAAAGATTCTCATTTTGACTGTATCATCATCTATTTCCATATAGTCAAAAGAATCTTCCATTTTATCTACATGTTTCTGAGCTATGATGGACTCTTTGGCAGTGAAATGGGGAATCTTTGATTGATAATCATTTGGTAAGGGGACTAGAGGCTGAGGTAGAACTAGAGGTGCATACCAGGCTGCCATGGTGATATTTTGATAAGGTAAAAGGTTGATTTGGGCAGCTTGTATGTGGATGACAGGAATGTTATGACCCGCAGAGGTTTGCAGACCAGATCTAGGGTGGGAAAACCCCAAGTTTTGAATGAAGTGAATGTCTGGAGGTGTAGATGGAGGAGTCCCAATGTCCCTAATGTCTGGCTGGTCTAGAACACCGAATGACCTAGTTCTAGGTAAATTGTTTTGAATGTCTAGGTCGAGGAAAGGGTCTAAAAGAGATGTAAGATCTTCTGGTGCAGAGTTAGCTCTATGGATATGAGTGGAAATAGTCAATCTTTTGGGTGCAGGAGATATCTTAAGGATGCTCTAAGGGTTATCAACTATTTCAGGTGGGTTCGGATCAGGGCAAGCTCTTGTATAAATGGTCCTTGAAGCTAGAATGTTATTTCCAGCCAAGCAGCTTAACCCTACTTGTTACTTTTATAGTGGTCGATATTGTTTCAAGGATGGTCTCCCAGTGGAGTCTTATGTGAAACCAAGATAATCAGCAGGCCTATTGATCACCAGTGGAGTCTTTGACTTTGTAGGAACTGTGGAGTCGCCAGGTGGAAGGTTTAGGGTATTTCAAAGGGTTACATTGTCCACCACAGTGCTCAGGCACTATCAAATTTCAAGGATATCCTCAGAACACAAAAAACTCTAACCAGAGATTGAATGGGAGGGCATTTACCAAATATGTCACCTCCTAAAGGGGATGAGATCTAGAGGCTACCTGGCCCTGTCCAGGCTCTATCTAAGAGTACAATAGAGCACAAAAAATGACACCGAGGCTGTCCAAGAAGAGGTGTGACTAACTGCCAACCTAACCAGAGATTGTGGTTTTTGAATGCCTAGGGATGTTCAAAGTGTAATGCACTCAATCTCCCCAGCGAAGTCGCCATTATGTTGGGGTTCCCATGTTTTGGCAAGGTTGGCAATACCAAAAGATGAGACAACATAGAACCACTTTCATACCTTAGGATCTAGCCCTTCTAGGTCCAAAGAGGGATCTCTCTATTTTTTCCAAAGGTATATGTCTTTGAGGCTCAAGGTTTAGATTTTAGGCTAGTTATAGGCTCAAGGTTGTTTGTTTAATTGTTTATGTTTGGTTGTTGGGAATCAGGAAAGAAGGATCCAATATAAGACAAGGATGAGAAAAGAGGAAAATTAGGCAAAGGTAGATAACTCAAAGAACATCAAGGCCATTGGGCAATGGAGTCAAGAAAGGGTTTACTTGTGTTCAATGTGCAAGCTTTCAGTTGGGCTAGTCATCTAGAGCATTTGGATCTTAAAGATGATAGTTGGAATGGGACATTAAGGACTGAAAATGAAAGGAGGAGAACCATCCAATTCTGTCTATAGATCAGGTCAGAGGTCATTTAACTCCAGACCTTCTTGGACACAAATCAGAGGCAGAACAAGGGATCTTAGGCAGGCTTAATTGAGATGGAAAGATCCTAGTGAGGCACAGACAGGATTCTAGACCTCCCAGTGTTCTCAACTCATTAAACTAAATCCTAACAAGAACATCTAAACATAGATTTCATTAATTCATACATCATAGAGCAGGCAATAACATCCACTACACTGGTTAAATCAATGGAAATCAATATTAAAATAGCACATGGAGCAGAAAAAATTAAAGGTAGGGAGAGCAGGAACATAGGGCACCTAAAAAGGGTGAATCCTATGTTATACTTCTGTTGCCTACCAGAAGAACATGAAACAGTATGAGAATGAAATAAACAGAGTTAGGAAAAACATCACCAGCTGCATTAGATCAGGATCCAAAGAAATGTGCTTGTCATATTAAAAACAACACCAATCAGGCACAACATTGCCCACAGCTTGAACATTCAGTCTGAATACATCTAATCTCAGCCTATCTTACAATATTACACAGAGAACTTGTCTCAAGAGGAAAATGCTTGCATTTCTCTAATATCTCATCAACAACCATTACAATAATCTCCTTCTGCATTTTATAGTAGAGGACGAACCAAAAGATCGACTGAGGAGGTAGGTGAACACTAAATGTATCATTAAACACAGAACAGAGTAGAGGGCCGAAACCCATTCTATTTCAAATCTCTGAATTTATCTCTAGTATGGCTTAGGTGTTCTGACTGTAGTACTGTGTGGTAGATGTGGTGAAATCATAGACATAAAATAAGAAACAGTGAAATCTGCCCTAGTTGTGCAACAAATGCTTCTGATCCTGTAGGACTGTTGTCAGGGTAGGAAACTTCAGGGACACGATGCATAATCAAAACCACATGGGAATTTTGTCCTCTGATGAAGAAAAACATACTGCTGCTGTAGAAAAAACCCTGGTGGTACGGCTTCCCGTGCATTTAATCTCTGAGAGGTCCTCGGGGTCTTCGATTTGATGCTTTACCTCTGAAAAACTAGATTGAGCCTTTTAATCCCCATCATAATGCTTTAATTCTGAGCTTGAGGCCTAAATATCTGCGTTTGCGTGCCTCAAGGTCACTGCTGCTCCATTGATGGCACAAATCGAGCTTTAATGGTGCCGGAAGGTTTTCCGCAAAATTTAGATCCTGTTCTTTTAATGAATATCCTGTTTTCACCTTCCCGGGTCATTTTCCATAAATTCTGCTGCTGTAAGTGATTTTCTTTGATCTCTTTGTCAATAGTGACTGCACATTATGGTGGTCTTTTATCATTTACGACCCTGCAAAACACGAAAACTATGAAGAAAACAATGGATGGGGTGGCGGATGATGAGAATGATTGTGCAAATGGTGCCATGGTGGAATAACGATGGATTGTGGCGGAAGAATACAGCGTGAAATGGAAGACAGGAAAGACGGAAGAGGGTCAGTGGAACACAGAGAAAATATATGTGAAAACCTTGAAAAACCCGAACTTGAACGTTATATGCAACAGAATGAATGGGTGTACGGTGGACACACGTGGCGGGAGTGACGTGGCAGGGCGGACCAAGGAGATGGTCAACGGAGGGAAAATAGATCTGGACCATCGATCATGGTGGAGATCGATGATGGAGGGTGACAAACGGTGGGCCAGTAGGTGTGATGGACGAGGGTTAAGCAGTGTGCAGCTCAGATGACTGATGACCGTTGGATGAGTGTTTCGAGATCTAACGGCTAACAACGATTTCGCTCTGCATCCGTGGTCGAAAGTTAATGCGTGATGAGCCGGCAGTTTTGGGATCGTAAAGAAGACACGCATTGGTAGTTGTATGGAATCGCTGGGCAATGGACGAATACCACCTACCGCGCATGAGCGGTGCGATGGAAACCATGGTTTTGGAACAGTGCACAGGCGGGGACCACTGGCAGGAGAACTATGGGCCGTCAGATTATCGTGAAAATGGACAACGATGACCCATCAAGGGAAAATGAATGTGGGAGACATGGGTGCTGGGGATTTAATGACCGTTGTCCAATCTTCCAAGATCTACGGCTGAGGCTACACCCGATGAATGAATGCGGAAGGCGCCTTTGGAGTTGGCGGATGGTTGCAGGATCAGGTTATATGGAAAAAAGGAGAGGGGCTTAGCGGGAAAGGGGCTAGGACCCATATATGTGGAATTTATCATTTTAATTCAATTTTAATGTGCTTTCGAGCCCAAGGAAGGTAATGATAGGGAGGTGAAATGGGGATCTAGGGAAACAAAGGGTGATAGTGAAATTCAAAGGGGATTTCGAGGGGATTTAGAGGATTGATATGGGAGAAATGGGGGAAACAAGGGGATTTTGACAAAGGGGAGTGAAAGGAGAATAATGTGGAATTGGCAGGGGACAAGGGGTAATAGTAGGCCTTTTAGGAGTAGCATTTTATAATCAATGAGGCTTTAGATAGGAGATCAGCAGAGGGAATTTTATTGAAAAGCAAAGGCCTGCAGAAGACTTCAAGGATGATGTGTCTCCAGGGGAGATGCATTCCTTGAAGGTTTCCAAAATGATATAGCCCCCAGCTTGCTTGTCAAGAATTTCATAGGGGGGCTAACAGAACTTTGAGTGCCTTTAATTGTTGTATCTGGTTAGGTATCCCATTGTCGTCACCAAACATAATGGCGACTCCGCTGGGGAACAACTTAGACCAATGCCTTTAGATTGGTATTTCATTGCTGATGGTGGACAACAGCCTGCTTCAACAATTCAAATTCATCCACCTGGTGACTCCACACTCCATAAATCTCAAAGGACTCCACTGGAGGAATAACCTGAAATATGGCGAGACCTCATAGAAGGATATAACATTTGGGTTGGATTTGGTTTAAAGAATTCATTGTTTTTGTCTATCACTATGTTCTGTCATACTTTAAGCCTGATCAAGTGTACAAATATGAAACCCACGTTGAGTATGGGAAAGATATAAATCCTCAGTCTTCATACCATGAGCAGACCCATACTCCTGTGAAAGACCTAGTGGAACAAGAGCCCCATGTTGTATTTCTTACCCCTGATGAATATTTAAGAAGTCATAAGCCTCCTGTTGCACTACCTACACCCACAAAGGTCATAGAAAGATATAAGCCTCTGGTTTTGCCTCTTTTCTTCCAACCCCTTCATGCAGGACTTATGAACAAGCTGCCTCTTTTTGATGGAGAAGATAAAAAGATCACCGTTGAGCAGCATGTCCAAAGTCTTGAATATTTACTTGACTTGCATGAAATAGAAGAAGATTATGTGCGTATTAGAACGTTCACCTTGTCATTGCAAGGAAATGTTAAGAGTTGGTTCAAAAACCTTCCAGCTGCAAGCATCATCAATTTTCAGCAGTTTGCTCAAGTTTTCCTTGATAGATGGGTAGTCCTGGTAAATGTCTTCCTCGTCCTAGAAGAATATCAGAATTTGAGACGACAACCAGGGGAGACAGTACAAAATTTGTCAGGCAGGTTTAATAAGGTATACAATGCAATACCTCCTGATATAAAACCACCTTTAGGATGGGCCTTATTGCACTATCCGAGTTCTTTTGACCCCGAGGTGGAATTCCATATAAGAGAAAGAGAGCCTTCGAGCCTGGAGGAAATGAAGAGCATAGCAATTACTGTCGAATACCACATAAAGTGTAGGGAGGAAAGATTAAAAGCAACAAAGAAAGACTGAGTAGAGAAAATAGCGTAGACCTTTTTAGAGAGCAAGCTAGAAAGATTGATAGAGACTGCCAACACTCTGATGAACATAGATGAGGAGGAACATGAGGTTGAAACTAGGAATGATGATTGGAAGCGACCTACACCTTGTCCTCAGAAAGAACAAACCAGATCACTGCAAGACTCGAATTACATGCAAAGCATGTATGATGAACAAGATTTTGAATCAGAAGAGAAACTTGCAGATCTTTGTGAAGAAAGGCTTGTTGAAGATCCGATGGATTCGGCTAGTGACATTTCTTATAATTATGATTTCTCTAACATTGATCTGTCTAATGATATTTTTTTCCAAAGGGAAACTAAACTTATAGGACCCTCATCAATAGTTTCATGGGAGGAAGATCAGGACCAGCAACCTCAGGAAAGCAATGGGCCAATCCAGGATATATATTATACTGATGAAGAAAACGTTGAAATCCCGGGAGTAGATGAAGACTCAATAAATATTCACTCTGTTACATATCAGATCATCAGTTATGATTTCCATGAAGAAGGAATTCAGCAAATTTCTAGCACAGAGGATGAGGAAGAAAGAAATGAAGAAAATCTTGAGCAAGGTGAATATCCTGAACCTTCTCCTGAAAGGGTCGAGGTGGTCAAAGAAAACCCTGCTCAAGAATATGTTAAATTTTTCACAGAGTTCAGTTCACTCCAGCAGAACCTGCTAAGGTCAAAATAGGTCAGCCCCGCCATACATGATTAGTCCTCCTGTTCAAGATGCAGTGAAGATGAGGGAGATCTTCTTTCCCACAGACATCTTTGTCTTGATCCAGTGGAGGAAGAGGTAGGCCTGCTTGACACTTACCTGCCAGATAATCCCAACCAGGGAAAGGAGGAGTGTGATGATAGAGGCCACACTGAAAATGCAGTGATTGAAGTTGCGCGGGATACAGACAGCCTACCAGCCATGGAAGGCCTTAAAGAAGAAAGTTTATATCATGTTCTAATTGATCCTGTGGCAGAGTACATGGAGGCCTTGATTGGCTTAGATCCTCAAGAATTAATCCTTTACAAGAGCCAGATACATCAGAAGTGGTCACCACTGGTGGTGGCCTCAGTTTTAAAGACCCACATGCAAAACGCCCCATGGTTGTCCCTGATAAGAAACCAGTTCTTTTGCCCTTTTTTGTTATCACTTGATTGGCTGCACTGGCATTATTGTATCACCTAGAGCATCAGAGATTTCCAGATAAAGTAGGGTAGGTAGGAAAATCTCAATAAAGCTCAACCTATGAGCATTTAGTCTGTGTTTTAAATTTATGCAAAGTTTAGTCCATGAGTAGTTTTGTCTTTATTCCATGGCCCACAACATGCGAGACAGTCTAATCCTGGCTTGACTGTTTTTCAATTTCTATCTTAGAATGTAGAGAAGAAATATGCTAGACAGTTTAATCCTAGCAGATAATAGTATAGGTAGAGAAAATATGAGGCCAACAGTCTAATCTGGTCTCATGGAGTAATAAGGGCAGCAGTAGAATAGGTTTATTTTCCTATTTGTTAAAAATTGATGATGTAAATGGTTTGCAAGTCTAAACGCACCCAGAAGAAAAAATGTTAGGACAATAGTATGGGTAGGTAGTTGTTTGGGAGAGTATTACTACTGACATGATGTCATCATGATTTGTGGCAGCTGATCCAAGAAAGAAAACAGATGTGTCAAGTACCAGGCATCTGGCCTACTCCAAAGATCATTCTCTGAATTCTTGACACCTTCAAGAAGATGCCATCCCCATGTGGAGCCACTGTTAGCCACCTATAAATTTTTTGACAAGAAAACAGGTGGCTAAGATGTTTTTGAGCCTTCAAGAAATACATTTCCCCTGAAAACATATCATTCTTGAAGCCTTTGTGTGTCTTTTCCCTTTGAACGATCTTCACTGTTGTTTCCATAAAAAAGCCTCACTGTCTATGAAAAAGAATGCCCAGAAAGGCCTCCATTTCTCCTTATTTCATCCCCATTAAGCTTCTATTTTCACCTCTTTTTTCCCCTTTAAACCTTACAATTGCATTTTTTTTGGTTTAATAACCCCTTATTCTCCCTACCAAATCCCTCTTTTGGCCTTAAAATACACTAAGTTTAAGCCAAAAACCCACTTTTCCATATAGCAGGCTTAAGCCCTTTTCGGCCAGCCCCTTAACCACTTCCCCACCACGTGACCCGTGCCCAGAACCAAGCGCTAAAGCCTTGGGTGCTTATCGCAATCGGAGGTTTTGCGGTGGGCACATTTCTTTGTTAAACAGAAAAGTTTCGATGCGATTGAGTTTGGTCTATTAGACTCGCACTGTAATCTCAGCCGTTGATCTGTAAAGCTCTGACGTCCAGCACTTGTCTCTCACCATGCCCGCCTTGTCCCTTTTTCAACCCCGTCGATTAAATATAGACCGTTGATCGCCTCGCTAGATCCGATGGCTCTGGTGCAATCGCACATCGCCAATTGGAGATTTATTAAAGTGCGACTTCCTTTTCCCCCGATGGGGGATCCCTGATCCGATCGCGACCGTCGATCGCACCTTGATCCGATGGTCCAGCGCTAATCGCAACTCAAACCATCGGAGTTTTGACCCCCGCCTTGTTCTGATGCGATTGGATCTCCACCATTGATCTCAATTGATCTGACGTCTCTCGTTCGTCCCACCTGTTAACTTGCCCCTTTTGCCTCCTGCTCCATCTTTTAATCTTGACCGTCTGTTCTTGAGATCCGACGGTTAGGATCAATCCCGCCTTTGACCTTCCCCCACCTTATCGACTGCATATCTTACCTTTTTCGGGAAGAAACCCACACCGTCTGATCACAACGCCCTCATCTGATGGCCAATTTTAATTTTTGTGTTTTTTTCGCGCCCGAAGGTTAACGCTCAGAAAAAACACGAAATGAGTGGTTTTGTTTTGCCACGCGTTGTGTAGCAGAGCATATTGCGTTATTTTGGCCGATTCCACTTACTTCCCTCAACTCCGCGTGAATACCACTGGCATTTTTCCACTTCACCGCTCATCTCTACAGAGTTTTATCCTTTAATCCCCACAGTTGATCTCCTCCTGAGATCCAACAACTTACGTTAATCGCCATCCGCCCCTACCGGGTCCCACCATCTAAAGCCCCCGCTATCATACGTTTTTTCTTCATTTCCTTTGTATTCACCCAAATTTAAACTTTGGTGTTTTAACACTAAATTTATTCTCCTCTGCCTGATTCCACTATTAACACCCCCATCAACGAATCTTAACCATTGGTCGTCATATGTCCATCTGATCAGATGGTCCGCAACCCTCTCTGCACCAAACCTTCATCAGTTCACCCTTCCACCATTTTGCAGCGTTTTTTCACCCATTTCACCTGCATTCGCCATTCTGCCACCATTCCATAGCCTCCGCAGCATTTCTTCCACCATACCCTTGGATTTTATAACGATTTTTTGCATTGTGCAGGGTTTACAGAGTGAAGAATTCACTCTGGCTCCACAGTCATGGTTACTGTGACTGAGAGCATAGAGAGGCCGTTACAGCAGCGAGGTGAACCAGCAGTGATAGATTAAAGGGGTTTAAACCGGTTATTGAATATTTAACGCCTTAATCTTGTGTCTCAAAGGAAGAAGACGCAGTTTGAAGACCAAAGCACACCGAAAAGTCATATCTGTGTCTCAATAACAGCAGAACATATTTTATCAGAAAGGACTCCTGCTTATAACATCTCCCATGCCTCCTCTAGCCTTTAAATGTTACTGCACTGGCAGTAGTTTCTTAAAATACTGTCAGGACAACAGTTATGGAGCATGGAAGACTTGTAGACCTTTCTATCCCGGTTACTTATTTCAGAAGGCTACACAGAGTACCAGACAACCCGAAGGACTTCAAAGAACACATCTAAGGTCAAATATCAACCTGAAAAAGACTCCCAAACCATAACTACAGAGTACATACAGCGTTGCAGAACCATTAAGCAGAGTGGGCTCGATCTTCTACCTCCACTCTGTCCTAATGAGTCTATTTAATTCACATCTACTCCTGCTATCCCATTCTCCTATAAGAACTCCTGCATAACATATTGTAAAGGTTGTTGTTGTTGTTGTTGTTGTTGTAGTGTAGGGATTCATTCGACTATTACAACAGTTTGGGGGAAGAAGCTGAGTAGTTTGTAATTTAGTAGGCTGGGAGGAGAAAGTTTGGACTGTATCAGCTATTGAGCTCAGTGTATGTAACTGGTTTTTCACATCGATTAATCAAGCAATTTCACAGGATCCTGGTCTATATTACGGGTGATGTTTCTTGTCTTTTCCATTTTAATCATGTTGTTCATATTCCTCTGATAAGAATCAGTAAATCTGGCTTAGGATATGCCCCTGCATGGTACCCTAATGCCCACTTCTCTTCTTGTCTTTGATGTTTTCTGCTTAATGTGTATCTGAGAGCAAATTCATGTAATTTAACCAGTTAAAGAAGTTGGTCTAGCCCATGCTTATTGATGTGTGAATTTGGGATATGTTGCTTAGATGTTCTTGTTGGGTTTAAGCTGGAATAATTGGGATACCGGGGATTTAGTGTAAGCCCTGTTCACTGAGGTCCTTTTCCAACAGATTGGCCTTTCTAAGATCCCTTGAGCTGGTGTCAAAAGCATTGAAGGTTAAAAGTCCTTCTCTGATCTTAGGCCTAGTTCTGTGTTAAATGTTAACTCTGTTTTTCTCTTGGAATATGCTGAAGCAGTCCTGGAGTTAAATGACCTCTGACCTGATCTTAAGATGCCCTTTGTATCCTCATTGAGAGTTGCCTTTGAGTATGTCAAAGCAGGTCTGGATTTAAATGATATCTGACCTGATCTCTAGACTGCACTTGGGTTTTCTTTCCTTCTTTCACCTTCACTCCTTATTGTCTCATTCCACCATCTATCTAAAAGATCCTTTAGTCTAGATGACTTGCCCTATGAAAGCCTTGGCCAGTTGTTGTGCAAGTAATTCCCTTTCATGACTCCATAGCCCAATGGATTGACACATTCTTAACCTATCCTCTTTTTCCAAAACATCTTGCTGCTTCATTCCTTTCATTCCATAACCTTCTAAGTTAATGTTCTCCGACCAACCCAACAACCAACCAAATCATTTAAAACCCCCCTTGTGCTTCATACCTAGCCTAATACCTCATTTTGAGCTTTCAAAGATATTTCATTCTTTTCTTTATTGGAGAGATCCCTCTCTGGGTCTAGGAGGGCTAGATCCTAAGGCCCCAAAGTGGTTCTGATGTTGTCCGGTCTTTTGGTCTTACCAATTTGGCCAAAACACTGGAACCCCAAAACTACCCATTCCATCTACAAAGTCTCCCAATCTATGGTGAATTTCCCCAATGTAATCAACCACTGCACACCCAATATCATACTGGTGTCAAGAATGTCGACCACAAAGAATTTATCAGTCAAAGTATAGTTCTAGATCCTGGGACCAAAACTGAAAATCCCTCAAAATCGTCAGTGGGTATTGCTCTCCTCTGTACTAACTCGGCATCAATAAAGTTGTGGGTAGCCCCACTATTAATCAACACTGATACTCTCTTTGTACCTTGGACTCTCAAACTCAGATACTTGGGTACTCCCCACAAAGATGCAAGGGCCCCTCCAACTGGAGCAAGCGCCCCATTCCCACCTCTCGGTGGTGGTGGATCCTCCTTACCTTTCACAACGTTGTTATCTCCTTCTAGCTCCTCTTCTTCCTCCTCCTCACTATCATAGAATACATATATATAGTGTGCCTTCCGTGCAGCACACTGATGCCTCAGTGCCCATGGTTCTTGGCATGTGAAGCAAAGCTTCCTTCTCCTCAAGTCTCTCCGTACATCATCACTAAGAGGCCCTTTGTTCTGTTTTTCATTTGGAGGAAGAATCTTCACATCTTTCCCCTTCGACTGAAAGGGTGGCCTTTCTTGAAATGGAGCTCTTGATTTTGGCAAGGAATCCTGTAAATATATAGCCATTTCAATAGAATCCTAGACAGTAGTTGGTTTAGTGGACTTAACCAACCCATGCAGAGGCTCTGCTAGCACATCAATGAACATATAAACCCTCCTAGCTACAAATAAATTGGGAACCATGACAGAAAGTTTTATAAATTCAGAGATATAGGTCTCTGGATTACCTACCTGCTTGAACTTGTCTAGCTCAATAAAAGTGCCTCTAGATCTCTTCGATCAAAACTCTCTAATAACCTCCGAGTGAACTCTGAATATACAGTCACATTGGCATGCCCCAATGTAGAAAGACCATGAAACCACCAATCATGTGCCTCACCTTCAAGGTGCAGTGCTTATATTTTGATGGCTTCCATCTCTAGTACTTGGTTTAGCTAGAATTAGATGTCTAGCTTCTCCACCCAAGACTTGGTTGTGCATTTGGATGGCCCATCAAAAGTGGGCAAAAAGAATCTACCCATAGTTCGTTGTAGAGCATTGTTCTGTATGAATCCTCCACATTTGTTTTTATGCCGGGGTCTCCTGTTTTCCTTGATCTAGAAAAACTCCTAAAATTTTAGATTATCTTTGAATCTCTGATATTGAGACTCATACTCTAGAAAATAGTCTTCAAGGGTCTCTTGTTCTTGGGTCCTCCACCTCCTTTTCCCACTGCTAGGAAAGTAGGCATAATGGAGCATTGGGAGACTTGCTACCTTACTGGTTGTTCATACCAGTGATGTGAAATGCTAGAGCTTTCTCCATGTAGAAACCCTCTGGGGATTATTTTTTTCTCCATCCTCATCTCCTTAATCTCGGGCAATATCCTGCATGGTTTGGAAAAGAACCTTGGGAAACTCCTTTTCATCTACCTCTCCTGATATTGGAGTTTTGCCTTTGTCTCCTTTGGGGTTGGTATAATAATATCCCTAGTTTATATTAAGATACCTCTTTACCCTTTCTGTGAGAGGCTCTACCTCTTCTGATGACATAGTTGTTGTACTACACAGGCTGAGCCAAGATTATGCTCTGATACCACTGTAATATTCCAAAATGGAAAAGACAGGAATATAGCACATAAAACTAGAAAATGAAATGAAATATAAACACATCAAATAAGAGCATATCATAGATCCATTTTATTAGCCAATATAGCAGAAAATGTATAAAATAACTTGAGGAAAAAGACACTCAAGCTAGGCAAAGAAAGCCTTTAAAGACCCAATACATGAAATATGAAGAGCTCCTGCTATATAAGAATGTCGGAGGCTAAGAAATCACAGTTTTTTGTAGGAGGTAAATGCTACTGTAGATGAAAGTACATGGATCTGCTAATATAGTGCTTAGAATATGTCGGGATCAGAGATCTAGGCCTTCTAGCACATTTCCAAGACAACCCAAAAAGGGTTTTCGGAAATACACAAAATACAAAAATGCCAAAATGCAACCCTAGGGCTGAATAATGCTCTACAAATAGATAAATGATAGGAGGTGGTTGATTTGATATGGAAATGGGGTATACTCCTCCAATAGATCTCACGGATGAAGGGGTGCTCCCCTCACTAGAAATCTAACTCACAAACTTGGGCACTAAGCCCTCTACTGCAACTACCCTGCAAAATAAAGCAGTTTTTGAAGGAAACTGCATTATAGGTTGTGGAAGATACTTGGAATGATTCCAGATGACAAAATAATTCTCAAGGACCCTCCTTGCTAGCCTCCTGAATGAAGGGTTACTCCCCTCACTAGAAGACAAGCTTAGAAACTGGATCTATCAATCCTCCACTACTACTGCCCTGCAAAACAACACAATCCTGAAGGAGACTGCACTGTGGATAATGGCTGAAGCTTGGCCTGATGCCAGATGGTGGAAATGCAGATCAATGAACCTCTCCTGAGTAGGCACTCGAAGTCCCTCGAGGATAAGAGTGGGATTATGGCTCGAAAACACCCTTGTCCTAAACAACACAACAGACTCCACTAAACAACTCAAGTGTGCAAAAATTCATAAAACAACAAGACATAAACAATAATAATAATGCCTTCTATGGCTTCCATCCCCTTCCTTATATTCTTTGTGAGCCTCCTCACTCTTGGTCCCACACATTAAATATGCTACTCTCATGGATACTCCCTCCCACTAAGACTGTGTTGTCCCTCCATAACTCTCCACTACCTCCATACCCACGCTGTTGATTTATTCAAACTTGACCCCATCCACATGCTTTAACCTCTATTCACACCTAAGAGTGCTTTATCCAGCTGATAAGATGATCCACATTCATATTGGAAGTGCTTTTATTCCTACTAAGGAGATTTATGGGTCTCCCTATCCTCTTATTCATCTATCTAAATGAAAAAAAGCAAAATTTAATATTCCAACTAGCTGAAAGATAATTAGGAATATTACATATGCACTAATTTTGGAGTGCATTAGGCCCTCAAAACACATATAAACCATTGGGTACCTTCATTCTTCACAAATTTGATTGCAACAAATTAGAAAAATATGTATCCAAATATAGAGATCTTTTTTTTTTAAATATAAATACTCACAGAATCTTCCGAGTGATTGGAAGCCCAAATTCCATGAGTTTTACGAAAATTCAAACGCTTCAAATATCCATCGATAGGAAAATTACACAAGTGCTTGTATGGAAATTGGTGTGTTTTGAATCTTCCAGCTTGCAAATTTTAAATTAAGGGACCAAAACATAGACTTAAGTACCCACAAAACTGAGATGTTTTTTCATATTCTGGAAAAGAATTATAACTTATGGTTTCTTCATTATAGTCCTGCAAAACAACAGAAGGAAACCCAACCACCTTCCGCAAAGAATTCAATGAAAATGGCCCTATTAGTTAATTTGTTGTTGCAATTTGTCAACTAAAACATGTACATACCAACCAGCACATCAAACAAATAATTAAACTCCTCTTTTTTTTTAGTATTGAACTAGAAGACCGAAAGTCTTATGTCATAATTTCATACCTTTTGTTGCATTAGCCAATTTCCTCAGGAAGCATTCAACGTGGTTATTCTAAATAGCTATGAACACCTTGCATCTCACTCCTTTGTATTGTATTAACAATGGACGAGTTATATTATAGAGTGGGGTTCATAGCTATGGAGTTATATGAGTGTGGGAGTGGGATTTATACTATAACTCTATGGAAATATGGATAACCAGGTTTTATGTATGGAATTATGGTAGTATGGTGGACCGAAGTCTAGAGATAGGTATGGTGCATGGATCTATGCATTATAACATGTCCTTGGAGTTGAGGGAACAAATACTAGATATGAGGGATAGAGGGATTGGATCACATTTAGTGTGACAGTGGTATCGAAGAATTACCAAAATTCTGTTGCATAGAAGGTGTTAACCGGTAGTGGTATGTGGAGCATACAGGTTGAGGAGAACAGCGTGAGGCCACAATGGAGTATGAGAGCATGGTTGCAATGTACGGATGAGAGTTGTCACAGCCCATATTTCTGTGACGGTAA
The DNA here is from genome assembly GCA_034641835.2 of Pinus albicaulis. NCBI lineage: Eukaryota > Viridiplantae > Streptophyta > Pinopsida > Pinales > Pinaceae > Pinus > Pinus albicaulis. Next base: position 369,763,084 of record CM076578.1, on the reverse strand, counting down.
TTGAGACCCTACCAATGGTGATCATGGGATTTTTCACTTCTATCAAGACACCCAGAGGGTGTAGGGGCACCATAAGCTGGAGGAGAAGCGACTGTGAAGGCTGAGTGTGGAGCATATACCGCATATATGGTGTATAATTCATATAATTTCCATTTTGTAGCGTGATAATAGGGTCGTGGGAGACAACATTATAATAAAGGTAACATTGGTTGGATTGTGTGTATGGTTGTTTCCCAATAGAAGCACGGTGGGCTAACTGCGCAGTGGTATTGAGAAGACTGGAGAGCAAAGGGAGGAGGACCAACACTCGTATAACATAGTCAAATAGTGACCTCTTCAATAACACATTTACCTCTTCAATTACACAATCACCTTTACATCAACCTCTTCAATAATATAATACCAACTGTAACAATAACGAGTTTGTCTCTGCATGCAAAACGTTTTGTGACCAAAAAGAAAGAGAGAATAGGCAAGATGAAAGGTACCAGTGTCTTACCTTTGCCAGAGTATAGTCGGGATTTTTGGGAGCGTTATTAGTGTATTGGCATCAAAACTCAGTGGCACCCGCCATCTTCATTCCTCCTCCTCCCACCGGTCAACGTTAGAGCATTCATAGTGGCCAGTGTTATGTAAGTGGCAAGGCCAACATTATGTCAGTGGCATCTTTGGTGGAATCATTACATTGCAGTATGCAAGGGTGGACAAACAACATAGAGAATGCGATAGAAACTAAATATTAACTGGCAGAGCTGTAAGTGGTTTTGAAAAATTTGCAAAAAAATGCCAATTCCAATTAAATTTTCACTGAGAGAATCGATGTAGCTTGTTAGAGTGGTCTGGTTCTGCTATCTGAAAAACAAGGAAGGTAGAGCTGACATGTAGAGACGCCACAAAACAAGTGGCTCAACCTAGAGCAGGGCCAGAGTTCACTCGCTCTGATACCATGTTAAATGCACATGGATGTGAACAAAAAATAGGAAAGATAAGCATATGATGTGTTTGTTATTGTCATAGATGTACATTTATATTACATTAGTGTGACCCTTGGATTCATCTTCCAAGGTCTCTTGGACTCCCTTTGACTGTCCATTTCCCACACCTTAACCCTTAGTGGATTAGGTGTCCAACAATAATGATATACATGTTTGGTTAGTTTTAATTATCTTACTATGTTGAATTGATAATACAACCCTGTATGAAAGAGATAAAAATTGTTCACTCTCACTCTTAGCCATAAATAAAATATTTCTATATTCATATGAAGTAACATAACTTTATAAAAAATTTAAGAGATAAAATAATTTAAAAAATAAAAAAGAAAATCTTATAGTTTATATTTTGAGTGTTATACAAATCTTATACTCTTTTAAAAAAATTTCAATACATTACTTAAATAAATTATTTGAATATCATTGAAAATTAATTTATATCAATATCAAATTCATATATATAGAGAGAAAGAAAGTGTGTGTGTGTATTTTTGATCCAATATGCAAAGAGAACAATTAATTAAAATTAAAGCAGTATAGATCCTTCTTAACCATGGATCTATCATGCGTCGAGAGGGATCAAATATTTTGAGGTGAAAAACGCTTTTATAGTGAAACATTTGAAAATTTGTTTGCATATCTAGATATTTGATCCCTCTATGTTCTTAGTGTTTGGTAGATCCATTGTTAGTATGGAGCGTGCTTGATTCATGGTTAAGATGGATCTATACTCATATAATTGAGGTCATTTTCAACCACACAATACAATTGACCATGATGGAGATGGGGATTAATGGGAGATAGATCTTTTACATGGACCACAAGCTTCAACTTGTCAATTATTTGGAAAACTCACCAATGGAGGAGGACATTTTTTTCACCGTTGGTGGCACTAAAATATTGGTTATCAAATATTTCCAAACAAAGTTAGCTAGGGTTTGTTCCTAATGCAGGGGCATTAGAGTCTAGTCAGCAATGTGAAATATTGTTCACATGTTGTGATTAGATAGGTCTAAAATTCATTCACTAATGGGTGAAAAATTTGTTAAAATATATTTTGTAATAGATAGGCTTGAATTAGTATTTAAGGGAAGTTGAATAGTTTGAGGCATTTAGCTTATTTAGACGTAGTTGATGAAACGTAGGAAGATGATTCAATCCTCAGAAAGAGGTCGGTTTCATTGTCAGAATGCTATAAAATGTAACCTCTGTAACAGAGGAGGGGGCAAACAAGGAAGGGAGTTGGCGTAGAAGATTTGATTGTGAGAATTTAACCTCTGCTTGAATAAAATTATAGAGTTTATTTATTTGTATTGTTTGTCAATCCCTGAAGGTTTCATTCCTTCGAAATTCAGGAATTCTGTGTATTAATTAGAGTAATTAGTTCTGTGTAAAGAATGGGTTCTGTCCCTTCGAAATTCATGAGTTATATATATATTACTGTCTTAATTTTAACGCGATCTAATGTCCATTACCTCTGCATAAGTCGGATGTAATTAAGGTTCCTTATTCTTTGATTGAGATCGAACTGATAAATGATCCATGTCATTAGTTGCGCGAAGTTAAACAAAGGTATGAACCAAGCCTCTTATGAAATGGAGCTTAGTAAAGGGTTGAGGCTGGGTGTGTTGTTCCGAGGGGTCCTTGAAGGTGGGCTCAAGCACATTTCAATACCCCCCTGGAAAGTTAGTCCATTGCTTAATGCTTGAACCACGTTACATGTGGGCCTTAAAGGGTGCTGTGTTATTGTATTCTGGGGGGTTAAAAGACCATTGGTAAGGTGATTTTATAACATATTCCGGGAGAGTTGAATATTATAAAGGTGCATTATAATGCTATTAAAAAGGAACCATTGTTCGGCATATGCATTTCATTAATCAAATTTCATAAATTTGATGAATGAAATTAGTAAAAAGGAATTGCAATCGAATCCTCTAAAGTTTGAAACAACTGAAAGAAATCTTGAAGGTTCTCCTTAACGCTTGCACCCATACTGCCATCATTTGTGGTATTAGATCATAGAATTCAGAGCATTTATCAGAGACTGAACAAACTTCTAAGAGGCAGAAGAAGAAATCTAGCATGGTTGTCTGAATTGGTAGAGGTGTTGCTAGTAGAAGAAGAGGTAGGCCAGTTGAAAATGCAGAAGTACTAGAGACTATGTAGTAGATCCAAGCCAGACTGGAAGCAATTGAAGTAGGACAACCAAGGGATCCTAAGGATGTCAATGAACCAGAAGCTGAAGAAGAATAAGGAGGAATTGTTGAGCTTACTCCTGAAATGAGATTCTTATATTCAGTTTTAAGATCTACATCCAAGCCTAGATTTGAAGTATCAACTTTTGCAGGAGGATTGAATCCAGAATAATTGATAGACTGGATCAATGAGATGAATAAATGCTTTGATTATGAAGATATGGGTGAAGACAAGAGAGTTAAATTTGCAGTGACTAGGTTGAAAGGACATGCAACACTTTGGTGGGATGGAGTGCAAGTAGAGAGAAGGAGAGATGGTAAACAACCAATCAAGAATTGGAGCAGAATGGTGGCAAAGTTGAGAGGTAAGTTTCGGTCGAGTGATTATCAGCTTACATTATTTAGACAAATGAAGAATCTTAGACAGAGATTAATGACAGTGAAAGAGTACACAGAAGAATTTTACAAAGTGAGTATAAAGGCTATACAGATCCAGGACACAGCGGAGAAGATTTCTAGGTATGTGAATGGTCTCAGATTGGAGATCCAGGATGAGATAAGTATATTGTCTCCTAAGACAATAGAAGAGGCTTATCAAATGGCCTTGAAAGCTGAAGAAAAACTGTTGAGAAAGCAGTATGCCAAAGGAAGAGGTACTTTCCGAGGAAAGGGAAGTCGAGGTGGTAGAGGAAGATCTACAACACCTAGAGATGGAGCTAGCAGCAGCTCACCTCAGCATGCACACATATAAGGTGATGCAAGTGGTAGGGGGAATTCCTATAGAGGAAGAGGAGATAGAAGCAGAGGAAGAGAAGTGAGATGTTGCAGATTTAACAAATTGGGACATAGAGCCTACAAGTGCCCAGAGAAAGGGAATGTGGGTACAAGTCAGAGAAATTCAATTGTTTCTCAGACTGAAGAGGTAGCAAATTTTCCTGAAACAAAGAGAGAAATTGTGCCAGAGATGGGAGAATCTTTGGTTGTTAACAAGGTTTTGTTGAAACAAACAAAGGAAGTTGCTGAGCCAGTGCAGAGGAGAACTTTGTTCAGAAGTGTATGCAAGGTTCAAGGGAAATGCTGTCAATAAGTCATTGATAGTGGCAGCACAGACAATTTTGTCTCTACAGATGTGATAGAAAAGTTTAAATTGAAGACAAGGGAACATCCAACACCCTACAAGGTGTCATGGCTTCAGAAAGGACACCAGTTGATTGTGAGAGAACAATGTGAAATAGAGTTGTAGATTGGCAGCTACAAAGATAAAATAATGTGTGATGTGATGCCTATGGATGTGCGTCACATACTGCTGGGTAGACCGTGGCAGTATGACAGAGAAGTAGTGTATGATGGTAAGAGGAACACCTACAAGTTTTTCAAGGATGGTATGTATCAAACATTGTTACCTATGGAAGAAGGAGAGGCATCAAGCAAAAAGTCTGATCCAAAGACTTTATTACTAAGTGGGAAAGAATACTTGCACTAGATTGAAGACGAAGAGGTAAATTTTTCTTTAGTTTTCAAACCTAAGGTAGTACTTAATTCTATAAAAATTTCTGATTTGCCAATTGAAATTCAAGAAATGTTGGACAATTATTGTGATATGGTTGTGGATGATTTGCCTAATGAATTACCAACTATAAGAAGAATCAACCATCAGATAGATTTGATTCCAGGATCAAATTTTCCAAACAAAGAAGTGTACAGAATGACTCCTACAGAGAATGAAGAAATCAGAAAGCAAGTGCAGGAATTGGTTAACAAAGGTCTGATCAAAGAAAGTTTGAGTCCTTGCGTAGTACCTAGAGTTTTGATTTTGATGAAAGATGGAGGTTGGAGAATGTGCACTGATTCAAGAGCAATCAACAAGATAATAATCAAGTATATATTTCCTTTGCCCAAAATTGAAGATTTAATGGACTATTTGAGTGGAGCAAAATATTTTTCAAAACTAGATTTGAAAAGTGGGTATCATTAGATTAGGATAAGAGAAGGTGATGAATGGAAAACAACCTTCAAAACAAATGAGGGATTGTATGAGTGGATGGTAATGCCCTTTGGTTTGTCAAATTCACCTAGTACTTTTATGAGGCTCATGAATGAAGTGTTAAAGGAATTTATTGGTAAATTTGCAATAGTATATCTAATGATATATTAATTTATAGCAAGACAAAGGAAGAGCACTTGAGGCATATTAATTATGTCTTAAAGAAACTACATCAAGAGAGGTTGCTGATAAATCTAAAGAAGTGTTCATTCATGAAAAAATAATTGGTATATCTGGGTTATGTTGTTTCTGCTAAAGGGTTAAAGATGGATCCAGAGAAGGTAAAGGCAATTGTGGAATGGCCTTCACCAAAAAGCGTTTTCGAGGTAAGAAGTTTCCATGGACTTGCCAGTTTTTATAGAAAATTCATAAATAATTTCAACAAGATTAACACACTTATCATTGAAACCATCAAGAAGGACAAAAAACCATTTAAATGGACGGCTAAAGCTGAAAGAAATTTCCAGTTTTTGAAATAGAAGATAACTGAGAAACCTGTCTTAATTTTTCCTGATTTTAACAAACCATTTCAAGTGAAGTGTGATGCCAGTGGAGAAGCTATTGGAGCTATTTAAGTCAAGAAGATAGACCTGTAGTGTATTTTAGTGAGAAGCTGAATGACATAAGGAGAAAGTACTCTTCTTAAGACAAAGAGTTTTATGCAATATTACAAGCATTGAAGAAGTGGAGACATTATTTAATGTTTAAAGAATTTGTACTATATTTGGACAATCATGCTTTACAATATATTATGTAGCAGCTTAAATTGAATCAAAAACATGCTAAATGGGTGGAATATCTTCAAATTTTTAACTTTGTTTTGAAGCACTTAAGTGGCCAAGCAAATAAGGTAGTGGATGCTTTGAGTAGGAAGAACATTCTTGTTCAAGAAAGCCAAATTGAAGTGGTGGGTTTCGATTTTCTTAAGGAAATCTATAAAATAGATTTGGATTTCAGAGAAGCATTTGAAGCATGTTGTAATTCTATTTTGATGGATAGAAGTAAGTGGTTAGATTATTTCTTACAAGAGGGTTTATTGTTCAAAAGAAATCAATTGTGCATACCCAATTGTTCCATGAGAGAGAATTTAATCAGAGAGAAGCATAGTGGTGGACTTGCTGGAAATTTTGGTACTAATAAGACTTATGAGCAGCTGAGTCATTTTTATTATTAGCCAAAGATGAGATTTGAAGTGGAAAATTTTGTGAAAAATTGTAAAATTTGTCAATATGCAAAAGGGAGAAGCTAGAATGCATGTTTGTACATTCCATTGCCTATTCCAGATAGACCTTGGGATATGGTGAGTATGGATTTTGTTTTAGGATTTCCTAAGACACAGAGAGGGAATGATGCAATTTATGTTGTTGTTGACAGACTTTCAAAGATGGCACATTTTATTCCATGTTATAAAACTAGTGATGCTACTCATGTTGCCAATTTGTTTTTCAAAGAGATTGTTAGATTACATGGGTTGCCTAAAAGTATTGTTTCTGATAGAGATACCAGGTTTTTTGTTCATTTTTGGAGGACATTGTAGAAAAATCTTGGTACTAAACTAAGTTTCAGCTCAGCTTATCACCCTCAAACTGATGGACAAACTGAAGTAGTGAACAGAAGTTTGGGTAATCTTTTGAGAAGTCTTGCAGGAGAACATCCTAAATAGGGGGATCATATTTTACCATAGGCAGAATATACATACAATGATTCACCAAACAGAAGTACAGGACAGAGCCCATTCCATATTGTTTATGGGATGCACCCAAGAGGAGTTTTCGAATTGAGGAACTTGGGAAGAGCAGAAATGAGGAGTGCTGATGGAGAAGAGTTTGCTTCATAGATTCAAGAAATACATGAGCGGGTAAAACAACGGCTACAAGACAGCAGTATCAAGTACAAGAACAGAGAAGATTTGAGTAGAAGAGAAGTTAATTTTGAAGTTGGTGATTTGGTCTTGGCACACTTGAGGAAAGAAATATTTCCAAAGGGGAAGTATAAAAAATTGAAGTTTAAAAAGATAGGACCATGCATGATATTGAGAAAGTTTTCTGCAAATGCCTATGAAATTGAATTGCCATCTGATATTGGAATATCTCCAATATTCAATGTTGCTGATTTGTACGGGTATGAAGATGGTGGAAAAGATGAAAGACCAGAAGACAGAGAGCATATTGATTGGGTAAAAAAATTACCTACAGCACATCCATTATAGCCAGAGATGATCTTGGATAATAAAGTGGTTAAGAGAACCAGAGGACAAGATTATTTCCAATACTTGATCAAGTGGAAGGACCAGCCAATTGAGGATGCTACTTGGATGACCGAAGTTATGTTACAGAAACTGGGTAGTTCTGTGGAGGAGCTCATGGGCAGGAGTCCATGAAGAATTTGGTCCTTGGGAGTCTAATGCAGGGGCATTAGAGTCTAGTCAAAAATTTGAAATATTGTTCACATGTTGTGATTAGATAGGTCTAAAATTCATTCACTAATGGGTGAAAATTTTGTTAAAATCTATTTTGTAATAGATAGGCTTGAATTAGAATTTAAGGGAAGTTGAACAGTTTGAGGCATTTAGCTTATTTAGATGTAGTTGATGAAACGTAGGAAGATGATTTGATCCTCAGAAAGAGGTCGGTTTCATTGTAAGATTGCTATAAAATGTAACCTCTATAATAGAGGAGGGGGGAAGACAAGGAAGGGAGTTGGCCGTAGAAGATTTGATTGTGAGAATTTAACCTCTACTTGAACAAAATTACAGAGTTTATTTATTTGTATTGTTTGGCAATCCCTGAAGGTTTCATTCCTTCACAATTCAGGAATTCTGTGTATTAATTAGAGTAGTTAGTTATGTGTAAATAATGGGTTCTGTCCCTTCGAAATTCCTGAGTTACATATATTTATTACAGCCTTAATTTGAACGCGATTTAATGTCCATTACCTCTGCATAATTCAGATGTAATTAAGGTTCTTTTTTCTTTGATTAAGATCGAACTGATAAATGATCCATGTCATTAGTTGCACGAAGTTAAACAAAGGTATGAACTGAGCCTCTTATGAAATGGAGCTTAGTAAAGGGTTGAGGCTGGATGTACTGTTCCAAGGGGTCCTTGAAGGTGGGCTCAAGCGCATTTCAATACCCCCCCCCCCCCCCCCGGAAAGTTAGTCCATTGCTTAATGTTTGAACCCTATTACATGTGGGCCTTAAAGGGTGTTGTCTTATTGTATTCTGAGGGGTTAAAAGACCATTGGTAAGGTGATTTTATAACATATTCCAGGAGAGTTGAATATTATAAAGGTGCATTATAATGCTATTAAAAATGAACCATTGTTCGGTATATGCGTTTCATTAATCAAATTTCATAGATTTGATGAATCAAATTAGTAAAAAGGAATTGCAATCGAATCCTCCAAAGTTAGAAATAGCTGAAAGAAAGCTTGAAGGTTCTCCTTAACGCCTGCACCCATACTGCCATTAGTTCCACATCCATTTCCATATTTAGTGGTAGGTGGAGAGTCAACCAATTCCTTGGGACAAGTGCATGTGGAATTTATTGAAGGTTAGTGGTCATGTACAACATCTCTTCTAGTCAAAATATTTGGGAGGAATGATGAAAATCATAAGGTCTTGTTGTCCCTGCAACAAACACCCTCCAAAATTTTGATCATACTCAAATTTTGGAGCCTACCATGGATCGTACAATCAGTCATTCCATAGTCACTTCTTGGTCAGTTGATGTTTTTTGAGCTGCCTCTTCAATTGGAAGTGTTGAAGTCTCTTGCACACGCATGCTCAATATGCAATAAATTCATGAGTGCTTTCTTCTATGAAATATTGGACAAGCATAGCATGTTCCACCAGGATTTCTCTTGTATTATTTCCAATCCATGTCGACGGTCAATGCGCTCTAACAATGACAGTTTCTCACATTCTATTTGCATTTGTACTTCCATTTCGGCGAGTTTTTCAAACTGTCGCTTTCTCACATATTTGTTTTTGCGAGTGCCATTTTCATGTTTTGGGTGGTCACTTTCACTTTCATTTAATATAATTAGTGTCATTTTCATGTTACATTTTCTCTAGCATGTGTTTCTTTCACTGTCATCCACATATCGCCAGAGTCATTCACACTTTAGAAATTGGCGTCTTTTCGCATGTTGGTTGTCGCACAATGTATGCAGGATTTTTCTGGTGTTTTCAAGGGGTTATCTTTGTGTGAATGAGTTGGTATAACCATGTAAACATCAGTCGCACTAATTCTCAAAATTTTAAGCACTTCCACACAAGTGTCGTCACGATCGTCGCAAAGTGTATCTTTAGTGTCACACTTATCGTGAAATCATCACAAGGTTGTCACATTGAGGTAAATATGATGTCAACATGTCTGGATGATCTACGTTCTTGTGTCATCAAAATTGTTTCAAGTGTGTGATTAGAGTCAATTCATATCACTGTTCACATCAGTCTCTTTGGTCCCACACTTAGCCAATTTTCAGATGTTTCCTAGCAACTTAGCCTCACCAGATCTTCCTCAATTGCATATTGCGCCGTTCCAACCCTCAAGTTGCATCCTTGTCCCTTGACACTGTGCAATGTATGCTTATTTATTTCCAGTTCTATGCACTTCGTGATTTCAGTGCTCAAGCCTGACCTTGCCTCTCAGAACTACACAATTCATCTTCCCAGCCTAGCCTCAACTATGCACTACGCAATAGCTAGCTTCAACCTCATCCCTTGAGATCCTTATTTGTACAGCTCCACAATGGCCTAGCCTCCTCTACCTCCTAGAAATATGCATTTTCCCCAAGAAGTGAAAAACCTTTCAGTTGAGCTCATTGAGTCCAAAACCTATGTAGTTTGTCTCCCCAGTCCCGTCTGAAATGTGTGCTCTATAGTATTAAGGCTCAAGCCTCATCCCTGAGCTCTTTAACTATGAAATTGCACAATCACCTGGGCTCTTGTTCCCTCAAGAACTGAAAATTTGGTTGAAGCAATGCAAAATCCCTCATTTTATCACCCCGAACTCTAAAATTGTGCAATATTCTTTCTCAATCCAAACTAAATTGCGCATTGTGTAGTCTCAGAGCCCAAGCTCCACCCTCGACTTCCTAATTTGCAGAATTGAGCAGCCACTGAACCTCTCCCCTGGCTTACCACCCGGTTTTGGCTCAGTCAGTGTATCGTCATGCACCGTCTTAGACTAGTGGTTTATCAGAATGATGCCATCATGTCATGAGTGAATTGCAGATGCAGGAAATTTATCATGCTATGACAAGATGATGAAGAAGGAGATGTAGAAGGAGGACATTCTAGAAGACACACATCGAGCTCAAAATATAATATGATCAACATGCGAGAATACGAAGGAAAACTGACCTATAATAGAAGATGAAGATCAATATCACATGGAAGACTCCTCATCTAGAAGTCATAAGAGGAGGAAGAAGAGGATATGTATAATATTTTGAAGGAGACACAAAGAAAGAAGCAACAAGAAGGACATATTGGCACTGCCACATCATCATGCAGTCCATTTCATCAATGTCATGTCATGTCCTATCACAAGTCATCATATGCCACAACATTATTGTGGATCATGTAAATTGTATTCAAATGTATTGTAACGTGGAATTCAAAATGACGCACATGGAATATGAAGAGTCTTGTAAGTTGAAAAGTCATAGGAAGTTAAATAGTCATGAGGGTATTCAAAGTATCACAAGGAGGGTGAAGCACCACCCCTTGGTTATATATACACCCTCATTGTATGTGTAAAGGAATTTTCACCTTGGCTCCACCCGCAAAGAATTAGAGAGATAATCTAGTTCTTTTGAGGAGAAAGGAGTGTATCCAACACTCCACTACTAGGGTTCGTGATGTGCATTGTATACATGTGTCTTGGGGATTTTATTTAAAAACAGAAACCTTCAAGGCCAACACGTCAGTCATGAATGTATTATGAATGTTTGTAAGACTATTCTGTAGATGTTTGTATTTCATGTTTTCTTTGACATGTGCTAAGGTAGTTGAACTATTTCAATTATTTTAGTACTTATCTTATTTCAAATGTGTTGTAATGGTTTTTATTGTTGTCGCATGCTTGTGTAATATTACACTGGATATTATACATACCTTTCTCATTCATTGGTTTTAATGACAGTCACATCCATTATGGACTACTCGATTGGATGTTAGACAAATCTTATTATTTGTGCATCTCCCTTCTTGAGTGGTATTATCACCTCTCTCTTAGATGCCCAAATTTTCCTTTCCACTTGTAGTACAAGTACTTTGACACACATATGATCGAACACTCACCAGGCACACCCCCCTTGATTTTTAAAGGCACATGTGTACTCCTCTCACTTGCTAACAATTAGAGTCAAGGAAAATATATAAGAATACATGGAAACGAGGTTGATATTCCAAATGGGGATCCTACACCAAAAAATGTGAGGTATAATTGGGACTTCACATCACGTGGACCCCATGGTTGACACATTTCCAGCACCTTCAACGATGATGCTAGAGGGAGGGCCACCTGACAAGTTGAGCCCATTAAGTCTGTTTTGAATGTCCTATCATAAATGTCTTTCCCAAATCATAATGTCGGAGTGTTTTTCTAACCTTCCTCCTGGAAAAATTTCAATCCCCACGGAACTTGTTCATGCCTTGTCTTAGTTCAAGCTTAATGGCAAGGGTGGTATATTGTTATCCAAACACATAAATGATTTTCTTGGGTTTTGTAAAACTGTCCAAATCAAAGATGAAGATATTATGTGTCTTCTATTCACCCTCACTCTCTAAGATCATGTTAAGAATTGGTTAAGGCGCTTCATCAAGATTTCAATTGGTATGATAACTGATATGTTCACAAAAGAATAAGCCAAATCATAATCGATCCTGATGAATTAGTTGAGGATTTTGCTGATAGATTCCTCAATTTATGTTATGAGTTTCCTAAAGAATATATAGATCAATATTTATGTGAGAAAAAATTTTAACATTTGGTTCAGATTTCTTTGAATCAGTTTGAATCTAAACCTCCTGATGTTTGCACTTCCCCAAATCTTGTGAATCATGAGACACCTCTAATTTCAGAGGAGGAACCTATTATTCCTTTTGTTCCTTGTCCTCCTCCTTTTCCAGTTCCTTTTTCTCCTCCTTGCGGTGATTGTAAATTTGGGAAATATGCAAATCGAATTACTAATCCATCTTCTCATAATTCTTCTTCTATTTTTCATGATTCAGATTTAATGGAGGAAATTCTAGATTGGGTCATGGAGTGCGGCTTTTAAAAAATGGTATGGTGTCGTGGTCCTTGCTATCTTCTTGGTTGTCGAAATAGCGATTATGTCAGAGGTCGCGAGTTCGATCTGTGGCCCAAGAAGGAAGGAGGCATTAGAGCCTATCCCCCTTTAATGACAACTTTCTTGAACTCCAAGCATGGATCGAAGTTTGGTAAACTTCACTTCTATGAGAGCCTTTGTAAAGATATCGGCTACTTGATCATTAGTTGGACAATACTGCACTTCAAGAACATGATCATTAATGAGCTTTCTTATGAAGTGTATGTGGAGTTCAATGTGTTTCATACGCTAATGATAAATTGGATCTTTACATAGCTGAATAGCACTCTGATTATCACACCAAAGTGTAGTTGGATGCTGTTGATGAAGACCAAATTCAGATAGGATCTTATGAAGCCACATGGATTCTTTGTTGGCTTCAAGTGCACCACAATACTCTTCTTCTGCTGAAGAAAGAGAGATGGCACTTTGTTTCTTATAGGACCAAGTAATAGGTCCTGAACCAAGACTGAATACATATCCCGCAGTAGAATTTCGATCATCAGGGTCACCAGCCCAATCAGAATCAGTGAAACCAATCAAAAATGGAGATGCTCCTGCACTGTAATGAATCCCAAACTCAATTGTACCTCGAATATATCGAAGTATTCTTTTAGCTGATTTCCAATGAATTTCATGAGGTTGGTGCATAAACTGACCGACAAGACCAATGACAAAGGAAAGGTCAGGACGGGTATGGGTTAGATACAGAAGTTCACCAACAAGTTGACGATATAAGGTAGCATCAACTTCAGGGGTAGTACAAGTGACTGAAAGCTTGACTCTAGACTGAAAGGGAGAAGGGTTTGACTTATAGTCTTCCATGTGAAAGTGGTGTAGAAGATCACAGGCATACTTGGACTGAGAGAGGGTAATGCCTTCCTTGGATTACAAGACTTGAAGACCAAGGAAATAATGCAATTGTCCTACATCTGTCATAACAAACTTCTTTTTGAGGCTAGACTTCACATGGTTTATATGGTTTGGATCACTACCAGTAAGGATGAGATCATCAACATAAAGAACAAGGATGGTGAAGGACTTCCCCACTTTCTTGGTGCAGACAGTGTTGTTAGCATGACACCTAGAAAAGTCATTATCTAATAGAAATCTATCCATTTTGACATACCAAGCCCAAGGAGCTTGTTTGAGACCATAGAGAGACTTCCTAAGGTGACAAACAAGGCTAGAGTCATTTTGGATAAAGCCAGGGGGTTTTTCCTTGTAGATTTCTTCATGTAAATCTCCATGTAAGAAGGTGGATTTAACATCCATCTGATGGAATTACCATTTAAAGGAGGTAGCAAGGGAAAGAACAAGGCATATAGAATTCATTTTGGCAACAGGGGAGAAGGTTTCAGTATAGTAAATGCCTTCAACTTGTGAAAAACATTTAGCGACAAGACGAGCTTTATGTCTATCCACTTTTCCATCTAGTCCAAACTTTGTTTTGTAAGCCCATCTGCATCTGACAAGTTTTATTCCTTTTGGAAGAGGAACAAGATCCCAAGTGTCATTCACCAATAAGGAACGATATTATTCATTCATAGCTTCATCCCAAGCTGGATAACCGGAGGCTTCTTCAAAGGTTTCTAGATTAGGATTTTCTGGAACTTGAGCCAATAAGGAAGAAGCTCTTTTGAAATGAGAACGTGTACGTCGTCGATCGGCAGGGTCACCTACAAGAGAACTTGCTGCATCTCGAGTAGAGCAGATCCAGCTTGGAAGCAGTGGAGTATAAGGAACAATTTCAAGAGGTGGAGGAGGATTTTCATCCTCACTGTCATCATCTGAACTAGAAGGAATGCTATTAAAAATAAGAGAGAGAGAGAGGTGGCACATATGTCGAATCAGGCTCGCAGGACAAAGGTGGCACACCCATCGAACTAGGCTCGTAGGCCAATATATTTTCATCAAATTTTACATATCTTCTAATGATTATATTTTTGGATTTTGGTTGAAGAAGTCTATATCCTTTTACATCTTCAGAATATCCAACAAAAATACATTTTTCACTCTTAGGTTCTAAGGCTTTATGTTTCGCATCTGGAATATGGGCGCAAGCATCACTTCCAAAAACACGAAAGTGACTTACATCTGGTTTGATTGAGCTCCAAGCTTCTTCTAGAGTTATATTTGTTAAAACCTTAGTAGGAGTGTGATTTACTATGTAATTTGCACAGTTAATGGCTTTTGCCCAAAAATTGAGACCAAGTGCTTTAGATTGAAGCATATAATTAGCCATTTCTTTTAAGGTGTGATTCTTCCTTTCAGCTACACCATTTTTTTGTGGGGTATATTGAACAATATGTTGCAATTGAATGCCATGCCCAGTGCAGAAGTTGATAAATTTGTTGTTAACATATTCTCCTCCATTGTCTGATCTTAACTTAAGAATTTGATGTCTAGATTGTTTCTCAACAAAGGCCTTAAAGGCCAAGAACATGTTAAAAACTTCACTCTTGAGTTTTAATAAGTATACCCAAGTGCGTCTGGAAAAATCATCAATGAAAGTTAAGAAGTACTTGCAACCAGAGAAAGAAAAAATAGGAAGTGGACCACATAAATCATTGTGCACAAGCTGCAAAGGGGCTGAAGCGTGCCAAGAGGCACATTTGTCAAAACTATCTTGGTGATGTTTTTTGAGTACACATCCGGAGCAAACACCATCTCGGCAAGATATCATAGGAAGGCCCATCACTATATTTTCCTTACATAGAGTTTGAAGAGAGCGATAGTTTAAGTGACCAAATTGCTCATGCTATAGTTTGCTCACACCATCATTATGAGCAAAAAAAACAGAGGGAAGACATGATGACCCAAAGTTGTCAAACTTATACAACCTTCTGGAATCATCAGGAATGCCAGTAGCTAAAGTATGTTTAGGATCTTTGAGGTCCTTGATTACAACATCATGAGGTGAGAATTCTACTATTTTCCCTTCACCTGAATGAGTTATTTGATAAATAGATAGAAGGTTGCATGACAAGGTAGGAACACATAGTACATCATTAAACTGACTGTTATTTAGATGAATGGTTCCAGATCCTACAACACTAAGAGATCTATCATCACCAACATAAATATGTTTGGTGTTACAATCATTTAAAGAAGAAAACATGGATTTATTTTTAGCCATGTGGTAAGAAACTCCAGAATCAATGAGCCACTCATGATAATGAGAAGAAGAAGATACATTTAATGCATAACCAGATCTTGATGCTTGACAACCATAAGTAGAAAGTGCCATTCCTGAAGATGGAGGTGAAGAGTGCTCCAAATTGATATTGTGCTTCTTCATTGCTGCTTCTAAGGCTTCCATCTTCTTAAAAAATTTGGACTCTAAATGGCCATCATGATTGCAAAATTTGCAATGTCTATCTGTCTTCTTTCCTTTGTTTTTATATGCCTTATCATTTTGGTGAGTTTCTTTTTTAGTTTGTGGCTGAAATTTCTTAGGACACTTGTTTGGTTTCGGACCATACTTTTTAGGATACTGCTTCTTGGGATTCTTTTGATATGATTGATGTTGGGCTGCTAAGGCTTTCTTAGAAGCATTTCCAAAAGTGATAAGACCAATGTGTAAGAGTTTTTCTTGTTCTCTTATCAAAGAATCACACAAGGCATCAAAATATGGGTTCTTGTAGGCAGTTCTTGAAGAAATGATGGCTTCTCTAGTGGAATGGAAGGCAGAAACAAATATAGAGTATGTAGGGCCAATCTTAGCAAGAATGCAATAAATGAGGCTACCATCTTCCTTTTTGATCTTACAACCTTCTAAAAGAATTCGAATGGTCTTAAATTTGGACAAAAAATCGTCATTGGAGGAGAAATTATTGGGGTCCAAAGTATGCAACTCATTTTCAAGCTAGTGGGCCCTGATTTGATTTTGAATGCCAAAAATATTTTTTAGCCTTTCTAGGGCTTCATCATGGGTGTCAATGTCAAGGATATGAAATCAAAGATCTTGAGAAATGAACATTCTTATCAACCCTCGTGCTTGATCTTGTTTATTTTCCCATTTAGAAACTTTATCATCATCAAAAGGTTTAGTTTCTTGTCTTGTGGCTATTCTATAAAGCCCTTTACTTCTAATTATATCTACCATGTGAGGTAGCCATTGGAAATAATTGGTATTGTTAAGAATAATTAGGCATGCACTTTCCATTTAAAAAAAAAAAACTGAAGCTGAGAAAAGCTAAAACTAACTACTCCAATGGAAAGACCTCGAAAAATTAGGCCGTTTAAAAAAAAACAACTTGAAAAATAGGTTCCGGATGAAGAAGCTATGTCTTTTTGAAAAAATGAGTTGAAGATGCTGAATAGTTACAGGAACAGGATGAAGTGCGGCTTTTAAAAAAAAAATCCGCCCCTTTGAACATTTTTTTTTTAAAAGAAGCTTGAGTAAGAGATTTGAACCCAAGACCTCTATTCTCATAAACTAAGCCCTCACCAAGTGAGATAGTAAAAGGATCACATTATTGCTTGAAAGGAGGAAGGGTTTTTCTTTTACCTTTTCCTGCAAAAAAAAAAAAAAAAAAAAAAAAAACCGAGCAAAAAAAAATATATGAAATGCAAGCCTTACGGCAGAATGTTACATTTTCGGTTAGCCTTACTAGCAAATATCACTTTTTTTGCTATTTCTGATTTCCTGAGATTGCACAAAGATGCGGGGAAAGAACATACGTAGCGAAAAAATCCCTTTTCCCTTTTCTGATTTGCCGAGATCGCACGCAACACATAGCAAAGAGAATACACAGAGAAGAGGGTACAGATCCGGAAAATAAATAAAACCTCTAAACCAAAAATAGACAAAATAAACTGAAATAAGTAGAACTATTAACAAATATAACTGCAGAAAGGATGCTTTATACCTCTAGATATAAATTGTCATAACTTGGGCAGCCAGAAACCTTTTCGCATGAAATGAAAGGCGTTACTCACTGTAACAGATTCTCCAGACATAACCAATTATTTCTCTAACCCCAAATTTTTTTAGAAATAGTAAATCTACAAAACGAAATTTGCATGCAATCAAACCAACTTCGGATTTTGATCAACAATGGACGTGACCCTCAAACTAGCTCCGATACCATGTAGGATTTTACAAGGTAAGTTCCATAGATCAAGAACCAAAGGTCACCACTCACAAACAGATCACAAATCAATACACCATATAATCCTGTGGTTAAAACCCTCAAAGAGGGAAATAGTCCACGGCCTGAGCCAACGCGGCCATTTCAGGCAATTATTAATATAAAAAGAAAAGTTACATATGTTTCTCTCATAAACGGTTACCGGAAAAATGACCCTCGATGCTCTTTAAATAGAGATCATGGAACAATCAGGTGTTAAGCCACGGATCAAGTTTCATTAATACCGAGGTGAGAGATAACTGTCGGATCACTACAAATCGTGACTGTCGAATTATAAGTTACAAATGTACATGGTAAAGAAACACACTTTACCTAACTCTACACTAGACTAATTTATTCTTAACTATTTTCTATGTGTCGGAATATCCTAACATCCTTCTATATTCATCATTCAATATCTCACTATTTAGATTTTTGTTGAGTATTTGAGGCACTTCAGCCTTCGCTAATAGTTATGTTAGGTCCTCTCTGTATAAACATGACTGCTAAAATATGTTTTCCCTCACAATATTCCCATCGTAATCCCCTTCCTCTAATTGAAAATTCATCTTTTAAAATATTTCGAGGTTCTCAAGAGTATTATCATAAATTTCATGATCCAATCATTGAATGGTTGGAACAATATTACTTGGAAAGCTTTGTCGCAAATAACAAGTTTCAATCTGCCCTCGTGCTTTCTAAGGAGTTTGGTGTTTATGTAGACACATCCACAAGAAGCTTCCAAGTTTTGTTGAAAAATGGTATTCATCGAAAAAGTAAGAATGTGAATTGGATGAAAGTAGTGGTTGTGACTTATCTTTTTGTTCACAGACAAGACCTTCAATTTTTTGTGCAAGTTATTCAATTTCTTATATTTCCTGTTGCACATTAATTTATATATGTTTTAATTGTTCGTATTTTTGTGGATGCAGGCCGGGAAAAACTACGGTGGCTTAAATGGAAATTTCATTACAAGTGACCCCGACCTTCTAGGTGTTAGGTTAGGAGTAGGATGAGTTGGATCCTACTTTTCCCTCTCTTGCACTCAACCCGTGTTTGTTATCTTTAATCTTTCTTGTCTTTTCTTACTTTTCTCTTTCATTGTTATATGATTGTGCTTTCATATTGTATTGTTTCTTTTATTTTTATTCTATCAGATAGACATAGCATGAAGATGCTTTTTTGGCTCAGAAGGGAATGTGAAAAAATAGAAAAGGACTTTGTGACACTTCAACATTTGGCAAACTCTCTGACCTTCTTCCTTGTATTGGTTACATATTTGGTGGATGATGTTCTAAGGAAAAATATGATCCTTGTATTAAGAAATCCTTGTGTTGAACCATGAACTCCATGCTTATTATAGAAAACCTAATGTCTGCACTCAAGTTTTTAAGTTTCACTTTTTTCAAGCTAACCTAATCAAGTAGAGAAGGACAGGGGAAAATATAAGCGAGAAAAAAATATCAGAGGTCTTATATATGCTTCTCCAAAGGGAAAACCTCTCCTACTCTCAATAAATCGGGATCCCACTTCTACCCATGAAATAAATAAATGTCGATGCACATTCATATACAAATAAATAAAAAAAGGTGAAAGAAGAGAAAGGCTTCCTGTGTAGAGGGGTGAAGCAAGAAACTCCATAGGGGTATTGTCCAGGCTCATTGTTAGTGTACCAATGTTTTTGTTCCTAACGTGACTGTCAGGGTACTATCTAGGCTTGCTGGCAATGGAGAAACACCTGAGATGGAAAAATATAATCTAAAACTCTAAATCTCATGAACTTCATTACCCTATCTTGATTCAAAAAATTGTGTGATCATTGATCTTATGTTTGTGTTCAATCGAGTAAATGAATAAAGGGGACTATGTTTATGCATGGGGTAAGTGTGGAAACCATGGTAATATAAATGATGAATCAATAATTTTGGAAGAAATAGACCCTGAATAAAATAACTGACCAAAGTAGAGAAGCAGGAGTTCTACTGGTGTGTCTCAAATGTTGTCGTTGTGACAAAAATACACCAATTTTTTTCTCATACTCGAACTTTGGAGCCTACCGTGGATCTTATGATCAGCCATTCCATACTCACTTGTTGGTCAATTGATGCTTTTTGAGCTCCCTCTTGGACTGGAAGTGTTGAAGTGACTTGCATACCCATGCTCAATATGCTATAGGTTCATGAACGAATTCTTCTACGCAAGATTAGAGAAGGATAACACATTCCATCAATATTGTTCCTATGCGATGCCCAATCCATGTTGATAGTCAGTGTGCACTGACAATGATAGTTTCTCGCATTCTAGCTATGATCATACTTCCATTTTGGTGAGTTCTACAAATTGTCACTTCCATGCACCTTTCATTTTACGATTGTTGTTTTCATGTTTTTGGTTTTCACTTTCCTTTACACTAATTAGTGTCATTTTCATGTTATCTTTTCTATATCATGTGTTGATTTAATTTTCATCCACATATCGCAAGAGCCATTCACACTTTATAAATTGGCATCTTTCACATGTTAGGTGTTGCACAATGTATGCATGCAAGTTCTGTTGTTTTCAAGGGGTTATATTTGTGTGAATGAGTTGGACTAACCATTTAAACATCAGTCAAACTCATTGTTATGTACCTATATTACTAATATAGTTCCTTATTGTTGTTAGTGTAACCCCCTTATTATTATTGTTGTACCCCTGTAACCCAAATATTGTTATTATTGTTTTATTACATTATTATTGTTAGGTCGGCTAAGATTATATTGTGACCCAATGGACTCGTATATATAGAAGGAGGTTTTGGTCATTTGTATCATCCAAGAATTGTTCATTTATGTAATGTAAAGGAGGTTTCCCCCTCGAAGTGGCTTATTTCTAAGGCGTTGATCTATCTTTCCTTATATTTTTGGATCTAGTTTCATAACGTTTGGTATCAGAGCTTTGGATTCTAGGGTTTCGCTACTCCAAACAGGTCATCGTGGAAATTTCGCTATAATTTTGTTTCTACGAAAGTTAAAAAGCTGAAATTTTTACAGAGCGAAGCCGAAATCTTGAGGAACTTCGTGTAAAACTTTCAGATCTTAGTTCGCCATATTTTCAAAGATATGATCTGTGGAAGTTAGGGTTTTTTCAGGCTCCTGAATTTCACCTAAACAGGTCATCGTGGAATTTTCTCTATAAAAAATTTTCTACAAAGTTTTAGAAGCTAAAATCTGTATAGAGAAACTTCTTGTAAAACTTTTAGATCTTTGTTCACAATATTTTTGGATATATAATTTGTGGAAGTTAGGGTTTTTTAAGGCTCCCAAATTTCATCTCAAAGAGGTGACCGTGGGAAAATCGCCATAAATCTCTCTTTGAGCATTGGATTGGAATTCTGTAAAACGTGGTTGCAAGTACACGGACTATAGTTTCCTATGTATCAATTTCAGAGCCGAAGGAGGAAACAGTGACACGTGACACATTGTACAAGTTCAATCTACTGAACCAGACCATAATTTGGTCATTGTGGGAGAGTGGGCATAACATTTCCTTGAAGAATCCAAATAAGGTTAGACCTATGGCATTCGAAAGAAGATTCACAGGGCTACTACAGGGCCTAATTTCAGATATTGAAGATCCAAAATCACAGAGATAATTCAGTTTCAATATCGAGCTCCTCAAAAGAAAGAAAAAGGTGCGTATTTTTTTTCTTCGAATTGCATAAGTCTTGTGTGAAAATCAATTTGAAGTGATTCTAAGGGCATATTGAAGCATATATATTAGTATTGGGTTCTAAAATGCCACCTAAAAAGAAATCAACACCCATTAATCCTTTAGAAGGCTCTACTATGACTCATGAAAAGGAAGAAGCGTAACATGACATATCAAAATTACAAGAGCAAGTGCACCAAATTTCGCTCTCGCAAAGAGCAACAAAAACTGAAATGGAAGTTTTGAAGAAAGGCGTGGAAGCTAAGATGGATGGTTTGAAGAATGACATGGAAGCTAAGATGGATGGCATGGAAGCTGGCATGGAAGCTAAGATAGATGACGTGGAAGCTAAGATTGATGAAAAAATGAAAGACAGCATGGAAGACATGAAGAATGATCTAAAAGAAGGCATGGAAGGTTTGATTACAAGGTTAATACAAGAAATTATTCCTAATGGTGGAAAGATAGTAGAAGAAACTCATTATGAGAACAAAATAAACGTTAATCATGATTTCATAAACTCTAATGTTGGATTGAAGAACAACCATATTCCAAAGATGGATATGAGGAAGTTTGATGGCAAGGATCTCGTAACATGGATACTACAGATGAAGCAATATTTTGATCTCAATAATGTGCAAAACACACAAAAGGTACATATTGCAACTTTACATTTAGAACAAAATACATTTGTACGGTATTGATGGCTTTTCTCCCGTAAAAAAATTGTCACTTGGCCAATTTTTACAGAGGAAATGATAGCATATTATGAGGATACAAAGACCAACACCTTCTTTAGCCAATTGATAAATCTCAAACAAAAGGTTTCAGTGGTGGAGCACATTGAGGAACTAAAAAAATTGAATATAAGGGTAACTGATATTCCAGAGGAACGCAGGATTGATGTCTTCATAGGGACTTTAAAGGATAACATCCAACATGAATTTCACGTTTGAGAATTGATTCATTGGAGAAGGCATTTAGGTTGGCAAGAAAAATTGAATGTAAAATTATGGCGACGAGGAAGCCTACCACTCACATCTATAAATATGGAAGTGTTGCTACTCCTAGACTTCCACAACCAATAAGGTTGACACCACAACAATTGTAAGAAAAAAGAGAAAAAGGGCTTTGCTACAGTTGTGATAGCAAATACACTAAAGGTCATAAGTGTGCTGAAAAGAAATTATTTTACATAGATTGTAAAGAGGAGGAAGAAAATGAACAAGAAACTTCCAAAGAAGAGGATATACACAAGGAACCAACCCTAGAAGAACAAAAAATGAGTCCAACCATATTGTCTAATGCATTGGAAGGAATTACCACTCCTCAAAATCTCAAGATAGAAGGACATATAAAGAAGAAAAATGTAATAGTGTTGATTGATTCGGGTAGTACCCATAATTTTATTCATTGTAAGGTAGCCAAGGAATTGAATTGTTTCCTATACCCAGCACCAGAATGTCAAGTGATGGTTGAAAATGGAGGAACTATAAATTTCTCTGAAAACTACCATAATATCAAGCTAACCATGGGGGAATATGTATTGAATAGTCCAATGCTTTACATTCCAATGGGAGGTGCTGATGTTGTACTAGGAGTACAATGGTTACAATCTTTGGGGACGGTAGCTTCTAATTTTCAAGAAATTTTCTTGAAATTTTTTTCGGAAGGAAAGGAAATCGAATTACGGGGTATCGCAGGGAAGCCAAGAAATATAATAAGCTCTAATGTCATGACAAAGCTTCTGAAGAAAGAACAATGAGGAGTAATTGCACAATTATGCTCACTAGAAGTTCCAACATCAAAATCATCTATTTCTCCAGATCTCCAAAAAGTATTGGACAATCATTTGAAGGTGTTTGAAACTCCCAAAGGACCCCCACCTATTCGTGATCATGATAACTCTATTCATTTGATTCTAGGAAGTGTTCCTCAAAACATCAGGCCTTACAGATATCCTTATGTCCAAAAGAGAAAAATTGAACGTATGATTGCAGAAATGTTAGAGGTTGGTATAATTCAACCTAGTCAAAGCTCTTTCTCTGCTCCAGTAGTATTGGTGCACAAGAAGGATGGATCATGCCGCATGTGTCTGGATTATAGGGGGCTCAATAAGCTCACTATTAAAGATAAATTTTCCATTCCTGTGATTGATGAATTATTGGATGAATTACATGGAGAAATTTATTTTACCAAGTTGGATCTTCATTCAAGATATCATCAAATTAGAATGAAGACTGAAGATATTCCAAAAACAAAATTTCAAACTCATGAGGGTCATTATGGATTTTTGGTCACGCTTTTTTGCCTTACCAATGCACCTTCTACATTTCAAGGGTTGATGAATTCCATTTTCAAAACCTTCCTTAGAAAATGTGTGTTAGTTTTTTTTTATGACATACTAATCTACAACAGGTCTTGGAAGGATCATGTTCAACATGTTGATAGGGTGTTCAAACTATTGGAGGAGAAACAATTATATGCAAAAACATCCAAATGTTTCTTTAGAGTACAAGAGGTGCAATATCTGGGTCATATTGTATCTCATGAGGGTGTTAAGGTAGACCCTAACAAAATTAAATACATTAAGGAATGGAAATTCCCCAGAACCATAAAGTAGTTGCGATGATTTCTCGGGTTAACAGGGTATTATCACAAGATTGTTAAGAATTATGGGAGAATAGCAGCACCTCTAACAACATTATTGAAGAAAGATGCATTTTCATGGACTCCTGAATCAACTAAGGCCTTTGAACATCTTAAAGAGGAAATGTGCATAGCACCAGTCTTAGCTACGCTAGACTTCAAAAAACATTTATTGTGGAATTTAATGCCTCGAGAAATGGAATTGGTGCTGTTTTAATGCAAGAAGGAAGACCCATTGCCTTTAAAAGTCGTCCAATCAAAGGAAAGTATTTACAAAAAGCTATTTATGAGAAGGAAATGTTGGCAATACTATATGCACTAAATAAATGGCGACCTTACCTAATGGGAAGACACTTCAAGGTAAAAAATGGTCATGATAGTCTTAAACACTTTTTGGAACAAATACTATCTTCAGAAGAGCAGCAAAAATGGGTCATAAAGATGTTGGGTTATGACTTTGAAATCATCTACAAAAAAGGGAAGCTAAATGTTGTTGTAGATGCACTCTCAAGAAAGGATTAAGAGGTGGAGGCATTACTTTGTGCCATTTCTATTATCCAACTAGATTGGATAACCGAAGCAAGGGATGAATGGAAGAAGGATGAATAAGTGTGGAAACTCATTCAAAAGTTGCAGCAAGATCCTAGTACATCTGATACATTTAGTTGGAAAAATGATTCCTTATGGTACAAATATCGCTTATATATTTGCAAGAATTCCCAACTAAAACAAAAGATTCTTTTGGAAATGCACACTTCTTCTTTTGGAGGACACTCAAGATTTTTAAAAACTTACCACAAGGTGACGAATTTTTTTTTCGGATGGCCTTAAATCTAATATTCAAAATTTTGTGGTGGAATGTTTGGTTTGCCAGCAAAATAAAGTTGAGACAATTAAGACCCCGGGTCTTCTACAACCTTTATCCATTCCAATTCAACGTTGGGAGGATAGTTCAATGGATTTTATCACAGGTTTACCTAAGTCCAAAGGAAAGAGTGTCATCATGGTGGTAGTTGATAGACTTACCAAGTATGCACACTTTTGTGCATTATCTCATCCATTTAAGGTAAGTACAGTTGCTACTACATTTATGGAAACATTTCAAAAGC
Source organism: Pinus albicaulis (assembly GCA_034641835.2). Lineage (NCBI taxonomy): Eukaryota > Viridiplantae > Streptophyta > Pinopsida > Pinales > Pinaceae > Pinus > Pinus albicaulis. The sequence goes on along the minus strand of CM076578.1, from coordinate 369,737,926 downwards.
TACATGGAAACCCAAGATTATTGTAAGTGACAGAGATCCCATTTTTACTGGAAATTTTTGGATGGAATTATTTTCTTGTTTGGGTACTCAACTAGCTCATAGCTCATCTTATCATCCTCAATCTGATGGTCAAACTGAGATAGTGAATAAACGTTTGGAACAATATCTTCGTTTTTTTTTATCTGATAAGCAAACACAATGGGTAAAGTGGTTACCTCTCGCTAAATGGTGGTATAACACTTCCTTCCATACTGCAGCAAAAATGACCCCATTTATGGCACTTTATGGATATCATCCACCATCCATCACATCTTCTTTAAGATAAAATTCTAAGGTTCAAGCAGTGGAAGATCACATCAAGCATCAACAAGAAGTTCTCCAACTCTTAAAGGATAACCTAAATTTGGCACAAAATCGAATTAAACAACAGGCATATCAACATCACAGTGAGAGAAGTTTTGATGTAGGAGACTGGGTATTTTTACGGCTACAACCATACAAACAAATTTCCCTCAAGTAGGCTAAGAAGGATAATAAATTATCATCAAAGTACTATGATCCTTACAAGGTGTTGCAAAATATTTGTACTATGGCATACAAATTGGAGCTTCCTACTTCTTCAGGAGTGCATCCAATTTTTCATGTTTCATGCCTAAAGAAGGTTATAGGGGAAAAGCTTCTCGTTTAAACAATATTGCCAAAACTTGATGAGGAAGGAAAAATCATATTGGAACCTGAAGCAGTCATGGAAACAAGAACTCAACAACTACGAAATCAATCAATTTAAGAGTATCTCATCAAATGGAAGAACTTACCCACTAAATATTCTACATGGGAGGATGAGAATTTTATACTCAAGAATCTGGAGCCACTCAAGCATTGAGGACAACACTTTTTTGAAGGAGAGGGGCATGTTAGGTCCCTATATTACTAGTATAGTCCCTTATTGTTGTTAGTGTTACCCCCTTATTGTTATTGTTGTACCCCTCTAACCCCAATATTGTTATTATTGTGCCCTTACATTATTATTGTTAGCTCGGCTAGGATTATATTGTGACCCCATGGAATCCTATATAGAAGGAGGTTTTGGTCATTTATATCATCCAAGAATTTTTAATTTATGTAATTTAAAGGAGGTTGCCCCTCAAAGTGACTTATTTCTAAGGTGATGATCTATCTTTTCTTATATTTTTGGAGCTGGTTTCATAACACACATTCCCAAAGTTTTAAGCATTATTGCATAAGTGTCATCACGGTCATCACAAAGTGTAATTTTGGTGTCACACTTGTCATGAAGTCATCATAAGGTTTTCACATCAAGGGAAATATTTGGTCAACATGTCCGAATGATATACATTGTTGTGTCATCAAACGTGTTTAAAATGTGTGATCACAATCAAGTCATATCATTGTTCACATCAGTCTCTTTGGTCCCATGCTTAGCTACAATTCAGAAGTTCCCCAACAACTTAGCCTCATCCGACTTTCCTCAGCTACACACTGAAAATTTCAAACCATCAAGTTGCATCCTTGTCCCTTGACATTGCGCAATGCACATTTCCTGCTTTCCAATACTGCACACTTCACAATTTCAGTGCTCAAGCCCGACCTTGCCTCCCAAAATTGCGCAATTCATCTTCCCATTCTGGCCTCAATTGCAAACATCGCAATCTCTAGCCTCAAACTCATCCTTTGAGCTCCTAAGATGTAAAACTAAAAAATGGCCCAAACTCCTCTACCTCCTAGAATAGCACAGTTTTCCCAAGCAATGAAAAAACCCATAGTTGAGCTCACTAAGTCTAGAAACTATGCAGCTTGTGTCCCCAGTCCTATCTGAACTATGCACTACGTAGTCTCAAAGCTCAAGCCTAATACTTGAGATCTTGAACTACGAAATTTCATAATCACGTGGGCTCAGCTTCCCTCCAGAACTACACAATTGTCTGAAGCAATGAAAAATCCCTCAACTTGTCACCCTGAGCTCTAAAATTGCTCAATATTCTTCCTCAGTCTAGCCTGAAATGCGCATTGTGCAATCTCAAAGAACAAGATTCACCCTTGACTTCCTAAGCTACAAGAATATGCAATCACTGAGCCTCTCCCTTGGCCTACCACCTCATTCCATCTTAGTCTGTGGATCATCATGTACCATCTTAGACTAGGGGTTTATTGGATGGATTTCGTCTTTTCATGAGTGAATTGAAGATGCAGGAACTTTATCATGCTATGACAAGATGATGAAGAATGATATGGATAATTAGGACATGTTAGAAGACACACATGGAGTTGAAAAATATAAGATGATCAATAGGTGAGAAGACAAAGGAACACCAACCTATAATAGAAGATGAAGATGAATATCACATGGAAGACTCCTCATCTTGAAGCCATAGGGAGGAGGAAGAAGGGTACATGTATCATCTTTTCAAGGAGACACAAAGAAATAAGAAACAAGGAGGACAACTTGGCATCCTGACATCATCATGTAGTCCATGTCATCAATGTCATTTCATTTCCTGTCACAAGTCATCATATGCCACATCATTATTATGGATCACGTAAATTGTATTCATATGTATTTTAAAGTGGAAGTCCAAAGGACACACATGGAATATGAAGAGTTGTGTAAGTTGAAAATTCATAGGAATTCAAACTGTCATGAGGGTAGTCAAAGAGTCACAAGGAGGGTGAATCATCACCCCTTGGTTATATATAAACCCTCTTTGTATGATCAAAGGACTTTTCACCTTGGTTCCACCCGCAAAGAATTTGAGAGATAAGCTAGTTATTTTGTGGAGCAAGGAGTGGCTCCAACGCTCCACTATTGGAGATAGTGATGTTCATTGTATAAATGTACCTGGGAAATTTTACTTAATAACAAAAGCCTTCAAGGCCAACACATTATTCATGCATGAATTATGAAGATTTGTAAGACTATTCTGTGGATGTTAGTATTTCATGTTTTCTTTCACATGTGCTAAGGTAGTAGAACTATTTCAGATATTTTAGTACTTATCTTATTGAGAATGAGTTGTAATATTTGTTATTGTCGCCACATCATTGTGGAATATTCTGCTAGATATTAGAGAGACCTTTCTCATTAATTGGTTGTAATGATTGCCGCAACCCTTGTGGACTATTCTATTGGATGTTAGATGGATCTTGTTGTTTTTGTGTGTCTCTTCTTGGGTGGTACTATTACCTCTCTCTTAGAGGCCCACCTTTTCCTTTCACTAGGTACACCCCCTTTCTTTTCGAAGGTGCATTTGTACTCTTCTCTCTTGCTAACAATTTATAGAAAATATATCCAAGGGATTCAACCTGATCTTGTAATGTACTAAAACAAAATACTGAATCCTTCTATAATTTGCAAAAACCAAATTTGATCGCACAATCACATAACAAGTAAGAGAAATAAATGATAAATCGCACAACACACGGTGTATCTGGGAAAATCAACTGCTCAAAACCCTGCAATCTTTATATTGCATAAAGTCAAGACAATGAAACAATACAATGTTATTCCTCTCATTGAGAAATCTCTGCACTCTACTGACTATCTCACTCCAATCTAGGAAAAGTCGGTCCAATACTTAACCAATTCTAAACCCCTATTTTCCTGGCCTTCCTTACGCATTCCTGGAGGAATTGTGGCCCTATTAATTAGGAAATTATTTGGAATTGATTGCACAATCAATCTAAGGATTTTTAGTGACCTCATGCATGACCTGTACAATTTTCTAATTATAAAACTCATAGTTATCTTCCCTTTAACCTCAATCTCAAATGGGACTTCCTTAGAACTGACATGTAGCAACTATTTATAGATAATTATCAGTTAACTATTTGACCACTAATTATGAATTAAATCAGATTTAATTCACTCAACCTATCACTAGCTCATCTCTCAGTTAGAACTACTTATACTTCTTTTAACTCAATTAATTGAGTTAACTAATTACAACTCACAAATAACTGTAAGTCAACCCGCTAAAATCCTGGGAGAACTCTACATGCCTCCTCTTAGACCCTCAACTTGAATTTACTAAAAAACCAAGTATTCTTGACTCAGTTAACTAATACAAGTTGTCATGTGATGGAATTAAAATTCCTCTTTCAATTAATTAAGGGAAAATTAAATCAGAATCCCCATGGGTGCCATTTCTTATTTCCATTTCAATACTCCCTCTCGACAAGAATGGGATTATCTGCTACCCTGATTCTGCCTCTATGGAACTCAAATTTTTCTCTTTGCAGTGCCTTTTTCAAGATGTCTACATCATGCTCCTCCATGGGAATGTAATCTAATGACATAATCGGCCTCTCCACACAATCTCTAAGATGGTAATATAGGATATCAATATGCTTGGAACTGTCATGAAAAAATGGATTGACTAAGAGTTTGATGCAACTGTGGTTATCATAATGTATCACTGTCAGATCCATCTGTCAATCAAACAAACCAAAACATATCTTCATCATCCATATGGCTTCACATGCTGCCTGAATGGCCGCTATGTACTCTGCTTCTACTGAACTGAGTGAAAATGATCGTTGCTTCATGTTGTACCAGGAAACTGTTGTTAATCCTATGTTGAATATGCCCCTGATGTGTTCTTCGTATCGAATGATTCCCTTCCCAATCTGCATTGGTGAAGCCTTGAAGCTTCACTCTCTCTGTCCATCTATACCATAACACATACTTTGTAGTGCCTCTGAGGTATCTCAACACATGCTTGCCTGCCTTCCAAAAGAGCTTGCTAGGATTAACCATATCTTTACTAAGATGGTTAATTGCATAGCATATGTTTTGTCAGGTGTTCACCAAATACATGAGTGAACCCATAAGTTTCCTGTAAATAGTAGCATACACTATGTTAGCGCTTGAATGAGCACTTGGATTGTAACAAGCACCCGACCGGACACATCTTAAGCTCAAGATATTTTCTTACAGTTGGATTATGATTTGGAAAGTGGTTGAGATTCTTACAGACACTGAAAATTAAAGGGTTTAAAAATGATAAATCACTCACACATATGAGGGTACTACTACTTGATGTGGTAGAAAGGATTAGTTTGTATTTAAATGGTTAGGAGAATGTGCAAGAACAGTGGGTCTAAAGAATAGAATTCCACTTCTAAGAAGACAAACAGACAAAATATTTCTGACCTATAATGTATTGATGAAAGAAGGCTTCTCCAAGACTTACAAGAATCTCATCATACATTTGAATATTTCTGTAATAGGGAAAGCTTATGAATAATTTTACCATACATATATTATCCATAAATCTTGTAAAACAATACTAAAAAAATTATATAATCATGTACAACTATACAAAAAGACTAACAAAAACATGAAACATCATATGTAGATCATAATATGGAATGAAACAGTAAAGTATGGAAACACATAAGGAGATAGGAAATACATACATCAAATCATTCATAAGTCCTCAAGAGTGATTTTGGATATTATAGGCTCAAAATATACAATACATAATGCAAAGAGATGGACAACCAATGAACCCTTTCTTCATTGCTTTACATAGTATATATACAAAAAGGTGTTATGTTAGAGCCTCCCCAAAAAGTTCAAGTCTGTTTTAGAGATTTTATTACAATCCACTACATATAGTAAACATTATCTTAAACTTAATAGAAAAGTAGTTAGAAATACAATGAAGACAAAACATGACAGTATGGAGCTTGAAATGGTTGAGTTGAGGTGGCTGAGTGCTCCTCGTTTTCTGGAAAAACTTCCTACACAAAAAGTGCAACTACCAACTGAAAAGGACACCTGGACCTTTATCCACAAAAGTGTAGAAGTAACCAACTGAAAATAACATTTTGAAGATTTCTTCACTGGATGACTCTTGGAAAAAACCATTACCACTGAGGCTGCATATACTTTATCACCACTTAGTATCATTCCTTGAAACCAAAAGAAAAATCTACCTTTTCATCTTCTTATAAAAACTCTGAAAATAATAGCTACTTTTTTGGAAAATGAAGCTATTTCTGATAATTCTATAGATAATCCAAAAATGATATGATTCTTCAGATTTTCATTGTTTTAGGTATTCAATCATTAAAGATCTAGTATAGAAGAAAAAATCCTAATAGCTTCTACCTTAGTGGCCCTCTTGTTTGGCTTTCTCTTCTATACTTGCTTTTTCTTTTGAGTCTTCTTCTTCCCTGGATCATTTTATGAAATTTCATCTATGTTTATTATCTCATCTCTGAGAGCAGGATTGACTATGAGTTTTCTTGCTAGCCTGAGCTTGTTCTTTGGTCTGGTATGAGGCAATGTATGGATTAGGAATTTATGAAGGTCCTTATTCCATGGATAACTCTGCTTGACTACCCATTATCAAACTATGTTTCAGTAAACCCTGTTTCAATGCTTTCTTCCTCAAAAGATGAGTATGAGTGGATTATATCTTTCCTCTTTCCTTTGGCTGATGAACTAAGAGATGAATAAGGTTGGGCTATAGTTGGTTCTTCTATTATAGTCTCTGAAACCTTACTTTTCCCCTTAGCTAATGTTTTGAGAGAGGAAAATAATTGTGCCAGTGTTGGTTCCTCTGGTGCTGGAGTGGCATTTTCTTCTTCATTATCCTATCTAGTCTCTAGAACAAGGCTTGGTATTAAGGTTTTAGGGGTGACTTCCACTGAAGATCCCCTTGTCAGTGTTGGGATCCTATGATTTAGCAGATTGGCATACTAAATGACAAGGTAACACATAAACCAGTCTTTAGAGCTCTAGGATCTAGCCCTCCTAGTCTCAGAGAGGGATCTCTCAATTGTTTGAAAAGATATGACTTGTTTGCTTGTAAAAGGTTGATTTTAGGCTAGTTATTAAGTACAAGTTTGTTTGTTTGTTGTTTTGTTGGTTGGACATGAATAATCTAGAAAACATAGATAGAAAGGGGAAACATCGAAGCCATTGGGAAATGGAGTCAAGAAGAAGATATAACAAGCTCAATCAATGGATATGGGATATCAAAGGGAAAATATAACTTGGCCAGTGGATCTTGGGTTTGGTGGATGAAATGAAATGGACACTAAAGGTTTAGAAGGAGAAGCAGAACTAAGGTCAGTTAAGAATCCTTAATTGTATATACAACTCAACAAAGGGACTTAAAACATTATCATAACATGAAGAGGCATTCCATAGGCAGGGCTAACCATAAATTCTAGGGACCACACTTCAAAAAATAATAATTCCAAGAAAAAATATTTCAAACAAAATCTAAGAGTCGGGGAATGCCCTATTTCATCCAAAGATTTCACTTTCATGGATAAGAAAACATATAAGATTCACAAATAACTGCATCATAGAAGAGGGAAAGCCTAAACATCTAAGGCAGCAATTATAAAGACCTTGGTCTTCAAAACAATCATCTAAGCAAGAACAAAGGGTATCATCAAAATAGACCTCTTTGGCAGACTATAAACAATGGTACTTCAAAGGGAGACTCCAGAAACAGTTTTCAAGTGGCAACAAGCAAGCAGGGAAAGCCATAAATCATCCTTGAGACCAACTATTTGAACTATTTCTGAAATAAACAAGCTTAAGGATTGAAAAGCAGTCAAACTACTCAATAAAACCTTCAACAGATGAAAACATAAAGACAGTGAAGAGTAAACAGGTCTAAGGTGCTTCTAGGAGAAATTTCTTAGCCTAAAACTTTTACTCTACTCTAAGCAAAGCATAATGGAACAAAATGGAAAACAGGAAATAACAATTAATAGTTTAGAATACATCACCAACAGCCATGCTTAGAGATCCAATGATAGAGCCTTCTCATTAAAAAAACATGTCAAAACATCATCTATCTTCCAAAACTTCAATTTCTTCTTAATCTTTAGCCAGACTATGTACAAGTGCAAAGAGTTCGAATGCCATCAACCAACACCTAAAAATAGCTCCTCATAGAGTATTTATAGAAGAATGAGGAGGTGGAACTCTTTTTAGGTTTCAAAATTTCATTAACTACAGAGTAAATGCATTCCTAGCCTTGAAAAGCATGCAAGGCATAAGGTAGGAAGGTCTTGCACTATTTCTCTGTCTTAATAATTCTGCCTTTACTTCCTGAGGATAAAATAGCTGAAAAGATTGACTTTGAGGCCTTTTTCTGTCTTTACAATAACTGTCTGATAGCCTTTAAAATATCTTTTTGTGTAATAACTTCCAATTTTCCCCTTGGGACAGAAAGCAAGCCATAGGTAGCAGTTATTTTTATCATGTGAATAACTGCTTTGTTGTTGATTTATCCGAGGTCCTTTTAGGCCCATCTTTCTTTTATTTTATCATTAAAACTGCCTTTAAGGCCTTTAAGCCTTCATAATTAATTATGATGCCTCTTTAACACTCCTTGGACTAATTATCTATCTTTAAATTGTGCTTCACTCTTTAATCTTCCATTTAAGCTTTTTAATATTCTGTCTGCCTCTTTTCTTCTTCGCTGACCTTTTGTTCTTGTTTTATTTCGTTCAAGGTTAGCTTTTGGTGCACTGGAGGGTTTGCAGAAAGCATCGATGGCCATGAAGCATTAAATCAGACCCTTTAATCCCTTTTTTCCTTCAATCGGGCCTTAGAAAACCATTACCCAAGGTCTTGCAACCATATTTTGCTGTGGGAAGCTTGTGTATCAATGGCCGCCATTCAACCTGAAAAATAGACCAAAAAACATTAATAAAACCTGCAATTTAATGGCTAGACTGCTTTCGAGGCTTGATATGGTGACGAAGGAGCATTGCAGAGAAGTGGAATGCATGGAGGAAGGGTCTATGGGTGAAAATCATGAAAACAGGGTTTTAAAATTGGCTTTGGCACGAAAGTGGGCAAAAGTGGTTTTGGAAAACCACTGGTTGTTTTCGCGTTGAAATTGGATGGTTAACAGTTTTTCCCCACTCGAGCATGATTCCATACACTTTTTTACATGTTTCCACACTGAAACCACTGGTTTTGCGTTGGAATTGCGCGTTAACCCTCGGAGGAAGAATCTGTGCGATATATTTTCCAGACCATTAGGTCTGGGAGCTCCAGATCTATGGTGGACGATAAACGTGTCGAGGGAAGCTGTGCAGTGGGTGAGGAGGTAGTGGAGGATAGCTAGCAGAGGAGGATTGGATGGGCGGTGGGAGGAGAGGAGTCACAAGGTTCAAAGAGGACCATTGGATCACACAGATCGACGATAGGGATGTGTCGGAGAAACGTTATGGAGCAGGGTAAGGAAAAAGGGAAGGGGGCTAGAAGAAAAGGAGTGGGAAAGGTGCGTTGGAGGAGTAGGGGACTGGGAGCAGAGAGATAAGGGGTTAAGGGTTTAGCCGGTGGTCGGGGATCTTGGTTATATGCGGAAGGGGCGGAGGATTTTTAAGCCCTCGAGGGCTTAAGGCCCAAATTTTATGAAAGGGCGGAAAAAGGCTTAAAAGAGGATTTTTTAGCTTTTTAAAGCTTCTGATAGGCAAAAAGAGGTTCTTAAACCATTTTGAAGGATTTTTTATAGGTTTAAAGGGCCTTTTGGGTAAATGAGAGATTTAGTGAAGGAAAAATGAGGGGATTGAAATGATGAAAATGGAACCTTTAGGAAATAGTTCTTTCTTTGGGAACAATAGGATTTTGAAGGATTTTCTGAAGGGAACAACACTATTAAGGAACAATAGTTAAGGAATAGCTCTGAAGGGAACAACACTGTTAAGGAACAATAGTTAAGGAAAAGCTCTGAAGGGAACAACACTGTTAAGGAACAACAGTTAAGGAACAACACAGTTTAAGGAACAACAGTTAAGGAACAGCTCTGCTAAGGAATAACATTGCTAAGGAACAACAGGTTAAGGAACATCAGTCTTCAAGAATGAGTAATTTTTCATGAAAGTAATCTCTTGAAGGCTCAAGACCTATTTTAGCCATCATTTGATGTGACAAAATTTACTGATGGCTGACAATGGCTCCACTTGGGGATGGCAGCTCCTTGGAGGTGTCAAGAATTACAGAATTTTATCTCTGGGATGCAGACTTGTGCCTTATCCATTGGGCAGATTTCTTCTTTTCTTGCTGATTTTCTTTACATTTTGACAATTCTTCAATGACCTGCAGCATGAAATTTCTTCAAGCAACGTATCTTCCTACCCAATCCTACTTGTCCTAGCATTTTTTCTTCCTTTTTTGAGTGCATTTGAACTACCAAACTCTTTGACATTTTTATTTTTGAAAACAGAAATAAACTATCTAATGCTACCCTTATTTCTTCCAAGAGTCTAGATTAAGCAGTTGGACTCAGAAACTTCTCTACCTAATCTACTATCTGTCAAGATTAAACTGTTTGACAGATCTGCATTCTCTATATTCTAAAGCAGAAAATTTAAACACAGTCAAATCAAGATTAGACTGTCTAATTTGCTATGGTGTCTATGGCTATATGTACAATATGCACATAAACTTTATTTGCAGAAAAATAAAACAAAATGGTGAAGGCTTAAGATCTGAAAATTATAACATCCTTCTATTCTTTTCCAGCTCTGATTTTGATCTATTTAGAGCTATCTTTTTCCTTTTCTTGGTTCAGATTTTGAGCTTGTTAGAACCATTTCTTTTCTATCCTAATCTATTCTACTGATAAGCCAAGTTTGAAAAAATCTTATCAATCTGTGCTTCTACTAACTTATCAACATAAACTTAAAGTATGTTCAGCCATGATTAGGCTAGATGACTGAACAAAATATCATTTTTTAATCAGCAGTGGCACTTAGATTTGCTCACTTTCAGAAAATTCTATTTTTTGGGTATGGGTTTGTACCTCTTTTGAATTTGCCCTCTTTTCTTTTTCTGTTGTTTTTGTGTTTTTTTTTTTCTTTCAAAGAAAAAATAAGAAACTAAATAAATGCTCATAGGCTAAGCTGATTTGATTTCCTATCTATCCTAATCTAACTTATGTAATATGTACATTCATTTGGTAAACTCCCTTTTCCAATATAACCAGTCAAGCAAGTGATTCCATGAGTGATTTTGTTTTAGCTCTTTGATTGTGGTGAAACAATCGAAAGGCCATTTCCACTTTTCTTGTGTTTGAATAGTAGTGCCTAATATGTACTTTAAACCTTGCATCAAGTTGTACTTTAAACCTTGCACCAAACTGCTGTTGGCATATTTTTCTCCTCCTTCACATTTCTCTAATAAACCAACAAAGGGAGCTTGAAATAATACCTAAATGTGAGGATCAAAAAAATGAGCTTGATGCAAGATTGCTTCTTCCTCTACTTGGCTAAACTTAAGACTCTTTTGGGAAAGAAACCCATTCTCTTCCTCATGATCATCTGCACTGTCAAACTCATCATATATTTCCATGTTTTTATATGATAAACTTAATTGAAAAGAGCTATAACTGTTCTCTTTCTCTTGTGAAGGCTGGACATAGGGTTGAATGTGTTCCTTGTTTTTAAAATCCATACCCAAAGATTTCTGACTTGTGATTTCATAAAGGTTGTCTTTGATGAACTGAAAAGAAGCATAACAAAGAGGTAAAGATCCATCCATTTCTTCCAAAATTTCTGCACTTTCTTCTTCACTGTCATTGCTGAGAGGTATTTGTTGATCACTATACTTGGGTTGTGGAGAATGACTGTCTTCATCCCACAAACTAATCACTGATTTTTTGGTAGTTGTTGAGCATTGAAAAAGGTATGAATTCACCATGTATTTCTTTACCTTTTTCCTTTAAACATAACTCTTTTTATTATAGAAAGATGATATATTGAAGGATTACGATAGAATTGCGAAGATTAATGTTTATTGTGAAAATTAGCTAAAAGTTTGTCTTTTATTCTCAACAGGAAACAAATGAAGTGGGAAACCACCTTTCGAAAGGCAAAGCAAAAACAGGAGTAACTGTTGTTCCTCCAGCAAAGGGCCGTATCCAGACAGAAAGGTTGAAATCAGAATGCACAGCTAAAGTAAGGCAGGGAACAGCACGACTACAGCCTAAGAAGACCAAGCATTAGATAAAAGAAGAAAAGGGAGCAAATCCCTCAGGATCTTTCGATCCTGGGGTATCACTATTCAAAGTCTATCATTGTTTCTTGTATTGTCTGCCGAATTGTTATAAAAGGCAGTGCTTATAGAAATCGGGGGACGGAATGATTATTATTGAAACTCCTTTTGTAACTCTGTAATTTCTCATCGACTCTTGTGATCAAAGAGTGATTGTTGTAAACGCTATTATTCCCGATTAATACATGATCTAGTTGCCGTTCCATTTCTTGACTCTGGAGTAGCCCAGCGGTGTTTCACTGGTGGCTAAGGGCCTAGCCTTGGTGGATCCATCTGTTGTTTGTATTATTATCTTTCAATTATCATTGTGTGACGGTTTTCATTTGTTTTCATTACAACTTTCAAGTTGAATGGTTTATTGCTTAATTGCTTTATGATATTGGTGTGTTATATTAGAGAATTGCATTGTCATTCCTTTCTGATTTAACAAGAATCTTAATCTCTGTATAACTTGTCTTGTTATGCTTTAACAGAGATATGCTGTTCAACAATTGTTGTTCTATTTCAGTTGTTGTTCCAATCTATTTTATGTTCTGTCCAGTTTGCTGTTCAATAGGATTTGTTGTTCAATAGAGTTTTGTCGTTCAATCCTATTAGATAGAAGTGATGTTCAGTTCAAATAGTTAGAGTTTGCTGTTCATTTCTATTGATGTTCAATTCCAGATTTGTTGTTCATTTCAGTTAATTAGTTCATTCCTGGAAAGAGTTGGTTTTGCTTTTAAGAACTTGCCTAGTTTACTTTCATTAGCAGCATTAGTGATTTAGCTCAATTTCCATTTCCATTTAATTGTTTTAATGCAAGATCATCAACTGTAAAGGACATCTGGTTATTGCTACCTTCATTCTCAGATTGATTATCTTGTTTTCGTTTGATTTCAATTACATCAGTTGCTAAAGGAAAGAGTTATCATTACTGCATCCTTTACTGATGATTGCAGAGTGAACGATTGGATTTTAGAGCATTTAATTTCATGTCATTGTAGTTAGATTTCATTTCCAAGCATCTGTTTACTTTTTTATTTAAAACACTGAACTACATATTGCAAAGCATTACTCTTAGATTGAATTGCAGCCTCAGACAGAGTACACTCTTGAAATAAAAAATCGTACCTGGATTGATAATTAATGTAGGATAAATAGGAGTTCAAAAGACACCTTTTATACCTCAACATTTTGGTGTCGTTGCCGGGGAGAGTGTATGCCATTTAGAAAGAGTGATGCATATTTGATTTTTTTCTACTAGGGAAGAGTTGGGTATTAAAAATGGAAGGTAAGAACTTGCGTACCGAGCAAGGAACATACTTGTTCATTGGCCCACTTCACAACAGAATTGAGTAAAAAGTTTTAGGTAGGAAGGAATGATTGTGTTTTTTTTTGAATGAATAGAAAACCTAAACAGAACAAAATTCCTCCTAAACCCGAAAAACCTAAGGGACCGGTGACCCTTGGGTGAATAACTTTCATTGACGAAATCCTAAAGAAAGCCAAATCTCAGCCATCAGTAGGACCTAGAAAAGTTACTTATAGACAGCCTACTAGTTCCCTTCAGGCCACAGAGTCACCATCTGTAGCCTTTGCTGAGGTCCATAGCCAAACAGAAGAAATTGAGCAATATCCCCAAGAGATTGAGAATTCTCGCCTAATTTCTCTGCAAGAAGGGAACTCTAGTAATCTCCGCGAAGGAGGAGGAGAAACGGGGGAAACAGAAGAACCAAAATCTCCTCTTGAAGTGATCCAAACAGTGAGCAGCCCAGATAAGGGAAGTGATGTCAACATCATTCAAAACAAAGCTAAAGGACCTGAATCTCCTCAGATTGTAGGTCAGCAAGGAACACTCATTATTCCAGAACTAGGGAGTGCTGTCAAATTCATTCCTATTCCTTCTAGTCAGCCTAGGAATAATTCCCCAGAAATCCTAGAAGGATATTGGCACATATTTGATCAAATGGCCCAGAACCAGAACTAGCAAACCCCTCAAACTTCCACACTACAATATCCGATTGTGGACACTGTAGTTAATGCACCTATGAAGGCCATTCCTCTTCAGCATATTCCTACCTTCCATGGCTTAACATCAGAAGATACAGATGCATTTCTATTTGAATTCAATGTATTATGCAGAGGGTATGACTATACCACCGATCCTCAAAAATTAAAATTATTTCCCTCCACATTAAAAGGAGTAGCTATACAATGGTTTATGGGGTTAGGTGGAGGTGTTATAAATGACTGGGATTAGATGAAAGCTGCATTTCTAAAGAAATATCAGGATTATTGTAGGTCTAGGGAATTAAAAGATGAAATATTTTAGATGGCAGGAAAACCTAATGAAACACTTGAGGAATATGTAGAACACTTTCAATACAATCTCCAGAGATCACCTTATGCATATTTACCCTTACCTGATAATGTGTTAAAAACTACATTACTTAAAGGGATGAAGGAACAATGGGTAGAAACATTAAACATCATGGGAAAAGGTAATATATATATTAGGAAAATTTTGCTGACATTATTGATTTATGTATCAGGAGTTCGAGAGGCAACACAAGGCTAAAGTCAGCATAACGTGATATGATCACAAGGGATAGTAAAATATTTGGTGAAAGTATAACCTGCGCAGAAATTGGAAATCTACTAGAAGACTTTAAAACTGATATTATAGGGACTCTGACAATGCAGTTCAGCATTATGCAAGCCAAAAAAAGCAAGCAAAAGAAGAACAAAATCTGGAAATATTCTGCCCTAAATGCAGAAAGAAACACAGCCATAAAGAGTGCCCGCTGGATATATTCAAAGTCTGTGCTATCTGCACAAAATATCACTCCACAGAAGGTTTCCCCTCGCTCCCTGGATTGAAAGCAGTCTACAAGGAGGTGGAAGAAGAATCAGAAATGGTATTCCTACTCAATCAATGCTGACAATGGTAGCCACGACAAACAGGTATGCCAATTGACCCATCCTCTTCTTTTCAGTCTCCTCAGTATAATGCTCAGCAATATAATGGAATGTGGCAAAATTAGCCACCTTTCCCCAATTGGTCACAACAGCCATTTCCTACATCTCCATGGCCAAATCAAACAGATAAAACCAATTAGCCAAACTTTCCTTACTGTCCACCATTTTGGAAAAATAATACTTATCCAACACAATGGTCTCCCTCCACCTCACAGAATCAGACCTGGCAGTCGAACTGGCAAAGGCTGACAAATCAGCCAGCTGGAACGATCCCTCTCCCTCAACCTACGCTGCCAGTGCCATATACATTGCAACAAAATCCCCATACCAACTTGAGACCGCAACTCCTAGCCCAGCTCAACCCAAACCCTAATAATAGGCCGGTTTAGTCTATTCAAATAATGGAACCACCAGAACTAGAAACTGAATTAAGGGAGTGCAACTACCTTCAACTAAGGTCTGGGCGCATAATAGAATTAGAGGGAGGCAAAAATGTTCAAGTTGAAGACCCATTACCTGCAGAACAAACAGTGCACAAGGAGAATGTGGCTAAACAACAAACTCAGGAACAAGAAACCACCTCTTCTCCATCATTCCTAGAACGATTAATCATACCTCACCTAATAGAATATCCTAATTTTGATCTTCTGGGAGAACTAAAAAAATTTTGTATAAAAATCCCTTTTCTGCAAGCTATCCAAGACATCCCTATTTATGCAAAAACCATCAAAGAACTATGTATAAGGAAGCCCAAGAGGATAACAACAAGTTACCCAACCATCCAAGTAGTTGGTACTCTATCTGATTTATTATTAGGAATGGAAGCACCTGTAAAGTATGAGGACCCAGGAAATCCTATAGTGATAGTGCAAATCAATGGACAATCATTTCCAAATGCCTTAGTTGATTTGGGAGCTGCAATTAATATCCTAACAACCACCACCTGTAAAAAACTTGGCATTACATCATTAGATCCAACAACAACCTTATTGGAATTGGCTGACCGATCGATAGTCAAGCCAGAAGGCACACTACATGATGTAATGGTATCTGTAGACTCCTGGGAGTACCCTATTGACTTCTTGATTATCAACCCCAAAAAATGGCTAGATGGACACCCGTTGATCGTAGGTAGACCTTTTATGGCAACTACCGATGCTTACATTGGCTGCCGACAAGGCAGCATGACTATAACTAGAGGGTACTATGTCAAGAATTTAGCTTTATATCCCCTAGCCCAGCCAAGCCTATCAATAATAAAAACAAGGAAACAACCTATATCATACCTCATGGAAAATATCAAATCACCATTAACCTTAGAAGATGCCCTCAACTTTAAATACAAAACAGAGGATGACATTATTAACAGTTTCATTAATAAACCAAAAATCAGATCCCATTTGAAATGTCACATGATTAAGGCAACATTTGACAATCAAGAAGAAGAAGATCCCCTGAAAGACATTCATGATCAATCAATACCCACCACTTCTGTTTACAATAGAAAATTTATAGAAATTGAGCCAGGAAAAACCTTAAACATTAACAAAAACCTGACTGCTGAACAAGAAAAGAAGACGGTCCAACTACTAAAAAAATATAAGGGAGCTTTTGCATGGGATTATCCAGACATGAAGGGAATTGACCCCCAATTATGTATGCACCACATTTATACAGAAAAAGATGCTAGACCCATTCACCAACCCCAACAAAGATTAAACCCTCATCTTAAAGATATTGTGAAAGCTGAATTACAAAAACTGTTGGATGTCAACTTTATTTACCCAATATCCGATAGTAAGTGGGTCTCTCCATTATTACTAGTGCCAAAGAAGAACGGAAAGTGGAGGATATGTGTAGACTACAGAGAACTAAACAAAGCAACCTAGAAAGACCACTTTCCCCTTCCTTTCATCGACCAGGTATTAGACACATTAGCAGGAAAGAAATTCTTTTCTTTCCTAGATGGCTTTAGTGGATACAATCAAATTCAGATTGCCCTGGACGACCAAGACAAAACTACTTTTACCTGTCCTTGGGGGACATTTTCTTACAGAGTTTTACCCTTTGGCCTATGCAATGCCCCTGCTACATTTCAGAGGGCCATTCTCAGCATCTTTTCAGATTTAATAAATGAAGGGCTCGAAGTATATATGGATGATTTCACACCTTATGGAGATGATTTTGAGCCAGCATTAGAAACTTTGGAAAAGGTGTTACAAGGATGTATTGACACCAAGCTCTGCTTAAGCCATGAAAAGTGTCACATGATGATGACCGAGGGACTCATCTTAGGTCATTATATCTCATCAGCTAGAATTCAGGTAGATCCAACTAAAATTTAGATAATTTTGTTAATACCCACTCCTACCACACAAATAGAGGTACGTAGCTTTCTCGGATTTTCTGGTTATTATAGAAGATTTATAGAGCATTATTCTCAAGTAGCTGCAACTTTATATACATTAACAGGGAATGTTGATTTTAATTGGATAGAAAATTGTGACCATGCTTTTGAGGATCTCAAAAAGCTTCTATCAATAGCCCCAGTGCTAAGGAGCCGAAATTGGGATTTGCCATTTCAAATTTCATCTGATGCCTTAGACACAGCTATTGGAGAAATCCTTGGGCAGGAAGAAGATAAAAAACCATATGCAATTTATTATATTAGCAAAAATCTATCTCTCGTTGAATTAAACTATACTGTGACTGAGAAAGAATTATTAGTCATAATACATGTTGTAAATAAATTTAGACATTATATAACTGGGTATCCTGTAGTTTTATATACAGATCACTCTTCCATAAAAATTTTAGCAAATAAATCTGTTACAAATGGTCGAGTAACAAGATGGTTGATTCTATTGTAGGAGTTCAATATCACAATAAAGGATCGACTTGGAAAAGAGAACCCTGTAGCTGATTTTTTGTCACGGATTCCAAAACCAACAGATGCAGCAGCAGTAAAGGACCACTTCCCAGATGAAAATTTGTTCGTTGTTACTGCTAGAACCCCATGGTATGCTGATATTGCAAATTATTTAGCAATAGGTAAATTACCTAAGCATCTAATGCCCAATGAGTGAAAAGAGATAGTACAGCGTAGTATCGATTCTTTTGGATTGGGGGCTACATGTTTCATACAGGAGCATATATGCACATCAGGAGATGCGTCCGAGAAAAAAAAATATTGGATATTCTGAAAGCATGCCAGGATGGGCCCTGTGGTAGACATTTTGCAGATCACAGGACTAGTCACAAGGTTTTACAAACAGGCTATTATTGGCCTACAATTGTTAAAGATGCTAAAAAGTTTGTACAGGCTTGTGATAGTTGCCAAAGGGCAGGTCGCCCTGGACAGTCTGACGAAATGCCTTTGAATCCATAGTTATTAATCGAGCCATTCGAACGTTGGGCACTCGATTTTGTTGGTCCTATCAAACCACCATCAAATCAGAAAACATACATACTAGTTGCAACAGAGTATGTTACTAAATGGGTTGAGGCAGAAGCACTTTCAAAAGCTACAGAGGATTCTGTAATACAGTTCCTTTTCCACATATTTGTGCGATACGGCCTCCCAAGGGACGTAATTACAAATGGAGGACCGCAATTTGTAGGTAAAAAAATTGCTGCAACATTAGAAAATTACCACATTCAGCACAAAATCACAACCCCATGCCACCCACAAGCAAATGGCCAGGTAGAGAGCACGAATAAAGTGATAGAATCTATACTTACAAAAATAGTTGCATCACATAAACGTGACTCGGCTTATAGATTTCCGGAAGCATTGTGGGCATACCAAACAACATGGAGAAATACCACTGGGTATTCACCATATCAATTGATATTTGGAAAAGAACCCATTTCTCCAATAGAATTTGAAATTTAGACATTAAGAACAGCTCAGGAGGTGGGTTTAGACTTAAATGAAGCCCAGGTAAGGAGATTACAACAAATCAATGAGTTAGATGAAATTAGGCTCTCAGCTCTTCAGCACACTGCATTAATTCAACAGCAGAGAGAAAAATGGCACGACACCCTCATTAAACAGAAAATCTTCCACGAAGGAGATTGCGCACTCCTATATGACTCCAGGTTTCAGGATTTCCCAGGGAAACTCCAAACACGATGACTTGGACCCTATGAGATACAAAAATTGCATGACAATGGCACCATCACATTAACTACCATTGATGGTGTTAGTGTCAGTCTAGTCATACTGCCATCAGTGATCAAAATTTCTCTTTTGCATTTGCATATTAGGAGTCCCATACCATAAATTTTCACCATTCCCCTAGGTCATGGATTCATTGATGGTAGTGATTTCTCATCAGTTTTCCCTCATGTGAAACTTGTTGATTCTCCTCTCTATGGTATTAGTCATGATTCACTTTCACTCCATATTAATAAGTCATATGATAGGTCTCATTAGGTTCTAGGGTCTCACCATGGTCAAATTAATGAGTCAAGTGTCAATAAATGTCAGCAAGGTCACAAGGAGATCTAATAAACTCAAAGTCACGACATCTAGGAAGATCAAAGAAATGTTTTATTCAGCTCGATGTCATTTTCGCCTCAAAACCCTGTTTTGAGGTGAAAATATGATACTTTACTTTTATTATTATCTTTATGTAATTTTATGTCATCATATGTAATAAGTCACACTTCAGAAGCTACTATCTCCACAAAGTCACCACCTTGCCTTTCAGAGATGTTTTCCATAGAATTTTCGGTCCAGAATCATGTTCTAAGTATATCCATTAGAAATAGCCCGGAAAAAGTTTTCCAACGATATATTACACTCTCAAAACTGACTCCTAGATTGAAATTTATGCCTATGTGAATAAAGCTCCCCTATACCCTAAACCAAAACCTTTTTCCCTAATTTTCCCTTAAAATTTATAATAATATTTAAAATTTCTTATTATAAAGTCTCATTTCCTTTAATCTGATCAAACCCCTTTTCCCCTTCCGATTACATAATCGCATTGCAAAAGTCTTATATAAATCCCCGATCTGATTTAATAAACCACTTCCCCTCATGCGTTTTAAACTTTATAATAAAATTTTTAAAGGTTTTATTTGTAAATCCCCCCCACTAGATTAAATAAACCACTTCCCCACTTTACCCCTTAAACTTTATAATAAATTTTCAAGGTTTTATATTTTAAATCCCCGCCGATCACAATCGCACCATATTTGTTGTCCATTCTGATTAGCCCTTATTAAAAATTTCAATGCGATTGAGTCCCTTCTGATTGGACCCGCCCAATTACATCCTGACCGTTGATCAGATCGATGATCAGATGGCCCATATTCCATTGCTCCATCGCAATCGACGATTTCAAAAAGTGTTACATCCGATTGATCCCTCCCAATTGACTCCACCCGATTACTCCTTCGCCGTCGATCTGCCCATCCGATCGGACGGCCCACAGCCAATGGCTCCATCGAAATCAGCGGAATCCATTTGCACCATATGCTGTGCCTCCGCCTCCCCTCCTGATTTTTGATTGCGATGGTTGACTAGGCCCCGCCATATAATCCTCTGCCCATTTATAAAACAAAGGGCCTTTTCCTTTTTTAAACTTAAATTTTGTTTTATTTCATTTTCCCCCCATCGCCTATCCCCAATCGCATAAGCGAAATCTTATTATGTAATACACCCACCCCAAAGCCCCGATTGCGATTGCAATTTGGTCCCTGGGTCCCACCGTAAAGTTTCCACCCCCGCTCCAAGTTAAAACGTTATTTCCCTTTGAAATGCGTTAATTCATATTTTATTACGTTTTATAAAGGATGCCCCAATCGCATCGGCAAATCCTATGGTATAACATTTGCCCCTCTTCCACGCCCGATTTATGATTGCGATTGTGCTACACCTCACTCCGAACTTGATCCTTTCCCCTTGTCAAATGAAATTTGGTCCTTTCCCTTTGTAAAAGCAGAAAACCATTTTCGTGTGTTTTAAAGGGATTTCTCTGTTATTTTATTATATTAACCCATCGGACCTTTCCAATCACATCAGAGTTTTTTCCTCACTCTAATACATCTAATCCCTTTTCTGCTCCGACCCCGATTGTGATTACACTATCACATCACTCATCTGCACCATCGAACATCACTTATTTTCATCGCTTTATTGAATTGCCCCATCGCATCCACTCCATCGCATCGCAACTTTCGATTATGTCAACACACCCCTTCATCCCCTCTGATTCCAATTGTGATTGCAATTCTGACCCCACCTCCTTTCCCTTTCGCTCCTATTCATTTAAATGGGAATTCTTTTTATTAAAGGCATAAAGTTCAGTTTTGATATTTTCAAATGGCATTTCTCGGCATATAAATAGATTTTCAAAATAAAAAGAAAGTAAATAGTCAAAGGGCTAAGAAACTAAATATGAACCAGTGAGACGTTTTCAGCAACGATTTAAAAGGGATATGTCTTTCAGATTGCCTATTTTTTTTTCATCTAGTGTAATAGAAAAATCTTCAAATGGCTCAAAATGTATTGATGTTCCTTCTTTTCAGGGGAAGATTGTTGGTTCTCTTTCCTATCTTCGGATTTCAGTTCTGAGTTGGTAAAAAAACTCTTTCTGTGGATCTATTTCCCCACATTTCAGTCTATTTAGTGTCATTTGTAATGGGTCGGTAATGAGAAGTAAGTAAGGGAATAGTGTGGAAAACAAGGAGGACACTCTGCACTCCATTGTAACAGTTTGACAAGGAATTATTAAGATATGCAGCTCTGATTTGTGGGATCCATGTGGTATGAAATTTAGCATTTGTTCTTTATTTGTTTTCATATGTAAATTTGTTATGTTCACCATTCATTCATAGACATCTCTAGTTGAATGCTTTCAAGATAGATAGGTAGAATCCATTTTAATGCTCTGCCTTGAGAAATCATTCAATATTCTGTTTTTTCTTCTGTTTGAAAATGATCCATATCTGTTGAGAATGCAGCAAGATGATGGAGCTTAGTGAAATGAAGTCGCCTTCACTAAGTGGGCCCGCAGGCAAATTCTGGCGCAAAGTCTATTTTTAGACTATGTCTATTTTTAGACATACGGAGCATAATTTGGGAATTCTACTTGGAGATTCTTGATGGATGCGACATGTCGGTAAAAATAGATGAGACCCTATTTTTTAGGACCCAGGCTATTTTTAGACTGATCTCCTAAAAATATGGAAGTCAAATATTATTTACCCTTAATAATATTTTGACTATAAACAGCAGTTTACTCTCTTGGCGCACTTCGGTTTGAGTCATGGAGGTGGCTCATGCAACTGACACAAGGAATCACGTGGTTCCTAGGGTTTGATGGCATCTTGCATGGTTGGCTTCAGTTAGACTTCAGTGGCAGAAGTTTGGAGGAGTTAACGGGACAGATAGTGGAGTTGTGTTCTGTTTGTTTTAGTTGAACTAGTTGGGATTAGTTAAACTAACTAATCAACTAGATATGAGTGGAGTAAATTAAATAATATTTAATTTACTAAATATTAACTCATTAGTCAACTCAAGAACACTTCAGTTCACTACAGTGCATGATCAGTTCAGTGGAGACCGGTGGAAGAGGTAGATGAAAGGGTGAGTAAAGCTATCAGTTGGTAGATTGGTTTTGCATGAGATTTGCATTACACTTGGAGGAATTGTCCATGACAATTACGCAATCAAGGGAAGGGGATTCGAACCTTGAACCTCTTCATATACAGGCCATGATTGCGCAATAGAGGAAAGGCAATTGGCGGGGAGTTTTGAACCTCAGACTTGTTCAAAACTGAGTCAGAGTGTGAGTAACTTCATGAGAGAGTACTGAGTACTTGTGAGGAGTATTGTACTTGTTTGGTTACTTGATTTCTCCATTATAATATACACAATAGCTGCGGGGTTTTCAGCTATAGGCTTTCCCCATACATACTGAGTTAATGTGTGATTGAATTGATGTAAGATTGCTTCTGTTATTTCCGCATGTGACAATTAATTGTAGAAGAAGGTTATGTGTTATGTATGCAATTCGAAATTGATATATGACCAGGTTAATCTTCAGTGAATAAGTGATTTATTCAGCTAATTTCTACAATATCTTATGCCCTTTTTAGCTCCTCACCAGTCTTACCATCTCATCAATATTTAAACTTTAATTGCTGAAATTCCTACCTACCTTGCCCCGTGAAATAACCTGTATCCCTGATTTAATTCCCCGATTCAAACTGTCCCATTTGTTCCAGACAACCCTGAAATTCATTCATTAAAACATTTTTCCCATTATTATACCTAGCCTAAAATCAGTTCATAATTGTACTTTGTTGAATATTTTTCACAGAGAGAGCCCTCTCCTAACCTTGTGGGGCTAGCTACAAGGCTAAGCGTGGTTTAGATGTTACCCCGATTTGCCTTTTTTAGCCTGAGGTCTAGATCAGGCACTAACATTTCTGGCGACCATACTGGGGATAAAATTTAGCATAGAAGATTCATCACCCCAGTAATATTTTCCTGGTAAATTCCTTGACTCTGGAAGATGATGTTCAGAGTTTGCTAGGCTGAAATAGATTTTGTAAAGTAGAAATTTAAACACACTGGCTTCAAGAAGATACAAAAGGGCCAATCCAGATCCAAATCCTCCCCCTGTGTTTGAAAATCCTAATCTCATTCCAAGAATAATCAGAAGACAAGAAGGATCACTAAGTCCTAGACCTATCTTCAAATCCCATACTTGGTCCAGTGAGTGGTTTTTTGTAGAAGATCTTTCTTTTGATGAGTGTTTTGAGCTTTCTTTTTTTAGAAGTAAGTCTAAAACTGCACTTGATGACATAGTTTTAGATCTAGAATTCCTTGTAGATATTGAAGTTCAAAGGGCAAATACATCTATTGATGATTATATTTTGAATTCCCCTCAGTCATCTATCACTGTAACTAATATCTTTGAGTCTTCAAATTCATGAGGAACAACATTTCCTCCTCCTAATTCATCAGCATTCCCATCAGTCAATTCTCAGCTTTCATCTCCTCCATCAACACCTCCCTTAAATCCTAGTAGCACAAACACTGTTGTAAATCCATCTCGATTCATGGCTGCCTAGTATGCACCCTTGGTTTTACCTTAGGTTTTGAATGATATGCATGCTGATTATCAAAGTAAAATTCCTATCTTTGATGCCACTCAAAGCATCACAACCCAGCTACATGTTGATAAGATGAATGACTTTTTTGATCTTCATGAAGTAGAGGCAGAGAATGTAACCACAGATTGTTTTTCCAAAGCTTTGGAGGTGAAGTTATAAAGTGTTTCAGAGCCTTACCAGCAGGCTCTATTCGCACTTTGCAGGAGTTACATACACAGTTTTTTGACCGGTGGGAGGTAAAGAAAAACCCACTCCAAATTTTGTCTGAATATGAGAATATTAAAAGAAATGTGGGTGAAACTGTATTGGATTATTGTCTAAGATTCAATGCTGTATATAATGCTATTCCAGCTAACCTGAAACCTCTTGTGGGATTAGCCTTGCTTAAATTTCCAGATGGTTTTGATGCTGATATGGCATATCAGCTGCGAGAAAGAGATCCTACCACTCTCGAAGACATGCAGAAGATATCTGTGAGCGTAGAAGCGAATTTGCTAACCAAAAGAGCACGAACTAGAGCTGAGAAGAGAGTCACAGTGAAAGAAGAAGTGTCTCCTTTAGACATCAAGATGGATAATTTGATCCGAATAGTTGAAAAAATGGTTGATCGGCTAACAATTTCTGACAGACCTGAAACGCAAATCAGGAATCTGAATTTCAGAGGACAGTAGCCGCAGTTCAAAATTAAGCAGAGAGAACAGAGAGTGCAGGACCAAACAACACCATAATAGCAGTTCAGGACTCCATTGTAGTAGAATTATGTTCAGGGAACAGAGATAGATGATGATGATGACCCTGTGATTGAAGCCAATAATTTCTTCACTGCAAATGGTGCTCCAATCTTTCTAACAGAATATGAGGAATATACAATGATTGTAGACATTCAAAAGGATGAAGATTTCATATTAGCTAATGATACAGTGTTATAAGATGAGTCCGATGACTACCAGAGAGGGTACATGGATGCTTTATCAGCCCAAAAAAGGCAGTATTCTTTGAGAAACAGAGATGTTCCGATCAGTCCCATCCAAAAGAGAAAAGATCTCCAATCGAAAAATGATCATTCAAATACATAGAAGAAAGGGAAAGAGCCTGCCGATCCTTCCTCCAGCAAAATACCTTCAGCGATTAACACTGTAATTGAAAATAAACAACAGAGTGCAACAAAGGAGAAAATAGAGAAGAAATATCTTCCAATTAAAGAGGTAGAAAAATTCCCTTCTTTTAATTTGGAGAATGAAATTTCTAAGCTGAAAGTGTCCATGCCCTTGACTGAGTTGGTGAAAAATAGTACTTATAAACATTAGGTGTCTAGAATTTTGCAAATAGACTCTGTTTCTGATATGGTTAATCTTGAGGATGACTATCCGGAACCCATCTTTGGTCCAACCACATAAGATCAATCTGAATAAAGTGAAGTCCCTCCCTTTTACTTGAGTCTTAGATTACATGAGTTCATCTTGCATAATGCTATGTTGGACTCCAGAGCCTCACATAATTTGATGCCCAAAGCCATCATGGAGAAGTTAGGACTTGATATTACCCGTAAATATCATGATTTGTATTCTTTTGACTCAGGTAGGGTCCATTGTATTGGTCTTATCAAAGACTTGGTAGTATCTTTAGATCAAATCCCAGCCAAGAATGTCTTGATGGATGTAGTTGTTGCCGATGTTCCACCACGATTTGGAATGATTCTATCCAGGTCTTGGGGTGCAAAACTTAAAGGAACCATGCAGCTTGACTTCTCTTATGCCACTATTCCCGTGTTTGGCCAATTAAGAAAACTATATAGGGAGAAGAAAATGAAATATATGATCACTAGAAAAGAGAAGCCAATAAATCATCCCATTAATGCAGTCCACACAGATTTAGATTCCTTCGTCTTATATTCAGATGGTGGTTTGAATGATGAGAATGTTCAGTTGGTACAAGTAGAAGAAATACCTGAGATTTCAAATACTTTTAGAGAAGTCCTCAAATAGGAAAAACATAAAGCAGCAAGAATTTATAAGCCTCCTGCCTGCCAGCAGAAAAAGGACAGTGAACAGCAGAAAGATGCAAAAATCAGTCAAGATAAAGTAGAGAAAAAAGAAAAGTTTCAGCATCTGGAAGAAGAAGAAGAATGCCTTTGGAGCATGGACCTTGATGGAGCTATTGGCAAGGACAGAGATGGTATTGGAATATGGATTTGGAGCCTTGTTTTCCAGCCTGAAAAGGTTGCTAGTAATGTTAGAGTATGTACTTACAAGTTGGCTTTTGATTGCTCCAACAATGAAGTGGAGTATGAAGCTTTGATTGCAGGTCTGAAAATTTTGAAGAAGTTAAATGCCAAGAGGATTTCTGTCTATGGAGATTCAGAGCTAATAATAAAACAGGTCAAAGGAGAATACCAAGCCAAGCTTCCAAGATTGAGGGCTTACAAAAATGTAGTCCTGGATATCTTGAAGACATTCCCTGACTACACTTTGACAGCGGTGCCCAGGATGCAGAACATCATTGTTGATTCTCTTGCCACTACTGCAAGCAACTTGAGGATTCCGATGAACTCCAGCAACAAGTTTGAGATTTATGTCAAACATAGGCCTACTATTCTGGACAATTTAAGGTATTGGCAAGTGTTTTGGGGTGACAATGAGATCAATGCGTTTTTGCAAAGTGAAGGAAAATTCAAGGACACTCCAATAGAAGGTGATTATGATGTTGATGATCAAGAAATTGAAACAAATCAGATGGACATATTGCAGCTCAAAGATAATGTAATTCCTAGAGGTCGCATACTTTTAGAGGAGATTTTTGATCAGGATGATGTTGCAAAGAAGCCAAGCTTAGTGCGTACTAAGAAAGGAGTTGAAGATGTCAATCTTGGAACAGCTGACAAGCCCAAGTTTGTGAAGTTGTCCAAGGCATTATCCCCTGAGGTAAAGGAAAAATATGTTAAATTTATTTCTGAATTTTCTAATGTGTTTGCATGGGATTATTCATATTTGAAGGTGTATGACAACAACATAATTCAGCATACTATTCCAATCAAGCCAGATCAGAAACCATTTAGACAGAAGTTGAGAAGAATCAATCCGAAGTTGCTTCCATCCATTGAAAAAGAGGTAAACAGATAGTACAAAGTTGGTATCATTGTTCCAATTAGATTTTCTAACTGGATTTCAAATTTGGTCCCGGTACGTAAGAAGACAGGAGAGATAAGGTTGTGCATAGATTTTCGGAATCTAAATAAAGCATCCTTAAAGGATAATTATACACTTCTGAAGATGGACCATATTCTGCAGAGAGTAGTTGGAGCATCTAGAATGTCACTACTTGATGGCTACTCAAGCTATAATCAGATCTTGGTGCATGAGAAAGACCAAGACAAAACTGCCTTCACAACACCCTAGGGAACCTTCCAGTATGCCAAAATGCCATTCGGACTGAAGAACGCTGGAGCCACTTTCCAGCGAGCAATGGACATTGCTTTTGCCAATGAAAAAGATGTTTTTCTTTTTGTTTATTTGGATGATCTGACAATGTTCTCTGGTTCAGATGATGAGCATTTGCACCATTTGAGGGTGGTGTTTCAGTGATGCAGAAAGTTTTGGATTTCTCTCAATCCAAAGAAGAGTCTCTTTGCCATGGATGAAGGCAAGTTGCTGGGGCATATCATCTCTAAAGATGGTATCCGCATTGATCCATCTAGAGTGGAGACAATTCAGCACATAGACCTTCCATGGAACAAAAAGGAGATTCAAGCATTCAATGGTAAGATGAATTTCTTGCACGGATTTATACCCAATTTGGCTGAACATCTAAGAGAAATGACTAACATGTTGAAAAAGGATAGCACTATCAAGTGGAGTGAGGAGGCTATCAAGTCATTTAATCTAGTAAAGTTTGCTCTGTCCAATGCCCCAATCTTGATTAGTCCTGATTATACTCAAGATTTTATTATATTTTCATTTGCATCGGAGCATACTATGGCTGCTATTTTGATGCAAAAGAGAGATCAGATTGAAAAGCCAATTTCATTTTTTAGTAGGACTATTAGAGATGCTTCCTTGCGGTATAATATTATTGAGAAACAAGCATTGGCTCTTATAAAGGCATTGAAGGATTTTAGGGTCTATATTCTGCATTCACATACTATAGCATATGTTCCTAATGTAGTAGTAAAGGATGTGTTGATGCAAACTAATCCCAAAGGTCGAAGAGGTAAATGGATAGCAGCTATGTTAGAGTATGATTTGGAGATCAAACCCACAAATTTGATCAAAGGCCAAGGCTTGGAAAAATTAATGGCCCAATCAAATCTACGTGCCCTCGATATAAACCTCATAACAACAATGTTAGAGGATGAAGATGAAGGTTTGCTTGTTCTAGTTTCATACATTTTTCTACAATCCCCATGGTATTAAAATATTTTTTATATTATTCAGCACCTTTCACCACCTCCTGGGATGTCTAAAAGAAAAGGTAGATCACTGAAACTTAAATCTACTAAATATTGTATTTTAAACAGTGCTCTCTATTGGAAGGATCCAAGAGGTATTCTGCTCAATTGTTTGGTTGAAGAAGAGGCTCAGAAGGTAATGCATGACTTTCACAAGGGTGATTGTGGTGGTCATTTGTTTTGGAAAACTACAGCTAACAAAGTGTTGAGAGTAGGATATTATTGGCCCACCTTATTTTCAGATTTGTATAAAACAGTGATGAGTTGTCATGAATGTCAAATTTTCCAAGGAAAGAAGAAATTTCTTCCTCTTCCTTTGAAACCAGTTTCAGTAAACGCTCCCTTTCGGCAGTGGGGAATCGATTTCATAGGAGAAATTCATCTCGCATCATCAGCGCAGCATCGATGGATATTGACAAGAACAGATTACTTCACCAAATGGATTGAGGCCGTTCTAGCAAGACAAGCTACAGATACGGTAATTATTTAATTCCTAGAATCAAATATTTTATCTCATTTTGGCTGCCCTCACAAAATTATAACAGATAACGTAGCAACGTTCAAATCAAAGAAGATGGTGGAGTTTTGTGACAAATACAACATTGTGCTAGGCCATTCAAAAGCGTACTATCCACAAGGAGAATCATCGAACAAATTTCTAATAAATATAATCAAGAAAATGTTGGAGGCAAACAAAAGAAACTGGCATCGAAAGCTCATCAACGCATTGTGGGTAGACAAAGTTAGCAGCAAGAAATCCATAGGTATGTCACCTTTTGAATTGGTTTATGGTACTGATGTTGTCTTTCCTACATCACTTACAGTTCCGGTCATGAGATTATTGCAAGAAGTTGGTAGTGAAAATGATGACAATTAGTGAAGAATCAATTAGATGATCCACCTTCAGCAAACAAGATATGAAGTGTCACAGAACACTATTCAATTGTAGGAGAAGATAAAGAAGATCTATGACCGTAAGACCAAAGTAGAAAATTTTCAGTTGGATGATGTGGTGTTAAGATGGGATACAAGAAATGAAAACAAAGGGAAGCATGGTAAGTTTGACAACCTGTGGAAAGGACCATACAGGATTTCAGCATACAGGGGACAAAATGCTTTCTTGCTTTCAGAAATGGATGGCCAATATTTCCCTGGAGGAGCAGTGAATGGTAGGCTTTTGAAGCACTACCATTGTTGAAGATAATGGACCAGAAAATAAGTCACCATCATTGTATATACCATGTTATTTTTGCTCAGAGTTCAAGTACACAGTCATTGAAGTTTGGGGCCCGAGGTGAAGGCTATAAAACTTGAATGATATGTGTATAGTTTGGTTTTATTTTAGTTTTTAGTCTTAGTCTTGAGTCAAATTCAGTCTGCATTTTGTCAGTTTTTAGTGTTTTGACTCCATGCCCAATGGATAAGGCTACTTGGTCTACGGTGTTCTTGGCACCTCCAAGGAGCTACCATCCCCATTGGAGCCAATGTTAGTGTCAGTTTAGTCATACTACCATTAGTGATCAAAATCGCTCTTTTTCATTTGCATATTAGGAGTCCCATACCATAAATTTCCACCATTCCTCTAGGTCATGGATTCATTGATGGTAGTGATTTTTCATCAGTTTTCCCTCATGTGAAACTTACTAATTCTCCTCTCTATGGTCTTAGTCATGATTCACTTTCACTCCATATTAATAGGTCATAGGATATGTCTCATTAGGTGCTAGGGTCTCACCATGGTCAAATTAATGAGTCAAGTGTCAATAAATGTTAGCAAGGTCATGAGGAGATCTAATAAACTCAAAGTCACGACATCTGGGAAGATCAAAGAAATTTGTTTATTTAGCTTGATGTCATTTTCACCTCAAAACCCTGTTTTGAGGTGAAAATATGATACTTTACTTTTATTATTATCTTTATGTAATTTTATGTCATCATATGTAATAAGTCACACTTCAGAAGCTGATATCTCCACAAAGTCACCACCCTACCTTTAAGAGACGTTTTCCATAGAATTTTCGGTCCAAAATCATGTTCTAAGTATGTCCATTAGAAAGAGCCTGGAAATTGTTTTCCAACGGTATATTACACTCTCAAAACTGACTCCTAGATTGAAATTTATGCCTAATTGAATAAAGCTCCCCTATACCCTAAACCAAAACCTTTTCCCCTCATTTTCCCTTAAACTTTATAATAATATTTAAAATTTCTTATTATAAATTCTTGTTTCCTTTAATCTGATCAAACCACTTTTCCCCTTCCGATTACATAATCGCATTGCAAAAGTCTGATATAAATCCCCGATCCGATTTAATAAACCACTTCCCCTCATGCCTTTTAAACTTTATAATAAAATTTTTAAAGGTTTTATTTATAAATCCCCCCCACTCGATTAAATAAACCACTTCCCCACTTTACCCCTTAAACTTTATAATAAAGTTTCAAGGTTTTATATTATAAATCCCCACCGATCGCAATCGCACCATATTTGTTGTCCATTCCGATTGGCCCTTGTTAAAAACTTCGATGCGATTGAGTCCCTTCCGATTGGACCCGCCTGATTACATCCTGACCGTTGATCCGATCGACGATCAGACGGCCCATATTCCATCGCTCCATTTCAATTGGCGATTTCATAAAGTGTTACATGCGATTGATCCCTCCCGATTGACTCTGCCCGATTACTCCTCCGTCGTTGATCTGCCCATCTAATCGGATGGCCCACAGCCAATCGCTCCATCGCAATCGACGGAATCCCTTTGTGCCATACGCTATGCCTCCGCCTCCCCTCCCGATTTCTGATTATGATGGTTGACTGGGCCCCGCCATATAATCCTCTACCCATTTATAAAACAAAGGGCCTTTTCCTTTGTTAAACTTAAATTTTGTTTTATTTCATTTTTCCCCCATCGCCTATCCCCAATTGCATTGGCAAAGTCTTATTATGTAATACATCGGCCCAAAAGCCCCGATTGCGATTGCGATTTGGTCCCCGGGTCCCACCGTAAAGTTCCCCCCCCGCCCCTCCCCCCCCGCTCCAAGTTAAAATGCTATTTCCCTTTGAAATGCGTTAAGTCATATTTTATTATGTTTTATAAAGGATGCCCCAATCGCATCGGAAAATCCTATGGTATAACATTTTCCCCTCTTCCATGCCCGATTTCTGATTGCGATTGCGCTACACCTCGGTCCCACCTTGATCCTTTCCCCTTGTCAAATGAAATTTGGTCCTTTCCTTTTGTAAAAAGTGGAAAACCATTTTCGTGTGTTTTAAAGGGATTTCTTTGCTATTTTATTATATTACCCCATTGGACCTTTCCAATCGCATAGGAGTTTTTGCCTCACTCTAATACATCTACTCCCTTTTCCACTTCGACCCCGATTGTGATTACACTATCACATCACTCCTCTGCACCATCGGACCTCACTTATTTTCATTGCTCTATTGAATTTCCCCATCGCGTCCGTTCCATCGCATCGCAACTTTTGATTATGTCAACACACCCCTTCCTCCCCTCCGATTCCGATTGCAATTGCGATTCCGACCCCACCTCCTTTCCCTTTTTCTCCTATTCATTTAAACGGTAATTTTTGTTATTAAAGGCATAAAGTTCAGTTTTGATATTTTCAAAGGGAATTTCTTAGCATATAAATAGATTTTCAAAATAAAAAGAAAGGAAATAGTCAAAGGGCCGAGAAACTAAATATGAACTAGTGAGACATCTTCAGCAATGACTTAAAAGGGATATGTCTTTCAGATTGCCTATTTTTCTTTCATCCAATGTAACAGTGAAATCTTCAGATGGCTCAAAATGTATTGTTGTTCCTTCTTTTCAAGGGCAGATTGTTGGTTCTCTTTCCTATCTTCAGATTTCAGTTCTGAGTTGGTAAAACAACTCCTTTTTCTATGGATCTATTTCCCCACATTTCAGTCTATTTAATGTCATTTGCAATGGGTTGGTAAATGAGAAGTAAGTAAGGGAATAGTGTGGAAAACAAGGAGGATGATTTGCGCTCCATTGTAACAGTTTGATAGGGAATTATTAAGATATGCAGCTCTGATTTGTGGGATCCATGTGGTATGAAATTTAGCATTTGTTCTTTCTTTGTGTTCATATGTAAATTTGTTATGTTCACCATTCTTTCATAGACATCTCTGGTTGAATGTTTTCAAGATAGATAGGTAGAATCCATTTTAATGCTCTGCCTTGGGAAATCATTCAATATTCTGTGTTTTCTTCTGTTTGAAAAGGATCCATCTCTTATGCCCTTTTCAGCTCCTCACCAGTCTTACCATCTCATCAATATTTAAATTTTAATTGCTGAAATTCCTGCCTACCTTGCTCCATGAAATAACCTGTATCCCTGATTTAATTCCCCGATTCAAACTGTCCCATTTGTTCCATACAACCCTAAAATTCATTCATTAAAACATTTTTCCCATTATTATACCTAGCCTAAAATCAATTCATAGTTGTACCTTTTTGAATATTTTTCACGGAGAGAGCCCTCTCCTGACCTTGTAGGGCTATCTACAAGGCTGAGCGTGGTTTAGATGTTACCCTGATTTGTCTTTTTCAGCCTGAGGTCTATATCAGACACTAACAGATGGATCTGGACACTCTTTCAAAGTAAACGGTCATCGAGTATGACTTTACCATAAACCGCTTAATCAAGAATCCTTTTACCAGCAATTACGGGAATATTCTACCATGCAGATTCTTGCTGAGGGAGGTAACTTCTCCTTAGTACCCATTCATTGAATAATTCTTTTACTTTGAAACCTGTAGATAAGATTTTCTTTTTACTTTGCTTGTTTTATATAGTTTATTTTTCAAGCTGTTCCTTTTAAGGAACAACAACAGTTCCTCTTAAGAAACAACGCGTTTGTATGCTTCTTTTTGCTATTCCTTTGAAAAGGAACAACATTTTTTGTCGTGTGTGTTTGTTGTTCCCTTAAAAAGGAACACTAGTTTTTACCGTGCATCTTTGTTGTTCCTTTCCAAAGGAACAATAGTTTTTGCCGATTGTTTTTGTTGTTCCTTTCCAAAGGAACAACAGTTTTTCCACCTATTTTTTTGTTATTCCTTCCCAAAGGAACAACGTTTTTCCTGTTTGTTTTTTTCTGTTCCTTTCCAAAGGAACATCATTTTTCACAGATTGTTTTTGTTGTTCCTTTCCAAAGGAACATCACTTTTTGTAGATTGTTTTTGTTGTTCCTTTCTAAAGGAGCAGTAGTCTTGCCGCCTGTTTTTGCTGTTCCTTTCCAAAGGAACAAAATTTCTTCCGCTTGTTCTTGTTGTTCCTTTCCAAAGGAACAACAGTTTTTGTCGATTGTTTTTGTTGTTCCTTTTGAAAGGAACAACATTTCTGCTGATTGTTTTTGCTATTCCTTTCCAAAGGAACAACATTTTTGCTAATTATTTTTTCTGTTCCTTTCGAAAGGAATAACATTTTCACATATTGTTTTGCTGTTCCTTTTAAGGAACAAAAGCTATTCCATCTAAGGAACAACATTTTTTTGAGTGCATTTTTCTTGTTTTAGAACAACATTTTAAGGATTTTTGTGAATTCTTCATGATGTTTTTAAAAGAAAACATACAACTTATATAAAAACACACAAATTAGAGGTTACTGGAATCAAAAAATCAAGAGAAATTGTCATTTTTAAGAAAATTTTTTGTAGTGATAAGAAAAAAGGAAAGGACACAACCATCTATATCACTTTGATGTCTTTATTTTCACTAAAATTAATATGATCGGTTACCTTTATCATGTTGGTTCCTCCCTAAATCTTCATAACTCTTGTTTATTTTTATTTGTTGAATAAGAATAAGGGCATATTTTCTCTATTGAGATGTTCAGACTTCTTCCACCATCCCTACTCTTAAGGAGTGTTGAGCCATCCTCTATATATAAATAGGGAAGTGCTATAAGAAAAGAAAGAAAAGAAAAATCTCTATATATGATTACTAACAATACTATTATATGGCAGATGGAGGATAGGGGGTCTCATCAAGAGCCAACCTACCATGATCATAAGGAAGCAGTGAAGTTGCATTCCCACTATGGCCACCACACCAGGGATATGATCCAATGGACAATT
Organism: Pinus albicaulis; assembly: GCA_034641835.2. NCBI lineage: Eukaryota > Viridiplantae > Streptophyta > Pinopsida > Pinales > Pinaceae > Pinus > Pinus albicaulis. The sequence continues at coordinate 369,703,228 of CM076578.1, read as the reverse complement.
AAGAAAAAAAATAGAAAGTCCTTGGAACACGAGGTCTCATCACGAGCCGGCCTACCCACCTTTCACTCCTTCCTGGTGAATGGCATTTTGATTCATCTGGTTCCCAAGCCAGCACAATGGCCTCCATCATGACATCACACAGTACTTCCCTAGACATAAATAAAGGATAATGGTTCCAAGGGTGAGAAAGAAACTTTGTCAAGGTTATAGACACCTGTGGGAAATAGAGCTCTGCTGATGGTATTGGAGTCATATTTTTCACAAATCAATAGTAATGATAAAGCCTTTTCTTATATCTTTATCTAATATCAAATGAGAGTATGCTTCTAAACCCTTTGTTCGGAACCTATTATGCATGAAATTTATTTATAAATCGATCATAATATTTTATGTGGATAATGACTACATAAGTACTTTTCACATCAGCTGTCCTTTTCCTTATGTTCAAAATCATTACATAATGTTTCCATATCTATTCACAATTTAATAATATGCATCGATTTCAGTAATGCGATAATTTGTTGATCATATCATAAGTATGTATGCCTTTCAATGTTGTACCATTGCTATGCAGTACAGTGCTCTTCTATTTCGACGGTCGAGGATGACCTATTATCTTTTATGGGGGGCGCGGATGCCTTTTAATGCCTGCATGCGGGTCGAATCCATGTGTTCATCAAATTCTTGGAAACAGCAAGAGTTAAACGGTATTGTGTTGATATACACAAGGTGATGTTCCATTACATTTCTGTGTATTTGCGAAGAATTAACAATGTTCAGACAAAATGGGAGGACAAGCAATACGTAGTGAGCCACAAGTGCTAGCAGTTTCCAACGCTGCACGAGAAATTTTGGAGAGAGTAGGATGGATTACCTACCTCACACGACTACATCAACCACATGAAACGGTAGACATTGAATTTTTGCAGAACATGCAGGAAGGCTATTCCATGGTTAGAGGCAGGCAAATAGCAGTAACAGATGCAATAATCGCCAAGGTATCTGGTCTGCCAGGGAAAGGACCCATATGGACCCATAAAAAAGTGAAACTTCAAGAAGCCATGAACCCTTTTCGGGACGAAGTGTAGACCTTGGTCATCAAAGGAAAAGGAGTTCAACCGGTAACTTTGGGAGAACCATGGATAGAACTGGTGAAAGTAGTACAGAGCTACATCACATGCGATGGAAGAAAGGATGTGGTAAGACCTCACCACCTTAAGTTATTAGCAGTATTAAAGAAAAAATGTGCTATAAACCTGCCTGCATATTTAAATTTATTATTGCATGATGCTGCCCGGAGCATAAGAAAGTCTCGTCATATAGCCATGGTGGTAAGTCATCACTATTTCATCTGATTGATAGTGAGTTACAGTCTGGCCCAATAGCAGATTAGTTGGGAAGAATTGATATTCTTAATTGAAAGAGGAACAACTCTACTTGCCTCAAAACGTAAAAGAGTTACTAGCACAACAACAAAATCGTTAAAGCGCAAACAAATTTCCAGGATTAGGAGAAGTAGGGGAATGATAGGAAGTCTTCAGGGTAGCAGCAGCCAACCCTTATAATTGCCCAGTTCGGAAGATGAACAACCCCTTCAAATCAAAGAAGGAAGTCATCACACTGATGAAGAAGAAGGAGATCAGCATGAAGAAGAAATTCACCACAGCAATGGAGAAGAAGGAAGTCACCACACTAGTGGAGAAGAAGGAAGTCATCACACTGATGAAGAAGAAAGAAGTCACCACACCGGTGAAGAGGAAGAAAGTAATCACACCAATGAAAATGAAGGAGAGGAATCAGAACCTCCTGAAACCTCCATTGCAAGCCCACCACAAATTCCATTACAGGAGGACCAATTGGCCCAAATTTTGGCCAATATGAGTGAATATATACAACCTCACAGTCTGCTTAACCTCAACATTGAGATAGACCAATTGCAAGAACAATTTTTTATCAACAAAGATACGGCCGAAGAAATTCCTGACGAAGAGAACCCTCAAGGAACAGTAGAACCAACTAGGGTTACTTCCCCTGAGAAATGTGGCCAGGAGAATGTGAACACTGAAGAAGTGTTCCAAACAGAAAACCCTTAGGGAACAATAGAACCAATTAGGGTTACTTCCCCCGAGGAATGTGGCCAGGAGCATGCGAACACTAAAGAAGTTCTCCAAACAGAAAAGATAGAAGTAAGCATGGCTGAAGGCACGGCTACTGGAGAGCGAACCCTAGCCGAGCAACCAAGTAAAGAAAAAGGAACAGTTGTTCCTTCCAAGAAGAAGAAGAAGACAAATGAACTTGGGAAGCTGTGGAGGGAATGGGAAAAGCTCCAAAAGATAGTAAAGCAACTCAGGCAGAGGATTAGGGTGATAAAACAGGGGAAAGTCTCTAAAAGAACCTTGAAAATTAAGAATGTAGCTATCCAAACAGAACCCCACAATACAAGGGCCATGGAGACTCAAACTAAACCCACACTCATTCACGATAACGAGGAACAACAAGCAGTTGCTATGGACGCAGTTGCCCAAACTGAGAATGTATAGGTCCGTGAAAAAGATGATCAGACCGAGGCACTGTCCTCTAGCAGTATGGCAGACAAAGAGACACAGAATATAGGCACTCGACATTGTAATAAGGACACCCAGGTCGATTTTCAACACAAAAATATTTTGTTAATAGACCCTACTATAGAAAAACTCCAAGAAGAGCTGGCACAGGCTCAACAAGCTAGAGAAAAGCTTGAAGAAGAGATTGTTCCCAACAAGAAATATCAACAGTTACAACAACAATTAAAGGACATCAGTGTATCAGAAGCTGAAGCCTACGATAAGTGTCGGAAGGTAGAAGAGAAAGTTGAATAGGTAAGGAGTAGATTAAAAATGGTCCGGAATCAAATGGATACTCTCTGCTCCTTATACACAAAGGTTCTAGCATGTAGATGCCTTGCCAAAAATTATGCTTTGTTTTTAGTAGAAAGATATTAACAGTTAAAAATTAAAGTTGTTAGGGCAGGAAAACCTATAGAATTAAACACTATAGATGATTTTATAAGTTGTTGCAAAATATATGGAGTAAAAGTCCAGTGTCTGCTTTATGAGTTCTATTTGCACAATTTTATATTAGCCGGGGAAATGGAGACAAATCCCAGCCCTTTTGTGGGCGATATCCAATTTCAAGCATTTATTTCATTTGCTGTCAACCAGCTGAAATGGCTCAAGGCCTATAATACTTTTCAGAGGCAAGAAAATGGGCTAGACCTTTGGGTTAGGAGTGAACCGAGACACCCATTACAACTATGGGATAGGCAGACGAGTCTAATGACAAAGGAGGGTGTGATCCAAACATTGGGACCCGTCCAAAAAGCAATTGTCTTGGTGGGGTAGAATATTTTCTATCTATCAGAGAACACGCCTATATAGCAGATAAAGTCCGATGGAATATTTCCAATCGGAATATTCAAGACAGAGAGCCATTTAATTATAGAAATTTTGGATTAGCTGTTGACCGCTTGATTCTCTATAGTAACCTCATCTTGAGGGAAGGCCCATACTGGCTAGGTTGTAGGTTTCGAAGTCCCATTATATGGTATCCTACAATAGACTATAAATCCAAATATGAATTACCTGAAGGATAGACAGGGCACATCTTTGAAGCTTTAGTTGCAAATCATGGTTTTAGACCTCTTAATGAAAAACCCTCTCCAACCTATTCCCTAACTGCTTTACATGTAAGCTATGGTTTTCATGAGGACATGAAAAAGGGTAAGCAGGGGGGTGTGTTAAGCATTGGAAAAGGTATGAATTCACCATGTATTTCTTTACCTTTTTCCTTTAAACATAACTCTTTTTATTCTAGAAAGATGATATATTGAATGATTATGATAGAATTGCAAAGATTAATGTTTATTGTGAAAATTAGCTAAAAGTTTGTCTTTTATTCTCAACAGGAAACAAATGAAGTGGGAAACCACCTTTCGAAAGGCAAAGCAAAAACAGGAGTAACTGTTGTTCCTCCAGCAAAGGGCCGTATCCAGACAGAAAGGATGAAATCAGAATGCATAGCTAAAGTAAGGCAGGGAACAACACGACTACAGCCTAAGAAGACCAAGCATTAGATAAAATAAGAAAAGGGAGCAAATCCCTCAGGATCTTTCGATCCTGAGGTATCACTATTCAAAGTCTATCATTGTTTCTTGTATTGTCTGCCGAATTGTTATAAAAGGCAGTGCCTGTAGAAATCGGGGGACAAAATGATTATTATTGAAACTCCTTTTGTAACTCTGTAATTTCTCATCGACTCTTGTGATCAAAGAGCGATTGTTGTAAATGCTATTATTCCCGATTAATACATGATCTAGTTTTCGTTCCATTTCTTGACTCTGGAGTAGCCCAGCGGTGTTTCAATGGTGGCTAAGGGCCTTGCCCTGGTGGATCCATCTGTTTTTTGTATTATTATCTTTCAATTATCATTGTGTGATGGTTTGCATTTTTTTTCATTACAGCTTTCAAGTTTAATGGTTTACTACTTAATTTCCTTATGATATTGGTGTGTTATATTAGTGAATTGTGTTGCCGCTCCTTTCTGATTTAACAAGAATCTTAATCTTTGTATAACTCGTCTTGTTATGCTTTAACAGAGCTACGTTGTTCAGCAATTGCTGTTCTATTTTAGTTGTTGTTCCAATCTATTTGTTGTTCCATCCAGTTTTCTATTCAATAGGATTTGTTGTTCAATAGAGTTTTGTCATTCAATCCTATTAGATAGAAGTGTTGTTTTGTTCCAGTAGTTAGAGTTTGATGTTCATTTCTATTGCTGTTCAATTCCAGATTTTCTATTCATTTCAGTTAATTAGTTTATAGTTTATTTCATTCCTGGAAAGAGTTGGCTTTGCTTTTAATAACTTGCCTAGTTTACTTTCATTAGCAGCATTAGTGATTTAGCTCAATTTCCATTTCCATTTAATTGGTTGAATGCGAGATCATCAACTGTAAAGGACATCTGGTTATTGCTACCTTCGTTCTTAGATTGATTATCTTGTTTTTGTTTGATTTCAATTACATCAGTTGCTAAAGGAAAGAGTTATCATTACTGCATCCTTGACTGATGATTGCAGAGTGAACAATGGATTTCAGAGCATTTAATTTCATGTCATTGTAGTTAGATTTCATTTCCAAGCATCCGTTTACTTTTGTATTTACAACACTGTATTACATATTGCAAGGCATTACTCTTAGATTGAATTGCAGCCTCAGACAGAGTACACTCTTGAAATAAATAATCATACAGGGATTGATAATTAATGTAGGATAAATAGGCTTTCAAAAGACACCTTTTATACCTCAACAGTAGTGTTGGCTTGAGTTTGGAGAACATAATCCTCATCATATTGATCATATTTGGGCAGTTTATTTACAGGAGGAATGTCATCTATCATGCGTACTTGATCAACAGATTGTTCCACCGTATGAAAAGGAGAGTGCTCATGGCTGATAGCTTTTCTTTTAGCAATCTGAAATGACTCAAAGCACAAGTGTAGGGATTGAAGAGATGTTGGCTCATCTTTCATTTCTAGTTTTGTAATCCAAATATCCATACCAAGATGTTTTGAGGGGAGAACTTCTGGGTTTTGAAAAAGGGTTTGTATTATCCATTTCCTCCCTTATTGATTTTTTAGAGCATTCTGCCTTGTTTTTATTTTAAATTTTCTTGTGATACTCTCTAAATAGTGAAGTACAAGATGTAGGAATACATATAATATTTTATTTACAACCTTCCTCATCTTATTCTTTGCAACCTTAGTCAGCCAATATGTTTTGATAGCTACCTTTGCATTGGAAGGACCGATTTGGTTCCTTCCAAGAAAATGGTACCAGCTGCTTTGAATAATCAACACCAATCTCAACTTTGTACTCTTCCTCTTTCCTACCAAGTATATGCATCATTTTGTTGATTGTATCTATCAACATCTCTATTTTTGACTTTGAAGAAGTTATTTTCTCTTGAGGTGCTTTGTCCTTCCTTATTTCTTCTAACCTTTCCTCTCTTTCCAGTGTGTTGAATTCCACAGTAATTGCCATATTCTGCATTTCTTCCAGGTTTGAAAGGTCCTTTTCTCTTATTTGGAATTCCATCTCTGGGTCAAAAGCACTTGGCTAGTGCAAAATATCCCACCCCAAAGGTGGCTTTATCTTAGTAGGTATTGCATTCTATAATTTATTGAACCTGGTTGAAAAGTATTGTACTGCCTCCCCTGATTGTCTTTTTAAATTATTGTATTCTTATACGATGAGAACTTCATTTCCAATGATCACCTACCTATCTAAGAAGACTTGAGTAAATTGATGAAAATTGATAATGCTTACAACTGGAAGGTCCTCAACCAATTCCTAATTTTTCCTTGTAAAGATAAGGCAAACATTCTAATACGCACATCATCTTCTTCTGTTTCATAAAGGTCAAGTAAATTCTCTATATTTTTAATGTGTTCTTCAGTGGTGACTTCTGAACTTTCTCCATCAAATCTGGGTAACTTATTTGCAAGATTTTCAGGGAGGGCTTGGAAGATAGGAGGAAAAGTCAAAGGCTTGTATTTTTTTAGGACCTTTGTGGGTATGGGTAGTGTAAAAAGAGTTTTATGGCTATTTTAGGTTTCAACAAGAGGAGGAAAGGTAGCATGAGGCTCATGTTTCACTAGGTCTTCCACAGGTGAATCTGGGGCAAGCACAGATGTGTAAGACTGATCATGATCTAAAATTTGAGGCTTAGCTTTTTGAGGCTTGAGATCCTTCCAATAATAAATGTAGATCTCATCAGTGTGTTCTTGATTAGGCTTAAAGTAGGATAAAACATAGTTATAGATAAAAAAAATAATCTCTTGAATCCAACTTAGGCCTGAATGCTCTTTCTTTCTAAAATGACTGGTCATGTTTCAGGTTCTTCCTCCAGTGGAGTCTTTAGGTCTATTGAGAGTTGTGGAGTCTCCAGGTGGAAGTTTTTAGCCTTTTTGAGGGTAAAATATGTTATGGTCCACCACCAATGTTTATTATGAAACCAATCTGAATTTTTTTTGGGTTCTTCTAAGTTTCTATGGTTGTTCGAAGGACTAATGAGTCTATAAGAGCTTGCTAGGCAACTATGAACTTAGATGTCCCACCGTGATCGCCAGAATGTTGGGATCCTGTGATTTAGCAGATTGGCATACTAAATGACAGGGAAACACATAAACCAGTCTTTAGAGCTCTAGAATCTAGCCCTCCTAGTCTCAGAGAGGGATCTCTCAATTGTTTGCAAAGATATGACTTGTTTGCTTGTAAAAGGTTGATTTTAGGCTAGTTATTAAGTACAATTTTGTTTGTTTGTTGTTTGGTTGGATGACATGAATAATCTAGGAAACATAGATAGAAAGGGGAAACATCGAAGCCACTGGGCAATGGAGTCAAGAAGAAGATATAACAAGCTCAATCAATGGATATGGGATATCAAAGGGAAAATATAACTTGGCCAGTGGATCCTGGGTTTGGTGGATGAAATGAAATGGAAATTAAAGGTTTAAAAGGAGAAGTAGAACTAAGTTCAGTTAAGAATCCTTAATTATATATAATTCTCAACAAAGGGACTTAAAACATTATCAGAACATGAAGAGGCATTCCATAGGCAGGGCTAACCATAAATTCTAGGGACCACACTTTAGCAAATAATAATTCTAAGACAAACTATTTCAAACAAAATCGAGGAGTCGGGGAACACCCTATTTCATCCAAAGATTTCACTTTCATGGATAAGAAAACATATAAGATTCAAAAATAACTGCATCATAGAAGAGGGAACATATAAACATCTAAGGCTGCAATTATAAAGACCTTCAAAACAATCATCTAAGCAAGAAAAATGGTATGATCAAAACAGACCTCTTTGGCAGACTATAAACAATGGTACTTCAAAGGGATACTTCAGAAACAATTTTCAAGTGGCAGCAAGCAAGCAGAGAAAACCATAAATCATCCTTGAGACCAACTATTTGAAATATTTTTGAAATAAACAAGCTTAAGGATTGAAAAGAAGTCAAACTAGTCAATAAAACCTTCACCAGATGAAAACATAAATATAGTGAAGAGTAAACAAGTCTAAGGTGCTTCTAGGAGACATTTCTTAGCCTAAAACTTTTACTCTACTCTAAGCGAAGCATAATGGAACAAAATGGAAAACAGGAAATAAAAATTAACAGTTTAGAATACATCACCAAAATCCATGCTCAGGGATCCAATGATAGAGCCTTATCATTAACAAACCATGTCAAAACATCATCTGTCTTCCAAAACTTCAATTTCTTCTTAATCTTCAACCAGACTATGTGCAAGTGCAAAGAGTTCAAATGCCAGCAACCAACACCAAAAAAGAGCTCCTCATAGAATATTTATAGAAGAATGAGGAGGTGGAACTCTTTTTAGGTTTCAAAATATCATTAACTACAGAGTAAATGCATTCCTAGCTTGAAAACCACGCAGGACATAAGGTAGGAAGGTCTTGCACTATTTCTCTGTTTTAGTAATTCTGCCTTTATTTCCTGAGGATAAAATAGCTAAAAAGATTGACTTTGAGGCCTTTTCCTGTCTTTACAATAACTGTCTGACTGCTTTTAAAATATCTTTTTGTGTAATAATTGCCAATTTTCCCCTTGGGACAGAAATCAGGCCATAGGTGACAGTTAGTTTTATCAAGTGAATAACTGCTCTGTTGTTGATTTATCCGAGGTCCTTTTAGGCCCATCTTTTCTTTATTTTATCATTAAAACTGCCTTTAAGGCCTTTTAGCCTTCATAATTCATTATTTTGCCTCTTTAACACTCCTCAGACTGATTATCTGTCTTTAAACTGTGCTTCACTCTTTAATCTGCCATTTAAGCGTTTTAATCTTCTGTCTGCCTCTTTTCTTCTTTGTTGACCTTTCATTCTTATTTTATTTCGTTCAGGGTTTTTTTGTGGTGTGCTGGAGGGTTTGCAGAAAGCATCGATGGCCATGAAGCATTAAATCAGACCCTTTTATCCCTTTCTGCGTTCAATCGGGCCTTAGAAAACCATTACTCGGGGTCTTGCAACCATATTTTTCTGTGGGAAGCCTGTGTATCAATAGCCGCCATTCAACCTGAAAAATAGACCCAAAAACATTAATAAAACCAGCAATTTAATGGCTAGACTGCTTCAGAGGCTTGATAGGGTGATAGAGTAGCATTTCAGAGAGGTGGAATGCATGGAGGAAGGGTCAATGGGCGAAAATCATGAAAACAGGGTTTTAAAATTGGCTTTGGCGCGAAAGTGGGAAAAAATGGTTTCAGAAAACCACTGGCTGTTTTCGCATTGAAATTGGATGGTTGGCGGTTTTTCCCACTCGAATGTGATTCCATACACTTTGTGATGCATGTTCACAATGAAACCACCAGTTTCACATTGGAATCACGTGTTAACCCTCGAAGGAAGAATCTACACGATATCGTTTCCAAACCGTCAGATCTGGGAGCTCCAGATCTACGGTGGACGATGAAAGCATCGAGGGAAGGTGCACAGTGGGTGAGGAGGTAGTGGAGGATAGCTGGTGGAGGAGGATTGGATGGGAAGTAGGAGGAGAGGAGTCTCGAGGTTCAAAGAGGACCGTCAGATCACGCAGATCGACGGCGGGGATACGCTAGAGAAACGTTATGAAGCGGGGTAAGGAAAAAGGGAAGGGGTCTAGAAGAAAAGGAGTGGGAAAGGTCCGGTGGAGGAGTAGGGGACCGAGAGTGGAGAGATAAGGGGGTAAGGGTTTAGCCGGTGGTCAGGGCTCTTGGTTATATGCGAAAGGGGCGGAGGATTTTTAAGCCCTCGAGGGCTTAAGGCCCAAATTTTATGAAAGGGCAGAAAAAGGCTTAAAAGAGGGGTTTTTAGCTTTTTAAAGCTTTCGATAGGCAAAAAGAGGTTCTTAAACCATTTTAAAGTAGTTTTTATAGTTTTAAAGGGCCTTTATGGGTAAATGAGGGATTTATTGAAGGAAAAATGGGGGGACTGAAATGATGAAAATGGAACCTTTAGGAAATAGTTCTTTCTTTGGGAACAACAGGATTTTGAAGGATTTTTTGAAGGGAACAACACTATTAAGGAACAACAGTTAAGGAACAGCTCTAAAGGGAACAACACTGTTAAGGAACAACACGGTTTAAGGAACAAAAGTTAAGGAACAACTCTGCTAAGTAACAACACTGCTAAGGAACATCACTGCTAAGGAACAACAGGTTAAGGAACAACAGTATTCAAGAATGAGTAATTTTTCATGAAAGTAATCTCTTGAAGGCTCAAGACCTGTTTTAGCCATCATTTTTTGTGACAAAATTTACTGATGGCTAACAGTCAGAATAAGTTTTCTCCTGCATTTATTCTTTGAAGAGGAAGCTACCTCTTCCTTTCCTTTAGACATATCATTCTTGTCAGGTAGAGTATCCTTTTGTTTAAGTTTTCTTGCATGCTTCTGCCTGAAAGACTCCAAGGTTTGTGTCTTCTTAGGTAGTCTTCTAGTATATACTTCCTTGGCTGGTTGCAACATAGGTATAGGGGTGGTGCTTTGAACTCTAGCTCTCCTAGTTGAGTTCCTTGTTTGGCTGCTACATGGTGAAGAAGATTGACCTATTTGCGAAAGGGGTCAATGTATGTGCAAGGCTTGACTGCTCCTCTTGGGTATTTTGTCTTAAAGGCCTTCCTACCCTTCTCCTTGAGTTAACACTGCTCAAACCTTCATCTTCTTAGAAATTCTCCCATGTGGTCTCTTCTTCTTCAGATGATAAACCACAAGCATTTTGATTAAACCCCTGTGATAAATATTGTGAAGAGAATAGTCTGGGGCTCTTTGTATTTTTTGAGACATTGTAAACAGATATTTATAGCGGAAAAATGGTAGGTTCATAGGTTTTGTGGTGGATTAGTCGCACGAGTGTACGAAATCGTACCAGCTTAGAGAGTGTGGTCTACTCTCTAAACTATTGGTAATAGGCAGAAAGTGGGGGAGCTCAAAATCATAAAACTTAATGGAAATAGTATGCTGAAGTATGATCTGATTAAACTAAAACTAAAAACACAAATATACAGAAGCTATATAGAGAGTTCAAAATGATAATAATGCAAACGATGGCTCGATGGCCTCTTCTTATTAAACGTTTGAAATGGAGAAGAAATTTCACCCACTTGCCAAAGGCCCCTAGGCAATGGCTCTAGGTCCCGATGCAAGGATGTTGCCTTCCAAGATCTGCCTCTGATGCAGTCTCTCTCTCTCTCTCTCTCTCTCTCTCTCTCTCTCTCTCTCCCTCTCTCTCTCTCTCTCCCTCTCTCTCTCTCTCTCTCTCTCTCTCTCTCCCTCTCTCTCTCTCTCTCTCCCTCTCTCTCTCTCTCTCTCTCTCTCTCTCTCTCTCTCTCTCTCTCTCTCTCTCTGTCTCTGCTGTGGTGGACTAAGATGTTGGGTGGCCAACTATCGAGTTCTCTTTAGCTCCAGCTCCGGGTCACACACAATGCTAGTGTTGCTTGGGCAACTTTGGCCAGCATAACACTGTGATCCCCATTTCTTCATCTCTTGGTGTTTTTATATAGGTGAGCTTCAAATCCTCCTTCCCTCCCTTGGTACATGATGGATGGTGACGCAAGGGAGAGGTGTGATCCCATTATGTGCTCAAATATTCCTTTTTGTGCTCACATAATGTCTAAGGAGGCGCTGGTGGTTGTCCTTAGGCGGCTTTCACTTAAGGAGTAATTGTCCTTTGCTTGGTGTGGTCTCGGAAAGAGACTTTTTTCCATTTACAGGAATGCATGCTTATCTGGCAAAAAGGCACGCAGAAGGCACTCTTCTCAAAGGATAAAGCACACATTTCAACATTTATGACTAGTTCAAATCTGATTTTCTCAAAACCTTAGAGATTTTTAAATACTTCTTGATTCCATAATGTGATCCTGTCCTGTAAATCCTTGGGCTCGACATTAATTGATGTCGTCTTCTGCTGTACAATTTGCCAGTGTTAACAGTTTCCCCCTAATGTGTGAGGTCTAGGAAGAACTGTAAAGCTGAAATACATTATAGTTTCTTTTCTGTATCGTATGCAGAGAGAGAGAGAGAGAGAGAGAGAGAGAGAGAGAGAGAGAGTTTTGCGTGTATTTTGGAATTGACAACAACTTGCACCATTTCCTAGATAACCATGGCCTAAGGGACCCCCTGCAAGTTGACAAAATATACAACATATTTACAAAATTTAAATGAGATGGGCATGTCCCATGCTTGTGATGCTATGGCTAGTTAAACAAAATTGGCAGGTACATGTGCTATCTGTGCCACTACTATGGTAGTGATGCTAGTGGTTGTTGATGATGACTGTTGATGCCCTCAGGGGAATTTTTTTCTTTGACGTTAGGTGGAATGTGGTACCCATATGTGTAATCCTAGTATGGCATATCACTACGTTATGTATGCATATGTACTGGCTGGGACCTTGCTATGTAAGAATTGTTGTCAGAGACGCTTATGGAGGCACTGGTATTCAATAGATCTGATCAAAGTGCAATGGTTGTAAGGTACAATACCATTGTGACTTGAAAGATTTTGCTATGGTCAAATGCCAGGAGGATCGATGACATCTATGGAAAATGATGTCTCCCACAGTGCCACTTGAGGATACCCCTTTGCATGGGGAGGGGTCATCCAAGGTACCGCTTCCTTTTTGGAAAAGAGGTGTCGACGTTGAAAAAAAGGAAGCCTTAACCGAACCATGGGTCGCCGACCTAAGGGGTCGGGGACCTAGATGTGGTGAGTTTAACATAGGCATGTTGGTGAGAAGTGACTAAAAACGAATGATGGGGATTCAGTTGCCCAAGGTCGAAGTATACTTTAGAAGCTTGGCGGTAGTCATAGTTATTTTGGAAAGGAAAAATCCCTGGAGTCGGTAGGACTTCTAGGGCGGGTGTGAAATGGCTATGAATGTCGTGATGGTGCATGCATGGGGGGAGTGAAATACTTTGACCAAGGGGAATGAGGGACTACTGCTATGGGAGAAAAGGTGAAATATGAGGGCGAAGTGGTGAAGGGCATCATTTGCATCTTTGTACACATACCAAAAGAATAAAATAATGGGGTTTGGTTTGTACAAAACACAGAGACAGGTACCCCAAAACATGAAAGATGGTCGCTCACTGAAGGTGTGAGGACGGTGTTTTGTTGGGGGTAGGGGTCCCATTGGTTGTTCTCATGTGTAGGGTTAATAAAGTGGAAGATGTCGCATATGGGATTATGCTGATGGAGGTATGGTTGGCCAAATGCGATGCACGAAGGTGCGCTTTTAATCTGCTTATAAAACCTGATCATCTGGGAAGGGGGGTTGAGTTTGAATGGTAAAATTGACCTTATGCATGATATGTGGATGGGCATGAGGTGCTTCCCGGACTAAAATGGTATGGCCATGGCGTCACTTGTGGGGTGATGTATGGTCTACTTTGGATGACGATTGCCATGGAGGGGAGGCTCTACTAACCAACGTAGACGTTTATCATAAGTAGGGTGAGGTGATGATAAACGTGGTCGGGTATGAGGACCCTATGGTTTATTTCTGATGGAGAAATGATGTTAGGATATGCAAAGTTCTCTGGGACTCTATCATGCTGAGGGTAGAATGATACCTGCTCCGAAAATTTCTGTGAATGGTGTTGTGTACGATTTGCGGGTTCTTCTTGCAAAAAAAACTACCTCAAGTGAAGGCATCTTCTTTTCATCCAATATTATTGAAAAATGTGAAATTTGAAAGGAAGATGGGAGGGTGCATACCTGTCGGTGCTGAAAAAATTATTTTTCCAGAAATCAAATGTGGGGCATCACTTTTGTTCGTCATGTCATACTGATGATGGTGCAACTTACGGTTTGCGAAATGGACCCTCTGATCTCCTATTATTGACCTCTGAAGTTCTGGGAAAGGGCGATAAATATGGGATTATGGCCCTAATCCTATTCATTTGTACTTGCTGAGAGTTGGGATATCAGAGGTGATTGCAGAGCCTTTCGTGTCATTGCGGTCAGCCTATGTACCGAGGATTAGCGATATTATGCCGAGGTAACTTCCATGACGTCCTGCATTTCAATTTTTCCAATTTGATGATGCTGGGGGCCGTACAAACCCAATTTGTATAGCCTCAAAGGGAAATTTTTCCCTAGATTGCGTGGGTAATCTAGGCAAAGAGGCGCCCCTCTTGCGCTCATTTTTGAGGGATAGGTGCGCGAGGGCGCCTTGTTCCCTCCTTTTTTTGCGCAAGGGCGCGCTTGTCTAAGAGACAGGCATGCAAAGGGTAGGGTCTTAGTAAAAACTTAGGTTTTTGTCCCTTTTGGTGTTTTGGAAGGTGGCTCTGGAATTTTTTAGGCCAAATGGCATTACCTTGTATGTGAATGTGCCCCAGGGGGTGGTGAACGCAGTTTTGTACCAATCTGTATGGCAGATTTGGATTTGATTATATCCAGAGAACCCATCCATAAAGGATAGTGCCTCGTGGCCAGCGCAAGAATCGATGACTTGGTCAATGAATGGGGTGGGATAATTGTCTTTAGGAAAAACTTTGTTCAAATCCCGAAAATCGGTGCAGATGCGTATGGTGCCCTATTTTTTCATGACCGAAATAGGGTTAGAAACCCAAGATGTATAGGTGATGGGGTAGATAAACCTAGCTTTGTGAAGCTTTTCGATTTCTTTTTTTATTGCTTCGGCCTTTGATGGGTGCAGTTGACATTGTTTTTGGCAGACTGGGGTTACATTCGGCCAAGTGTCAATATGGTGCTCTACAATTGTAGGACTAAGCCCAGGCATTTTTGAGTAGTCCCAAGCAAAGATATCTCGATACTCTTGTAATAATTTGGTATAAGAGGTTACCTCTTATGGAGAACATGCTGCCTCCAGTGAGATTTCTTCGACCTTTGTCGGATTTTGAGATATGTTCACCTTGATGGTAGGTGAAATATTTGACATATTTCCTTCCTCAAATGCATTAGGCGCTGGGATGGGGTTTTTAAACCAGTTGACCTTTCTGGATGGCAGGGATTTTTTTGATTCAATTACATGGATCTCTGGTTCGGTTGTCTTGTTAGGACTGACTATTTTCTTGGGAAGAAACAGTGAGCGGTGATGCATTGCATCCCATGGGTAATCAGGCTCCATCATGGTTTCTAGGATATCCGCATTTGAATGAAACAAGGTCCAGAAGGGGGATTGTTCCTTTGTAGGTTTATACTGAATGGGGGTGATCCTAATGGAGCTAGTTTAGAAACACGACAAAGATTCCATCATGGATGTGGTGGAACCAGATGCCGTTGATAGAGTGCAGACAGATTGGGTCTATACTATCATAGGGACAGCTACTCTTGTAGCTGCAGCTGCCTCGACACCTATGGTAGATGAGTAGATAGCTCGAGTCATGGTTTCGATGCATGATGTCATGAACCATATATGGTTTGTTGCGTCGTTGGAGTTTGGCGGGGGACAAATTTCCCTAATTTCCTATCTTCCCGATGGCCACGATGGGGTGGATGTATTTGTCACATCCTCTTGGGTTGTCAAACTGTCCATGGAATCCTAGTCCACACTGTCTTCTTGGGAGAGGCGGATGATGGTCGATCGCATACAGTCTAAAGATGTGTTGAATCTTGGCACGTAGTGACAACGATGTACTGGGTGGTTGTCCAAGCATATCTAGCATGTATATTGGATATCCATGTTAGCGCGGTATACTACATGGACTGGGTACCATCGTTGGTGTTAGTCATCAGTATTTTTCACTTGTTAGTGATGACTAGATCCATAGCTGAGTTTTCTAGAAGCTGATCTCCATATGTCAATTTGTCATCTAGAAAACCCTCATAAAATTTTTTCCGCCCTCCTACTTTTCAGTCTGCCCATGTCAAAGTCAAAACTCATTAGCACTATCCTATCTAGCTTCAGCCCTACTGGTCTGCCCATCAGCTCTAAAAGGAAAATCCAAGTCTGTTTCAAAAGCCCCCCCTAAGTTAGGAAGTGGCGCGTTAAGGCATTTTACCCTTGGCAACCATCAAAAAGCCAAAAAACCTCCATCTGCTACAGACCAATCATGACAGACCTCCCACTCTGCAAATGAAATTGATAACAGCCCTAAGTCGCGCCACTTACACATCTCTAAGTCTCAGCACTACATAGACCAAAGTCTCAAGCTGATTAATAGGAGTTTTACAATGTTTTATGGATTTTTGCAAAGACAGGAAATATAACTTCATCTCAGGAGAAAATTCCTAAATCTACATTTAGAAGAATAGCTGCTTCTCAATGTAAACATGAGCCTGAGATATATCTGCAAGACAGAGAGTGACTCATCAAGACCTTGCAGATTCCTTTCAGCATGAAATCACAGTAAAGGAAAGACACCACTGTCAAACAGACTGGTAATTTGTCATGGCCAAGAATCTCCTTCATCTACAAGCAGAGGGTTAAGGCGCCTCCTTCATGTACAAGCAGAGGGCGCTGGCCATTATTGACTTTAAGGATTGCAAAAGCACAGGCTTGCTTTTTACTAGACAGTAAAACAGTGACTCTAGGTTTCTGAGTGTAAGTAATGATCATAACAGGGCTAGGATCTGAAGTGTGCAAGAAAAGGGAAAACAGAGTTTTGGTCTTGTAAAGGAAGTCATTTGAAGTTTTCAAATCATATGAATTGTTAAAACCTTGGAGAGACATATCATTAGTGAAAACAATTCTAATCATAAGCAGCGTGTTGTTTCAACAAGACCAAATTGAAGAAAAATTGACAAGTCATGTCATTACACAGGTAGAAGAAAAGGTGGTTGTTTTTCAAGGGTGCTAACCTCCCTACTCACAGAGATTATCTTTCAAATGACTTGTCATAAGTTGACCAAGGAAAATGGTGACATTTCAGTTTCCCCTCAGCAAAGAGCAGTGCAATGAGATAGTGAAGAGCTCCTTCACAGGAAACATAAAGAGCAGCTCTCCTTGTTTCACTTTCTAACTCTCATGCATCATCCCCTGTTTTGTCTTCTACCCATAGTCAAAGAAGAAAGCTCAAAGAGACCTAGCACTTGCATCTACAGTCAAGAAAAACCTGTCACCTAATTAGATTTACATTGCAGGCAAGATTCTGGCATAATACCCAGAGCAAAAATGTGTTTGATCTAGTTTGTCTCTTACAAACAGGTATACAAGCTCATCAAGTACAAAAAGAGCTTTGGCACAGTGTTTCAGGTTCTGGAAATCATCAAAGGCAAAATCTAAATGCTACTGCTCCAAAAAGAGACATTTCCTCCTCTAAGTAAGAGCAGTCAAAATTTCAAAAGACATCTTATCCACAAGTATCATCTGAGTTTTGAAAACTTTGAAAAGCATGGAAAGAAAATCAGCTGGCAAGGGCAATTTGAGTTTTATCACCAAGAGACATCACCATTGGAACTATTGTTTATCATAGGCAAAGGAGTTGTTTTGATAGACTGTTAGTGTTTTAGAAAGTTCAAGGCAAAAATAAGTTTTCATTATTCAATGAACAGAGATATTATATAATATGTTTTGAGCAGAGGAATGTAGTGAAAACGTGCCCTTCTTAAATAAAAGACCATGGCAAACTATGAAAAACTGCAGCAGTTTGACACCTACAATGGAAGAAAAGACTGATGAAGCACCTACAAGCAGGGAAGTATTTTGAAAAGGGGCGCCTTTCTTAAATCGAAGAGCCATGACCAAATCCAAATAATGTCAGCAAATTTGGGCACCTGCAGTGAGAAAGAGGTTGAAGAAGCAAGTAAAGACAGAAACTGTCAAAGCATGTTGAAAATACAAACCCTACCCTTTCAAATAACAAAGCGGTCTTCGGTATTTTCTTGACAGATTTAAGTGAGGTTACATAACAAATGTCATCAACAGTGTTAAAACAAAGTGGCAAAAGATGGTCTGAAGGTCATTAGGGTATTTTTCAAAAATTGGAGTTGCTGTGTTAAATGGTCACCAGAAAGGCAAAATGACAGGAATTATCCTTCAAAACCATGTGTATAAGTGAAACAGAGTTTTGATCTTTTCGAGCTATATTTGTTGTTTTTAAAGAGGTTCATTCATGTTAGCACGGTCCAAAAAACATAAAAATCTCCACTGCCTGCATCGCTTCGGAATCCAAGTTACAAGTACACCAAAAAGGTTTTGTTGAATAAGGTCAAAAGCTTCGAAAACCTTGCAAGGGCCAACCAAAGGTTCTTTTTGCATTTCAAATAAATAATAAAGGTGACCGTTGGGAGTTTGAAATGACAAAGGAGTGAGGACGAAGAGTGAAGTTTCATGTTCAAAAGACAAGCAAGGTTTTCCCTCTGCTGTCCTCAAGACCAAACAAAGAAGATTGCAGCGATTTTTAAGAAACCTGCCACAGTTTCTCTGCGCGACGCGCCTGTAAGGTTGCGCGATGCGCTCAGGAGAAATTTTGCATAGGCGCTCAACGGTCGCACGACGCGCCTGTACGTGTGCGCGACGCGCTTGTACACGGCGCCCGACCACGACCCAACAGGCCGCCCGGTTGGTTTTTTGCGCGACGCTCTTCTTCTGCAAAGTGCCGCGCAATTTCAAACCCTCCAACACGCCTCCATTTCGCGTGAAAAGCTGCTCCAACTCTCCAAAAAGGGTTTTCATCAAGTTATAGAGGTTTTTATCACATGCCCCCTTGATTTTTCAAACTGCAAAGTGTTGTAAGAGGTTAAGGAAACACAGTTTGAGTTTATGACAAAAACGAGATTGTGCTATGAAAATAAGGCTAGAAATAAAATATCAAAGGGATTGAATTTGCACTAGTATAAAAAAAAAAATTGCAGAATACCCTTAAAGTTGTGGTAAAACAAAGTTAAAACCTGCCAAGATGTGTGCATTTGTTGAAAACAGAAAAGAAGGATAATGTGCTTTAGGGTAAGAGCAGTAATTCACTTGTCTAAATGATCATTAGATGAAACATTGGTGACCTTCCAAAAATGTCATCTGTGTATTAAAAGGACCAAAAAAAGTGTTGTTCCTTTCGGTCCCACAAAGCAACATCAGTAAGAAGGCTACTATTTACAGTTGGAGGATGTGTGGGTCAAATAATTATGAGAAACAGTGATACAAAGGAAAGATAGTTGTCATATGAGAGGATTCTCATATAGTTTGAATGATAAATGTTGTTTGCCATATTATAAAAATATCAAAAAGTAGGGTTCTCTTACCACCACACCAGAAAGTGCCACCACTGTGTTCTCTTTGACTTGACTGTGTATGACATTGTGAATAGTTGCTGATTGATATACAAGGACAAGGAAGGGTGTGGTTTTGAAGGGACAGGGTTTCCATATTAAACAGGAGTTTTGATTGTGGGGAAGAAATAAGTTGCTATAGCCTCTGTTGAAACTATAGAGCTTTTTAAATTCTGTCACCTTGTTCCATAACAGTGAGATTGAATGTATGCCCACACTAGAGGTTGACCATGTATGTGGTATGATTTTGTTGGATGGAGTGACATACCAATAGAGGATAGTAAAGGGTAATAAGAAAAAAGGGTTCTTGTTAAAGAGCAGTTTATTGGTTGAAAGCTACAGGGCAAAGTTGCTTCTACTTCTCACAGAAAGGACAGTTTTCACTGTGTATTTTGCTTGACTGCCTTTTATCCCTCGAGCTTTTTTGATAAGTAGATGTCCATATAGAGCAAAGGTTTTTCTACAAAGCCAAAGGTGTTACATTGATAAGAGGTCCTGGTTATTTTGAAAAGAGAAGACTATTGCAGGCTTGGTTGAACTTTTTGGAGCATTCTAAACTCTGTTACTTTTGTTCCAAGACTGTGATAGTGACTGTCTGATTACACTAAGGGTTGATTGCATAAGACATAAGTTTGTTGAGAAATTGGCACAATAGGAAAGGCAGTTTTGTAATGATTGGAAAGTCTACCTTGGGACAAAGATATAGATGTGTTGTTGACCTCTAAACTTCACAAGAACAAGGTGATTTCTTGACACTTTGAACAGACAATTCACCTAACAGTTGTCTCCTTTTCACTGTATGATATCTTATTGAGAAATCTACTAACAGAGATACTTTAAAGGTGGAAAAAAATTTTTCTGAAAGAGCAGGGGTTTTGTATTTGTAAGGAAACTTGTTGCAATCATCCAAATACATTGTCTCTCTATAAAAAACAGTGAATTGACACAGTTTGGCTCCAAGAAGGCAGTTTATAGACAGTGAGGTTGTTTGTTTCTTCAAAAGAACATCTAGGTCAAAATGCCTCCTAGGCAGGACAGCAGAATTGGTGCGCATAAGAGATATGAGCCAATATCTACAGAGGAGGTTAATGCTCATCCATCCATCCTTCTCAACTTCCATGAAGTAGGTTGTCTATATTTCTGCCAGAGGATACAGGAGGTCAAAAGTTTCTCGCCATTGACACACTTATGCGCCCTGAGGTTCCAGAACAAACATTTCCAGGTAGCAGACCTTGATTTCAAGTTTTCTCCAAGATCAGTGTCCAAAGCCACCAAGATTCCATATCATGGCGAAAAATGGTTCAAACAGGCACATCTTGACTTAGAAGAATACAAGCCTTTCATCAAGCCTGAGCATAGAGATACTTTCACTGCTATTTTTCCTTTTTCTTATCTTCTTGACAGCTATGCTCCTCTTATGAAAGTCATAATGAAGTATTTTACTTGTGAAGGGAGGTTTACTCGAGTTTATGCCTACCATGTCCGACTATTGATGCACTTCACTAGAACCAGGCAGCTAAATCTCCCTTACTTTTTATACAAGAGCATCGAGAAGATGGCATCCACAGTCCAGAAGAAGGCCCCACCTCTGCAAATACCTTCCCTTTTCCATCATTCTCTAATCAAAATTATCATCCTACACCAGCTAGAGAAGAAAGAGGTTCCATGGGATGTATTCATCAGTCACCCAGATTTCTCTACTGTTCCTCCTGTCCATATATCTCCCACTCAGCCTGTTCATCGCCCTGTGCCTTTGTCCAATAGGCCCACTCCTAGAAGGCTCAAAATGACTACTGAACAGCCAGGACAGCAGGAAGAAGGAGAGGGGAGTAGACAGCAAGAAGAGAAAGGTCATGAGCAAGAGGAAAAGGATGTAGAGCAGCAAACAACAGATGAGGAACAACAGCAGGACAATGGTGAAGGTCAGCAGCAAACAGAAGGTGATGAACAGCAGGTACAAAATGGAGAACAGCAGCTTGATATTGGAGGACAGGAACAACAGCTTGGGCAGGAAGTTGAGCAACAACTTGAGCCACAAAATGAGCAGGAAATCCAAGCACAGCAGCAGCTTGATTTTGGTGAAAAAGGGCAGTAGGTTGAAACACAAATTGAACAAGGCATTGAAGTAGGACAGAAAATTGATGTTGGCGAACAGGGGCAGCAAATTGAACAGCAAGAAGAAGACACACAGCAGCCACAAGGAGAGCAGCAGTTTCAAGAAAATGTCAAGGGTAAAGCCGTTGTGTCTCCTCCTCCCAAAAGAACAAAACCTAGCACAGCAAGGAAGAAAGGGCCTAAGGCTGCCACTCCAAAAGTGACAAAAGTTGTCCCTAGCAAAAGAAAATTGTCCAAGAGGTCACCCACTAGCATGCCAAGGAGGAAAAGTGCAAGATTGGCCTTCAAAGAGAAAAGCAAGGTTGGAGAAAGTGAAAAACATGGAGGTGCATTGGCTGTCATTCCAATCCAAAGTGATGACAGCGATAATGAAACCTGCATTCTTGAAAACCTCCTGATCCATAGAGAGGGGCAAATTGAGGCATTGGAAAATGATCTTCAACGGGAAAGAAACTTCAACTATTTCTTGGAGACCCAAAATAAACAGAGGAATTTTCACACAGCAGTTCATGAAGCACGAGCTATCAAGTACAAGAATGAGGCAGCTAAGGCGCAAGCAAGGATAGAAGAACTCATTGGTGATTTTGATGAGGAATAAGAGGGAGACCAGCCTAGGCGGAAGAGGCCTAGAACCATAGGGCTTAAAAGAGCCTTGGAAAAACAGAAAGAAGAAGAACAGGCACAACTTCAAGCTTTTCCCCTCACTGCATTACTTGAGCAGGAAATTGAAGAAAATAAGGAGGCATGGTTAGAAAGGGCCAACAAACACTTGGAGATGAAGCTTGAAAGAGAAAACAGAGATCTGGAGCTATAAAGGAAGAGGACACATCACTTTCAAAAGTTGAATCAGTTTGCCCGGCGCAAACTAAAGGCAGCCCAAGAGAAACTGAAGAAGGCAAAGGGGAAGCGCCTGGCACGGAAAGAGGAGAAAGGCACATCAGCACTTGATATTTTGGCCTTAGATTTGGAGCATGTTGCTAGGGACCCTTGAGGGTCATGCACACCAATTTTGGGCCCATTTCGACAACTTTTTGTTTTTTGGCATTTTTTGGGTTTTTGGTCGAAAACTCATAAATGCACCATTTCATTTTGAGGATTTGTCAAGTGAGGAGGATGATACCATTTGATGCCATAATTCTATGAGCAGGTCCTCAGCGATTTTCAGAGCATTTGGAGATCATTCGCCCCCTCAAAACGACGAAAAATGCTCACGTTTTGCACATTATGCCCGGCATATCAGCAGTCTGCAATTTTCTGGGTTTTTACACATAGGTACAGATTTGGAGGACTTCTAGGCATAAGATTGAGGTGATTTCAGTTGTGCCGGAAATTAGACACTCAGAGCTTTCCAACGAGCTATCATGAGCCTCGTTTCGACACTGGGAAGGCTGCCAATTGTTTCCAGCAAGACAGGGGACCTTTTTCTGATATAAATTTGAAGTATTTTTGTAATTTTTGAACCTCAAAAATCTGCTTTTCCCAAATGTGCGTTTAGCTATTTTTACACTTGGAAAATGATCCAAAGTCAATTAAATTCCCCTTTTTAGCAATTTTTAGATATTTTTGTGCCTTGGGCTTTGCAAAGCCTCAAGGACAAGTTTAGATATTTTGATTAGGCCAATGGGATAGCTAGTTGCACCATGAGGTTTTCCTCACTTGGGCCTATTTATTCCACAAGGCTCTCATTGTAAGGAAGGCTGAATTTGAGAGAAGAAGAAATATATTGGTCATATGAGCTTTGAAGAACATACTTTTGTTATGATTTTGGACTGCCTCTTGGATGCTTTTGATGAATGATGAAGGATTGTTGATGGATTCCATGACATGGTAGAATGGTATAATGTTTCTTGCTTTATTGTTGTCTTCTAGTTTTCATTCATGATACATGCTTCTTGCTTGCTATAGATCAGTAGAGATTAAGTTTGAGATATGCCCATGGAGGCACCTCAAAATTCCTGAATCTTCATAGCTTTTATGTTTTCTTCTTCCTTAGTTACACTAAATAATTTTTAACTGCTCTTTAGTAACTTAAGGATACTGTTGCTAGTTTTATTCATAAGTTCTATGCATGTTGAGTAGGATGTATGGTGTGCCCTGCTTACCTATGACTGTCCATAGTTCTGTCCATGAAACTATCTCTTTGACTGATTAGATTATCATCTTGTTGAACCAAGGAGGCCTAGTCCCGATCTAGCCCTTTGCCTAAAACTATGAAAGCTTGTTTGTCAAAGTGCCCAATAACTTAAAGACTGTGTTTAGGCGTTCCGGCATAGTATTTTGAGTTGTTAGTCCATCTTATGTGTTTTCCCCAAAGTCTTATAGTCATTTCCCAAAGTTAGAGGGTCTTATACTTCTATGCATGGCTGGAATGTTTGTTTCGATGTGTTGATTAGTTTATAGTTACATGCTGCATGATTAAGGGTTTTCTTTACCATGTTTATGTTATCTATTAAACCAGTGATGCTTGAAACTCTTTGTTATTCACAAAATTGATGTCCATTTACTCCATTTTGCCCAAAGATCCTTTCTACCTTGAATCAAATCGGCCCTACAACAGCCTTGCATCATCATCTCATAGCTTCCTTGACCTTTTTGACCCCATAGCCCAGTTGATCTAACTTCTTGTTATCCATTTTATATCTTTGATCAGTTTCATCCCTCACAAACTTAAAAACAAAAAATCAAAAACTCACTTCATAACTAGCCTAATATCAGAACACCATAAGCAAACACACCAATATATTTTACATCTAATAGAGAGAGCCCTCTCTGAGTCCAGGAAGGCTAGGTCCTTGGGCTTCAAAGCTTGGTTTGATGTTACATCGTCATTTGCCTCACCAATCGGCCAAATCACGGGACCCTAACAGTTGGAACATTTCCAAGGCTGGGCAGTCAATGATGAAATGATCAAGTTCATCGAAAAGTACGCACCTTTCGACTGGGGGAGGTGGTATGGTGGGGGGCCTTTCGGGTGATCGTCGCTCTTCTTGCAAGTACAGTGTTGGAACAGGGTCCCTTGCAAGCTACAAAACTAGTCCATTTTTGTGCATTTTTTATTATATCTAGCATAACGTAGGGGTTTTGGGGTGGGTCAAAGCCCCTAAAGTATTGTAAATGGGTCAAGGGTAAACCAAGAGCCTGAAAACCATGGTTTGTAGACCATTGGATGCATAGGCTAAATTAGTGTAAATAGTTGAACCTTTTTTAGCGGTAGGGGAGATTAAGAATGATAAGAGACTGATGCTAAGTGTGGATTGATAGATCTGGTTAGGGTTGTTGGGGAAGGACTCCTTCTATTGTGTGCATGGATATTCCATGTCCTGTTGTGTGCGAACCTTGTTGCTGTGTGCACAGGTTGGGATTTCGGTATTGTAAGTGGATCTGAAGGATTTATGAATGTGGAGGTATTGTTGATATCTAAACCTATTGCAATGACTCTGTGATGCTTGGTTGATTAGTATATGTTGATTTTTTATTAATTTAGGCCACAAATATGCTTGTTTTATTTTTTTATGCTGCGATCTAGGACTGTTCTGTTACATTTTCTGCAAGAAGATTTGGAATAGTTGTGTTATCTTATATAAGTCTGCTATATTTTGATTACTGTGTGTATCATTGTGATTAAGCATGTGGCTGCGAAGGGAATTTGTAGATCTAGGCTCTATAATATCATATCAAGTTGTTGTAGGACTGAACACAGCTTAGCTTGACTTACCTACCCTCTCCCAGGGTGCGGAAACCTGGTTCTAGCACCCACCCATACTACTTCAGGTGAGACTTTGGCCTGCGCAGGAAGGTCATTGCCGAAAGGGCCAGTAGTACAGGGGTTTGTTGGCAAACCTTGAACCTCTGAACCTAGGTTAGGACCCCTTGAGCCAAAAAATGGTTCCATTGCTGGGACCTGGAGCATTTTGAGAGAGGGATCGGGTAATGCCAAGGCCATACTAGAAGCCTGAGAAAAAGAAAATTGACGACTAGTTTGAACAGCAAGTTCAGAGGTTTTTCGTAAAAGAAAACCGCAGTGAAAGGTTAACCACCGAAGAGTGGAAGAATAAGTACATTTTTACAAATATCTACAAGATCTTCTTTGTAATGATCATGATCGAGCTCTAGGATTGGCTGTCAAGGTTAATAGAGTTCCAGAAGTGTTGGAAGGATGAGCAGATCACAGAGTGGACCCCCGAACTAATTTGGCAGTTAGAAAAGACTGATAACACCATCACGCACATAATACACCACTGGGTAGACAATGTGTTGGGAGGATTTGTGACAAAATTTTCCATCGATCAGTTTGTATCCTACTCTAAAGTAGAGCGAAGATTCTTTATGAGGTTCCGAGGTAATTTTCTGAATACCTTACCATTGTTGATCAAGATATTATTATGCAAAAAGAGTATTATGTGTAGCCATATCGAATGAATGACCCCTAATCTTCACGGGAGAACTACGCGAAGTGGCTAATACTATAGAACCAACCTAGAAGGAGATAGATCTGTCTATAGTCTGGTAAGGGAAGCAGCTTCGCAAAGTCCTCTAGCCACACCACTTTTGAACCAGCATAAGGGTAAGAATTCACCTCCACCTCCACCGCCACCACCAGAAGGTGACATGGCCGCGCATATGAAGTTACCCACCTTTAAGGGTGTAGGAGATGAGGACATGGATTAGTTCTGGTTTTTCTTGGAATTGGTATGGACTGCGTAGAACGTAACCAATGATGCAGTGAGGCGGGCACAACTATCTCTTTCCTTTGAAGAGAGAGAATTGGACTGGTACATGGGATACATCAGACAACATGAGAACACAACAATTGAGGAAGTTAAGAATGCTTTAAAACAAAAATTCAAGAAGCCTAAGTCCTACTCGCAGATAGTGGTTGATCTCAAAGATTCAAGCAAGGGCCTGCTCAGTCGGTGTGGGAGGCTGATCAACGACTGAAGAAAGCAATTAGAAGAGGATTTCAATATGATGACAGACAACATACAGAATGGTTCATCGCCATGCTACTGCCTCACCTATGCACACCTATGGGTCACCAAACTTTTGAATCGTAGGAAAAAGCCTTGGAACCTGCAATTAAGTTAGAAGAGGCACCCCGAGATGAGACCCAGCTGGGTGTCCAATAGATCCAAGGGCAGTTAGAAGAAATGCACATAGTGATCTAGAACTTGCAACAAGAGCAAGGAGCAGAAGCTAGTCCTAAAAGGTGGTGCATACAATGTAGAGTGAATGGTCACACCAAAGATAACTGCTCTCTGCTAATAGACTATATGTAGGTAGGAGGACCTAGTCGGTTGTGCCCAGGGTCAAGCGGATGACT
The DNA here is from genome assembly GCA_034641835.2 of Pinus albicaulis. NCBI lineage: Eukaryota > Viridiplantae > Streptophyta > Pinopsida > Pinales > Pinaceae > Pinus > Pinus albicaulis. Next base: position 369,676,524 of record CM076578.1, on the reverse strand, counting down.
TAGTCTGCTGCATATAGGCCCCAACGGACCTGTACTGTGGTGTGAGGATTTCCACGTCGCTGGCCTACATGATACAAACCATTACCCCCACCTAGGTGCATACGTCGCGGAAGTAAAACAGCAGTGGTGTAGATTTTTCTCATCAGTAGGACATGATGAGCAGAATTGTCGAACGTATGATTTGATGATCGATCGAGGAAACTTGTATAGGGTACAAATGGATCCTGTGTCACCAAGGTCTCCAGTAGGCATAGGCGGCTCCCCAGCTAGGGGCAGGGGAGGCAGTCGAGGGGGAAGTGCGGGACGGGGATGAGGTCAGCTAATCTGTTATAACTGTGGAGAAGCAGGACACTTTGTAAGGGGTTGCCCAAACCCCACTAGGAAATCTTGTTGGTATTGCAGACAGATGGATCATGCGATTGAAGACTGTCCAATCTTGATAGCAAAAATGCAGGAAAAGCAGTCGACACCTACGTAGAATGTGCAAAGAGTTAAGGCTGAGCTGCGAGACAAGGATCCGAGTGTGAATGTGGTGACACGCAGTGGAATGGCCACCAGAGGACCTGAGGAGGAGGCTGCGATGGAACCTCTAATCTGACAAGCTGTTGGTAAACAGGAAGGGTTGGACTTAAAAAAGGGGAGAGACACATTTATCCCAGCTCGCAAAAACTTCGCTGAGGTAGAAGTAGTTACCACTCAGCCACTGGTGAACCTCAAGACAGATGAGGAGGTTGAACCCTTTTTGCCGGCATGTATGAAGCTACTACATAACCCAAAGGCTGTGGATAATCTTTAGGAATTAATAGATAACTATGCAACATGACCCAATCTACCATCGGACGTCAAGGATGTGCACAAACTATACAGGTATAAGAAACGCACTGGGAGAGAAATGTGGTTGTCTGCACAGATTGGTGACTATGAGATAAGTCAGGTTATTTTGGACCTCGGGTCAGATGCGAATGTGTTACCTAAACAGACTTGGAAATGAATGGTGGAGCATAAGTTATAATGGTTCACTATCCAACTACGCATGGCAAATCAGCAGAAAATAATCCCACTAGGAAGGTTGTCTAAAATTATGGTGGATATCGTAGGAGTAAAGGCCCAAGCCGACTTTGAAGTAATTGAAATTGTAGAGGATGTAGACCCATACCCGACACTCTTAGGGTTGGACTAGGCCATAGATATGGGCAGTATCATCAACCTCAAAAAGAGAAGCATGGTGTTTGAGAATAATGGTACGAGGGTGATAGTACCATTAGATCTTGCGGAAGGTGAACAATACATAGAGCTAGTGCGTGATGAAGAGGAAGTGGATCACATTTATAAATTGACTGCGTGGGATGAAGATTAGATCAACCCCATGGCGGGATGTGTACGCTGTTGGGAAAAGGACAGTGAATGCTTCTCTGACTCTGATGGGGAGATGGAGAATTGGAAAAATCGATTGGACAATGTCTCAGCGCTGTGATGCCTTCGAGTCACAAGGGACTTCCGCTGCATCTCCTCAGAGGTAAGAGACCTACCCTACTTTGATGGTTCTGGTAGCATTAAGGAATTTTTGCAAGCATTCGAAGCCAAGGTTCCAAGAGAATGAAGGATATGGGCCCTTAATTTAGCAATGCGTGCAATGCCTGCAAGATGGTGGGATGCGCACAAAGGGGCGTTCCAGGACTAGGAGAACTATTGGGACATGATGCTCCTCTGATTTGAGCCTCTGGTAAAGGTGCGGGTCGAGATATTTCTTGGCCTAGGGGACCCGCGTAAACACTTTTTGGCCTAGATCAAAGCATGGAGTGACCAAGCTATGGAATAATGGGTTCACTTGTTCATTCATGCATTAGGTCTAATCCCAACTGCATGGTACTTGGATGCGGAGCTGCATCAACGCACCCACCACTGGGAAACTTAGAGGGATGAATTCCTAGGGACATTTGGACTTATAGGGGGGTCAGAAGCACTTGACAAAGCTCAGAAGGGTATAGATACATTTGTGTTCCAGGAACCTAACCCCACTGAAGCATTCGGGGCGTCAACATGGGAATCACAGATGCAAGATATTGTCAACTACCACAGTTTGGCAAGGGAAGAAGGTGAAGAAGACCCGAGGTCTGTCTCTATTCTGGAGTCGCAAGGAGAGCGCCCCATTGTAGGACCTTCGCTACAGGAGGTGGATGTCACTAAGCCTATCAGGCTGCGGGAAGTCAATATTGGGATGGAATATCATCCTAAGTTGGGTAATATTGGGGACTATTGGGATGACAATACAGTAAGAAATTTTTTTGAGTTACTCACTGAGTACCAGGACTTATTCCCAACGAAGTTTTCAAAGCTAAAGGGGATCACGGGGGACTTAGGGGTCATGCATATCACTCTCAAACTGGATGCTCAGCCTGTAAAATAGAGGCCTTATAGGTTGAACCCCAAATATAAGCAGAAATTCTGGGAAGAACTTGATAAAATGATAATTGCAGGCATCATCAAGCCTATCGAACAATCAAACTGGGTTAGCCCAATGGTGGTTTAGGAGAAAATGGCTAAAGGGGAGATTCGGATCTGCGTGGACCTGCGCAAGTTAAACGATGCTTGTGTTCATGACCCATTTCCTACACCATTTTCAGACGAAATTTTTGATAGCGTGGGGGGACAGGAAGCATAATCCTTTACGGATGGAGTCTTAGGGTACCATCAAATTAGAATCGCTCCTGAGTACCACAGCAAAACCACATTTTCCACGGAGTGGGGCTCTTTCCAGTATAGTGTCATGCCATTTGGTCTCAAGAATTCCCTTGCTATTTTCTCATAGGTAGTGGTTGTGGTGTTCAAAGAATTCATCCACAAGTTCCTAGAAGTATATTTTGATGATTGGAACATCTTTGGCCTGGTGAAAGCACACGTATCAAACTTGCACATGATGTTGTATGCCTACCAAAAGCACCAGATCTCCTTAAATATCAAGACGTGTATCTTCTGTGTACCCTTTGGTATCCTGCTCGACCATATAGTTTTTCGCCAAGGGTTGATGGTGGATCCTGCCAAAATTACAGTGATCATCAACTTTCCAGTACCGACGATGGAGAAACAATTACGCTCGATCCTTGGGCACATAGGCTAATACCGAAAATTCATTCAAGGCTACACACTGATCATGAACCCTCTAGAAATATTGCTCAAAAAGGATGTTTTGTTCTTTTGGGATGATGAGTGTCAAAAGAGATTTGAGTTACTTAAAGAAAAGATGGTCTCAGCACTTATTCTCATTTTTCCTGATTGGGAGAAGATCTTTCATGTCCACGTCAATGCATCAGGAATTTCTCTCGAGGCTATCCTTACGCAGCCAGGAGAAGTAGACATTGATCATCAAGTTTCCTTTGCAAGTCGGAAGTTCTCTGGCGTCGAGCATAATTACTCCACTATAGAGCAGGAGGGGTTGGCCATGGTGTATGCTTTGTAGAAATATCAGCACTATTTGTTAGGGGGGCACTTCAAAATGTTTACAGACCATTCAACCTTGAAATACCTGGCAAATAAGCCCGTTTTGGGGGGGGAAATCTGCCGATGGTTACTACTATTTTAGGAGTATGACTTTGAAATCATCGTTAAGCTAGGAAAGATGAATACTAGGCCAGATCACTTATCACAAATAGAGAGTGGCGAGGAGCCGACCAACCTAGAAGATGGATTGCCCGATGCGCAGTTGTTTGCTATTAAGGTAGTAGATGCCCACTTCACTGATATCATTTAGTTCTTGACTACTGGAATGTCACCCCCAGAGTACTCAGTGCAACAGAAGAAGGAGCTAGTCACCCGAGCAGCAAATTTTACCATCATTGTAGGTCAGTTATATAATATGGGAGCAGATGAAGTATTGCAGAGATATGTTTTGGAGCATGAAAGGCACGCTATATTGGCAGAAGCTCATGACGTAGTAGCAGGAGGTCACTACGCAGGGAAAGAAATGGCGCAAAAGGTCTTGAGGGCTGGGCTATGGTGGCCTACCCTGCATCATGATGCCCACGATCATTGTAAAACCTGCAATATGTGTCAACGAACAGGGAAACCATCCCGCAGGAATGAAATTCCCCTTCAACCACAAATGGTTCTACAAGCATTTGATAAGTGGGCCATTGATTTCATAGGGTCTATTAACCCACCAGGAAAGAAGATGGGTGCACGCTACATTATCCATGCCACTGATTACGTAACTAGGTGGGCTGAGGCACAAGCAGTAAAAGATTTCACTGCGGATACCACTGCGCACTTCATCTTTGAATAGATCCTGACCAGATTTGGGTGTCCGAAGATCCTCATGAGTGACACGGGTATGCACTTTGTTAACGAAACAATCCAAGCTTTGACCGTGGAGTTCCGAATCCACCATGCAAAAAGTACACCATATCATCCACAGGCAAATGGTGCAGTTGAAGCCTTTAACAAAATCTTGGAGCAAGCACTAACAAAGGTCTACAATGCCGATCGTAGTGATTGGGACATCTGTGTCCCGTCAGTTCTTTGGACTTATTGCACCACCTGCAGGAAGATAACTAGGAAAATTCCTTTTAGGATGGTCTATGGCAAGGAGGCCGTTATGCCAATGGAGTACATTATTTCTAGTCTGCGTATCGCAGCAGCTATGAAGATGGCAGACCCCGGCATCATGGAGGAGCGATTAGCGTAACTTATGGCCTTGGAGGAAGATTGGTTCCTGGCTAACTTCCATTAGTAGTTACAGAAGGCCTGCGATAAAGCCTAGAATGATTGGCATATTCGCCAAAATACCTTCATGAAGGATGACTTGGTCCTCTTATACGATAGCTAGTTTGCAAAACATCCAGGGATGTTTCGGCAGCACTGGCTTGGCCCCTATACTATTAAGGAGATCACGGAAGGCGAAGCTGCTCGGTTGGCCACCCTACACGGTGATATGCTGCCAGGATATGTCAATGGTAGTTGGCTCAAACCATATCAGATCAAATGACTACATGGTCAGAGTCGCTGTGCAGGTGCAGATGATGAACCTACCATCGCAGTGACTCGAGACGAGTCACAAGATTGTGTTGGGGGACTGTTGGAACAAGGTCCCTTGCAAGCTACGAAACTGGTCCATTTTTGTGCATTTTTTATTATATTTAGCCTAACGCAAGGGTTTTGGGGTGGGTCAAAGCCACTAAAGTATTGTAAATGGGTCAAGGGTAAACCAAGAGTCTGCAAACCATGGTTTGTAGACAATTGGATGCATAGGCTAAATTAGTATAAATAGTTGAACCTTTTTGAGCGGTAGGGGACATTAAGAATGATAAGAGACTGATGCTAAGTGCGGATTGATAGATCTAGTTAAGGTTGTTGGGGAAGGTATTGGTTATATCTGAATCTGTTGGAATGACTCTGTGATGCTTAGTTAATTAATATATTTTGATGTGTTATTGATTCAGGCCACGAATATACTTGTGTTATTTGTTTATGCTATGATCTAGGACTGTTCTGTTACATTTTCTGTAAGAAGATCCGGAATAGTTGTGTTATCTTATATAAGTCTGTTATCTGTTGATTACTATGTGTATCATTGTGATTAAGCACGTGGATGCGAAGGGAATCTGTAGATCTAGGCTCTATAATATCAGATCGGGTTGTTGCAGGACTGAACGTAGCTCAACTTCACTTACCTACCCTCTCCCAGGGTGCGGAAACCTGGTTCCAGCACCCACCCATACTACTTCGGGTGAGGCTTTGGCCTACGCAAGCAGGTCACTGCCGAAAGGGCCAGTAGTATAGGGGCTTTTTGGCAAACCTTGAACCTCAAAACCTGGGTTGGACCCCTTGAGCCAACATACAAGATGATCTAAGGCTCGTCATTGATAGACTGGATGGAGGGATCTGTAATATCCCAAAACCGAGATTTTCTACAACAATAAGAATACCTTAAGGTATTCCAAAGTTGGAGAACAGAAATTAATCAAATCATATAATGTGTTTGAACACATAGTCATCAAAATAACAATCACAGCTACAAACTATGCATTTATACAGTTCACTGAGTGGGGAAAAGCAGCTATTTTTGCCTTTAAAACACTATTTTCTGAGTATTGAGCTAAAACAGTGGAAAATAATGGTTTTTTCCCTTAGAATAGGCAATATAGGATATGCATGCAGAATATTTGAAAAAAAAAATTCAATTAGCCAAGTTAAACAGGCCTCCCATGCTCATAATTGCTGAAAATGGGCAAAACCCCAAGACTACAAAATGCCGGAGTAGTTGCACCAGTGACTGCGCAGTAAAAGAGAGGTAAAATCAGAAAAATAGAGAAATATTATTGATAATGTTATTATAATACTCAATTATGTACAAAATCAGATATATAATCTCTTTTACACAAATCCAAGAAGACTCGGCAAGGATTTCTTGACAGAAAAGATATATAAGAGAAGCTGCTACAAAATATGTCGCTGAATAATGTTGTATGGCTGAAGCTCTGAAATATATGGCTGAACATGCAAATAAATGGCTGTATATGCTCCCTCTAGCTTTCCCAAAGAAAGAGTGATCCTCCTCTTGGGAAACTAGCTCCTCAAAATGGGGTTTCAATCCCTTCCACTGCACACCTTAAGAAATAACACATTTTTCTGAAGGGAATGAATTTTTTCTGAAGGTATATGCTTGGCCCAACACCAGTTAGTGGAAAATTCAGATCAAACCCCCGCTCTTAGATTTCTTGAACAAGATCTCCAAGGAAGAGTAGGGAATCCCCACCCGAGTGAACCCTTGCACTAAACAGTGCAGCAACTTAGCTAAACAGCTAATTATGCAGGAAGTCTAAGCAAACCTCATGAAAATATAATCTACCACATGTCCATATGCTTTCCATATATTTCATTATATAATTGATGAGCTTCCTCACCAACGGTCCCACCCACTATGAGGTTGCTTCGATGCAAAGGCTCCTCCACAAAAACTGCGTTGTCCAACAAGATGGTTCAATGCATCTAGACATTTTTTTTGACTTGGTCAAACTTGACCTTGTCCATATATTTTAGACCTTTTTCACACATTTGGATGCTTGAACTGGTTATTTCATGATCCCCTTTCACATTAGAGAGGATTTTTATTCATACATTGGGAAATTTAAGAGCTCCCTTGCTCAATTATTCATGCATCTAGATTTAAAAATAAAAATTAATATTCCCATTAACTAAAGCTAATTTAGGAATATTACAGTCTCCCCCTCCCAAATTTTGCTTGTCCTCAAGCAACTACAAGGGTGCTGCAAAATTTCCCCTCTTCCTCTTGTGGTCCTTTCATTCGATAGTCTCCTCCATTACTTCATAATTTCTGCAAAAATCCCATCTCCCAATGGCTCCTCCCAAGTGTGCAAGTTGGCCTTTGGTGAATAAACCCAAGGGCTCTCATCATGAAAGAATGGAAGGTTGTTATGGAAACCTTCTTGTTGATCCATGGCCTCCTCAAGATAGAAGTGATGACAATCATGGGGAATTTCATCGTCAATGGAGGTCTCCCTCCTCCATGCTATCATCCAAATAAAATGAATCACCCTCCAGCTTGGTAATTCAAAGAAAATCTCCTCCCAATTACTCATGAGAGGCATGCCCCAAGTGCTCCAACAAAACATATGGTCCACCTCATACAGAAACAAGTAATATGAAATGTTGGCTATATAGTTTCTCATGCTCCCCTTGGAACATGTAGTGCAGAAAAAGTAGGGACTTTCTTCCCACAAAGACACATCAAACAAGTGTGCCTCACCTCCAACTATGTCTCTCATAAAGATAAGAACATCTTCAGCATGTGGGAGCATAAGTAAGATCATGTTAGCTGCCATATACAATAAGGGAGAAGGACAATGGTCCCTCATGTGCAACTGGCGCAGTTCTCCTCCTAACTGCCATAGGATATGATATGACAAGCATTCTCCCCAACACTTTCTTGCTGCCCCATCCTTCTTGCATGCTTGGATAAGGTGTATAATGGTTGGTGTTAAGGAATCACACCATGAAGAGTACATCACCCCTTCAAGACCTCCCAAGGAATGACTGTCATCACCATTGTTCATGGCCCAAAGTGGCTCATGAAGCCCATCAGAAAAGGTGCCCCCTTTTGGAGCCAAGACCTGCACATGAGTGTTTAGAAAATACAAGTATATAATAGATACATCATGAGATTCAACAATACCATGTTTGTTATACACTTGTTTAAAATTATCAAGGTAGCTCATGGATGAGCTCCCTCCCACACTCAATGAATAAGGAGGTGATAATGATAACTCTTCCCAAGAGCTATGTTCCTCCTCAACCAGCAAATGATTCATGTAGTTACTCATATGAGAGTGCATCTCCTCTCTGAAATTTTCCCACATGAATCCATCTAATATAGTATGACATGCTTTAATGAAACTAGTGGGATTTGAAAGAAAGACCTCATAAGTTGTATCAAGTATTTTATCCTTGAGCTTGGAATCTTTGGTTAAGTAAATATGATTATGAACATAAATGATTCCATTAACTACCTCATACTCTTCATCCATTTCTTTCCCATCAAGAACCTTACATGTGAATAGGTCCTTAGAATATTCCATCAAGAGTTGGGACTCCCAATAAGGGTCTAGGCTTCCCAACATTGGCAGCGCTGTAGAAATCTGAAATGATGCATTTTTCCTATGATGGCTCTCCACCTTGACATGCTTGACGTCAAAGTCACATGTTGGAGTATTCCCAACTTTCTTTTTCTGCCGCTCTTGCAACTGATCTTGCTCAAGACAAGATTGAAGTTTAGGAAAGTCACCCTTCCCTTGAAAGGTTCTCTTTCTCAAAAACTTCCACCTCTTTGCTCCTACATGCAAAAATGAAATTATTTCTTTTGTTATGTTCATAAATATTCATTATATATTGGAGTATCCTTTGCTTCCAAAAATCTATGGAGTAGCCTCTTGATACTATGCTCATATCAGCACAAATTTATGAATCTATCCCCTCCAACGCAAATAGATAAATGGAAGAAAGCTAGGTCAATTTCAGAAATTTGGCTAGCCTTCCATCAATGGTTTTCAATGCTGTAGTGGCTCCTTCCAAGGTTCCCTCTTTAAACAAATATGTTGCTGTTGTATATAGTTGAGAGAACACTATAGTTTCCCTCCAATCAGGAGGTCTTCCTACTTAAATGCCTCCTTGCAAAGAGGCATCAAGGCATAGAGTAGGATGTGAATGTAAGTGGACAGATTTGCCCCTATCTTTGTTGCATGGGTCCTCTTTCATTATTTGTTCTTTCAAGCCTTGAAATAGAGAAGGGTTCACGCTCTTCATCTCATGATGCCATTCCTTCTCTTTTCCTCCTCCTATCTTCAAGATCCCATCACTTGGCAATGAAAGTACATGCTGCTCATGTGTTATACCAAGAGCTCCATGTGTGAGACCTTTTGAAACTCTTTGCAAGAGTGCAAGAGTTTATTTTCTTGGAGCAAGTGCTCCATCCTCTTCTCCATGAGGTGCTTGAGGTGCTCTTGTCATGACTGTGTTATTCTCCCATGCCTTTCCTTCCTCCTCTTCAATAATTTAAGTTTCCTTATCTTCAACAAGAGACCTCAAATCTTGGTCTTCTTTTGAAGAAGGAATCTTCATGTATTTCCTTTGAGAAGAAATCCATTCATCCAAAGGAGATATTGCCCTTTGAAAATCATCAAACAAGCTCACTTCCTCTTCATTGGTTTTCAGAAAAGGAGTTGGATTTATAGATCCTCCCAACTCATGCAAAAGTTGTGGTTTGATAGTTGCAATAGAAGATGTTTCACAAGAAATATCATCAAACCTCTCTACTAAAATTTCAATGAAATTTGCATAAGTAGATGTATTTGCATTCTTTAAGGAAAATTATTCAAACAACCACCAAGCATAGGCCTTACCCTCAAAATGCAGCGCTGCTACATTGATGTTGCTGCACAAAGGTGTCTAGCTCCTTCACCCAAGCCCTAGCTAGACATAGAGGTGATCCATCAAAAGTGGATAGAAAGAATCTACCCTCACCTTGCTTCTTGCTCCTTGTGCTCTTTTCCTCCTTTCTTTGGCAAAACCCTTGGAAGTTCAAGTGATCTTTGAACTCCTCAGATTGATCTTCATATTCCTGCAAATAATCACCAAGAGTATCTCTCTTTGGCACATCTCCTTTCTTCCTCTTCATGAAGAAATTTCTGATAGCATTGATAGTTCTGATGATATGGCTGAGTTCTCATATCCAAAAGATGAGGACTTAGAATCTTCGTCTTGTATAGATCTTGCTGAGGGATGTGTTTCCCTCCTCATTTCTTTGATGCCCTTGCTTTTGTCCTGCAGATTTGAAAAGAGAAGTTTTGAGAACCTATTTTCTCCAGAAAACAAGGGTTTGCTCTAATTTATTTTGAAAATATACTCCTCCCTATGAGAATACTCCATAATTCTTGGGCTCACAGGCTGAGCCAAGATTGTTGCTCTGATACCACTGTAATATCCCAAAACTGGGATTTTCTACAACAATAAGAATAACTTAAGGTATTCCAAAGTTTGATAACAGCAAGTAATCAAATCATATAATTTGTTTTAACACATAGCCATCAAAATAACAATCACAGCTACAAATTATGCATTTATACAGTTCACAGAGTGGGGAAAAGCAGCTATTTTTGCCTTAAAAATGCTATTTCTGAGTATTGAGCTAAAAAAGTGGAAAATAACAGTTTTTTCCCATACAATAGGAAATATAGGACATGAATATAGAATATTTATAAAAAAAAAATGCAATTAGCCAAGTTAAACAGGCCTCCCATGCTCACAACTGCTGAAAATGGGCAAAACCCCAAGACTACAAAATACCGGAGCAACTGCACTAGTGACTGCATAGTCAAAGAGACGTAAACTTAGAAAAATAGAGAAATATGACTGATAATGTTATTATAATACTCAATTATGTACAAAATCAGAGATCTAATCTCATTTACACAAATCCAAGAACACCCGGCAAGGATTTCTTGACAGAAAAGATATATAAGAGAAGTTGCTACAAAATCTGTGGCTGAATAATGTTGTATGGCTGAAGCTATAAAATATATGGCTGAACATGTAAATAAATGGCTATATATTCCCCCTCTAGCTTTCTCAAAGAAAGGTTGATCCTCCTCTTGGGAAACTAGCTCCTCAAAATGGGGTTTCAACCCCTTCCACTGCACACCTTAAGAAATAACGCAGTTTTCAGAAGGGACTACGTTTTTTCTGAAGGAATATGCTTGGCCCAACACCAGGTAGTGGAAAATTCAGATTAGACCCCCCCTCTTATATTTCTTGAACAAGATCTCCAAGGAAGAGTAGGGAATCCCCACCCCCGTAAACCCTTGCACTAAATAGTGCAACAACTTAGCTAAACAACTAAGTATGTAGGAATTCTAAGCAGACCTCATGAAAATATAATCTCCCACATGTCCATATGCTTGCCATCTCTTTCATTATATTATTGATGAGCCTCCTCACCAAGGGTCCCACCCACTATGAGGTTGCTTCCATGCAAAGGCTCCTCCACAAAAACTATGTTGTCCAACAAGATGGTTCAATGCATCTAGACATTTTTGTTGACTTGGTCAAAATTGACCTTGTCCATATATTTTAGACCTTTTTCACACATGTGTATGCTTGAATTGGTTATTTCATGATCCCCTTTCACATTAGAGAGGATTTTTATTCATACATTGGGCAATTTAAGAGCTCCCTTGCTCAATTATTCATGTATCTAGATTTCAAAAGAAAAATTAATATTCCCATTAGCTCAGGCTAATTTAGGAATATTACAGGATCCTCTTGATAGGATCACTTGATCGCATGTAAGGCATCCCTATACCATGGTATTTCTAGGAAATGGTGGGCATAGTGCCCATAGGTGTCACAAATAGTGCATGCGTGATTGGTACGCAGTGATTTTCCTGTACTTTTGGAGGCAGGATCCTTTTTATGGGAACATGGTGCCAAGGTGCCTACTTCGCAGCCGAGGAGTGGTTTTAACTCGTCCAACTCCGAAAATATGTGGGTAGGGTAGCCTATGGTGTCACATACAGCGCAGGCTAATGACTCCCTTTGCATGTTGGGGGTCACTGCTTTCTTTCCTCTCTTGGAGATTTTCTTGGCCATGGTAACTAGTTTCGCAATGGGGATTTCCCTTGCGGGGGTGGTTTCGACCATTGCTTGGGTAGGCTAGGGCTCCTCGGGATTGGGGGTCTTTAACCCAAATGCAGTAACATTGGTAGCTCTTGTTCCTGAAGGGGGAATGAGGTACCAAACTGGGAATGCCAATGATATGTTGGGTAACACCAGTGTTGCCAAAACCTGCTGGGAGACGAAGCCAAGAGGTGGGTAGAGGAAAGGTGTTGGGGAGGCGACGTAGACTAGAGAAGCTGTCATGGTCGATGCCTCGGTGTCGTTACTACTTGATTTCGTGTCCTGACTGACCTCGGTGCTTGATGTGGACATCATGCATACCGGGGCCCCTGTGGAATCGGGCGATACCTCAGGGACAATGGGAGGACCTCCTAGGAATGATCCTAGGACGAACGATGGTTTGAATTGGCTGGGGCCATATTCTTGATATTGTGAAAGACCATCTGCGGCTGTATCTATGTAGGGTAGAATTACATACATGTTGGTTAGGGGATTCTTTTCACTATGCGTTAGCTGGTCTATCGTAATGATGTGATCCTTGTGGCGGAACATCATGATTCAGAAGACGGAGGATGCTATGAAAACATGGCATACATGTAACTCCACCCAAGGAGTATATTGTAATCCAAGTGAGTGTCTAAGACTTCGATGTCTATGTGGAACGTCTTGCCGGATAAGTAGACCAGTACATTTTGGAAGAGGTCGATGGGGGTTGACGGACGACCATCATATGCTTTGAGTGTGATCACAGAAGGTTTGAGTTCGGGGGATCCTAACTTCTACCACACATTCTTTGACATGATGCATGTGGATGCACCCTCGTCAATGACACATCGGTGAATAGTGATATTCTGCACCGATACTGGTATCTGGAAGGCGACCATGGAGAGAAGCCGAGGGGTGGCTTTGTCTAAATCAAAAGCCATCATGCGCGTATTGGCAGGGTTGACAGGGCCTAATGCGGAAAGTAGGGCTTTCCGTCACTTTGGGCATGACTGCAGTACTTCTAATGCAGACATAGCAGCTGGTGATTGAGCTAAATCATCCACGATGCTATAATTGTGGGCCACTTTGGAGTAGTTACCTGCTCGCCTATTAGGCCCTTTTACCATTTTTGGCAATAGTTCTGCAAGAATCTTTGGAATGGTTAAAGGTGCAGTCTGTAATATCCCCAAATGGGAACACTCAACAATACCTATTGGAATAATGCACTTTTTAGAAGTATGTGCACTAAAATGAGTTTGCAGCCCTTGGATCGCTTATATCTAGAGATCTAGCATCTAAATCCAAAAGGAGAGCAAAAAAAAATCAAACTAGGTGAGGTAAACAGACCACCCACACCTAGTACAACTGAAAAACACCCAAGAATGGGGCTGCAACAATATGCAACAATACTGCAGGAAAATAACGCAGTTTTTGAGAACATGAGCAGGAGACCAATAAGAGGGATCAAATTTCATATATACAACAATAAATCAGATCCATAATGAGGTCCTTACAGAATACAACAGAATGTAGAAGACAAGAATAGAAGAAATTCCTCAAAAGAGGGGCTGCAACACATGTATTGACTGAAAAATACCTTGACAACGTTATTTATAAGAGCTGCAGCAGCTGTATATTACACTCCAGATCTAGAGCAGATCTGTGTACAAAAGAATAGATCCATTTTAGATATGTACACTATAAAGGCTCCTTTACAAGATCCCCTTGGGGTTTTGATCAAAACATGTAACATAGAGAGTAGATCTGAGGTCTAAAGTAGCAGATCTGCAGTAGCATTCAAAAATTTCTGAAGATGAATACAATAGAAGCAGATCAAATCTATACAGAACATGGATCATGTTGGGTCCCTGTAATTTAGTAGAATGGCAAGACTAAATGCTGCAGAGACTACATCAAAAACCACTTTGGGATTCTAGGATCTAGCCCTCCTGAATCCAGAGAGGGATCTCTCTGTAAGTGCAAAGATTGAATTATCTTTTAAGGTTTGAGTATGATATTAGGCTAGTTATTAAGAACAAGGGTTTTGTTTGTTTGGTTGGTCGGGTATGATCTTTAATTGGATGGAATATCACAAAATGAAACAGTTTCAAAGAGTGAAGATGCAAGTAAATTGAGAAGTGTTCAGCAGATAGGATTAGTGTGAAGCAGCTTTAATCCATTAGGAAATGGAGTCACAAAAGGGTTTAATTGTGCAGCAATTTCAAGAGTGGTCCAAGGAGCAAGTCACCTATATCAAAATATCCTTTAGATTAAATGATGGAGTGGAACATTAAAAGTGTTGAGAAAGTGGAAAAAGCCAATAATTTCAACAAGGATTTATCAACTTTCCATATAAGAAAAGCCTTTTTAAGCAACTTTTTAAAACCAACCAAAGGATAGGGCTAACCATAGAATTCTTTGGACACACTTGTATTAAAGCTAACTTATTAGACAACAATCCTGTAATCACACTAGAATACTTTCAAAAGCGATGAAAACAGATAAGGAAACTAAGGGTAGCTTAAGATCAAGTCAGATATCATTAAAATCCAGGCCTGCTTTAGCATACTCTTAGGGAAACTTTCAAACAACCTTTGGAGAAAGAACTATAAGATAGGGCAAACCATAAACTTTTCTAGTTTAACTCTACTTAGCATGTAACGAAAATATCATTCAAGAACTTACTTTCAAGTTTTGCACCTCAAGACATGGACTAACCAACATTCCTTGATAATGTTTACACTTAACTTAAGTCATTCTTAAATGCACAATTGGAGGAAAACATAAAGATAAAGCTTATCAGTGAGAGTAGGGTACTTTAGAAGTAAATCCTAGCTCTATGCTTGCTGTTCTTTATCAGAGAAAAGTGAACAAAATGGCATACATGAAAGGAAAACAATAACAGTAAGAGGCACTTCACCAATGATATAGACTAGGATCCCAAGAATCAGCTTGTATATTGATGTCAATCCAGTTACAAACTACATGTGCAATGCTTCGTCACAGCTTCAAACATCTCTTCTTAACCTATCTTCTTCAATAACTTAACAGAGCTTCAGAGCTTCAGGACTTATTTACATTCAACAATGATTTGATACAACAACTATTACATCAAAGTCCAATAGCCAACCCTTTAAAATGTGCTCCTCAAGAAGATTTTATAAGAAAATGAGGAGGTGGAAGAGTTTCTAGGGTTGAGCATCATTAATTCTATACTAAATGCAATTCCTAGCCTTGAAAACCATGTAAGGCATAAGGTAGGAATGCATTGAATTACAGCTCTGTTTCATTTAATCTATTTCAGCTTTTTAGGCTTAGTGGACAAAAATATTGAATTTAAGGCTCTTTTATCCCTTAAAATAACTTTACTGACAGTTTAAAATATATTCTTTTGTTTGAAATAACTGTTCAGCTGTATTTAGGCAAATATCTTCTAACTGGTCATTAACTATGCCTTCTTTTGATTTATTTAAGCTGTAGGTGGCACTTTGGTAGATGAAGAGGACATTTTGGCCTCTGATGTGGCAGTGGAGGCCTTTTTTACTGATATTTTTCTCTGTTTAACCTTAAAACACTTTAATATGTTCTTGAGTTGTGTTTAGGCTTAATTAAGCCTTGATCTTTGTTTTCGGGTCTTTGTTCTTTAACATTGTCTTTATCTCTTTATTTTGGTGGATTAAAAGCCTTGATCTTCAGGTTTAGGCCTTAATCACCCTTTAACATTGATTCTTCATTGCCGATACCCTTTGTTGTTCTTTGTTTGTATAGGTGCCTTTCTGCTGTTGGAGGGTTTTATTTAGATCAATGATCGCGATCCTGTGATAACATGATTTCGAAAACCCACTGGTTATTTTTCTCCATTGGCTTAAGGCACAAAATCATCACTCCGAGCCTTATTTTTCACCTGTCCGTGACTGTGAGAAAACACGGATTAACCGCCACTTATACCCTGCAAAACACAAAAAACTCATTAAGAAACCTTGTGAAAATGGTATAACTGCATTACAGAGGTTTAATGGAGGTGATGGAGTGCTTGAGGATGAGGAAATATAGCAGAAGAAAGGTCGAAACCTGGTAGAACAGCTAACCAGGAAAATTTTGAATTATGGTGCGAATTTGAGGTTAAGTGGTTTCGAAAAACCATTAATGGTTTTCGCGCAGCGTTTGGGGGGGAGGCGGTATTCGCTTTTGGAACGCGATTCCATACAGCATCTGACACATGGAAAATGAAAACTGACCATATCGTGTGGAAGTAGTGCATTGGGAAGGGAGTCCAAAAATTACGCGAAACCGTGTTTGAGCCGTTGGATGATAGTCGGGAGATCGAACGACGCGGATAGAACACGATGGGCAGAAATCTGCGAGGTAATAAGTTTAAGTAGGATCCATAGTGACGTGTGGCTTTGTTGTGTAGCGGATCAATGGTGAGATTGGGTTAAGTCCCGATCGTTGGATCTCCACAACGAACGGTCAAGATTTAATAAAGAGGCGGAGATTTGGAATGAAGGAAAGCTTGATAAGTGAACGGGTGGGTGTTTGAGTTATCGGGTTAAGTCCCGATTGTTAGATTTAAAGAACGAATGGCTAGGATTAAAAGAGGGATTGGATATATGGATGGAGCAGAAGGTAAGGTAGGATGGATGGGCAGATGAATAGAAGTCCAATGGTCGTTGATTTGCAGAGATCAACGGTCCATATTTATTTTTTAAAATTGAACTGTCGGGGTGGAAAATAAAGGAAAGGAGGGTTCGGAAGAGGGGTTTTTAGGCCTTTAAGCACCTGATTACGGGGCTCTAAGTCATATGAAGGTCAGGGTTAACGAACATAAGCCCTCAGGGGCTTAACTCTTTATAATGCAAAAGGGTTTTTTTTTAGGCCAAAAACAAAGTTTTTTGAGGCCAAGTAAGGGTTCCGATAGGTGAGAGGAGGATTTTTAAGCCGAATAAAAGGGAGGTATAAGGCTTAAAGGGGTTTTTGAAATTATTTAGAAGTCAAATGAAGGTATTTTGAGGGATTTTATGGAAGGAAGTGAGGGTAAAAAATGGAATTCTTTGTGAGTGAAAAGCGAATTGAAATGATGGAAAATGGAGTTTTATAAGCAGTTTTATCTTGGTGAATCATCAGGTACTTTAGGATTAACAGTGAAACAGTAGTGAAGATTAATTCAAAGGGTGATTATCATCATAAGACTTCAAAAGATGATAAGTTTTCAAAGGAAACTATCTCTTGAAGGCTAAAAAAGATTTAGCCACCATTTGGTATGACAAATTTTTATAGGTGGCTAACAGTGGCTCCACATGGGGATGGCATCTTCTTGAAGGTGTTAAGAACATCATCTATTGATCTCTGGATTTTCAGTAAACCTGTGCCTTATCCATTGGGAAGCAACTTTTCTTTCCTTTGGCTAACCCTTTTATGAGTTGATAATCTTTTACACAATCTGAAACAATGGAATTCTATCAAAACAACATCTCCACCTACCCACTTCTATGATTCTAACATTTTTTCTTCTTCAGAGTGCATTTGAATTGGCAAACTCTTTTCATAAACATTTTATTCTTTTATTGAAAACATAAAACTAATCTATTTCTACTCTTATTCCTCCATGAGTTTAGATTAAGTAGTTGAACTCATAAGTTTCTCTACCTAACTACTATCTGTCAGGATTAGACTATCTAACAGATCTTTATTCTCTATTTTCTAAAATAGAAATTTAAAAGCAGCCAAGCCAGGATTGAAAAATTTGACTTGCTACAGATCTATGCCATAAAAACAAGCTGCACATAGACTAAAATTTGTAGAAACTTTAAAACAAAATGTGAAGGCTTAAGATCTGAAAATTAAAACATCTTTCATCATTTCTTCAGCTCTGATTTTAGGCTTGTTTGAGCTGTTTTTATTTCTCATCTGGTTCAAGTTTTGAGCTTTTTAGAACCATTGTTTCTCTATCCTAATCTACCCTACTGATAAGCCAAGATTAAGCTGTTTGGTTGATCTAATTCACTAACCTATCAGCAGTAAATTTAAAAGCTAATTAGTCATGATTAGGCTGTATGACTAACTAGAAGTGTGTTTTTAGGAGTGGTATTTGAGCTTGCACACTTTCAGATTTTGTCTCTCCTTTTTGGTATGGGGCTATACCTTTCTTGTTTTCATTTCTGCCCTCTTTTCTTTTCTATAGTTTTTGTATTTTTATTTTTCTAACTTTGAATGCAATGTCAGACAATGATAATTTACAATGGAAAGTAAAAAGCTTTGAAACTCATGACTCTTGACAGAAGTAATGCTTGAGCATCCTGCCATTGACAGGACCTCCAAGAAGCTCAGTTCCATTCACTTCCTGCAAGAAATAAGCATTGTTACCCACAGTAGAATGAATGAGATAAGGGCCTAGCCATAAGTTATCAAATTTTCCATGTTTTCCCTTATCTTCTCTCCTGGAATCCCACTTCAAAACTTTGTCACCAATGCTGAAATCATTGACCTTTGTTCTTTTATAAAACAACTTCTTGATGTCTTCTTGCTTGTGTAGTGCTCTGTTTTATACTTCCTCTCTGGTTTTTTGAAGATGTATAGTCTGATGTATTATTCTTGTCATATCATTTTCTTCAGACTGTACTTCTTGGATCAGCTTCATGACTGGCACTTCTAGACTGGTCGAAAAAATTGCATCTGCTCCATAAACTAGCTGGTAGGGTGACATTCCAATTGATTTCTTAAGTGTTAATCTGTCAGCCCATAGTGCATGTACTAGCTATGTGTGCCATGATTTCTTATTGTCTTCCAGCAACTTTTTGATTATATTCACCAAACTCTTGTTTGAGGATTCTGCCAACCCATTACCTTGAGGGTAATAAGCAGTAAAATGGCCCAATGTAATCTAATATTTATGACAAAATTCAACCATATTTTTGGATCCAAATGCAACAGCATTGTGAGTGATAATCTTCCTAGGACAACCAAATCTAGATAAGATATGATTTTCAAGGAATTTTATGATAACAGAGTCATTGGCTTGCTTAGAAGGGATGGCTTCTATCCATTTGGTAAAGTAGTTTGTTGCAGTGAGGATCCATCTATGTTGGGAAGATGAGGCTGGATGGATTTCCCCAATGAATTCTAAACCCCACTGCTGGAAAGGGGCTTCAACAGTGATTGGATGCAAGGGTAAGGGAAGCAGTTTTCTTTTTCCTTCAAAGAGTTGTCATTTGTGACAGGCAATAATCATTTTTTGGACATCTTGAAAGCGAGTGGGCCAGTAGTAACCAGCTCTAAGGATTTTATTGGAATTTTTCTTCCAATAGAGGTGGCCTCCACATTCTCCTTCATGTAATTCATGCTTGATATTATCTGCATCATTCTCAGGCAAACATTTAAGCAATAATTCACTAGCATTTTTCCAATATAGACATTTATCTAAAATGTAATAATTAACAGCTTTCAACTTTAAAAATCTTGCCTTCATTTTAGATAAACCAAGAGGTGTATTTAAATTGAGAAAAAAATATAAAATATCAGCATACCAAGATGAAAATAGAAAATGATCTTCAATAATGGGAGTTGACAACTCTTCCTGTTCATCTAAAGCATCTAACATGTTTATACCAAGAGCTTCAAAATTAGACTCAGCCATTAATCTTGCTAGTCCTTGGCATTTTATGAGCTTAGTGGGCTTGATTTCTAAATCATATTCAAGTATCACATCAATCCACTTTCCTCTTTTTCCATTTAGATCTTGGGTTAAAATGTCTTTTACCACTGAATTAGGTGCAAATGCGATTATGTGAGAATGTAAAATGTAAACTCTGAAGTATTTCAAGGCTTTGACTAAGGCAAAGGCTTGTTTTTCCATGATATTGTACTTCAGATGTGCATCTCTTAATGCCTTACTAAAGAATGCAATTGGCTGCTCTTGTCCCTTCAAGTTTTTCTGTAATAGGACAGCAGCCACTGTGTGTTCTGATGCAAATGAAAAAATGAAGAAATCCTTTGTAAAATCAGGACTAATGAGAACTGGTGTTTTGGTTAATTCTTGTTTTACTAGTTCAAATGATTTCTTTGCTTCTAAGGTCCATTTAACTCTTTCTCTTTTAAGCATATTGGTCATGTTTCTAAGGAGTTCAGCTAGATTGGGTATGAACCTTCTCAAGAAATTAATCTTCCCAATGAAAGATCGAAGTTCCTTGATGTTTCTAGGATGGTTGATCTGCAATATACCATCAATCCTCTTTGGGTCTATCTTTGTCCCTTCTTCTGATATGATGTGTCCAAGTAGTTTGCCTTCTTGGAGACCAAACATTGTTTTCTTTGGATTTAAAGATAACCCATATTTTCTGCATTTCTCAAAGACTTTTCTCAAGTGTTCTAGGTGTTCTTCATCTGTTTTGGAAAAGTTATTGATGTCATCAAGGTAAATAATGATGAAGAGGCCTAATTCTTCCGAGAATGCAATATCCATGGCTCTCTAAAATGTAGCACCAACGTTCATTAAACCAAAAGGAATTTTCACATACATGAAAGTACCCCAAGGTGTAGTAAAGGTTGTTTTGAGTTGATCATCAGGATGTACTAATATCTGATTGTAACCTAAGAAGCCATCTAACAAAGAAATCCTTTTAGAACCAACTAGCCTTTGTAAAATGTGATCCATCTTGGGTAAAGGGTAGTTGTCCTTTAATAAAGCTCTATTTAAGTTCCTAAAATCAATACAAAGCCTTCTTTCTCCTGTTTGCTTCCTAACTTACAGAAGATTAGATACCCAATCTGAATATCTAACAGGGACTATAATTCCGACATCATACATTTTCTTAATTTCTTTCTCAACCAGGGGTAATTGAACAGGGTTTATTCTGCGCAATTTTTGTCTATAAGGCTTCTAGTTTTCTTTGAGGGGTATATTATGCTGAATTATCTTTGTGCCATATGATTTTAGATCTTCATAAATCCATGCAAATACATCAGAAAATTCCTTAAAGAGCTCAATGTATTTCAGTTTTATGTGAGCTGGTAAGGTTTTAGACAATTTGATCATTTTTGGTTTTTGTTCACTGCCTATGTTACATTATTTTACTTTAGTTTCAACAGGTCCAGTTTTGGTTTTTTGGCAACATCATTGAAATCAAACAACTCTTCTAGTGGGAGCAATCCTTTTGGCAATATTTGAGTGTTAAATTGCAGCATTTCTAAGTCTTCTTTTTCCAAATCTGAACTAATTTCTGTTGTATGTTCAATTTTATTAGATAACAGATTTATATCAGCAATCTCTGGAGATTTTACTTCTTCATCAAGTGGGTTTTCTTCAATAAGACAGTCTTTTTCACAATCTGAATCTAAACTTGGTGGCTCAAATTCATTTTTGGACTGTAGGAAGTCTTCTATTTGTTTATCTCCATCAAAAACTTGCCAGTATTTTTCCTTGTCTGGGAAAGCTGGTCTAAATTTGACTTGGGTGGTGCATTGCGTGGTTTCATAAGGTGTTAGACAAGTTCTAGCAGCAAAGGCTAGACCATTGGCAAGGACATTTTGGTTTCTTGGGACAAAGGTAAGTTGAAATTCATCAAAAGTTTTTAATAAGTCCATGACATCATTTCTATAGGCTCTAAGTCTGGGGTGTTTGGAACTATATTCCCCATTCACTTGCCCAATAATCAACTCTGAATCCCCGTGAACTTTTATCATTTTGGCCCCTAATTTCTTCAATAAGTGTAGGCCTAAAAGGAGGGCTTAGTACTCAGCTATGTTATTTGTACATTGATAATTTAACCTGTAGGAATGCCCTTCAGCATGATTGTTTTTAGTTTTGTGTATCCATATGCCTACTCCTGCATCATTTCTAGTGCAAGACCCATTAAAGTTCATACTCCAAAGAGGACTAGTTTCAGATTTACTAGTTTGACTACTACCCTCTTTATCTTGTGTGCTTTTAGATTGCTTTTGTAAATTAGAACTATTTTGAATTTGGTTTAGTTCCTCATGTTCTTCATTATGTTGAGGAATATTCTCTTGACTCTCAAGGTTGACAAACAATGGATGACTGTTTTGTAGCTCTAGACCTGTGATTTGTTTGCTATGATTTTCTGATTTGGCAAACTGTCTTGAGGCTTTTGTCTTGTCTTCCTCCTTTTCTGTGTCTGCCACTATGTTACAATGAAGGGGGGGGAGGGGGGCAATAAGTCAGCTAAGGTTTCTTGCTCATTAAATGTTTCATGATTGAAGAGAATAAATGAGTCAAGGCATGTATGCATAGAATAAAGAGGAGAGTTTTCTGGTCTCTCTTGGCTACTAACCATGTATTGCATGTGAGATTCCCTATAAAGTCTTCTAGTTTGATTAAAAACAGGGATAGTAGCATATGTCATATCCATTTTCATTATTCCTTGTAACTTAGCTCCCCATGATCTTGATAACAACATACCATATTTGGGGGGTACATCAGCCACTACAATATCCATCACTAAACACTTGGCTGGAATTTGAGCTAAGTTTACACAGAGGTCTTTGATCAAACCTAAACATTTCACTCTATTGGAGTCAAAGGAGTATAGATCTTTGTATGGTCTAGTGATTTCAAGGCCTAGACTCTCCATTACTGCTTTGGGCATTAAGTTATGAGAGGCCCCTGAGTCATGCATAACATTATGTAAAATTTTGTCATGAATTTTCAAACTAACATAAAATGGAGGAACTGACCCTTCTTGGTATATTCCTTCAATATTAGGACCAAATAAGAGCTCTAGTTGGTCATCATTGCGGTTTACAGTGTCATTATTTTCTGCTATGTTGAAATCTTTCAAAATTTTTGATCTATAGACATCATGGGTGACTAATTTAGTGAGGGGAACAGAGATTTTAATCTTGGCAATTTCTTATTCTAAACTAAAAGGCAATGGATTTTTTACAATGTGTGTTTCAGCCTTGTTAATCACCACTTTATCAGCAAAATTAGTTTGTTGATTTCCTCTATTTACATTGGTCAAAATTGTTTTAATAGGAGCACTAGATGAAGTACTAATGCTGCTAAGATCTGCACTCTGTTTTTCATTAATTTGAGTGCCTTTCTCTTTGTTTTGATCAGAATTTACAGCCACTATTTTGTCCTTTTGTTTAATGTTTTTGGGTTTGCTCACAAGGCTGTTTTTTGTAGAATTGTCAGAGGTTTTTTTCTTGGGAGTTTCCTGATTCTTTTTACTCCTAAGGTCATATTCTTTTGGGGTCTCTATGATGACATTTTCTAGCTCTTGATAATAATGTTCATCCTCTGTTCTTTTATCATCATAGGGTGTGTATAGACCTTGTTTTCTATTAATAGGAACATCAAAGTGGTCATCACCTACTCCCAACATGTTTATATCATCTTCCTCTATTTGTTCAATTGTTTCTTCAACCTCACTTACATAGTTTTCTTGGAAGGGAGATATGATCTGTTGATCATCTTCTCTTTGTTTTTTTTGAGGTTGGTTTCTTCTAAAGTTTTGATTTTTATTTTGAGATTGATTTCTGTTTTGGGGAGCTGATTGGTTTTCTCTAGCTTCTTCTTTTTCAAGTATGCTCATATTTTTCATCATCTCTTCCATCATCCTTTTCATTTTTGAGCTAGATGTGGAGGGTGCATATTCCTCCCTAAATGATACTTTATTTTAATTCCTCATCCTAGCTCTTTTCTCAATTAGATTTACTTCTACAACTAGAGCTCCCTCCTACATATCTTCCAAGGTTAAGGGATATCTTTATCTAGGTTGATATGCCATTTCAGGATCGAATCCTTCAGGAAATTTGACCAAGGCTGAACCTTGTGGAGGTTTAAAGTCTGGGGGTAGTGCATTATAAACACTATTGAATCTAGTGCAATGATTTTGAACACTTTCCCCAGTGTTTCTTTTGAGGTTGTAGTAGTCTGAAAGTATTTGGAGAGGGTTTTTTCTAACTTCCCACTTGTTTAGGAATAACTGATGGAAGGCTTGGAGGTCATTAATACTATTAGGGATTAAGCTTTTGAACCATTTTCTTGCTTCTCCCCCTAGACTTTGAGAAAATAATCTGAGTTTGACAGTTTCATCATCAATCTCATTTCTATCAAAATAGTCATTCATCTTGTCCACATGTTGTGAAGCAGTAGTAGTACCACTGATGTCATATAATGGTATCTTGGACTGATAGTCTTGTGGCAGATTGACTACAGGTAAAGGAAGGACTAGGGGAGCATACCATGTTGCCATGATAGGAGGTTTTGGAAAAAGTGGGGGGTTTACAAGTGGAGGATGTAAGATAGGAGGGGGTTGGTGGAATGGTGTAGTTTGAACAATGGGTGTATGGATAACAGAAGTGGATGGACCAGCAAGAGATTTTTGAGCAGATCTAGGATGAGAGAAACCAAAATTATGAAGGAAATGCAAATCAGGTGGGGTAGTTTCTCTGCTACCAGGATGTTCACCTCTTTCTTGGGATGAAGTTGGAGACTCAAAATATATCTAATCTATATCATCAAGTGACCTAGTTCTGAATGGGTTTCTTAAGTCAACTTGTGAATCTTGTAGAGCTGCAAGGTTTTCAAGAATAGAATTAGCTCTATGGAGTGACCTAACAATAGTTGAAGTTTTGGCCTTAGGAGATTTCCTAAGTATACTTTCAGGATTATCAACTATCTCAGGAGGATTTGGGTTAGGATGACTCCTAGTATGAATTCTTTTTGAAGCCACTATGCTATGTTTTTAGACCCAATAATAAGAAAATTTTAACCAAATAAGACAATCTTTAATAGGCTAACTGATCTTTTGATAAAGAAAACTTTAATCCTCAAAATCTTCTGTATTGAGTTTAAATGATATTATGATAAAGGGTTTCCCAGTGGAGTCTTTGGAAAACCAAGGAAAATCAGCAGGCCTACTGATGTTCAGTGGAGTCACCAGGTGGAAATTTTTAGCTTTTTTGGAGGTAAAATGTTTTATGTTCCACCACCATATACCAATCTAAATTTTTTTTGGGTTTTCTGAGTCTTTTATAGTCCTATAGGTTATGAGAGTGTCCTAAATCTATTTCAACACTTAGCCATGGTGATAAGACAAACAAAGTTTACTCTTTAGCTAGCTGATTCCTTCAATGTTTGATAAGGCTCTATGAGAATCCTAAGGGTTACTTAGTTTGTCATTGATTCAAAAAAGTTCTATCATGACCACCATTTGCTTTGGCAGTGCTTGAAGAGAGCTATTTATACTGCATTGAACAATGAGTGTTTTTTTTAAGGATTTTACTTAGATACTCCCCAGTATGGTCACCAGGAATGTTGGGTCCCTGTAATTTAGTATAATGGAAAGACTAAATGCTGCAGAGACTACATCAAAAACCACTTTGGGATTCAGGAGGGCTAGATCCTAGAATCCCAAAGTGGTTTTTGAGGTAGTCTCTGCAGCATTTAGTCTTTCCATTCTACTAAATTACAAGGACCCAACAGATCAAAAATCTAATTCATGGATCACCATAGTGAAGGGAAAAAGCCTAACACCAGATATCTCTCCTCAAAACTACGATGTAGGTTGAAGCACTGGATTGGTCTGATGCCAAGATCTGAAATATCGGCTCCAAAGATTCAGAACTCTCTTGCCAATGGGATAGAAGACTTTCCCAGTGAAAAGAGGCCCTGGAATGGCCTAGATCTGAGCAGATCTAACCTCCACTTGCTGCAGCTTACAAGGACAACCAAACCCTCAACAGGATCTGTGTTGTAGTTGGAAGATGAGCTTGGAAAAATGCCTGATAGTGGATGAGATCAGCAGGACTCTCCCAAGAGCTCCTCAATGGAAGAGGTGGGATTCTCGAACAGGAACACCCAAGTGCTAAACAGTAGATAATGATATATGTCTAAACAAACAATATATTAAAAAATATACATAATCAACAACCTTCTTCTATTGTCCTCCTCTTACTTTTATAGGATGAAAGTCTTGTCAAACCCTAAACCATCTCAATGATTTAGTTGTATTCACATGAGAAGCTTCCAACTAAAATTGCGATGTGCCTCTAGGAGATTCACTTTATCTAGACAACACTGTTGATTTGGTCCTGGTTGACTTGGTCAAGTGCTCCAGTCTCTTTCACACCTAAGTGTGCTTATGTAAATAGCCCAGATTTTTCCATGTTCACATGTGGCATTGATTTATTTTTCTGATTAGGAGTTTTATTGATCCTCCTTTACATTTTTATTCATGAAACAAAACATTGAAACAAAATTGTATATTCCCATTAGCTGTTAGGATATTTCGACACATAGGAAATAGTTAAGAATAACTTAGTCTAGTGTAGAGTTAGGTAAAGTGTGTTTCTTTACCATGTACATTTGTAACTTATAATCTGAAGGTCACGATTTGTAGTGATCCGACAGTTATCTCTCACCTCGATATTAACGGCACTTGATCCGTTGCTTAGCACCCGATTGGTCCATGATCTCTATTTAAAGAGCATGGAGGGTCATTTGTTTGGTAACCGTTTATGAGAGAAACATATGTAACTTTTCTTTTATATTAATAAATTCCCTGAAGTGGCCGCGTTGGCTCAGGGTGTGGACTGTTTCCCTCTTTGAGGGCTTTCACCATGCGATTATACTGGTGTACTGATTTGTGATCTGTTTGTGAGCGGTGAACTTTGGTTCTTGATCTATGTAACTTACCCTGTAAATTCCTACATGGTATTAGATCCATTTTGAGGGTCGCGTCCATTGTTGATCAAAATCCAAAGCCGGTTTGACTACATGCGAATGACATTTTGTAGATCTACTATTTCTGAACATTTTTGGGCTTGGATAACTATTCGGTTGTGTCTGGAGCATCTGTTACAGTGAGGAATGCCTTTTGTTTCATGCGAAAAGGTTTCTGGCTGCCCAAGTTATGTTAGTTTAGATCTAGAGGTACAAAGCATCTATTTTGCATTTATATTTGTTAATAGTTTTGCTTATTTCGGTTTTTTTTTGTATTAAGGTTTTAATTATTTGCCGGATATATACCCTCTTCTCTGTGTATGCTCTTTGTTGTGCGCTCTGTGCGATCTCGGAAAATCAGAAACAGGAAAAAGGGATTTTTTTTTGCTACATATGCTCTTTCCCCACGTCTTTGTGCGATCTCGGGAAATCAGAAATAGTGAAAAAGGTGATAGTTGCCGGTAAGGCTAACCAAGAATCTAACATTCTTCCATAAGGCTTTGCATTTCATTTTTTTTTTGCTCGTTTTTTGTGTTTTTTGTGCAGGAAAAGGCACGCACGCCGAATAATAATAATAATAACAATAAAAACAATAATAATAACAACAACAACAACAACAACAACAACAACAACAACAACAACAACAACAACAACAACAACAACAATAATAATAATAATCCCCCCTTCCTCCTTTCTAAAATAACATGATCTTTTTACTATCTCACTTGGTGAGGGGTTAGTTTATGAGAATAGAGCTCTTGGGTTCAAGTCTCCTTCTCAAGCTTCTTTTGTAAAAAAAAATTGTTCAAAGGGGCGGAATTTTTTTTTAAAAAGCCGCACTTCATCCCGTTCCTGCAACTATTCGGCATCTACAACTCAGTTTTTTCAAAAGGCATAACTTCTTCATCCGAAAGCCGTTTTTCAAGTCGTTTTTTTGAAATGACCTAATTTTTCGAGATCTTTCCATTGGAGTGGTTATTTTTAGCTTTTCTCGGCTTCATGTTTTTAAAAAAAATGGAAAGTGCATGCCCGGTTATTCTTAACAACACAAATTATTTCCAATGGCTACCTCACATGGTAGATATACTGAGAAGTAAAGGGCTTTATAGAATAGCTACAGGTCAAGAAAATAAACCTTTTAATGATGATAAAGTTCCTAAATGGGAAAATAAATAAGATCAAGAACGAGGGTTGATAGGAATGTCCATTGCTCAAGATATTTGATTTCACATCCATGACATTGAAACCCCTGATAAAGCCCTAGAAAATCTAAATAATGTTTTTGGCATTCAAAATCAAATCAGAGCCCACCAGCTTGAAAATTAGTTGCTTACTTTGGACCCTAATAATTTCTCCTCTATTGAAGACTTTTTGTCCAAATTCAAGAGCCTTAGACTTCTTTTAGAAGGGTGTAAGGTCAAAAAGGAAGATGGTAGCCTCATATATTGCATTCTTGATAAGCTTGGTCCTGCATACTCTATATTTTTTTCCACCTTCCATTCCACCAGAGAAGCCATCATTTCTTCAAGAACCACCTACAAGAATCCCTCTTTTTATGCCTATTGTGATTCATTGATAAGAGAACAAGAAAAAATTTTACACCTTGGTCTTATCACTGCTGGAAACGCTTCTAAGAAAGCCTTAGCAGCCCAACAACAACCATATCAAAAGAATCCCAAGAAGCAATATCCTAAAAATTCTAGTCCTAAACCAAAAAAGGGCCCTAAGCAATTTCAACCGCAAACTGAAAAATCAAATCACCAAAATAACAAGGCAAATCAAAACAAAGGGAAGAATACAGATAGACATTGCAACTTTTGCAATCGGGATGGCCATATAGAGTCCAAATGATTTAAGAAGATGGAAGCCTTAGAAGCAACAATGAAGAAGCACAACATCAATTTGGAGCACTCTTCACCTTCATCTTCAGGCATGGCACTTTCTGCTTGTGGTTGTCAAGCATCAATATTTGGTTATGCATTAAATGTATATTCTTCTTCTCCTTCTCATGAATGGCTCATTGATTGTGGAGCTTCTTACCACATGGCTAAAAATAAATCCATGTTTTTTTCTTTAAATGATTGTAACACCAAACATATTTATGTTGGTGATGATAGATCTCTTAGTGTTGTAGGCTTTGGAACCATTCATATAGATAATGGTCAGTTTAATGATGTACTATGTGTTCCTACCTTGTCATGCAACCTTCTATCTGTTTATCAGATAACTCATTCAGGTGAAGGGAAAATAGTAGAATTCTCACCTCATGATGTTGTAATCAAGGACCTCAAATATCCTAAACATATTTTAGCTACTAGCATTGCTGATGATTCCACAAGGTTTTATAAGTTTGACAACTTTGGGTCATCATCTCTTCCCTCTGTTTTTTTTGCTCATAATGATGATGTGAGCAAACTTTGGCATGAGTGATTTGCTCACTTAAACTATTGCTCTCTTCAAACTCTATGTAAGGAAAATATGGTGACAGGCCTTCCTATGGTATCTTGCCAAGATGGTGTTTGCTCCAGATGTGTACTCGAAAAACATCATTGGGATAGTTTTGACAAACGTGCCTCTTGGCACGCTTCATCCCCTTTGTAGCTTGTGTACATTGATTTATGTGGTCCTCTTCCTGTTGTTTCTTTCTCTGGTTGCAAGTACTTCTTAACTTTCATTTATGATTTTTCCAGGCGCACTTGGGTATATTTCTTAAAACTCAAGAGTGAAGTTTTTAACATGTTCTTGGCCTTTAAGGCCTTTGTTGAGAAACAATATAGACATCAAATTCTTAAGTTAAGATCAGAAAATGACGGAGAATCTGTAAACAAAAAATCTATCAACTTCTGCATTGAGCATGGCATTCAATTGCAACATATTGTTCCATATACTCCACAACAAAATAGTGTAGTTGAAAGGAAGAATCGCACCTTAAAAGCAATGGCTAATTGTATGCTTCAATCTAAAGGAATTGGTCTCAATTTTTGGGCAGAAGCCATTAACTGTGCAAATTACATAGTAACTTGCACTCATACTAAGGTTTTAAAGAATATAACTCCAGAAGAAGCTTGGAGCTCAATCAAACCAGATGTAAGTCACTTTCATGTTTTTGGAAGTGATGCTTGGGCCCATATTCCAGATGCGAAACATAAAACCTTAGAACATAAGAGTGAATAATGTATTTTTTTTGGATATTCTGAAGATGTCAAAGGATATAGACTTCTTCAACCCAAAGCCAAAAATATTATCATTAGAAGATATGTAAAATTTGATGAAAATATATCGGCCTGCAAGCCTAGTTCGGAAAGTGTGCCACCTTTGGCCTACGAGCCTGATTCGGCATATGTGCCACCTCTCTCTCTCTCTCTTCTATTTTTAATAGCATTTCTTCTATTTTAGATGATGACAACGAGGATGACAATCCTCCTCCAACTCATGAAAATTTTCCTTATACTCCACCGCTTCCAAGATGGGTCTGCTCTACTCGGGATGCAGCAGGTTCTCTTGCAGGTGACCCTACCGATCGACGATGTACACGTTCTCAGTTCGAAAGAGCTTATTCCTTATAGGCTCAAGTTCCAGAAAAAATTGATCCAGAAACCTTTGAAGAAGCCTCCGGTTATCCAGATTGGGATGAAGCTATGAATGAAGAGTATCATTCCTTATTGGCAAACAATACTTGGGATCTTGTTCCTCTTCCAAGAGGAAGAAAACTTGGCAAATGCAGATGGGTTTACAAAACAAAGTTTGGACCAGATGGAAAGGTGGATAGACATAAAGCTTGTCTTCTCGCTAAAGTTTTTTCACAAGTTGAAGGCATTGACTATACTGAAACCTTCTCCACTGTTGCCAAAATGAATTCTATTTGCCTTGTTCTTTCCCTTGATGCCTCCTTTAAATGGGAAGTCCATCAGATGGATGTTAAATCTGCCTTCTTACATGGAGATTTGCATGAAGAAATCTACATGGAACAACTCCTTGGCTTTATCCAAAAAGACTCCAACCTTGTTTGTCACCTTAGGAAGTCTCCCTATGGTCTCAAACAAGCTCCTCGACCTTGGTATGCCAAAATGGATATATTTCTCTTAGATAATGGCTTTTCTAGTGTCATTCTGACAACACTATCTACACCAAGAAGGTGGGTATTTCCTTCACCATCCTTATTCTTTATGTTGATGATCTTATCCTTACTGGTAGTGATCCAAATCATATAAACCATGTGAATTCTAGCCTCAAAAATAATTTTGAAATGACAGACTTAGGACACTTGCATTATTTCCTTGGTCTTCAAGTATTGCAATCGAAGGAAGGCATTACCCTCTCTCAGTCCAAGTATGCCTATGATCTTCTACACCACTTTCACATGGAAGACTGTAAGCTTGCCCCTTCTCCCTTTCAGTCTGGAGTCAAGATTTCAGTCAACTGTACTACCCCTAAAGTTGATGCTACCTTATACCGTCAACTTGTTGGTAAAATTTTGTATCTAACCCATACCCGTCTTGACCTTTCCTTTGCCATTGGTTTTGTCACTCGGTTTATGCACCAACCTCATGAAAGTCACTGGAAAGAAACTAAAGTAATACTTTGATATATTTGAGGTACAGTTCAGTTTGGGATTCATTACAGTGTAGGAGCATCTCCCTTGTTGATTGGTTTCACTGATTCTGATTGGCCTGGTGACCATGATGATCGGAAATCCACTGCAGGATATGTATTCACTCTTGGTTCAGGACGTATTACTTGGTCTTGTAAGAAACAAAGTGCCATCTCCCTTTCTTCAGCAAAAGCAGAGTATCGTGGTGCAGTTGAAGCCAGAAAGGAAGCCATGTGGCTTTGTCAGATCCTATCTGAATTTGGTCTCCATCAACAACATCCAACTACACTTTGGTGTGATAATCAGAGTGCCATTTAGCTATGTAAAGATCCAGTTCAGCATCAACATATGAAACACATTGAACTCCACATACACTTCATCAGAAAGCTCATTCATGATCGTGTTCTTGAAGTGTAGTATTGTCCGACCAATGATCAAGTAGCCGATATCTTTACGAAGGCTCTCACAGAAGCGAATTTTACCAAACTTCGATCCATGCTTGGAGTTCAAGAAAGTTGTCATTAAGGGGGGATAGACTCTAATGCCTCCTTCCTTCTCCTATTGTGTCACTTTTGTAAATCCTTCAATCCTATCCCAATTTTTTCTCAAGGGGAGATGTTAGGATATTTCGACATATAGGAAATAGGCTCCTTTTGTGTCATCTTTGTAAATCCCTCAATCCTATCCCAAGTTATTCTTAAGGGGGGATGTTAGGATATTCCAACACATGGAAAATAGTTAAGAATAACTTAGTCTAGTGTAGAGTTAGGTAAAGTGTGTTTCTTTACCATGTACATTTGTAACTTATAATCCGACGATCACGATTTGTAGTGATCCGACGGTTATCTCTCACCTTGGTATTAAGGACACTTGATACGTGGCTTAACACCCGATTGGTCCATGATCTCTATTTAAAGAGCATGGAGGGTCATTTTTCCAGTAACCATTTATGAGAGAAACATATGTAACTTTTATTTTATATTAATAAATTCCCTGAAGTGGTCGCGTTGGCTCAGGGCATGGACTGTTTCCCTCTTTAAGGGTTTTAACCATGTGATTATACTGGTGTACTGATTTGTGATCTGTTTGTGAGTGGTGACCTTTGGTTATTGATCTATGGAACTTACCCTGTAAATTCCTACATTAGCTTGGGCTAATTGGGAATATTACACAGTCGGTGTGCTTGTACTAGCCCCTGACGTATTGGTGTCTGGTGGGGTGTCGTAGCTGCGATTCTGAGTTTGGAAAAACATTTCTTCCCTAGCCATGTAAATTTCGTGGTTTCTTTTCTCATAATTGTCTGGGTTTTGCTGCTGAGTGCTGACCATTCCTTGATGGGGGAAGGGTTCTTGCATCACCGCAGTTTGCTGGGAAGATCCTCTTGTCCTCGGTTACTCTGTAGCTTTTTAAGCTGAAGGATCTCGGGACAGTGGTGAGTATAGTGCCTGTACTCACCACATATTGAACAAGAATGGTTTGTTCGTAGAGGTGGCCTTTTACCTTGCCTTTGGGCAGTGCTTGGCTCCTAGTTTTGATTCCGGTTGGAGTTACCTCTAGCCTAGGATTGCGGTGGGCATTGTTGGTTGTTGCCCCCCTGTCTAGGGTTCCCTTTGGGCTTGTTTTTTGTCTTTTTTTTGAACCACATTAGGAGGGTAGTTCTCCTGATCATACTGGTGTGGTTGATTTTGGGACGGCTACACAAAGTTTACCTGTGCATTGTTTTGTGTAGGTGGGTTGTGTTCTTGGGACTGAGCATTATGTTGTCCCATGTTTGCACCTGGCTATTGGGGGGGAGCTCTTCCGTCAGTCTTTCTTCCTACGTAATGGGTCCCCTTAGCCGGAGGATAAGGTCCTCCTTGGTGATATGCATGTGCCCTATTAGTCAAATTTTTGCTGCTGCATATGATGACTTTGTAATCCGGGTTGAGACATGTTTTGGGCAGAACCATGCATGTAACCGGTATTCTGACTGCTACTTCCTAGGTCATTATATGATTACCTGGGTCTTCTGCTTGCTTGCCTTCAAACTTTGGTATGTCTGAAGGGAGCTTCATGGGCATGGGAGGCCAATTGGGGTCATGTTCGATGTGGTCATTGGTGAGCTTGGTAAAATATGGTAGATTCAACGCCGCTAAGAAGGGTTACTGGGAGGTTGACGCCATGGTAATGTGTGAAGACACAAAGTTCTGGTTAGAATGAGGGTTAGTCTGTGACATATCCTATTGTGAATTCAGCTGGCTTCTCGTATGGGATGCGCTCCTCTACCCCCTAGGGGACGAGGAGGGAGTGGTGTGCGGTGTGGTGTTGGGAGACCAATTAGGGTTACCAACTAAGGTTGCTCCAAGAAAGGATGAACCAACAACTGTGGCAACGTTCCATCTTTGACGCCTAAATGGCGAAATACCTGGAACCCCTCTTGATAATGGGGGGGTCCAAAAGAAGCCTGGACCGACGAGGTTCCGTTGGAACCATTTAGGTGTCGACTAGGTTAGGTTTTGGAAAAAATTTGATGGGTTCGAGTCTGTGATCATGACAAATTTATGGCCACATACATAAAACAAAGCGAAAATGAAATGAATTTTCCCTTTAACTTAATCTATGTGATCAATCAGGAAAAAATTGGTTTTGTTTGCTTCCGCGTGATACTAAAAATCCTAGAAGACCTATTACGTCCTCACACACTCAAAAGTAATTAGGCCTTGAGAAGATTTCTTGCGCGTGCTGGCACAACATCCCGTAAGAGCTAGCGACACCCCCAGTCAGGCGAATAGAATCCACCAAGGTAAGGGTAGAGGGTTTGGCGCTTGCTTGCACCGTCACCTATAAGGTAAATTATGCCCTAGTTTTGGCCACTAAGAACCACCATCCCACATGAGTGTTTGAGTCTTGGGCTTCTTGGTAGTCATCTAACAATACTGAGTATCAGCTGGGTCAAGTAGCCTCAACTAATACCGCATGCACTGTACCTAAGCCTAACCCCCTCTGTATCAGGTCTTTGCCGCACTTGGGTTTTCTTTTCCATGGGATGATAGGTGGATTTTAAATATCCCTAAATACAGAACTTCTATGTTTCAATGTGAAGTGTAATCAAGGTGGCTTATTGGATGCCTACCCCCTTGATCCTAACTTAATCTATAAATTCTCTTGTGGCCCCTGTGGGGAGAATTTAGTGAGTTGGTTTAAGTTATTTTTAGGTGGCTTTCTTTGCTTAGTGGGTGAATGTGTGTGAGCGTATGGTGAAAAATCTTATAATTTGAACATATGGATATCGGTGATCCTTTACAAAAGTCCCCTAGTTAAACTATATGACGTTTTTCCTTGCTCAAATGGAAAGCATTTGCGGATAATGGACCACTTCCAAATCTTCCTAGTTAGTCTATGTGAGTAACTAAAGGGAGATGGTGAATCAAAAATGTAGAGTGTTCATATGCTTGTCTAGGGTCACCAAATGGTGCAAAGACAACAGAGATTACTTTCTCTAATTGGTGATTCAATCCTAGTCCCGCAATTTCC
Organism: Pinus albicaulis; assembly: GCA_034641835.2. NCBI lineage: Eukaryota > Viridiplantae > Streptophyta > Pinopsida > Pinales > Pinaceae > Pinus > Pinus albicaulis. The sequence goes on along the minus strand of CM076578.1, from coordinate 369,641,566 downwards.
AAAATTCAAAAATTGAATTTAAACTAAACAATTTTTCCACTAGCTTATGCATGTGTGGTCTTGAGCTACTTACTTGGACTATTTAAACTAAATGTTCATACCAGAATTTGCAAAAACATAAATTATTCAGAAAGCAATGGTTAATTCACCCCTACTTAAAATATGTGAACACTTTTTGCAAAAACCAACTTAAGTGACAAACTAACTAAATGCCTACAGAAAGAAGCAAAAAATGAGTTCTCAGAAGCTGTGGGGTATCAACACATGTGTTGAAAGATACATTAGGGGCTGCCCAACACACTTACAAGCAGAAAAAATGCAGAAAATAGGGAGAAAAAATATGTCTGCAATTTGCACACAAAAACCCTTGACAGGTGTGCCTTCCTGTGCGTAGCTCACTCTTGAATGCGCGCAATGCACCTCTGTGTGGAAAAAATGCGTGCAAAAATCCTACAAGTAAAATATTAAGAGCTGCCTTCTTCAGTCTGTCACTTCAGTGAGTCTAGGGACTGCAAGATGGGTCAGAGGACTATCAGATCCACTCCAGCATAGACAAAGGGTCTCCTGCAAAAGATTGCAGAACCACATAAACTTGGAACACGTCAGTGGAGTCACCAATCCTATTGTGGTGGATTAGTCGCACGGGTTTACGAAAATGCACCAGCTTAGAGAGTGTGGTCTACTCTCTAAACTATTGGTAACAGGCAGAAAGTGGGGGAGCTCAAAAGCATAAAACTTAATGGAAATAGTATGCTGAAGTATGCTCTGATTAAACTAAAACTAAAAACACAAATATACATAAGCCATATAGAGAGTTCAAAATGATAATAATGCAAATGATGGCTCGATGGCCTCTTCTTATTAAACGTTCGAAATGGAGAAGAAATTTTACCCACTTGCCAAAGGGCCCCTAGGTAATGGCTCTAGGTCCCGATGCAAGGATGTTTCCTTCCAAGCTCTGCCTCTGATGCAATCTCCCTCTCTCTCTCTATTGTGGTGGACTAAGATGTTGGGTGGCCAACTATCGAGTCCTCCTTAGCTCCAGCTCCGGGTCACACACAATGAGAGGTGTGACTCCATTATGTGCTCAAATATTCTTTTGTGTGCACACATAATGTCTAAGGAGGCACTGGTGGCTATACTTAGGTGGCTTTCACATAAGGAGTAACTGTCATTTTCTTGGTGTGGTCTCGAAAAGCGAATTTTTTCCATTTCTAGGAATGCACGCTTATCGGCCAAAAAGGTGCTCTTCTCGAAGGATAAAGCGCGCATTTCAGCATTTATGATTAGTTCAAATTTGATTTTCTCAAAACCTTAGAGATTTTTTAATACTTCTTGATTTCATAATGTGTTCCTGTCTTGTAAATCCTTGGGCTCGACATTAATTGATGTTGTCTTCTGCTATACGATTTTCCAATGTTAATAATAGTTTTAGAACCGGAAATGTGAGCTAGAAACCTCTTTTGATACTGATTCATAGTGGAAAACCTGTCTTCACAGGTAATATAACGTTGTAATGTGGTAATAACATCTTACCACTCAAGCCTAAAAAAATAAATATGAACAATAAGAGTCCAATCTATATTTTCATGCTCAAGCTTAAGATATGGATTTAAATTTTCTTTAAGCAAGGTTTGTCTTTTATACTGGGACTCACCTGTATTTGATGCTTGGGTAGATCTTGCTATGATGGTGTCTGTGATGCTGAAGGTCTGAGACCCTAGCTTGACCTGCTCTCCATTGAATGACTTGGAAAATTCCTGGGAAACTGTAAGGTTTTATCCTGAAAAATTATTCAAGAACCGATACCATCCTCTTGCTTGGAACTGTGGCTTTGCACGATGATCAATGAAATAATTATTGGTCAGTTATGAATGGTTTACCTTACCACCCTTACCCATTCCTTTAACAACTAACTCAACCGTTTATGCACACATGCAAAACAAGGAACAAAAACCCTCCATGAAGCCCTAACTGTTGGAAAAAGGTAACAAACTACTTGCTAGAGGATAAGAAACTGTTTGTTGTAGGTTTCTCAGGGGTAAATGGAAAAAAATCTTTGCATCCACTAAATCACGGTGAGGCTAAGTGACATGAACTCAAATGATTTAAATTTTTGGTGCCAACTCATTCCATCGAACATTTCATTCCAATGAATAATTAACTAATAGCTACTCATACCTTAACCTTCATATATTTCACCTTTAATGAGTAGCATTAGATTTAACTAGCTGTAGAAAATAAAATATCCAACCTCCTTTTAATGAATCCTCCAATTAGAAATAACCACCTTTCAAAAAGGGTAATACCTCTTGTTTTAGCAGACCTTCAATTATTCCAAGAGCAATGTATTTTTACCTGAGTACTGCCTCTTTATTTCCTTGTAGAAATTCTACAGGAAATAGCTACCTTTTTGAAAAAGGTAGCTATTTCTGTTTTTCTTGTGAAATTAGATTTTCTGAATAAAATAGCTTCCTTTTTCGAAAATGTAGCTATTTATGTGTTATTTCTAAAATAATCGATGACTCTGACATTATGTCCTTAGCTTTGGGTAGAAGATATCATTGTGAATAAATAATACTTCTCAAGCTAAACCAATGACCTTAACTACTCAAAGCAGTTAAAAGACTTATTAAAAGAAAATTTACCCCAATAAATCTAAGACACAAAACAAACTATTGGACTCAAACTTTTTAGATTTTGTTTAAAAATGATAAAAAATTTGACACATTTTAACCCTCCAGGGCCTTCAACCATAGGTTAGGAGACAAGAGAGGATAAAATACACAACTTACAATGATGACCAGACTTTAAAAAATTGTAGTGCTAACAGTGGCTCCTATTGGGGATGAAGTCCTTCCTGTGAGGCTTCAAGGACCATAGATTTAGTGCCTTAAACTCTCATGACTTTTTAATTTCAGAAGCTAATGAAAAGCACTAAATTTTATTGACTGAACTCAAGACTGAATCTATTTACAGACACAAATACCATTGGGCACATAGTTTTATTGAAACACCACTCTAGATATTTAGAATGGAAAGACTGACTGACTTATCAAACAACAAACCTTTGAGAAAATTACCATTGACTAGACCTCCAGTAAATTGATCATCATATTTTAGGAATTATACAAAAAAATGTATACCAATGGATTCAATCTGATCATGCGATATGCTAAAGAAAGATTGTGATATCCCAAATCTAGAACAGCTACACTATTGGGAATATCTCAAGATATTACCAATGTGGAGATCAACAATAAATAAGCATTAGCTCGAAATAGCAGTGAATACATTAATACCAAGAATTCTGGAAGATCCACATAACCTTTAAATTAGATTATAGCAGCAACAATGTATACATGATCTTGAGGAAATGATCTCTCAAGCTAGGCAATGCAGCCTCAATGAAACATATACATGATAAATGGAGAAATATTGCTACATAAAAAGAGCCCTAGCAATGACTATGCAGTTTATAAAGGATGACTACTACAAAATAGTGTTAATACACAAATATGACAATATACAACTCAAATACAATTGGGGGAGCAAGATATCAACCCCTGGAAGCAACAATACACAATCCTTGAAAAGATTGGCTGAAATAAGTACAAAATGGCAATTCTGCAGAAATGTTGGAGTTGCTGGGTAGTAGCTACAACTCAGAAACTAGAAATGGATGTAGATAGCTGATGATGGTGCAAATTATGGTTGAATCTCATCCAAAGGATCTCTCAGGTGAAAGGCTGATCCAATCCCTGAAGATCTCACCCTCCAAATTAGTGGAACAAGTCCCCACTGCAATTGCACTTAGAAATAATGCAGTCAAGAGAAGGGACTGCGTTGTTGGTGAATGGAAGTGCTTGGCCTAATGCCAATGCTCTACAATATGCTCAGGAATATCCCTCACTAACCTCCCGGAGGAATAGAAGCTCCCTCATCTTAAAGATGAACCAAGGAAATGGTGTTGTGGAGTCCCCCACTGCAACACCCTGCAACACAACCCAGTTCTCAATAGAAACTGCGCTGTAGCAGAAGGAGGATGCTTTGGCCTTGAGCCAAGAGATGTGGAGAATGAAGAAAAATCCCTCAAGAGGCCCCTCAAGAAGGAGAAGAAATCCTAAGCAGGAATTCCCTCGGCAACTTTGCTAAACAGCAAAATAATGCACAATGTCTGCATAGACAATGAAATCAATAATCCAGTTCATGAATGACAATGGCTGCCTTTCACTCCTTTTAAACAAGTGAAAGCTCTCTCTACATGGGTCCTACTCATTAGGGTTTCCTCCACCAAATATCCTCTTCATCATTCACACTATGTTGTCTTCTAAAGTGATCCACTCCTCCTATGGCAGCGTTGTTGACCTGGTCAAACTTCACCTTGTCTTCATGCATTTTCCCTTTTGCACACTTGAGGGTGAAAAATAAAGCTCCTCTGATGATCCCTATCACATTATGACGGATTTTATTTATGTTTTCCATAATCATAGGCCTCCTTACCCATTTATTTAGCTACTAGGTGATAAAAGTAAAATATTCCATTTAGCTATGAGCTAAAATGGGAATATTACAGTCGTCCCCTCCCAAATGTTGCTTGTCCTCAAGAAACTGCGAGGATAGAAATAAAAAATCTCCACCCAAGGCATGGAGTCCAAAATATGTTGAGGGACATCTTCCCCATGTGGATCCTCCATCCCCCAAGCAATCATCCATACAAAATGAGTTACCTCCCAACTAGGGAACTCTTGGAAACTGTCCTCCACCTTTGGCTCTGGAAAAGTAGGTGGGATGAAAATCTGCTCATGGTAGACAATGTAGCCTACCCCATGCTATCCATCTCTCCACTTATGATAAGTGTAGAGAAAGTGTTGATCCTGGGCTGCAAAATACTTGCCCTTAAGTGGCAAGATGAAGACTAGATCTCCAAGGATCTCTCCTCTAACACTGCAAATCATGTTGGCCCAAGTATCTCCATATATGATGAGTTGGAAGTCATCATCATATGGAATCTCCTCCATCATATGGCTCACCTCACAAAGTGACAAATGTGTTGTTAAGGTAACCATATCATGTCCCATGTTCCCCTTAGAACATGTAGTGCAAAAAGTGTGAGGAATTTCTCCCTCAAAGGACACATTCACTCAATGTGTCTCTCTCCCAATCATGCTCCCAAGAAAAGCATTAGCAATACCAACCAAGGGAACCAAAAGGAGAATCATGTTGGCTGCCATGTGAAGTAAGGGAGAAGGACAATGGTCCCTCAAATGTAGCCAGTGCAGTTTGACTCTCAACTGCCATAGAAAATGAAATGAGGCGTGGCCTCCCCACAATTTGCTTGCTACCCCAATCTCCTGGAGAAAGTGAATGATGTAGTGTGAAATGTGAGTATGTTCTCCATAAGAAGTCTCCTTCCCATATCCTATTAGGGGGTGATCATCCAAAATGGCCTCATGTAGACCACAAAATCTAGAAGGAAGAGTATCCCTCCTTTGAGCCAATCCCTGCACATATATGGTTAAGAGATGTATATATATAGAAAACTCACTATGCAATTCAACAATACTCTTACCATATGTTTTTCTCATATAAATGGAGTGGCTCATAGGTGAGTCTCCCCTCATCCTCAAAGGGAGAAGAGTTGACTATGCTAACTCCTCCATTTTCTCATGATCCATGGAGTGCCTCCTCAAGTTCTTCAAGTGGTTCCTCCCACAAGAATAAAAGAAATGTAATGTGGTATTCATGGTCAGCCCATGGTTCCTCCTAAAATATACATCATGTATAGTAGGGAGAATCATGCTCCCAATGGGCATCCTCTGTCTCAAGCCCACTCTCCAATCAAAGCTTCCTATGAACATAGAGATACTAGCAGTACATGGAAGCAAATTACAGTAAGAACAAGTTGCCAAATGACAACCAGAGAGTGAATCATAGTTCCACCCATGGAACCAGCGCAATGCATCCTTTGCCTACATCAAAATGAAAAATAACAAGTGCTTTACCAGCCACCTGTTTGCTGCCACAATCATTTTAAAAGATATAATTATGAAAGTACAAAAGGGTGTCAATGGTGCACATCAAAAATCATGTGGCTTTCCCAAGAAACCACCAGTGAGATAGCCAATATCAATGCTAAAAATGGCTTCAAGTACATCATTATACAATATGCAAGAAGGAATAATCCTCCTTGGTACAATATGCTGCTCATAAAAAAACAGGAAGTACAAAACATAAGGTGAAATTGTACATCCTCCATTATGTACTTGAGGACTTGAGCTTAAATGGCTCAACTGAAAATGCTCCCTTACTCCCAATGAGCAGGAAGGTGGCTGTGACATCCTCACCATAATCATCTGGGCTAAGCATCTCTCCATATGCTGAAATATGCCCTGTTGAATGCCCTCCCAAATGAACTCCTCTGCCAAGGCAAGATATGCATCAAAATGCATGGAAACGAAGTCCTCATATGCTACATGCAATATCTTCTCCTTGAGCTTAGAAGCTCTAGTCAAGAAGACTATGTCATGTGAATACATGACCATATCATCCACTATGTATCTGTCATCTCCCTCCGGGTCATTAAGGGTCCTGCATGCACCAAGATCCTTGGAGTACTCTACTAAGAGCTGAGATCTCCAGTAAGGGTCAATCCTCCTAAGAGACAGAGCTGGTGATCTGGCATGTGAGGCTCTCCTCATGCTGTTTCCTGCTACTTTGACATCCCTCATGTCAAATTTCTCCTCCAAACTCTTCACCTCTCCAAAACCCAAGAGTGGTGAATCTGATGACAAGATGTCTTTCATCAATGATAGATCTGGTGGCCTCCCTGGTGGGATGCCTCTATGCAGTGAGACATCAATGCCAAGAGTGGACTGTATATATGGTTGGGAAACCTTGCCCTTGCTCTCACAGTGCAATATAGTTTTCCTCCTCTTTGTACTAGCTCTCTGAAATAGAGAAGGGTGTGTGCCTCTCATCACATGATGTTGCTCTTCCTCCCTTCCTCCTCCTTCCAGTTGCAATGCTGCACAATCATGCTGCTCACTGATTGTGCTTGGAGCTCCATGTATGAGATCCTGGGGACTTCCTTGCAAAGATGAAAAAATCCCTCTAGTTGGACAAGAGCTCCTCCTCCCTCTGCATGAGGTGCTAGATCAACTCTAGAAATGACAACGATGTTGCCCTTAGCCTCCTCAACATGAGTGGGCAACCCTCCAATGATTGGATCCTCTTTTGGAAAAGGGATCCCTTTGCCTCCTTGTGCCAAAATACAAGATGAAGGTCTTACCTCCAACAAAGTATCATGCAACATATCAGCCTCCTTCTGAAGTCATTATGACTCTATGGTTTCCTCCATCACATGCAAGGGTTTTGTTTGTTTAGATGTTTTTGTTTCCTTCACATGTGTTTCAGAATTCTTCCTACCAAATCTCTCCATCAAAGTTCTAATGAACCTTCCATAGGAAGAAGTATTTGCGTTCTTTAAAGTAAAGGACTCAAATAACCACCATGCATAGACCTTACGTCCAAAGTGTAGCACTACTACTCTGATGGCCTCATCTTCAGGAATCTGATGCTATTGCAAAAAGGTGTCTAGCTCTTCTATCCAAGCCCTGGCTGAACAAGTAGGGGATCCATCAAATATAGATAGAAGAAATCTATCCATATTATGCTGCTTTCTCCTCCTCACCTTGACCTTGCAAAACTGTGGGAAAGTGACATGAGCTCTAAACTTCTGAGTTTGAGATTCATACTCATGCAAGAAACCACTAAGAGTCCCTCTCTCAAGAATTCCTTCCTCTTCTTCTTCTCTCATGGCAAAACTGGCCATGTGACTGCGCTGTTCATCATAGGGTGTGGCTGCATGCTCACACTCCCTATAAGAAAATCTATAGTTTGACTCAGTTCCAAACCCTTTTGGAGATACTATAGATATCTCCCTCCTTATCTTCTCAAATTCTTCATGAATGCTCTGTACAGATCTTGGAAGAAGCTTTGTAAGCTTATCTTCATTTTTCTCCCCTTCATAGTGGAGTCTTCATCTTCTCTCTCCTTGATAGCATAATGGATGAGATCCACAGGCTGAGCCAGAATTATGCTCTGATAGCACTATAATATCCCAAATCTGGAACAACTACACTATTGGGAATATCTCAAGATATTTCCAATGTAGAGATCAGCAATACATGAACATGAGCTGGAAATAGCAGTGAATACATTAATACCAAGAATGCCAGAAGATCCACATAACCATTACATTATATTATAGCAGCAACAATTTATACATGATTTTGAGGAAATGATCTCTCAAGCTAGGCAATGTAGCCTCAATGAAACATATACATGATAAATGGAGAAATACTACTACATAAAAAGAGCCCTAGCTATGACTGCGCAGTTTATAAAGGAGGACTACTGAAAAATAGTGTCAATACACAAATATGACAATATACAGCTCAAATAAAATTGGGGGAGCAAGATCTCAACCCCTGGAAGCAACAATACACAATCCTTGAAAGGATTCACTGAAATAAGTACAAAATGGCAATTCTGCAGAAATGTTGGAGTTGATGGGTAGCAGCTACAACTCAGAAAATGGAAATGGATGTAGATAGCTGATGATGCAGCAAATGATGGTTGAATCTCATCCAAAGGATCTCTCAGGTGAAAGGCTGATCCAATCCCTGAAGATCTCATCCTTCAAATTAGTGGAGCAAGTCCCCACTACAATTGCACTTAGAAATAATGCAGTCAAGAGAAGGGACTGCGCTGTTGGTGAAGGGAATTTCTTGGCCTGATGCCAATGATCTGCAATATGCTCAGGAATATCCCTCACTAACCTCCCATAGGAATAGAAGCTCCCTCCTTTGAAAGATGAGCCAAGGAGATGGTGTTGTGGAGTCCCCCACTGCAACACCCTACAATACAACCTAGTTCTCAACAGAAACTGTGTTGTAGCTGAAGGAGGATGATTTGGCCTTGAGCCAAGAGATGTGGAGAATGAATAAAAATACCTCAAGAGGCCCCTTGAGAAGGAGAAGAAATCATAAACAGGAATTTCCTTGACAACTTTTCTAAATATCAAAAGAATGCACAATGTCTGCATAGACAATGAAATCAATAATCCAATTCATGAATGCCAATGGTTGCCTTGCCCTCCTTTTAAACAAGTGAAAGCTCTCTTTCCATGGGTCCCACTCATTAGGGTTTCCTACACCAAATATCCTCTTCCTCATACACACTGCGCTCTCTTCTAAAGTGATCCACTCCTCCTATGGCAGCATTGTTGACTTGGTCAAACATGACCTTGTCTTCATGCATTTTCCCCATTTCACACTTGAGGGTGCAAAATAAAGCTACTTTGATGATCCCTATCACATTATGAGGGATTTTATTCATGTTTTCCATAAGCATGGACCTCCTTACCCATTTATTTAGCTGCTAGGTGATAAAAGAAAAATTTTAAAATGGGAATATTACAAAGATACTGAATCCTTCTACAAATTAATTGTGGAAAATAAACATGATCGCCAATCACAACAAGTAAAGAAAGAAGCAAATCAAACCTCAACACAAATATTTTTTCAGGGAAATCTTATTGCTCAAAACCCCTCTATCTTCTATTGTATATTCACCAAGTAATCATGAAACAATTACAATGCACTCTTCTCACAAGAGTCTCCTACACTCTCACAACTGTCTCACACTGATCCAGAGAAAATCGACCAACACTTAGCCAATTTTAAGCCTTTTCTCAGCCTACCTTTCTTGCGAAATTCATGTGAAATACAATCTCTATTCTTTATGAAATTTAGCCTTCCAAAACTATGCAATGCTCATGGGAAATCCTATGGTCGTTTTACTGCATTCGGGTAGGCTACTAATAATACAACTAATAGTTAATATCCCTTTAAAAATTTTCCCAACTGGGTCTCCACTGGAACTTGTTGGTATCTTGTGTTTTGATAGATTGGCTAACCAAAAGACAAGGCAGCATCATAACCAATCTTTAGAGTTCCAGGATCTAGTCCTCCTGTTCTGAGAGAGGGATCTCTCCAATATTTAGCAAAGGTATGTCTTGTTTGCTTTTAAGTATTGATTTTAGACTAGTTATTAAGTGCAAGTGTTTGTTTGGTTTGTTTGTTTGGTTGAATTGGTACTACAGAACATGAAAGGTCTAGGAAAGATAGGTAGAAAGAAGGAATATCAGATTCATTGGGCAATGGAGTCAAAATGAAGTTGGTAATAGGCTAATGAATGGATATGGGATATCAAAGGGAAAATCTAACTTGGCCACGAGATCCTTTAGTTTTTGTGAATGAGATGGACAATAATGATTTGAATTCTCAACAAAAGGACCTTAAACACATAACTTGAACATAAAGAGGTATTTGATAGATAAGGCTAACCATGAATTCTACAAACCACACTTTAAGCAAATAATGACTTCAAGACAACTTTTAAAATGAAATCTAAGATTCGGGAGCACATCCTATTTCCTCAAAGATTTTATTTCAAATGACTTAGAAAACATAAAATATTTACTGATAATTGTAGTCATAGAAGAGGGAACACCTAACACATCTATGATCACAACTATAAAGACCTTTAAAACAATTCTTCAAGCAAGGACAAAGGGTATGATCAAAACAGACCTCCTTGGCAAACTATAAACAATGGTACTTCAAAGGGAGACTTCGATAACAGTTTTCAAGTGGTAGCAGACAAGCAGGGAGAACCATAAATCATGCTGGAACCAACTATTTGAACTATTAACAAAATAAACAAGCATGAGGACTAAAGAGAAATATTAAAGACTCTAAAATACCTTAGCAAAAGAAAACATAAAACAATGAAGGATAAACAGGGCTAAGGTGCTTCCAGGAGTCATTTCTTAGCCTAAAATTTTTATCCTACTGTAGTAAGAATTTATGAAACATAATGAAAACAGGAAAAACAATACACAGTTCAGAATACATCACCAACAGCAAAGCTCAGGGATCCAATGATAGAGCCTTCTCAAGAACAAGCATGTCAAAACATCATCAAGCTTCCAAGACTTCAATTTCTTCTTCAACTTCAATAGACTATGTATTATTTCAAAGAGTTTCAGTATTACAACTAGTGACCAACCAACATCATCTCATCTTCTTCAAAAGTATTTATAGAAGAAAGAGGAGGTGGGATGAAAGAAAATATCTCTAGGTTCAATTAATACAATTTAATGCTTCTCGGCCTTTGAGGGGCTCAATAGAGAAGTTTTCTGATATTTCCTCTGTATTAATTGGTTTTCATTAAGTATTAAGCTACTTGGAAGATTTTTTTGTCTTTAAAAACTCTTTTAGGCAGGCTGGTAATAACTCTGGCTTCTTTAAACAAAATATCACTAACTAAGGCAATAACTATGCCTTCTTTTGATTAATTGAAGTTATAGGTGGTGCTTTGGTAGTCGAAAGGATATTTTAGCCTTTGATGTGGCAGTGGAGGCCTCTTTCACTGATATGTTTCTTTGTTTTACCTTTAAACACTTTAATCCGCTTTTGTCTATGTTTAGGCTTAATTAAGCCTTTGATCTTTGTTCTTGGGTCTTTGTTCCTTAACACTGTCATTATCCTTTAAACCTGTGGATTAAAAACCTTGATCTTTAGGCTTTTAGGCATTAATCCCTTTATCTTTGATTCTTCACTGATACACTTTGTTTTTTTGTTTATGCAGGTGGCTTTATGCATTTGGAGGGTTTCTGCTAAACCCTGGATCATGATCCAGATGATTTAGACCTAGATTCAAAACTCTCATCTCCTTTTCATTTGATCTTAAGCCACAGAATCGTCATTCTAGGCCTTTTTGTCACCTGATTGTGACTGGGAAAAATCATAGAGAAAACACCATTTGAAACCTTGAAAAACACAAAAAATCTATTAAGAAATCCTATAGAGATGGTAAAGACTGCTTCGGAGGGTTCATGCGGAGGTGGTTTGGAGCTGTGCGAATGGAGGAATGCAGCAGAAAATCGGAAAAAACCCTGGCAGAGCAGCTAACCAGGTCGATGGAGGTTTGAGTGTGAGGATGAATGGAAGCCGTTGGATTAGGATAATCAACGGTGGAGATCATATGATGAATTCGCTTGGGAGAAAAGATGAAATTCAAATGAATGGGTTGCAATATAACGTGGGCCGTTCGATTAAAATAATGAACGGTTGAGATCAACTGATGAAGTCTTTTGGGAGTGAATTAGATGAAATGTGAATGGGGGCGAGATTAAGTTAGGACCGTCTGATTTCAGAGATCGACGGCGGAGATCTTCTGATAGAGTATTTGGGCGAAGAGGTGAATGGCCAATGATCAAGGTTGGGATATAATACTAGCCGTCTGATCTCAAAGATCAACGACCAAGATTAAAAGGTGAAAATGACTTTTGCAGAGGATGGTGGTAAGGCGAAAAACCATTAGTGGTCTTCACGTGGTGTTCAATTGGTTTTATATTTTGGCCAAAAAAATGCGATACCATACACTTGCTGACACCTATCCCTCCCAATACCGCCCATTTTGCATTTTTTTTTTAATGTTAACGTTCAGGCACAAAAATTATGCGATATGGAGTTTTAGCCATTGGATGAGGGGCAGTAGATCCAATGGTGCGGATCGCATGCAATGGAGGGAAAGATGCATGGGCAGAAAGGTAGGTGGGGTCAATGACGGTTTAAATGTGAACCATTGGATCAGGGGAATGGATGGCGGAGATCTGTCGGTGGGGGAAAATGAGAAGGGTGGGGTTTGAAGAGCAGAAGTAATGTGGACCATTGGATTTGGGAAGATAAACAGTGGAGATTAAAGATGGTGGATGAAGGATCAGGCGGATGGTGAAACTGCAATGAAGCGCGGACCATTGGATCTGGCAGAATGAACGGTCAGGATTAAATCGGGGATTACACATCGGAGGTGGAAAAGTGAATGGGACTTTGGATTTGCGATATGCGATTAAGTGCTGGCTATTGGATCGGGATGAGAGACCAATGGTCAGGATTAAATCGGGGAAGGCATTTAGCAGAAGGTGAAGGGAGGAGTGCGATTGAATCTGGGCCGTTGGTTCTTGTGGATTCAACGGCTGAGATCTCATCATAGCATCGCATTGGCGGAGGTTAAAGGGCAAGGGACTAAGCCTTTGTGATATGCGATTATGCGAGGGTCGTCCAATGTGAAGGATGATCGATGGTCAGGATTTAATCCATGGGCGCGATGTTGGAGGCTATGGGCGGAGCGCGATTGAATCTGGGCCATTGGTTCTTACGGATTCAATGGCTGGGATTAAATCAGAGGATCGACATCGGAAGAGGAAAAAGGGAAGGGATAAAGGGAATTGCGATTGCCGATGTGCGATGGAGCGAGGGCCATTGATCTGAAAACTAGATCGATGGGGGAGATTGAACGATGAAGAAAAAGGCAGGATGGAAGGTTTGGAACGGGGAGCAATATGGGCCGTTAGATCAGTGCATAGTAGATCAGATCAACGACAGAGAATTGATCATGGGATCGCATCGGCGGGAGGCAAATAACCATTTAAAACGAGTAAAATGTGTTTTCGTGATGCGATTTATACTTGCGATGCGATAAGTGCTTCGCGCTTGGTCACAGTGCGGGTTACATGCGGAAAGGGGCTGGGGCTTAAGGCCAAAAGGGGCTTAAGGCCTTTTTAAAGAAAAATGAAGGTTTTTTAGGATTTTTGAAGGGTTTTTTGAGGAATTTGGAGGTTCCGATAGGGGTAAAGACGGGGTTTTAAACCTTATAAAGGGATTTCACAAGGCTTTGAAGGGGAAATTGAGGGAATGAGAGATAAATGAAAGGGTTTATGGATGAAATGGAGAAGGAAATGGAGAAGTGTAAATAACGAAAAATGGAGTTTTTAAGCAGTATTTCTCTTAGTAAACAACAGGTCTTTGAGGGTTAATAGTGAAACAGCAGTGAAGGTTTACACCAGAAAGGTCATCATAAGACTTCAAGAACTCAAAATTTAGAAATGAATTGTTTCTTAAAGGCTAAAAAATATTTAGCCACCATTTGGTATGAAAATTTTTTATAGGTGGCTAACAGAACTGAAATGCATATAGCTATTAATAGTAAATCATTAGTTACATGACAGATCACTGCATGTGAATTAAATCTGATTTAATTCACTTTAACTCTCACTAGTGCAACAATCAGTTACAACTAGTTAAACTGATTTTAACTCAATTAAATGAGTTAACTGATTTCTCATGCATTAAACTAATGCACTAACTGCAACTTGGACTCAATCACTAATAGAAACACTCTCCATGCCTCACCAACCACCCTCAACTCAAAATTCATGAGCTAACTGAGTTTATCACACTCAGCTAACTATTACAAGTGATTAAGAGATAAGATTACATTTTATTCTCCAATTTAATTAAGGGAAAATTAAATTAGACATACATTTCTTGTTGAATTTTCAACACTCCCTCTCAACAAGAATGAGATTATCATCTACCCCGATCCTGCCTCTATGGTATTTGAATTTTCTCTTGGTGAGTGCCTTCGTCAGAATATATGCATCCTGATATTCCGTGGGAATGTAATGAAGTGAAATAATGTGCCTAAGAACACAATATCTGAGATGGTGGTATCATATGTCTATGTTCCTGGACCTATCATGGAATGTTGGATTAACCAAAATTTTAATGCAATTCTGGTTATCATAATGTATCACCGTCGGATCCATCTGATGACCAAACAAAACAACCAGAATCTTCCTCATCTAGATGGCCTGACATGTACTCTACCTCGGTTGAACCGAGTGACACAGATCTCTGCATCCTGCTATACCAAGAAAATGTTGTCGATCCTATGCTGAAGATCCCTCCTGATGTGCTCTTTTTGTCTGACGGACTGCCTGCCAAATTTTCATCAGTGAATCCTTGAAGTTTCACTCCCTCTGCCCATCTATACCATAATCCTTACTCTGTAGTGCCCCTGAGATATCTCAAGACATGCTTCCCCGCCTTCCAAAAGAGCTTGGTCGACTTAACCATAGCTTGACTCGGTTGTTTAATTGCATAGAAAATGTCTGGTCTGGTGTTCACCAAGTACATGGGTGAACCCACAAGCTACCTGTAAACATCCACTACATCACCTGAAGTAGCATCCTCCTTCCTCTAGTTTCTTGGAAGAGTAGTCTCCATGGGTTTAAAACTCTCCATGTGAAACTTTCTCAAAATATCTTTGGCATACTTTCCTAGAGAAACAATAACTCCCCATCACACTGCCATATCTCCAAACCAAGGAAATAGTGAAGGAATCCCATGTCCTTCATCTCAAACTCTCTTGCAATATCCTCTTTGCAAGAAATTATGAGCTACTCATCACTTGTCAAAATAATATCATAAACATAAATTACAATTATCAAAAGCTTACCATCAACCACAATCTGGTATAGGTTCGCATTTGCTTCACTCTTCGTGAAGCCCAACCCAGTGAAATAGCTATCAATCCTGGTGTACCAAGCATGATTAGCTTGCTTCAACCCATACAATGCTCTCTTGAGTCTACACAGATGCAGCTCATTGTCAAAGGTCTCAAAACCTTTTGGCTACTCTCTATACACTTCTTCCTCAATAACTCCATTGAGAAACACTGTTTTCACATCCATCTAATGTATCTTCCACCCCATCTACTCTGAGAGTGCAAGGATAGATCTAATCGATGAGTACCTCGCAACTGGTGTGAAAGGCTCCTCATAGTCAATCCCCTCAACTTGTGAGAATCTCGGGCTACAAATATAGCCTTGTACTTCTCCACACTCCAATATGTTTCTTGCTTCACTTTATAGATCCATCTAGGTCCAACCACTGATTTTCCGACTGGTCTTGGGACAAATTCCCATGCACTGTTCTTGACGATGGAGTCATACTCCTCAACCATGGTGTCAACCCAAATTGGTTGCTACATTGCTTCCTCAAAAGAGGATGGTTCTGTCACAATACACTTGCTCATAAGATCCATGTATCTAGTAAACATGTATGGAGATTGTCTCTGTCTACGTAGTGAAGTAGGTGCTCCTAAATGTTCTGCCGCATCAATACTCAATCTATTCACTTCCGTGGTGCGCCTTATACCATGTCTAGTGGATGGATTTGCATGACTATTTTCTGCCACTCCATCATCCTCCTCATGTGGTTGCTCCACATCTTGAGGTTCATCCTTCCGAACCAAGAGTTCATCATCTGCATGCAAATCAAGCTCCCTCTCAAGGGACAATCACATGGCTTTATCCTCATCAATTTTATATCATGTCTCACAATCGTCATCTTGATATTTGAAAATACACCCAATATTCATGGGGAGAATCAATGTACCCCACAAATATCCCATTCTCAGCTGTTGGTTCTAGCTTGTTCCTGGAATCTTTGGTCACATGGAAATAGACAAATGAGGAAAAAATTTTAAAATATGAAACATCATATTTCTTACCAGAAAATCCCTCCTCTAGTGTACTCATGCCAAGTATCCGATGAGGACTAAGGCTCTATACAAATACTGCTATGTTGCATGCCTATGCCCACATATGCAACGGTAGGCCTTGATCATGCAACATCGCTCATGCCGCACCCACAATTATTCTATTATTTCTTTCTGCAACCCCATTCTGTTGTGGGTTATGAGGCACAATCAACTCTCTCTGGATTCCTTCTTTGCTACACAAGTTCTTGAATTCGTTGGAGTTGTACTCACGACCATTGTCGCTCCTCAGAGCCTTCACATGCTTCCCTGTATCTTTCTCCACCAGCGCTTTGAAAACACAAAATTTTGAGAATGTCTGATCTTTCTTCTTCATGAAGTAGATCCAACACTTTCTAGAAAAATCATCAACAAATATCACATAATACCTGTGCTTTGTTGTCAAAGTTGTAGAGAATGGTCCTCACACGTCTGAGTGAACTCTCTCAAGGATTCTAGCTGCTCAGTTCTCCTTCTCGTGAAAAGCAACCTTTGCATACTTCCCCATGGTAAATCCCTTGCATGTTTCTATCTGTGCAAAGGCACCTTTTGGAAGCCTTGTAGAAATCTGCTACACGACCTTCAAAGCTCCATGGTGGAGATGGCCCAATCTCCTATGCCATAACTCACCCTCATCCCGGCTCACCACTTTGTCTGATTTACCCATCAATGCTGCGCAGCCATCTACATCAATTTTGTAGAGATTCTTCACACAAATTCGATTCTTTTTGGATTTTCCTATGCCTTTGTGATGGAGGAATGCTTTCCCTTCATTGAAAACCACATCATAACCTCTATCCTCCAACATAGCAATTGAAACTAAATTCTTTTTCAAACCTAGTACATGCATGACATCTTTTAATAATAAGGGTTTACCTAACTATCTCTGGAAGGTAACTGTACCAATCTCGGTAGCGTTGTACCTCCTGTCATCACCCATTTTGATATGCATCTGGAGATCCTTCTCCTCCAAGCTATTGAAAAGTTCTTTGTCTCCTGTCATGTGCAAAGATATACCACTATCCAAGTACCAAACTGATCCCATCACACTAGACACCATGCATGCGATGATCAAGAAGTCCAACTCAAATTCAGAGGAAAAAGCCTCACCAGCTGCAGATCCTAAAGCCTTATTATTCTTATTCTTCTGTGGAAAATTAGTGGCATAATGTCCATGCTCATGATAGTGAAAACACTTCACTCTAGACATGTCATGCTTCTTGCCTTCCTTTTTGGTCTCATATTTGGAATAGGATTTCTTTCCCTTCCCCTTCTTTGTCTTACTATCCAAGGCACAATTTAACTCATCTCTCCCTCCCATTGACAGAGTCCTGATAACTATGCCAACTCATGGGAAGGTCTAGAAGAGCTAGGTTCACCAAGTCATCATCCGCTACAGTAATTTCGACACTCCCAAACTCATCTCGATATTGGACAAACTTGGTCAAATATTTCGGAATAGTGTTGCCTTTCTCCATTTTGATTTTCCTGAGTTTGTCCTTCAGTGCCCATTTTCTGTGGTCACTGCTACTCTGAAACAGATCTATCAAATCCTTCCACATTTCATATGGAGTCGCTTTTCCATGGAGACTTGAGACAATGTGGTCTCGTACTCCCTCTAATAATATCATCCTTGCCTTTGCAACCTTCTTTTTCCAAGCATCAAGAAGAGTCGCATCTACTGCTGCGGGCTTGGGAATGTCATTATCAATGAATTCTTTCAACTTGTTTACCTCCAGAACTACCCCCATATTGTCTTTACACTCAATATAATTGGAACTGCCCTCGAGTACATATTCCAATATCAAGCCATTGAAAGCCATCTTGATCCGCTTTTCGCACCAAAGAATATTTCTGCAAATTTGAATGTTATTCAACACAAACCCAATTTCTTCTCAGCTATAGTGATTTCTTGCACTCTGATACCATGTAGGAATTATAAAAACAATATGTATACCAATGGATTAAATTCGATCATGTGATATTCTAAAGCAATATACTGAATCCTTCTACAAATTAATTGCGGAAAATAAACACGATCGCCAATCACAACAGGTAAAGAAATAAGAAAATCAAACCACAACACAGATATTTTACTGGGGAAATATTACTGCTCAAAACCCCTCTATCTTATATTGTATATTAACCTTGGAATCATGAAACAATTACAATTCACTCTTCTCACAAGAGTCTCATGCACTCTCAGAACTGTCTCACACTGATCCAGACAAAATCGACCAACACTCAGCCAATTTTCAGCCTCTGCTCAGCCTGCCTTGCTTGCGTAATTCATGTGGAATATAATACCTATTCTTTAGGAAATTTAGCCTTCCAAAACTATGCAATGCTCACGGGAAATCCTATGGTTTTTTTACTGCATGTGGGAAAATTAATAATAATAAAACTGATAGTTAACATCCCTTTAACCTTTGTCTCAACTCGGTCTCCACTAGAACTGACATGCATGTAGCTATTAATAGTAAATCATCAGTTACATCACAGATCATTGCCTGTGAATTAAATCTAATTTAATTCATTTGACCTCTCACTAGTGAAAAAAATAGTTACAACTAGCTAAACTGATTTTAACTCAATTAATTGAGTTAACTGATTTCTCATGCATTAAACTAATGCACTAACTGCAACTTGGACTCAATAACTAATAGAATCACTCTGCATGCCTCACCAACCACCCTCAACTCGAAATTCATGAGCTAACTGATTTTATCACACTTAGTTAACTATTACAAGTGATTATGAGATAAGATTACATTTTATTATCCAATTTAATTAAGGGAAAATTAAATTAGACACACATTTCTTGTTGAATTTTCAACACATCTAAATGCTTCAGTGGAAATGTGTTATTTTCTAGAACTTGAGCAATTTTGAATGACCTGAACCACAAGTTGTCAAACTTACCATGATTTCCATGGTTTTCTCTTCTTACATCCCAACGCAATACCAAATAATTTTCTTGAAATACCTGTTGGTTTTCCCTTTTGTCAATTTTTTTTTTTACTTTAGCTTTGTATTTCTGTGCTTTGTCCATTGGGCATTTCCGGATTTGATAAGCTTCTATAAGTTGCAGCATCCTTCTCTGAATGGGATTTGAATCATCAGTTTCATCTTGTAAAAACTTCATAATAGGAAGGGCCAGCTGTAATGGCATCACATCATCAGTACCATAAACAAGTTGAAAGGGAGAAACTCTATTTGATCTCTTGTTACTCACCCTATCTACCCAAAGAGCATGAACTAGCTGAGTATCCCAATTTATTTTGTTTTCTGGCATCATCTTCTTTATGATTCTTACTATGATTCTTTTCAATGACTCAGCTAACCAATTACCTTGGGGGTAATGAGGTGTAGAATGAGTCAAATCAATGTTATATTTTTGACAAAAATTGTTCATCTTGGAAGATTTAAAAGCCATTGCATTGTCAATCACCAAATTTTGAGGGAACCCAAATCTAGACATAATATTTTCCAATAGAAATTTAATTATTACCGTGTCAGTGGAGTTTCTGGTTCGAATGGCCTCAATCCACTTGGTGAAATAGTTCGTGGCTATAAGAATCTACATGTGTTGTCCTGATGATGGCAGATGAATCTCATTAATGAAGTCTAGCCCCCACTACTGGAAAGGAGCATATGCTGAAATTGGAATGAGAGGTAGTGGAAGCAGCTTTTTCTTACCAGAAAACTTTTTACACTTAGTGCAAGCCCTGAATTTAGCAAAAACATTAGAGAAAAGAGTTCGCAAATAATAGCCAACTCTTAAAATTTTATTTGCGGTAGCTTTCCAGTATAAATGTCCACCACACACCCCTGCATGTATCTTTGACATAAATTTCTATGACTCAGCTTCATCTACACATATCAACAAAACTCCTATAGGGTCTTTCCAATAAATATGATTTTCCATTATGCAATACTCAAAAACCTTCAGTTTAAAATCCCTTCTATTTGATTTTTCCATTTCTGAAGGATAACTGAGATTTAATAAAAAGTACACTATTTCCTTATACCAACTGGAATAAAAGATTTCAGGATAATCAAATATACCTTCTTTATCTGTTTCTTTAGCTACCTCCATGTTCAGATTTAGAGCTTTGCAATTTGATTATGCCTGAGCTAATCCCTGTCCCTTTATCAACTTAGTAGGTCTGATTTCAATGTCAAAATCCAGAATCTTTGTTAACCATCTTCCCCTCCTGCCATTTGGATCTGGATGCAACAATACATCCTTGACAACAATATTTGGCACAAAAGAAATGACTTTTGAATGCATAATATAAACTCGAAAAGTATTCAAAGCCTTTACCAATGCATTTTCCTGTTTTTCAATCAAGTTGTACTTTAAATCAACATCTCTTAGTGCACGGTTGAAAAAATAAATTAGCTGCTCCAAGCCTTCCTTTTTCTTTTCAAGTAAAATTTCTACAATATTTTCCTCATAAGCATATGAAAAAGTCAGAAAATCCTTCTCAAAATCAGGGCTGATTAACTCTAGGGCCTCAGTCAAGGCATATTTGATTGCTAAAAAGGAGTTTTTTTAATTCATTTTGCCATCTGAACTCTACATCTTTCTTCAACAAGACGTTTATATGTTTAATTAGTTATGAAAAATTTAGAACAAAATGCCTCAAAAAATTAATTTTACCCAAAAATGACAATGTTATAACTCCACCAGATTCCCAAGGTTGAAGAAGGAATCCCAACAGAGGTAACCACATACCAAACTTTTGGATTGGTAGCTAGCCCTACAAAACCAGAGAGAGCTCTCTTCACAAGGTTACAACCAAGAGGGCTGGAGGAATTATGGTTTTTAGGATAGATATGAGTGCAGGGGTTGTTTTTATTTGATTGGGTTGAGTTTCACTGGATGAAGATATTAGGTCAAGGGAGCTAGGTCAGGGAAAATGAGATAGGGTTGCAGAGATTCAATGGGGAAAGTTAGGCATAAGGCTTACAACTTTAGAGTTGATTGTGATGAGATGGTTTTAAGACTGATGAGAAGCTAGGAAGAGCATGGGAGATGTATTCTTCCTAAACATAGGAAAATGGACAAATTATGATATATTTTCCTAAACAGAGCATGAACAAGCATGTGTTCTGCCTATAAACTTGAAAGAAATCATACAATAGAGATGTAATGAACATGAAAACAACACGTTCTAACATATGAAACTGAAGGAAAAAAAATGATAAACATCATATCACATGTATCCCAAAAAATAGCTACAAATCTTCTTTATTAACTAGCCAAAGCTAAGTACAATTGTTCCTTGATCAATAAGCTAACAGCCAAACTAATTCCAACCCTTGCTAAGAGTGAAGAAAGAGACTAAATAGACATCAAAACTACCTTCAATCATCCTCAGGGGTCGAGTCCATGACGTGAGGAAGAGATCCACAAAATACTGAACGGAAAGTTGGAGTGTAGGATGGCCCAAGTGACTCATTCCTAATTACATTCAACTGATTCATTATGACTCAATGATGACTTTTACCCAATGAATCTACCCCTAGGTAACTAATCCCAAAAATAATTACATTTACCATCATTAATTACATAAGTAGAAACATGATTTCTTGAAGAAGAGTCAAAATTTCAGAAAAACTGGGAAAAAATCAGCTAATTGGTCATTTTGCACCATGCACTATGCATTTGTGCCCTGGCAGTGTCATTTGCGCCCTCCATGTTCCGAGCCACTTTTTACTAACATATAGGTGTCCAAATCAGGCCCAAGATGGCTTGTTGGAAAGCCCTGCCTGTCCTCGTTCAAAATATGCCTCAAGTTTAAAAAATTAAGGTCATGTAATGCCTCAAAAAGTCATTATCCCAAGACTGGTATTTGTGCAATGCCTAGGTCAAAATAGGGGTAGAGATGTGATTTTTTGGTGGTTTTTTTTAGATTTCACCTATCAAAACTGCAAACCAAGGCTAGAAACATGGTTTTATGAGATGTATTCATCATTAGGAATCCAATGGTACCTTTATTTCCTTAAAAAATCTCCTCAATAATTTGCATAGCGCCTAGAGTGCTACACAAATGACGAAATTTCTGCTAAATGCATGTTCAAAAAATTCTTAAAATCACTGATTTTGCAAGAAATTTTTGGAGGCCTTCCCGGTGTCCAAATTGGGCCCAGGATAGCTAGTTGGAAATCTTATCTTATCTAATTTATATATATGACTAAATTTTCCAAAATTAAGTTCATTTTCTCCCTCAGAAATTCATTCTCCCGAGACTGGTATTTGCGTAGTGCCTAGGTCAAAACAGGGGTAGAAAGGTGATTTTTTGGTGGTTTTTTGAGCTTTACACCTATGAAAACTGCAAACCAAGGCTTGAAACATGGTTTTCTAGAGTGAATTGGTCTTTAGGAATCAAATTGTACCTTTCTTTCCCTCAAAAATTTCCCCAATGATTTGTGTAGCGCTTATGGCATTGCGCAAATGACCAAATTTCTGCTAAATGTCTATAAAAAAAACTCAAAAAATCACTGATTTTGCAGGAAACTTTTGAAGGCCTTCCTAGTGTAAAAAATGAGCCCCGGATAGCACGTTGGAAATATTATCTTGTATAATTTTTTGATCTGCCTTGATTTTCCAAAATTAAGGTCATTTTCCCCCTCAAAACTTCACTCTCCCAAGACTGCTATTTGCGCCCTCACAGAAAGATTTGTGCAATGCCTTTTTGCATACCACTTTTGGAGGCCTTTCTGGTGTCCAAATTGGGCCTATGATAGCTCGTTGGAAATATTATCCTATATAATGTCCAAATATGCCTTTATTTTGTAGAATGGACTTGATTTGACCTTTCAAAATGTTATTCTCCCAAGGTCACTCCAGAAGTGAAAAAAACCTCTTATAGTAACTGTAATTTTGATAGTTCTTCAAAAAAATGACACCTGTGTAAAAACAGAAGTAATTTTTTCTTCCTTAGCCTATTATGGGATAAAACCTCTCTCACTTTTGTCAAATTCATCTCTGTTTGGTCAAAAAAACAGTTTGAAGAAAACCCAGCCCTATGTTTGGCAAATGATTTGTCCCTTGGAATGACTTCTTGAAAAATAGTGGGGACATGATGTTTATGAGCTTAAATGACTTCATGCTTTCTTATATGACCTCCCTTATGCTTCCTTGGCTCATATGTCTTTGATTCCATAGCAAACCCTAGCTCAATGGGAGAGGAAATTAGGGTTTGGGGTAGACAAAACAGGGGATTTAGGACTAGCTTGAAGAGGGAGGGGAATGAAGGGGTTGTGGGCTGTCTAAATTCTTAGGGAAATTTGGAGGGATATGGATAGATTTTGAAGAGTATGGTAAAGTGGAATTTCAAGGATTTAGTGAGGGGAAGGGGTCAAAAAGGGAAAAACACAAGCATAGTCTAGAAAAATGTCAAATTGTAGCACTAGGCTAGGGCTTGTGGAAAAGTGATGTTTTTGAGGGATAGGAGTGATGGGAAGTGTTTAGGAAGGTATATTAAGGATAGGGGAATGTGTAAAAACATCATGATACAAGTATTTTTGATGATTTAACCATGGAAGTCATGAAACCAAGAAAAATGCCCTCAAAACCCTAGGAGAGGGAAATGAGCTTTCTAAGTACAACTGAGAGACAAATATGGTATACACAAAGCCACTTACTTGGAAATGATAGTTTGGAAACTGAAATTTTTGAATACCTTTGACTATTATTACTCCTTTAAAAGATGAATTTGATGGTCAAATAACTAATTTTCATGATTTTGACCCTATGACCTAATAATGGCACAACATGGAAGAATGAGTTGAATGCCGACCATGATGACTATGGGACTCTTTCAAAAATTAATGACCTTCCCATGATGATTTCCATTGACCATGGAGGTGAAAGGAGTAGTAATGATCTCAATATCCTAATGAGTGACCAAAGTTTTGCATGGCCTAGTGGAATGATAAAAAATTTCTGAATGAAACCCTAATATGAATATGAAAAGAGTGATTTTTATCACTGATGGTAGAATGCAAATTATGACACTAACATCGAAATTATTGGGGATGGTAGCTCCTTGGAGGTTTCAATAACACCGTAGACCAACTGCCTAACCATTGGGCCAATACGGTAAAAAACAACTCAAACTGAAATGCAGGACTAAACACTGACAACTCAATGACACAAACTGATTGAAAATAAAAAAACTTAATAAACTTATTGATAGCAGCATATCAATGAGACTTTAGGGCTTAAAATCTTGATGACAAACACTTGTATGTTTTGAAAGCATATGTACAATCAGGTGATATCAAAATGCTAATGTAACCAAGCAAGAAAATGCCTCCTTGATTGATTCTCGCAATCAGATTATCTGGACAAAAATAAATATTTACAATTTGGCAGCCAAAAACATAGTTGACAATAATCTCCATCATCATGGAATACTGAAATAATTACCTTCACTGCTGACTGCAATAAACTTGCTACTGGATCTTGAAAAACATAAAAATTTACCTCTCGCTGATCTAGAAGAAACAAGGTACCTTTTTCTCTTGAATCTAATCTCTCTTCATATTGTACCTCAGCAAGAATGTGTTCCTGGACTTCAAAAAATTCTGAACAAGTAGGTGAGAAAATTTCTTCTTGAAATAAATATTCTAAACATGAAACATGAGAAGAAAAATATGAATGACAGTCCTCAATGCCCTGGTCCTCTGCAATTTTAATACATTGTTGATCATCTTCATATGACATGGCAACCATATTGTCATGTTTCTTATCACACTCATCAGTCATAAGAGGGAAAACTTCAGATTGTTCATGAAATTCAAAACTTGCATTCCTAGCATTTACCACATAATAATCCAAAGAAGATTTTTCACTTACTTGAACAAATATCTCATCTTGTTTTTCAGAAAAGGATTGGATTACCTCCTCCTCAAGACTTTTTTCTGATGGGATGAGAACACTTAGGCCAATAACTCCGCTTTCTTCATTCGAGATGATCTGAACAATAGAGCTATCCTTCATGAGATCTAGAACAACATACTCTTCGTCATCACAATCTAAAATTGGAAGTTGATTTTCTTGCATACCATTTTCTACTGCAAGCCTATTTGAAAGAAGACCTTGTCTTCCATCATTTTCAACTGTACAAATATCTTTAGCCTGCTGCAAAATTTCCTGAGAATTTTAATAAGTATCCCTATGTTTTCTTTATGTTTCTAAAATGGATTTTCATATAGGGCTTCCATGATCTCATCGTTCATGAATTCATCATCTCCATAAACTTTCTCAAGATTTTCAATAAAACTATCAACATGTTTACAATAGTTCTAAACTAATATTAAAGATGGACAAGATTCTTTATACCTTTCAAAGAACATGGTATGAAATTCCTTTAAATAATAAATACAAGCAGGAGGCAAAGTTTCATACCAAGATCGAGCTTCACCTTCCAGAGTGGCCATGACTATCTTCATCAAGCAGTCTTCAGGAAAATGAATATTTAATCTACGCACATGCACGTGAAATCTCACCAGATGAATAGCAGAATCATTACCTTTCACATCCTTGAACTTCAGAAGATATTTCATCCAATCAACCCGAGGTATGCGATTCGGAAAAACCTGGTATGTGATCTTGGCTCATGGGAGAATATCTTCGAGCGATTGAATCCATTCTGATAACAATGAAGTCACCAAGAATTTCTTCAGTCTATCGGTTCTTGAAGAGTGGAGTTGCCATGAGAATTATGAACCTTGGGATGCTTCAATAGTGGAGTCACCAGGTGAATGATGTACAACCTTGGTATCTCTCCAACTATTGTTCACCATCAACAATTAGATCTAAAATTTGTTGTTATTTCCCAGGAAAGATTTAATCTTTCGTTCCTCGGCAACGGCGCCAGAATGTTATCACTCCTCCAGATTCCCAAGGCTGAAGAAGGAATCCCAACAGAGGTAACCAAATACCAAACTTGGCTTGGTCGCTAGCCCTACCAAACCAGAGAGGGCTCTCTCCATAATGTCACAACCAAGAGGGTTGGAGGAATTAGGGTTTTTAGGCTAGATATGAGTGCAGGAGTTTTTTTGATTTGATTGGGTTGGGTTTCACTGGATGAAGATATTAGATCAAGGGAGCTAGGTCAGGGAAAATGAGATAGGGTTGCATAGATTAAATGGGGCAAGGTATGCATAAGGAGTACCACTTTAGATATAATTTTGATGAGATGGTTTTAATACTGATGAGAATATAGGAAGATCATGGGATATGTATTCTTCCTAAACAAAGGAAAATGGATAAATTATGATATCTTTCCCTAAATAGAGCATGAGCAAGCATGTGTTCTGCCTATCAACTTGAAATAAATCATACAATAGAGATGTAATGAACATGAAAACAAAACATTCTAACATATGAAACTAAAGGAAAAACAATGATAAATATCATACCACATGTATCCCAAAAAATAGCTGCAACTCTTCTTTATTAACTAGCCAAAACTAAGTACAATATTTCCTTGATCAATAAGCTAACATCCAAACTGATTCCAACCCTGGCTAAGGGTGAAGAAAGAGACTAAATAGACATCAAAACCACCTTCACTCATCCCCAGGGGTCGAATCCATGAGGTGAGGAAGATATCCACAAAATACTAAACTGAAAACTGGAGTATAGGATGGTCCAAGTGACTCATTCCTAATTACATTCAACTGATTCATTATGAATCAATGATGAATTTTACCCAATGAAACTACTCCTAGGTAACTAATCCCAAACATAATTACATTTACTATTAGTAATTACATAAGTAGAAACATTATTTGTTGAAGAAGAGTCAAAATTTCAGATAAACTTGAAAAAAATTAGCTAATTGGTCATTTGTGCCCTCCATTGTGCATTTGCGCCCTCGTAGTGTCATTTTCACCTTCCATGTTCAGGGCCACTTTTAACTGACCTACAATTGTCCAAATCAGGCCCAAGATGGCTAGTTGGAAGGCCATGCCTGTACTCTTTCTAAATATGCCTCAAGTTTAGAAAATGAAGGTCATTTTCCTCCTCAAAAATTAATTCTCCCAAGAGTGGTATTTGCGCAGCGCCTAGGTCAAAACAGGGGCATAAAGGTGATGTTTGGGTGGTTTTTTGAGGATTTCACCTATGAAAATTGCAAACCAAGGCTAGAAACATGGTTTTCTAAGATGCATTGGTAATTAGGAATCCAATGGTACCTTTATTTCCCTCAAAAAGTGCCCCAATCATTTGCGTAACACTAAGGGCACTGCGCAAATGACCAAATTTTTGCTAAATGCCTATTCAAAATACTCAAAAAATCACTTATTATGCAGGAAACGTTTGGAAGCCTTCCCTATGTCCAAATTGGGCCCAGGATAGCTCATTGGAAAGATTATCCTGTCTAATTTCCATATCTACCTTCATTTTCTGAGATGAATTTAATTTTATCCCTCAAAAGGTCATTCTCCCAAGACTGGTATTTGTGAAACACCTAGGTCAAAACAGGGGTGAAGAGGAGATTGTTTGGTGGTTTTTTTCACTTTTCACCTATCAAAACTGAAAACCAAGGCTAGAAACATGGTTTTCTCGAGTGAATTGGTATTTAAGAATAAAATGGTACCTTTATTTCCATCAAAAAGTTCCCCAATCATTTGCGTAGCACCTAGGGTGCTGTGAAAATGACCAAATTTCTGCTAAATGTCTATCAAAAATCTTAGAAAATCAGTGATTTTGTAGGAAACTTTTGAAGGCCTTCCCTATGTCCAAACTAGGCCTCGGATAGAGCGTTGGAAAGATTATCTTGTCTACTCTCCATATATGCCTTCATTTTCCAAAATGAAGGTCATTTCCCCCTCAAAACTTCATTCTCCCAGGATTTCTATTTGGGCCCTCTCTTAGGCATTTGGGCCTTCACAGAAGGATTTGAGAAGTGCCTTTTTGCAGACCACTTTCGGAGGCCTTCCTGATGTCGAAATTGGGCCTAGGATAGTTTTTTGAAAATTTATCTTGTCTAATTTCCAAATATTCCTTTATTTTGTACAATGGACTTGATTTGACCTGTCAATGGAGAGGGAAATGAGCTTTCCAAGTACAACTGAGAGACAAATATGATAAACACAAAGCCACTTACTTGGAAATGATAGTTTAGAAAATAAATTTGTTGAATACCTTTGAAAGATGAATTTGATGGTCAAATGACCAATTTTCATGACTTTGACCCTATGACCTAATAATGGAACAACATTGAAGAATGAGTTGAATGATGATTGCTACAGGGCAAATGACCTCCTCATCAGCTCAGAGGAGAAGGTAACATGGAAGGAAGAAAATGACCCAGACAAGACCCATTTTTGCCAAGGTAACGCACCCCCAGAGAGAGCTAAGTAGAGTTATAATGCACCCTATCCATGCAAAGGGAGCGTTAGTGCCTAAGGTAACGCTATGTCTTGCCTAAGGGGCAATGTTATATGTGTTTGAATGTGAAAAGGGAAATATCTCGCGGAAATTGACTGGAATTTCCAGCATTTTCTCAGATAGAGTCAGTTAAAAAATAGAAACTTATGGTATAAACCATTTATTAGATATTTCTAAACCAAAATGAACTCCTATGGAAGGAAAAAGAAAATAAAATCTAGGAAACATCAAGATCTTTCCCGATTTGAACTGGTTGAAAGGATTGGCAAGGTTTGTCCTCTCCATTTCCTATAAATTGGAGGTTTGGGCTCTTGGTCAAGGGTCGAAGGTTCAATCATATGTAGAGCATAATTTTAGTGTTGAGTGTGAGGCTTAAAGATTGGTAAGGTCCATTGAGGACTATTAGCCCAAGCATCATTATGCTCAAAGATAGAGAAAGAGAGAGAGGAATTGGGAGACAGAGGAGGGCTTGGTACAACCAATGGTTGTAATCCTCCTTCTTATAAATCAATAGAACTCTATATGTTTTGTCCATTTGATGTTTTAGTGTCACATTTGTTGTTCATTTGTCTATGAAGCATGATATACATGTCTTATATTTTCATAGCTAAATGTCGATTATATACTTGTCTAATTGCTAGTTAGAGATACCATTATGAAGATTACATGGGTGCTTTGTTTGGTTGCATGATATAGATCTGGAGCCGGTGAGGAAGGACTTCTACCATGCTACTTAGCACTCTCCATAGGATCTGTTGTCCACAAATAGGTAATCCTTCAATATCTCACTTTATCTTTGTAACTTTATAGCTAATCTGATAGCCTGCCTCGGGTACTAAAAAGCCCTAGATGGATATCTATCAACTACCACCCAAGCATTTAAACCCTTAGCAGAAATGGTGACTCCACTAGGGACTTGATCGCAAGTTTCTAGATTTTTCCTTAGCCTTTGGCTCTTTCCCTCTGCTCACATACCCTTCTGATCAGCTTGCATGCTCTGTAATCATCTCAGTAGCTCACAGAGTCCAGAATAGACCTTGCCTAGCCATTTGTAATTTACCTTGAGTAACGCTCCCTATGAGAGTGTTTCAATGCGTTATAATGCTACTTATGCTTAGATACAATTTGTTAGTCCTATCATTAACAATCTATAGCCTCTACTTGCCAGCGTTACCCAGCCAAAATCTGTTGTTTACACCCCTGTTGTGTTTCCATTTGGCTGTGGAGTTATTGGCTTCCAAATTAGCTTCTTTTCTTGGATCTGTGTGCTTGATTACTAGATAGCATGTTTAGTTTTCTTGTTTAAAAATTTAGTGTTAGTAGCATCTACTTTTTGAATATTTTTTTTTTGTTTTAAGTTTCCTGAACATAGCTGAATTCATTTTGAAAAAAATTGGTTAAAAATCTGTTAGAGAGGATAGATAGATGTCTGAGTCTTTTAAGGTTGAACTGTGTTATTTGAATGTTTGGTGCATGGATGTTTGAAATATCTCTCCCTATAGAATAAACTCTTCATTGAAATTGAATATTTAGAGCATTTATTTGCATGGTTTTGAGTTAGAGTCTCATTACATTTCATACGTCCACTCCCTCTCCG
The DNA here is from genome assembly GCA_034641835.2 of Pinus albicaulis. Classification (NCBI taxonomy): domain Eukaryota; kingdom Viridiplantae; phylum Streptophyta; class Pinopsida; order Pinales; family Pinaceae; genus Pinus; species Pinus albicaulis. The sequence continues at coordinate 369,611,039 of CM076578.1, read as the reverse complement.
CAAGACTAATAATCAAGTACACTAAGAATCAAGCGATAATAAAATTAATCATATAACTTTTTCTGAGCTCACACCGACAGTAGTTCGGACTAGGATCTTGGGGTAGGAAAAGTGAGAAAATCACCCAAGATCACAAAACTTGAAACTAGAGTCATTAAAAAGTGAAATCCTGCTGCACTCATACTGTTGGGACCACTCCACTACTACTGGAGTTAAGCGCGAGACAACACTAGGGTGCATGAGAAGGTAGTTCGCCTTTGAATTGCATTTAGTGGGAATGTTATATATTGGGGTTCCCCTCGGGGATGTTGAAACTAGATCGAGGATCTAGGTGTTCTACCCATATAACGTGCTATCTACGACCGTGACCCCCCTGACAGTGTCAATGATTTGAGGTATCTTTAGTTGCCAGAATTTTTAGGGACTTACACAAAGTGACTAGGGCGGGTTGCCCTAGTACTTAAAATAGACAGACCTACCCTGTCTTCGGTCTTTGGGAGGGTACTTGTCTTCACGAGAGTGCTTACACCTATTGTTTGAGGTTCGGGTGAAGCTATAGAGTAACCGTAACTGTATGTTTGACCGACTCTCTCTGTATTCTATTGTGATACTGGGTTTCATCTCCAGCAAATGGTAGTACTCAAACAAGGTCATACCCCTTTTGGTTGCTTGATTGATTTATTTTAGAAGACCTTTTTTTATTTTTTATTTTTTTAGGTATGTGGTTACTATCACTGAGACTTTATAATACATCACAATGATAAATTTAATAAAATTATACAGGTCACTGTGGCATCCTTCGACCCTCTTTGTCTTTCTAGATGACAACAAGGTCTCCCTCTGTTAACACCAGGGGAGGAGTCGAGCCTCGTTGAGCTAGTGCCTTCTTCGGAAGAGCAGTCTCTAGTGACAACCCCTGACTTTCATATAGCTCCCTATCATGCAAAGTTTCCAGAGGATCCTTTTACAGAAGGAGTCGTACCTCCTTACAATCCTCCTCTCACTGACCCATCAGGGCCATTGTTATCTCAGGCTACACCAGGCCAAGTTATGTCTTCGGATGCACTTACATCCATTTCACAATCGGTGCCCATGGGGTCTATTAGTATGAATCTTAATTCCAAGCGTACGAAAAAAGACCACTGTAGTTGCGCATAACCAACATCCCTAATAGCAGAAATGGCTGCTAATATCTTCAGATCTGTAGTTAGGTGATCAAGATGAATACTGCAAAAATCTAGATCTACACATTAGAAGACATTAAATAGTAGAAAAGATAATATTTAATCCATGAATCCAATAGATAAGACAAGAATATATCAAATAAATATTGTATTTATGGCACCTGGGAGGAAAACACAAGAGGGTGTTCCCTATTCTCCTCAATGGGATGGGTTCTTGTAAGTCCTCAGCACTTCAGAATTAGAATTTCTCTCTCTTGATGGTGTAGAAAACCCAAACAAAAATGGAAAAGTATGGCTATGACTGTGGGTCAATAGCCAGACCAAGAGTTGAGATCCAGAGTGATCTTTAGGCAACATAAGGTGACAAATGAATGGGAAAACCCTTCTATTTATAACAAAATATTGAGTTAGTCTAGAGATTGGTGCATAGTTAAAATATTATTAACCAAATCTAGATCCAACTTTTATGGAATATTTTATTATATTTGTTGAAGGGAAAAGGAATTTGACTTGAGTAAAATCCCCTTATTTGTAAATAATAAATAAATAAATGATTTATTTATCATTTTAAGGATGTGTTTAAGTAATAATAAATAAATAAATAATTTATTTATCATTTTAAGGATATGGTTGAGTAATAATCAAACAAATAATGATTTATTTAATTATTTAAGGGTGAATTAGTCATATTTAACAAAGAATATTATTTAAATAAGATTTAAATAATTATTCTTTAGGAAATAATAAGATAAATAATGATTTATCTAATTAATTTCTTTGTTTTAGGTTAAATATGAACCAGAAATATTAATTAAACTATTGTTTAACTAATTATTCCTTGAGGAAAATCAAACAAATCTATATTTATTTAATATTTCCTTATGGGGTTTCCTATTTAGACCATAAACAACTTAATAAAGGTGATTTACTAAGTTATTTTCATAGTGAAAGAAATTTTACCTGGAGTAAAATTGGTCTTACATGGTGTACTTGGGTCCATCTAATGATAATATGTTAGATAACCAAAAAATGGCATAATAGATTGCCCCCTAGCATGCAAGCGTTAGGAGCTAATCATATGACCGAAGTACATTGTAAGAACTCAATCGCTAGACATTGAAGGGGAAGTCAAAGAGAGAGAAGTATAAGGTAAACTAAAGTGCTGAAAGAACTAGACCCTGAGGATGTGACTTGCAGGTGCGACAAGCCGCTTTGATGAGTGAGTACCTGCTATAGGTGGTGAGGGAGGCATACCTATGCCCACCGAGGCAATAGTACAAACAATAAGGCGTCCATAAAACCACGGGACGGAATAATATAGGATATGCTGGCATAAACATGAGACAGATAAATAACATGATAATGAATCCCACGTACATATTGTGCTTGGGATAACAGCCAGGAATTTTACAATAATAGCTGAGTACATGAGATATAAATTCAACCCAGATGCCCCTGAACATAAGAAAGGGCTCTGAAAATCTGACTGATACAAGCAAACAAAACGGTGCTGCAAGCGACTGAGGCCGACATCATCAAATGTATGGAGCTGCATCGAAGGTTGTGTTGAAGAGGTCATCCAAGTGTGTGGGGGGCTACCTGTAGGGCCACCCCCTCATGAGGGTTGAGACATCTCACACACACTCGAGAATCATTGATGTCAGCTACTGTATCACTAAACAATTGAGTATATGGATCTCAATCATGCTGAAAGGAGCTAGAGCTGAGAAATAATCAAGTCAAAGGGAAATAAGGAGTCCCTTTGCCTGATCCGAGGCACTGAACCAGGGTGGAAGCTGGAACCAAGGTACACCGCCCTCTAGACCTGTCTTCTGGAATGAATGAGTTGATGTCGACAGAAGGAGGTCTGCCATAGGTGAGGCAATAAGGGATCCTCAACTAGGGCATGAGAGAAAATAGTAGAGTGACTGACAGACTGACACCAATGATGATGATGAAATTGGGGGGGAATGAGTAGCAAATGGACAACTTCCCTTGTTAGAGCATAAAGGGCATGGATGACCTAGCAGAAACTGACACAACATCATGAGGGATAGGGGACAGTGGGACTGAAGGCCATAATGTGTGACACGAGAGAGGGACCAAGCAATGAATAATGGAGGACTGTGGCGAGATGCAAAGGGACTCGGGATAGACTCCATGAAAGCAATGATGACTCAACTCGGATGCTCTAAACAAGGGTGACTTGATGGTGCTCCACATATGTAAAGGTTCCAATGGGGACCATAAAAGAATGAGTACAATATGGTAACTCACGAAGAAATTCGACATGAGCATGGAGAAGTATGGAGGCAACATGGAGCCCCTGGTACGAGTGTTCCAAGTGAAGAAATTCGATTTGGAGGAAGGGTGAAGTGGCACTTTTTGGGAAAATGTGTCCCAGCGAAGTATAAAATCACTAAAAACTAATAGATACCCATTTGAGGGCTCAGTGAGAGCTTTCTGATGGTGCGGATGGTTTGGTAAACGTAGCTACAGTTGGGTCGCGACGTGCGAAAGAAGAAACAGGGGTTTCTCTTTTAATAAGGAATTTTCCCACCAAATTCATTCATTGGCATGTGGAGCTGTGGTGAATGTGGAGAGGAAAGAAGGCCCTAAATCTTGCAGCGATCGTAGCGGACAAACTGACCATTGGAATCGAGATCTGTCAGTTGCAGGTAAGAGGCCTAACCCCACTATTTCTTTTCAGTGGATTAAAAGTTCAGATTAGGTCCCTAGGGTTCAGGAATAGCCCCCTACTCCTCCTCACAGCCGGGTTGCACTTTTTGGGGCAAAAAGTGCAACCTACGTAGCAGGTTTTGGCCAAAAGAGTGCGATATGTTCCAGGTTTGGGCCTGCAAATTGCGACCTGTCAGGGAGGGGTGTTTCTATGATATTTTTTGGCTGAGCACTGGGTTGTTTTGATGAAAAATAGTCTTTCCTATATATATACTGATAAATATGATGGTTTTGTGCAGGTATGGCAGAATTAGGGATCAACTGGAGAGAGAGACCTGGACGCATTACGATCGAAGATCTGGGAGGATCAGGGTGTCCGCAGTGCTTTGGCCAAGTTTGGGGTTCTGAAGTTTGTGGATAACCCTTTGATGAGAGCTGGGGAGCCCTTATTGGCCTGGACTGTCAGCTATTGGGACCTGGACCATGAGGTCTTTATAGTGTAGGGGCACCGGATCAAGTTGACGGTCCAGGATATATATTTCCTGACTGGTCTCCCACCACTTGGGATGGTAGGGAATACTCAGCCAGTATTACCGTGTGGGCAGAATATCATAGAGTTTGTAGAGTTCCATTGTCGGCCAGGTCTCCAAGTCAAGGGGACTCGGATACCCATCAGGGATTTGGAGAGGTTAGAGACCCGTGCTGTGGCCGTAGCGGTGCTGCAGATCCTGGGCAACCAGGCACTCCATCACATCACGGGGGGGAAAATCATGCTTGTGGAGAGTGTTTTGAGTGGGACCTACTATGGGTGGGCCCAGATGATGCTGTCATCATTAAAATGACATTTTTCATTATTTAAGCGGCAAGTGAACCATGAATGTGCATATGGTATAGTTTTGTGCTCTTTCTTCTTTAAGAATATCCCGACACTTCGACCTCGCATACAGCTCCCAGATGGGGGCTCGAGAGAGCCTAGGATGCACCAGTGGGGGCGACTACTATGCAGAGGAGGAGGTGGAGTAGTTGGATGGGTGTTCCGTCCTGATTTCTTTGATCATTGGGATCAAATGCCGTGTATATAGATGACTATCCCTATAGTGGGATGAGTTATTATGGGGACCCGGATCTGCCACTTCCGCCTGGTCATATATGGGGACTCGATGGTAGGTGAAAAATTGCTAATCTTTTACTTTCATGTAAAGTTTCTAGAATATTGTATGTAGTACTGATTCTTTTGCTTTTGGTATGCAGATACAACACCAGTAAAACCGGCCGGGTACATGGGGCGACCTACAGAATCGGGGGCCGCAGGATCTAGTGGATCAAGGGTGTAGCAAAATGAGGACGCAGTAGCCCTTTTGGAGGACATCCGTCATAGATGTGAGAGGCTTCTGACCAGTGTTTCAGAGCGCGAATGGCAAGACTTAGATGACCAGTACATAGCACCATGTATTGGTTTACCCTCGAAATGGCGAGGGGTCATGCAGCGCATGGCAATGGCTAGACAGGGTATGCGTGATCTATGAGTTGCGGGGTAGAGCCATTGGCTCAGGATCCTCCAGATAGTGATTAGTGTGTAGGGGCATGTGGTGCCCCCAGTTTTGAGTTTTTTGTAACATGCTATGGGCATGCCATATGTATCAAAGTTGATGAACTCTAAAACATTTTATACGACACATACTATGGATATGCATCGTTTTGATATTTTTATGTTATTGTCTTGTGTTAAATGTGTGTTTTAAATTCCAATGCAGAATATGGTTTGCAATGCGATCTACATAGTGATTTTGTGCTCTAGGTACATGACTGAAAGTAATGATTTCAAATTCATGTATCAAAAGCTTCACTCATAAATATCTTATGAAAAGGATAGGATTATACATACGATAGACACCATTCAATTGCATGAAAAGAAGTAGGGAATCTAAACAAACATGAATATGGAGGATGCGATGTGAAAGGGCATCATCTAATAAACCTCGTACTGCATCATATTCAGCCTGATTATTGGTAGCAGTACAAATTCATACACCATTTGAAAGAACAATCACATGCAAGGGGGTAAAAATGGCCCAACCTGCCGAGGCTAGATTCCAAGAGTAGCGACTTGCACCATCAACAAAACCGATATAAGATGTGGATGGTAGATCTATATGAAGGGTGCCAAAAGACAATAAATGGAAGGTTGATGAACAATGCTAGCAACCTGAGTGCAAAGTAGAAATCAAATGCACTCTGTGGGAAGGAGTGATCTGGGTAAGATGTCCACTACTCACATGCTGATGATAAGGTGGAGTGTGGGAGCTACCATAGGTGTAACTTGAGCTGAGGTTATGAAATTCATCATGGGCATGGGGTGTGCTATCCCACTGATGGGAGGGAATGATGAAGTCAGGGGTGGACGTGGCTTCCATGATGTCATCATCACAATAGAAAATGGGGTAACTATAGGAAGGGATACCACCTGACACGGTGAAGCTACCTGACTCATCATCTTGAGAAGAAAGGTTCACATGCGCATCGTAATGGGGGATGACGGAAGAAAAAGTAGATAATGGATCTACTGATGTTGAGCCCAGGGTGATCGCTGAAGGGTTTCAAGCGAAACAACAGGGGAAGATTCGATGAGAGCTTCCACCCAAGGTCTCATGGATGATGAGAGGTAGAGGATGGTGGTCACATGCTCCATCATGTCGACATCAGGGGGGAATGTCAATAGGAGCGAGTAAATCCTCGGTCTGGCCTGCAGCATATTGTGCAAGTACGGGAGAAGCGGATTAGTTATGTTCAATCTCATACTCCCATACTACCTCTAAAGAGGCACAGTAATGCGTAAGGCAGGGACAATGATGAGAGTAATGGCCATGGAGACCACACAAAGCACAAGGGTGTTTGGTGTGAATAGTCTTGGTGTTCTTGGTAGCGGTTGATGAAGAAGCAGAGGTTTCAGGGACCGTAGACTCAGGGAATGCGACATTAACCATGGGCTTGATGCGGGGCAACTCGAGACAAGTATGGGTGGCATAACCGATGAAATCACACAAAGTGTAGGGCTTTGGAGGAAGAGGAGGTGCAGGGTCAGTCGGGGAATCTTTGTCCTTTGGGGCCTTTTTGCGAGCTCTACCCTTCTTACCTGAAGCGGTTGCAATAGGAGGCAGTTCCTATTGAGGTGGTTGAGGCACTGTGACAACGGGAGAAGTTAGGGGAACCGGTTGAATCGGGGTCAAAGAAAGATAAGTTTTAGGTTGGCCTGGTGGGGTAGAGGTTGGAGGATCAAGGTACCAAACACGAATCCCAATGGTCAAGTTAGGAAGAGAGAGGGTGGCCATGACAGGTGCCGTATAGATGCCTGGTGGAGGGACTAGGAATGGTATTTGACCGGAGGGGTAATGGCCAGGTGGGATAGCTCCTAAATGGTTAAGGCCTAGAGGAACCGACCCAGGAGGATAAAGAGGCTCATGAGTACCAGCTGAAGGGCCAGGAGGAGGAGGTCCAAAAGGCTGCATCGAAAGGCTAGGAGATGACTGCGGAGGGCGAGGGGGCTAATGACTAGCCAAGGTGGGCTGCTTGAGAGAAGCCTATGATGCTTGCATCATGCAAACATTTGATGAGCTGGGATCATAGATGGGAGGAGGAATACTAGGGAATGTACCAAGCAAGGAGGAATCCTTGTAGACACCGGGTGAGATACTAGTCAAAGGGTCGACGGTTTTCTTATTGGCCACCGAAGAGATAGTGGACTTAGGGGAGGTCTGAGACTTCGGTTCGTAATACATCAACTGGTCAATGGTGACTATCTTTCCATTATGGGGGAAGGACATCTTCTGGTGGACAGCGGAATGGACAACAGACATCGCATAAGTGTAGCTACGACCCAACAGAATGTTTTAAACTAAGGGGGCGTTTATGACTTCTATGTTAACACAAATTGTCTTGCCTGCAAGAGTAATGGGACAATTGAGAAATAAGCCAATGGGCTTGGAGGCATGGCCATCCCACGCTCAGAGAGTGATCATGGAAGGAGCCAACTCAGGGGATCCGAGTTGTTTCCAAACCGAAGCGGACATCACGCAGGTGGATGCCCCCTCATCAATAATGCATCGGGAAATGTTAAAATTCCAGATCTTGACTGGGATTTGGAAAGCGACGGAAGCAGGGAGAGGAGGATGTTTTGATCAATCGACATCAAAGAAAATCGGTTGATTGTCGGAAGGATCTACAGTGCCCACAGAAGATAGAAGAGCTTTTCATTGTGAAGGGCACGACTGGAGGAGCTCCAGCTGTTGTCACTCCTAGACACAACCTTGAGTTGTGAAAGACTAGTGCCTAGGACATCTTATATAGCAAGGAGCATATGGTTTAACTTGGGAAGGTTTCTCACAAAAAGGCTCTCATGCTATCATGTATAAACAGGAAGGTTTAATTAAGATGGAACCAAAACTCTCAAACTTCAGCACAACGAAAATAGTATTGCAGAGGCAGAGTGTGAATTTTGATAAAAACATATCCAACAATTTTAAGACAGCTATCCGTAAATGGGGCTAGATTCTAAAGTGCTTCACAGAGGTAAATAATCAGATGGTGATTACTGTGTAAGAAAAATGGAAAGGATACTAGCCGTAACAGAGATGAAATCTAGAGATGAATATTAGCATGTACTGGGCTTATATAGTAACAAGAATCCATACATGAAAATAACTTTAAAGATGACATTTCATCACTGCTAATATCGGAATAATTATGGTAGAAGTGAAATATGAAACAACATATCATGCCTGAGCCATATTTAAAGTGCTAGACACGTTTTAGCATGAGTATCGACAATGATAAATTCATACCAAGACATGTGGGCACTCGCATTCCATAACAAGATATAGGAAATGTGAATGTAAACAAAATGAACATTCAAGCTATAAAACATAAGAGATAGAGAGTTACAGATTGTGAAGTAATAAGACCAGAATCCCCAATAAAGATGAAACTCATTATCACTGAAAACTAACGAGCTCTTCAACTTTTATATCAAAATTTCAACAAAAATGCATATAGAGTTCTTTCTTGGTGTGTTCTTCTGAAAATCTGGAACCCTTTTTCCATCTCAATTTGCTGCTTAAATAGAATTTACAAGAACATACGCAGGAAGATATTTTGGGAAAATATCTTCCCCGTGTGCTGGTAAGTAGTTTCGGGTCCTAATCAAAATAAAAAAATTCATGATGAGGGAGAACGCTTCTCATCATTTACAATTAGTCTCATGGCCATTTCAAAACAAAACATTAAAACTGTTCTAACAAATAGTAAATGCAAGAGTGAAATATGAATTCCACTCGGAACTTGAAAGTAGAAAGTAAAAGTAAAACTAAAAGTCCACTAAGGCTGAATCATGAGTTAACCATTTTCACTGGTGTGAAGGAGTTGAGGTCATTGCTGACGCAGGTGGCGGGACGTTTGCTGAGGAGCTGGGTAATAAGCTAGCATATTTTGAGCACCTCTGCCAACTTTCTGCGGTAGGTTCGGGCATAGATGTGAAACCTTATGTTCTAATGTAGGCTTCCGTTAGCTCATCATAGTTTGCTTCAATAGGAATTTTATGCTTAACTTGGTGCAGGAGTGCAAACTCTTTACCAAGGATGGAAACTATAGTTTCTGGTTTTAGCCTAGCAGATTTTTCAGAGGTAATTTTGGTCTGATTCATTGCCTCCTTCAGAATGGCTTCATATGCTGGTAATGGCTGCAGGATAGCGTGAGTGGGCTACCAGCATGATGGGAGTGCTGCAAGTGTTATCTTGGCCCAGTCCACCTCGAATCTTTCTAAGTTGTTTGTTACTTTTTCTAAGACATCCAAGGCCAGACTCCGAGCAACCTCTTTTTCTATTGGTTTTTGGCACTCTAAGGCTTCCATGAACCTGCTCTTAATACACTGTTTGACCACATCCTCTGGCTTTAGTTCTTTTAAGAAGGAGACATACCTTTTATCGTTTTGGACTCTATTGAATGCATCGGTATTTCCTTCGTGAATCTTTCTTCTAAGAAGGGGAACTGCTGACTTCATTTCCTCGATGATGTTTAAGAATGCCCAGCGCATTTTGACTTCTACGATAATCTCCACCCAGATCAGTCACCTGGCTCCCAGGAGGGTAACATTTCCTTTCATGCGACTGGTGAGTTCATTGATGGCCTTTTCGTACTGCGCCTTCTCCTGCTTCCCCTCCTCGATCTCTTTCTGCATAGCATTAATCTTCTTGGCATTTCCAGCGAGGAGGGCCTCCAGCTCACTAATCCTTTGCCGCACTGTCGAGACCTGTTTCTCCAGTGCTTCGGTTGTAGCTAGTGCCATGGTAAGCTTTTCAGACAGTGAACCTGTCCTTGGTAGGGTGGTTGGAGAGAATACGTGTGTATCCCAAGTTATCTGAAATGCATTCATCCTTCCTTGAAGAGCAACCATCTCTCCTGCGATATTTTCTTTCTCCTCTTTCTCCTTTGTAAGAGAATCAGCCAAGTTTTCCTTGTCTTTTTCAGCCTGGGCTAGCTCAGTTGTTTGCACATGATGAGAGCCCGGTATATTTATTTTTCTTTTTAAGGCTGCAACTTGATTCTGGAAATTCTTGATAAGGTGACCCTGGGGGTCTGCTGTACCTTTTTATTTCACTTTTATCACCTCCTGGAGAGTGTGTATATCATTCATGAGGGCACGAGAATTGATCTTTTCCTTTATAAAATTCTCCACTACTTGGCTATGCTTACTCTGCAACTTTCTCTGAGTGATGGTGAGCCACATCACTTCATCCTTAAGCATGTCACCGAAACACTGAAATAAGTTACATTTGTCAATTGCTAGCACCTATGACATGTCAATTGCGATCTCCAACGCCCTGTAGCTGATGGTACCAACATCTAGGTTCACAACGGCCTCAGTCATAGCTATTACTAGTTGCTCAGTCTCCAAATTCATTGCAAAGGACAACCTGCTATGGTTTTTATCAACATACCCCTCTAGTTCTAATCGGTTCTTATCTCTGATTTCTGTATTTCTTGTCCTGCCTTCGCTTGCACCCTGAGAGCTGCTAACTGTAATGGCTCGCGAAACTTCTGAAAAGTCAGAAGAAGTAGTACTGTCTCGAAGCACCTTGATTCCTGCTTTGCCCTTGTCGGGCTTCCCATATGGTATTTCGTCTTAGAGCAACTGTTCATCTCCGATAACCTCTACTTCACTGGTCCCTGTTTTTTGTCTTTTGAAAGGAGGAGAACGCTCTCCCAAAGCACCTGCCTCCTCCACCTGTTCCTTACCAGCTTCTTTGGTCGAAGCGGTATCTTCTTTTTCCCTTGTCGTAGATGAATCGGTCTCCATCTGCGAAAGCAAAGGCCAGTTTTCAAGATTAGCTCGCCATTCGATGAAAGGCCTCGTTTCATGCATATAAGGGGTTGATTTATTCTTCTTCCTTCTGTTAGAAATGATGCCCTTCGGATCATAGGGCCAAGCTATCCCTTGCCTCAAATCCATGCCTTTAAGCAGATCTTCCACCATGGGAAGGGCATGCCTTGAATTAATAACGAACGGGCCAATGGTTGTGGGAAGCTTGAGGATAAACCCCTTTTTTGCAGGGAGGAAGTGAAGTTGGTCAGCTTTCAGGGTCTGCTGGAGGTATTCCAAAGTGTAAATCTGCCAGGCAGGAAAAACTGGCAATTGGTAGGGAGAGACCTCAACTCCATAAACCCAGATTTCAGTGTAGTTATCAAAAATATACCAGTCCCTGGTGCTCTGAGCTTCACTATACTGTAACCATAACCTCAGTTCAGGGAAAACCATAGGCGGAGGAGAGTCATGGATAATAGTATAAGCTATGGGCATGAAATCATTTAGGAACCTTGAGTAGCCCACCTCGTTAGCCAACTGATGCGTTGCGAGACTCCAATCAAAAATTGGTCTTGGCTGGGAATTTCTCTTGTACACCTTATCTAAACCCAAACCCTCAAATTTATCAGCATGCTAGAAGAGGAAAATATAAAATACCATGGAACAAAATGGAAGAGACCCGTGTCTGAGAGCTCCTGGAACTAAGTCTGAATAGTGGAGGCCAGGAAACCAAGAATATCTAAAATGACCCTGGGTTGAGACATTAACCATAAGAAAGAAATGTGTCCCTTGGAGGCTTTCCCAAAACCTCACACACCTAGTAAACCCGCGATAAGAGCAAGGATAGGCTAGATGTCTTCCTTGAATAAGCTCAGGGGCTTTAAGTCTGTGGAGGGGAGGGTTGTTTGAGAGTCGGCTATGGAGGTGATGAAATCGCTCTGTTGCCTCCATGGTAGCTTTGCAAATTGAGGAGTCAGCATTATTTCACTGAAACTGACATAGTTTGAACTGGTAGGAAAACGAAGGGCTTTTCTAATGATTTCGGGGGAGATAGTGAATATTTTTTTCCCCTGAGCTGAGAGGAACATACCTTGATATTCATCATAAGCGTACCGGAGCCAACAGATGAATTCGACCACTGGATATATTGGGGGGGTTATTTGATGATATAGACCAGACAAAACAACCCAAAACCTATCTTTGTTTTCAACATGTTTCCTAAACATTTCAGGCTTGACGCTGCTAATGGGAAATGGGTACTGCAGCTTGCGAATCTTGGCTTGTAAGTCTAAAAAAGGTTTAGGCCCTAGAACAACTTTCGAGTCACAGAATTGAGGGGGTTCTGGCTCGGATTTCTTAGTTGTGACTTTACCCATGACCATCATGCAAACTCAGAACACAACAAAAGGAAACTAGATGGAATGAAAGGGATGGAATACCTGCGATGTAGAGATTTGCTAGGGAAAGCGACACAGGGGTACTGACAACAACCGGACATACTTGGAACTGGGTGCCCACTTTTTCTTATACAGTAGTCGAAAAATCAAGAGTATTATTTTACTACAGTAAAAGACGGAAGACAGCTATATAGGACTAAGGCAGCTCGGGAAAATATGGCAAGGTGAAACAAATAGGGTAGGCGTTGTAAGGATGCTGACAGTGAGACACATGGCACGTAGGGATTGGGTGTTAGACTATTGGTAGGTGAAAACCGTGTGTCAGGTTAAATACCGGTACTGGCCTTGGTACCAGGTGTCCTAAAAACTTACCTTACCTTTATATTGTGGTGACAGCTGAACTCCAAAACCTAGCCCTCGAAAGACGCGAGGTGAATTCTATGATGGCTCTAAAGCCCATGCCCTTTTCTTTGTAAAATGCTCACCTCGTGTCATACACCCTGACATGTCATCAGGATTCCGGGGGGAAGACTCCGCCTTATCTCTTTCTTTTGTGACCCCCCCGGAATGGTGCTGGCAACTTCGTTCACGTGTGGATATAGAGGATGCACGGGCCTACCTTGTGTTTAATTCCTTTGCGCCTTTTACACCATTTGTGTAATTTAGATTAAGGCCTTTGTACATTCCTGCTCCATTGCAAAATGCACTTACCCTCTTTACGCATATGACTCAGCTAAAGTTTATTTCTCCTTTACCGACTTTGGAACTCTTAGCCTTTTAAATGTTGTCGGTTAATTTGCTCCTTATGACCTTTATAAAAATATTAAAGGGTGAATGATATAATCAACATTGGCTCCACTTGGGGACGACACGTTCATCCTTGGACGTGTCGAGAACCTTGCAGACCACCTGTTAACCCTTTTTTGTAGGCACAACTCATCTGCACTTTTATTTTTCTCTTCATGATTCTTCACAACAAACGACATTAAAACAAAGATAGAAGCAGATGACTAATGTACAATATAATACATCAAGCTCTCTTGGCCTGAATCAGAACCGGAAGTAGGGTTTTAGGAACTGACCATTTACAGGGGCGTCAAGTAAATCACCCTGCAAATTTTCTAAGTTGAATGTGTTGTTTCCCCCCTGCTCCACAATATTAAAGGGGCCAAACCACAATGGATCAAATTTACCATGCTTCCCCTTCCCTCCTCTTCGAATATCCCATCTGAGTACTAAATCCCCGACCTACATCTTCTTTTCCTTGGCATGTTGATCAAACAGGTCCTTCATCCTTTCCTGATATTCAGTCAACCTTTGATTTACCTGATTTCGGGTTTCCTCTAATTCTACCAGCTAGTTCATCCTCCTGGTAATATCATTTGGCTCTTCTTGGCTTTCTTGCATAAACCTTGCTACTGGTAAGGCCAATTGTATGGGAAAGACCGCCGCTCTCCCATATACCAATTCATATGGAGACTTTTCTATTGATCTCTTGCTGGTAATCCTATTTTCCCATAAAGCGAACTTTAGCTGAGAGTCCCAATTTTTCTGGTTTTTGTTAATGGCTTTATTCAGTGCTCTCACCAGAGTTTTATTAGAATACTCTACTAAAACATTTCCTTGTGGATAGTAGGTGGTGGAATGTCCTAGTGAAATGTTATATTGCTGACAAAAGCTGACAAACTTAGCGGACTTAAAGGCCTGGGCATTGTCAGTAACTATCTTGGCAGGGCATTCAAATCTGGATATAATGTTCTCGTCCATAAACTTTATCACCACGGTATCTGTTGTGTTCCTTGCAGGTATAGCTTCCACCCATTTGGTGAAATAATCAATGGCAGTTAATATCCATTTGTGTTGTCTGCTTGACGCAGGGTGAATTTCACTAATAAAGTCAATACCCCACTGCTAGAATGGTTCATCTACATGTACAGGGATCATGGGCAGGTGTGCAAACTTCTATCTCTCTACAAATTTTTGGCACTTCTCACAGGCTCTGACCTGAGCAAACACGTCTCCAAAGAGTTTGGGCCAGAAGAAACCAGCTTTCAAAATTTTATGGGTGGTAGCTCTCCAGCTGTAGTGACCTCCACAGATACCTTTATGAAACTTAGCCATTATGTTTTCCACCTCACTCTCTGTAAGGCACAGGAGCAGGATGCTCGAAGGGTCTCGCCAGTACAACCGACCATTAGCCACAACAAACTTTTGTGACTTAAGCCTCAGTGTTCTGTATTTAGCTTTGTCACAACTAGGGGGCATCTAAGAGTCAGAAGATATTCAACGATCTCCTTATACCACAGACTGATGAGATACTTCATATGAGTCTTCTGAGTAGTTTTCTCTATCCCACACCATTCTTCAATATTTTTAGACTCTTCATTCACTATCATAGACATATTTATGCCCAGAGCCTGGCAATTCGATTCGGACAGGATTTTAGCTAATCCCTGTCCTTTGATTAACTTGGTGGGATGTATGTCTAGCTCATATTCTTGTATTTTCGCAATCCATTTCCCCCTTTTTCCCTCACTATCTCCTTGGATCAAGATATCCTTCATGGTTGCTATGGGCAAAAATGCAGTGATGGGTGACTGCATAACATAGATCCGAAATGCCTTGAGGGTCTTCACCAAGGCATAAGCTTTCTTTTCTAGTATGTTGTATTTCAATTCAGCATCACGGAGCACTTGGCTGAAGAAAGCAATGGGCTGCTCATACCCCTCCTCATTCTTCTGCAATAAAACTCCTACCACTCTATGAGGTGATGCAAATGAAAAAATCATAAAAGTCTTAGCATAGTCTAGTCCAGCTAGCACTAGGGCTTCTGCAAAGGCATTTTTTATTCTGCTAAAGGCCTCTCGTGATTCAGGATACCACTTCACCTCTTTATTTTTCTTGAGCATGTCGATTATATGCGGAACTATTTCTATATATTTTGGGACAACTCTTCTCAGAAAGTTAATGCGCCTAAGGAACACCTGCACCTCCTTCTTATTTCTGGGGAGAGAAATTCTATTTATAACTTCTACTCTCTTAGGATCAATTTTGACCCCATCTTTTGTCACAATGTGCCCCAACAATTTACCCTCCTCTAATGCAAACAATGATTTCTGAGGGTTTAAAGAGAGACCATACCTCTGACATTTCGAAAAATTCCTACGCAAATGTTGAATATGCTCTGTGTCATCCTTCGAGAAGATAGTGATATCATCGAGGTATACCACTACAAACTTATCCTACTCCCCAACAAAGGCAATGTCCATGGCCCTTTGGATAGTGGCCCCTACATTGATCAAACCAAAACGCATCCGTGCATACATGAAGGTGCCCTAGGGGGTGGTGAAGGCAATTTTCTTTTGATCTTCTGGGAGCATAGCCACTTGATTGTATCTAGAGAACCCATCCATCATTTACATCCATGAAGCTCCTACTACTTTCTGTAAAATATGATCCATCTTGGGCAGTGGATAGTTATCTTTTAAGGATGCTCGATTTAGGTTCCAGAAATCAACACACATCCTTATTTCTCCATTCTTTTTCTAGACTGGGACTAGATTGGCCACCCACTCAGAGTATCTCAATGGCACAATGATTTTAGCCTTCAATAGCTTCTTTATCTCCTTCTCTATGGAAGGAAGCAGCAGAGGGTTAATCTGTCTGAGTTTCTGTTTATGCAGCTTCACATCTCCTTTTATTAGGAATTTTATGTTGCATGATGCTAATGTCAAAGGTCTTCAGGTCTTGATAAGACCATACAAACACATCCTTGTACGACCAGAATAGTTTCTGGTAGTGCTCTTTATATTCCTCCAGGACTTTCTTGGATAGTTTCACAATTTTTGGATTAGCATCAGTACCTAGATTCAAGTCTTCTACCTGATTTTCTTCTACCACTTTGTTTGGCTGCAGTGGGACATCATTTTTTTCAAACAACCTCTCTAGAGGCACCCGCCCTCTAGGTATAACATTTCCATTTAGTTGTAATACTTTATGACCAGCCACCTTTTCCTCCCATTTGTTCTGGGGAAGGTCTTCAGTTTCTTCTTCTTCAGTAGCATCTATCTCCATGTTTGATAATTCCCCCACTGTTTCCATGAATCTCTTTACTTGATCTTCATCCTCAAACACTTGCCAGTGTTTGATATTGTCAGGAATTGAAGGCCGATAACGAACTTCAATTTTGTATCTTAGCAGAGGGTTCTGCGAAGGCCGAAAATTTCAGCTACAGTGAGAGAATCTACCATTCTATTCTGTTCTCTAGGCATAAACTGGATATTGAATGCCTGGAAAAAAATTTCCACCAGGTCCCACACCTCATTTCTATAGTCCTTCAGCCTCAGGTGTTTGGTTTGGCACTGATTTTTCACTTGCCTTACTACCAGTTCTGAATCTCCCAAAACTTTTAGGCTCTGAATGTTCATGCTTCTGGTTGTTTGTAATCCCAAGAGTAGTTCTTCATATTCAGATACATTGTTCATAGCTTCATACTCTAATTTGAAAGATAAAAGAACCCACTGGCCTGTGGGCGAAATCAGTAGCACCCCGACTCCATTTCCTTCTCTAGAATTATTGCCATCAAAGTGTAGTGTCCAAACTCCAGCCTCTTTGTCCTATGAGGATTGTTCTATCTTAATTTGATAGAATGATGGCTCTTGTGCATAGTCTTGGTCTTCCTCCAACATTAGACATGAGAACTCGCCTTCTTTACTATACACTGGTGAATTAATAGAGTTGTCAGCCTTAGTAACCATGTTTACAAACCTCATCTCCCTGTACAGACTCTTTTCCTGTCCTCCAAAAACAGGGAAAGTAGCATAAGTCAAATCCAATTTTATTGACCCTCCAATTTTGGTTCCCGAAGACCTTGACAATAGCATTCCAAAACGAGCTGAGATATCAGCTACCAATATATCCATCACCACACTTTTGGCTAGGATTTGGGCCAAATTGACTACTAAGTCTTTGATCATCCCCAGACGCTTAACCCTTTTGGAGTCAAACGAATAAAGGTCTTTGTATGGACAGGTTATTTGCAGACCTAGCTACTCCATAACTAACAAGGGCAGCAGGTTGTGGGACACTCTAGAATCCAACATACAGTTATGCAATAGTAAATCATGGATTACTAATGACACATAGAAAGGGGCGGTCGAGGCATCTAACTCTTCAACATGGGGGCCAAACACAACCATGGGCCTTTCTTCTTGAAGGTTCAGACTGTCTGGAATATGAGCTTTTTCTAGAGGAAGCATAAAAGAGGTGACATGGGATTGATAGGCTGGCTACTTCAAAAGTTCAGTCAGAGGGACTGGGATTTTGACCTTCTCAAGCTATTTTTGTAGATTAAAAATAGAAGAGGACTTTTCTGTTATAATTTCCTTTGGCTCTTTATTTTCAACTATAGGTTTCACTTCTTTCAACACAGGCTTGGGATTTTGGGTGGTGGCTAACTTTGAAGAGGAAGGAATTTGGTTATTTGAATGTAAAGGCTCGTTAAGGGGCCTCTTACCTTTATCTGCAGCCTTCTACACCATTTTCTCCTTCTGAACAACTGCTTCTTTCTGAGGCACTTCCTCCTCCTCATCCTGTGTATGGGTCCTCTTCCTGTAATACCTGAGATCATATTTTCTATGGAACTGCGCCTGCATGAAATCAACGAACTGTTTATAGTAGTCGTTAATCTTTGGGTCTTCAGTGACTCTGACCCTTTCTTCTTCTTCCTGTAGTGGAGCCCCCATTCCATCACCTTCTTGCAAAGGACTCTCGATTTCATCTCCATTCGAATAAGCAAGATATGGATCATCATGCTCATATGCAGTATCTTCAGCGGGGCCTTCTACTTTTCCTTCCAGGTACAAAGGGTGTGGTACTTGATCTTGCTACTCCTTCCGTTCTCTTTGCAGTATTTGTAGGGGTGGTTTTCTATACTTTTGATTGTAACCCCTATTTGGAGCATTCTAGAATGTTTTAGAGGATGAATTCTTAGCTTCGAGTTAAAGTTTGACCAGCTTACTTGAAAGATTCTTAATCATTTTATTCATCTCTTCAATTTTGTTCTCAGCTAACTCTCTGTCTTGGCCAGAAGTAGATACCTCTTCTTTTCCCCTTCTTCTAGTATCTTGATCTGATCTTCCCTTTGATTTTCCCGTGGAATCAAAATTAGTCTCCAATTCTAGTGCATCAGTATGAGCATCATCTAGTGAGGCAGGCTTCCTTTCTCTTAGAGAGAAGCAAAATTCTAAATCAGAGGCTGCTGTGAACACCACTTTGGCAGTAGTCTGATGAGGTTTCATCTCGGCTAGAAGGCTTGAGTACAGCTTGTTAAACCTTTTAATGAACTCTGGTACTCCCTCATTGTGTCTCTTTCTGAGTGCATTAAATTCTGTGAGGAAGTAACTGTGATATTTCTTTTCCCCCCATTTTCTGAGAAAGGAGTTTTCCATCTCTTCCCAAGTAGTGATGGAGCATTTTCCCAGTGTTTTAAACCATTTTCTAGCTTCTCCATCAAGAGATTGAACAAACAGTCTCAAGACTACATCTAGATGTTCCATATTAAAGTTCTCTGCAAAGCCACAGAAAACTTCAAGATGCTTCTGAGCTTCGATCTCATTTTCTCCGTTGAAACGGGGTAAGATTTTCATATAGTCTTGAGGCATATCATTCAAGACTTGAGGTAATGCCAAGGGGGCATATTTGTTTAGCAAGAAACCTGGAACATTTTCCATCAGGGGTCGTGGAGGTGGTGGGAGAATTTGATGTGTGAGAGGAGGTGGTGGAAGTGAAGTGTGTATCACAATGGGAATGTATTGGACAGAGGCTTGAGATGCTGACGGGGAAGATGGACTATTAATAGCAGACACTTCGGTAACTTCTTTGACCTCTTCAGCTTCGGGAGTGGGATGAAGAAAGAAACTGGTGGTATCTGTTAGCCACCTATAAATTTTTGTCAAGCAAACAGGTGGCTTAAAATGTTTCTGAGTCTTCAAGAGAAACATTTCCCTTGAAAATATTTCATTCTTGAAGCCTCCATGTGTTTTCTATCCTTCAAAAGAATCTTTACTGTTGTTTCCCTCTTTATTATAAAAAAACCTGCTATTCTGCTATGGATAAACTACTTACAAAAGGCCTCCTTTTTTTTTTTCCCTTTCTCACTCTCACAAAATCCCCCCATGTTTCACCATCATTCCCTTCATAAAATCCTTTAAATTCCCTCATTTTACTTTATAGCCCCCTCAAAACCCTTTTTAAGCCTCATATTATCCTTTATCTGGTTTAAAAATGCCCTCTGTTGCCTACTGAAACCCTCTCATTTGCCTTAAAAACCCTATTTTTAAGCCTAAAATCACATTTTTACATTATATAGGACCTAAGCCCCCGAGGGCTTAATTCCTATGGCCCCTCTTCCCCATGTGACCTAAAGCCCGCAACCGGGTGCTAAAAAGCCAAAGAAACCCCATAAATACACTTACCCAAAACAATTTTTCCTTTGTTTTATTATTTCCGACGTTGTGTTTCGAAGTTGATGAAGAACTGTTAATCTCCACAGATCGATAGTTATCAGGCGTCTTTCATTTTTCTCGTCTCTTTCCCCTGTTCTTATAACTCCACCTCACCTTTTAATCTCCACCGTCGGATATATAGATCCAACGGTCAGGAATGTGTTTTGCAAACCATTTAACCTTTTCCCCTTGGTAAAGCTCCCCGCCGCGATATCAAATCCTAACCGTCTGATCGCTTAATCTAATGGTCCACAATAAACCCGATCACTGCCTCTACTCATGCACCTTTCCCCCATCGCGCCTTCATTTCTACCGTCGGATCTCGCCACCCTACATCCAAAGGTTAGGAGGCATATCGCATTTTTCTGGTGTCCGGACGTTAACGGTTCAAAATTGCGTGATACAAGCGGTTTTGTTTTGCCACGTGGCATGCGATGAGTGGAGTCGCATTTTATTTGTGAAATCATCTTACCACCTCTGACCCTGCGCGAAAACCACTCCAGTTTTTCACCTTACCGCCTATCCTCCATAGTGTAATCTCTTGTTCGATCGTAGCCGTTGAATGTTCTGATCTAACGACTCCGGTTTGATCTCACTCCTGTTCCTCTCCCATCCACCTATGCTCCCAAACAAATCCTTCCACCGATCTCCACCGTTAAACTCCTTAATCCAACGGTCCGGATATAATCTCGCATCCGCCCATTGTTCGTTCATCTGCTCCCTAACGACTCTGATTAAACAATTGCAGTCATTGTTTATATCTAATCTATGGCCCAGATATAATCTTACCCCATCCATTATTCATTCGTCCACCCTCCAAACAACCCCATCAATGAACATCAACCATCGATCACCATCTACTGATCTAATCCGATGGTCTAGAACACATGTCATACCAAAGCTTCATCAGACTAGTTTTTCACCATTCTGCTACGTTTTTCATCCATTTCCTCGCTACATCCACTGTTTTCATCGCTGCGCCACCATCTCCATGAGCCTCCACAACATTCCTCCCACCCCCACAGGTTTTTTCGTAACTGGTTTATTGTGTTTTTGCATGGTTACAGATGGTGAGATCATTCCTTTTCATAGTCACGATCATGGTGATACAGAGTGCAGAACTCCATTTTCAAAGCCAAAGTAGCAGACGAAAATGCCTGAGAAGGTCTTTGAAGCATGTTTTCATTAAAATATTAGTGTTAAACCCTCTCATAAACCCTCTAGTGCCATTAAAACCTGTACATTCACAAAAACAGTCAGCAGAAGCGGCAAAGAGTATCAGTGAAAGATTACAGGGATTAAAAAGCATATTATTGAAGATTAATGCTATAATCCAGTGTTTAAAGGATGAAGATACAGATGAAGACCATAAGAATGATTGAGAAGTTTTAATGAAGCCTGGAGCACATAAACAAGTTATATTAGTTCTCTCATATCAGCAGAATGTCCTTTCCCTAATAAGGACACATTTCTACAGCATTCTCCGTGCCTCCTCGAGCCCTTAACAATTAGTACACTGACAGAAGTTTCTAAACTGTCAGGATAGAAGTTATGGAAGTATGTAAGACCTAAAAGACTTTCAATCACCTTACTTATATCAGAAGATAGAACAGAGTACCTACAGTCAGAAAGTACTTCAAAGCACATACCTGAAGAGATTATCAACCTGACAAAGACTTCTAGACCAGCCTAAAGAGTACCAATATGTCAATGCAGAGCCATGAAGCAGAGTGGGCATGAATACTTCCTCCCATCTATTTTAATGAATCATTTAAGTTCATAAATACTACTATTCTCAATCACTCTCCTATAAGAACCCTTGTAAATTTCATTGTAAAATTTGTTGGTTGTTGGGATTCTATTAGTTGTAGAACTGTTATTGAGGGGAAGTAGCTGAGTAGTTTGTAATATAGTATGCTAGGAAGAGAAGTTTGGACTATAACGAGACATTGGACTCAAAGTATGTGACCAGTTTTGTGTATCAATTGAACAAGCAGATTCATAGGATCCTGGTCTATATTATTGGTGATGTTTTCCTTACTGTAATTGTCTCCTTTCATGTTTTTCCATACTGTCCATTATTCTCTGATAAAGAACAGCAAGCATAGATTATGACATACTGTTGGAAGTACCCTAAGTCTCACTGTTAAATCTTTATCTTTAATTTTTCCTCTGATTGTGCATCTATGGACAAATTCAGCATAATTTAACTAGTATAGAAGTTGGTTTGTCCATGCTTACTGATGTATGAATTTAGGATTTGTTTCTTAGATTTTCTTGTCTGGTTTCAGCTGAAATAATTTGGAAACTGGAAGATTAGAGTTAGCGCTGGCTTACTAGGTTCCTTTTCCGACAGTCAGCCTTTCTAAGATCCCTTTGAGTTAGTGTCAAAAGCATTGAAGGTTCAAATTCTTTCTTTTATCTTATGCCTTACTCTGTGTTTAATCTTAAATGTTTTATACTGTCTGAAGGTGGTTATGAGGACTGTTGGATTGTCTCCTTCGAGAGTATGCTAAAAGCAGGTCTAGATTTAAATGACATCTAACCTGATCTTAAGCTACCCTTTGTGTCTTTACTGAGAGTTTCCTTTGAAGTGTGTCAAAGTAGGATAGGTTCAAAGTCCTTACCTGATCTCAAGCTACACTCTGGTTTCTTTCTTTCACCCACTCCTTAATTTTCCATCCCACTACCTATCTAAAGATATCCTTTGGTATAGATGACTTGCCCTATGGAAACCCTTGGATGGTTGTTATGCAAGTGAACCCTTTCATGACTCCATAGCCCAATGGATTAGCACTTCTCTTGACATATTTTTCCCATGCTGAAACATACTGATACTCTGTTCCTTCTTCACTTCCATAACCTTCTCATTTAATGATCTCCAACCAAAAATAAAATAAAAAACCCCTGTGCTTCGTACCTAGCCTAACACCTTAATCTGACCTTAAAGATATATCATTCTTTACATATATAGAGAGATCCCTCTCTGGATCGAGGAGGGCTAGATCCTGAGATCCCAAAGTGGTTTGATGTTGTCTCATCATTTGGTGTTGCCAAATCTTCCAAATCATGGGAACCACAACATAATGGCGACTCCACTGGGCAACTTTCCTCAGAAAACCTACCACCCTTAATCGATATATCTGGTAATTTGTCCCATTGTCATCACCAACATAATGGGGACTCCACTGGGCACTAAGACCAAATTAGCTTCGATTTGGTATTCTATTTCTGATGTTTGACAGCAAACCTCATCAAAACATTGAAAATCCTACACCTGGCGACTCCACAATTCTTAATAGACCTAAAGACTCCACTAGAGGAAGAACCTGAAATATGGCCAAACCTTATAGAAGGATAGAACATTCAGGATAGATTTGGTTTAAAGAATTCATTGTTTTTATCTAAAACTGCATTCTATCCTACTTTAAGCCTGATCAAGTGTACAAAGATGAGACCCACATTGATTATGGGAAATATCTCAAGCCTTAGTCTTCAGACCATGAGCAGACCCATACACCTATGAAAGACATAGTGAGACAAGAGCCTCATCCTATATCTCTGACCCCTGATGAAACTTCAAGCAGTCATAGGTATCCTGTTGCACTACCTACACCCACAAAGGTCATAGAAAGATATAAGCCTCTGGTTTTGCCTCTTATCTTCCAACCCCTCCCTGCAGGACTTACAAATAAGCTGCCCCTTTTTGATGGAGAGAATTCAAAGATCACTGCTAAGCGACATGTCCAAAATCTTGAGGATTTACTTGACTTATATGAAATAGAAGAAGATGATATGCGTATTAGAATGTTTTCCTTGTCATTACGAGGAAATGTTAAGAGTTGGTTTAAAAACCTTCCAACTGCAAGAATTTTCAACTTTCATCAATTTGCTCAAGTTTTCCTTGATAGACGGGTAGTTCCAGGAAATGTCTTCCTCATCCTAGAAGAATACTAGAATTTGAGAAGACAACCAAGAGAGATAGTACAAAACTTTTCAGCCAGGTTCAATAAGGTATATAATGCAATACCTTTTGAGATAAAACCACCCTTGGGATGGGCCCTATTGCACTACCCGAGTTCTTTTGACCCTGAGGTGGAATTCCATATAAGAGAAAGAGAGCCTTCGAGCCTGGAGGAAATGAAGAACATAGCAATTACTGTCGAATATAACCTGTGGTGCAGGGAGGAAAAATTAAAAGTGATAAAGAAGGACCAAGCAGGGCAAATAAGGCTGTTCTCTTTGGAAACCAAGCTGGAAAAATTGATAGAGACAGCCAACAACTTGCTAAACATAGAGGAGGAAGAATATGAGGTTGAAGCTAGAGGTGCTTGTTTGAAAAGACCCACACCTTGTCCTCAGGAAAAACAAACCAGATCACTGCAAGACATAAGAAGCATGCAAATTATGTATGATGAACAAGATTTTAGTCCAGAAAATGAACTTGCAGATTATTTTGAAGAAAGATTTGCTAAGAATCCAATGGGTTTGATGGATAACATTGCTTATAATTATGATTTCTCTAATGTTGATCTATCTGATGATGAAATTTTCCAAAGGGAACCTGAGCTTGCAGGACCATCATCAGTAGATTCATGGGAGGAAGATCATGGCCTTCAACTTCAAGAAAATGATGAGCCAATGCAGGCCATCTATGATACTGATGAAGAAAGTGTTGAAAGCATGATAGCATATGAAGATTCATTGAATCTTCACTCTGTTATATATTGGATCATTAGTAATAATTTCCATGAGGATGGAATTCAGCAGCTTTTCAGCTTAGAGGATTAGGAAGAAAGAAAAGAAGGAAATCTTGAGCCAGATGAATATCATGAACCTTCTCCTGAAAGGGTTGAGGTAATCAAAGAAACCCTTGCTCAAGAATATGTTAATCTTTTCACAGAGTTCAGTCCACTCTAGCAAAACCTACCAGGGCTACAAGAGGACAGCACCACCAAATATGATGAGTCCTCCAGTTCAGGTGGCAATGAAGATGAGGAAGATTTTCTTTCTCAAAGAAATATTTTTCTTGGTCCAGTGGAAAAAGAGGTATTCCTAGTTGAAACTCACCTGCCACATTGCAGATGCAGTGATTGAAACTGTCAAGGATGCAGATAGCCAACCAACCATGGAAGGCTTTGAAGAAAAAGGTTTATATCATGTTTTTGCTGATCTTGTGGTAGAATATATGGAGACCCTGATTGGCTCAAATCCCCAAGCATTGATCCTTTGCAAGAGCCAGATTCATCAGAAGTGGTCACCACCAGTGGTGACCTTGGTTGTGAAGACCCACATTCAAAACACCCTGTGGCTATCTCTGACAGGCAGTCAGGTTTTCTATCCTTTTTTGTTACTACTTGACTGGCTGCACTAGCATTATTGTATCATATGAAGCATCAAAGATTTCCAGGTTAGGGTAGAGTATGTAGGAAAATCTCAATAAAGCTCATCCTGTGAGCATATAGTCAGTTGTTTTTAATTTTTGTAAAGTTTCAGTTCATGAGAAGCTTGTCTTTATGCCATGGACCCACAGTAAGCTAGACAGTCTAATCCTAGCTTGACTGTGTTTCAATTTCTGTTTTAGAATGTAGAGAAAGAAATCTCCTAGACAATTTAATCCTAGAAGATAGTAGTTTAGGTAGAGAAGCTATGAGTCCAAATATTTAATCTGGTCTCATGGAGAAATAAGGGTGGCAATAGATAGGTTTGTTTTCCTGTTTGCAAAAATAATGATGTGAAAGGTCTGCAAGTCTAAATGCACCTTGAAGAAAAAATGTTAGGACAGTACGATGGGTAGGTAGCTGTTTGGGAAAGTGTTTTATGTTGATTTATTATCCATCATGTTTGTGGCAGCTGATCAAGAAAGAAATGATGGTCAAGTACTAGGCATCTGGCCTACTTCCAAAGATTATTTTCTCAGATTCTTGACACCTTCAAGAAGATGCCATCCCCATGTGGAGCCACTATTAGCCACCTATAAATTTTTGTCAAGCAAACAGGTGGCTAAAAATTTTTCTGAGTCTTCAAGAGAAACATTTCCCTTGAAAATATTTCATTCTTGAAGCCTCCATGTGTTTTCTATCCTTCAAAAGAATCTTCACTATTGTTTTCCTCTTTATCCTAAAAAAACCTGTTGTTCTACTATGGAGAAACTGCTTACAAAAGGCCTCCTTTTTTTTTCTCTTTTTCACTCTCACAAAATCCCCCCATGTTTCACCCTCATTCCCTTCATAAAATCCTTCAAATGCCCTCATTTGACTTTCTAACCCCCTCAAAACCCTTTTTAAACCTCATATTATCCTTTCTCTGGTTTAAAAATGTCGTCTATTGCCTACCGGAACCCCCTCATTTTCCTTAAAAACCCTATTTTTAAGCCTAAAATCACCTTTTTACATTATATAGGACCTAAGCCCCCAAGGGCTTAATTACTATGGCCCCTCTTATCCATGCGACCTAAAGCCCGCAACCAGGCACTAAAAAGCCAAAGAAACCCCATAAAGACACTTACCTGAAACACTTTTTCTTTTGTTTTATTATCTCCGACATTGTGTTTCGAAGTTGACAAAGAACCATCGATCTCCACAGATCGACGATTATCGTGCATCTTTTATTTTTCCCATCTCTTTCCCCTGTTCTTATAACTCTGCCTCACCTTTTAATCTCCACTGTCGGATCTATAGATCCAACGGTCAGGAATCTGTTTCGCAAACAATTTAACCTTTTCCCCTTGGTAAAGCTCCCCACCCTGATATCAAATCCTAACCGTCTAATCACTTAATCTAACGATCCACAATAAACTCGATCACTGCCTCTGCTCATGCACCTTTCCCCCATCACGCCTTCATTTCCATCGTCAGATCTCTCCACCCTACATCCAAAGGTTAGGAGGCATATCGTGTTTTTCTGGTGTCCAAATGTTAACGGTTCAAAATTGTGCGATACAGGTGGTTTTGTTTTGCCACATGGCGCGCGATGAGTGGAATCGCATTTTTTTATGAAATCAGCTTACCACCTCCGACCCCGCGCGAAAACCACTTCAGTTTTCCGCCTTACCACTTATCCTCCACAGTGTAATATCTCGTTCAATCGTAGTCGTTGAATGTTCTGATCTAATGGCTCCGGTTTGATCTCACCCCTGTTCCTCTCCCATCCACCTATGCTACCGAATGAATCCTTCCACCGATCTCCACCGTTAAACTCCTTAATCCAACAGTTCGGATATAATCTCGCATCTGCCCATTGTTCATTCATCTGCTCCCTAATGACTCTGATTAAACAATTGCAGCCATTGTTTATATCTGATCTATGGCCCAGATATAATCTTACCCCATCCATTATTCATTCGTCCACCCTCCAAACAACCCCATCGATGAACATCAACCATCGATTCACCGTCTACTGATCTATTCTAATGGTCTAGAACGCATGTCGCACCAAATCTTCATCAGACCATTTTTTCACCATTTCGCTACGTTTTTCATCCATTTCCTCGCTACATCCACATTTTTCATCACTACGCAACCATATCCATGGGCCTCCACAGCATTCCTCCCACCCCCACAGGTTTTTTCGTAATTGGTTTATTTTGTTTTTGCAGGGTTACAGATGGTGAGATCATTCCCTTTCACAGTCACGATCATGGTGATACAGACCGCAGAACTCCATTTTCAAAGCTAAAGTAGAAGAGGAAAATTCCTTAGAAGGTCTTTAAAGCATTTTTTCATTAAAATATTAGTGTTAAACCCTCCAGTGCCATTAAAAACTGTACATTCACAGAAACAGTCAGCAGAAGCAGCAAAGAGTATCAGTGACAGATTATAGGGATTAAAAAGCCTATTATTGAAGATTAATGCTATAATCCAGTGTTTAAAGGATGAAGATACAGATGAAGATCATAAGAATGATTGAGAAGGTTTAATGAAGACTAGAGCACATAAACAAGTTATATTAGTGCTCTCATATCAGCAGAATTTCCTTTCCCTAAGAAGGACACATTCCTACAACATTCTCCATGCCTCCTCGAGCCCTTAACAATTAGTACACTGATAGAAGTTTCTAAAACTGTCAGGACAGCAGTTATGGAAGTATGGAAGACCTGAAAGACTTTCAATCACCTTACTTATATCAGAAGATAGAACAGAGTACCTACAGTCAGAAAGTACTTTAAAGCACATACCTGAAGAGATTGTCAACTTGACAGAGACTTCTAGACCAGCCTAAAGAGTACCAATATGTCAATGCAGAGCCATTAAGCAGAGTGGGCACGAAAAATTCCTCCCATCTATTTTAATGAATCATTTAAGTTCATAAATACTACTATTCTCACTGACTCTCCTATAAGAACCCCTGTAAATTTCATTGTAAAATTTGTTGGATGTTGGGATTCTATTAGTCGTAGAAATGTTATTGAGGGGAAGTAGCTGAGTAGTTTGTAATATAGTAGGCTGGGAAGAGAAGTCTGGACTGTAACAAGACATTGGACTCAAAACATGTGACTGGTTTTGCACATCAATTGAACAAGCAGATTCACAAGATCCTGGTCTATATTATTAGTGATGTTTTTCTTACTGTAATTGTCTCCTTTCATGTTTTTCCATACTGTCCATTATTCTTTGATAAAGAACAACAAGCATAGATTAGGACATACTGTTGGAAGTACCCTAAGTCTCACTATTAAATCTTTATCTTTATGTTTTCCTCCAATTTTGCATCTAAGGACAAATTCAGCATAATTTAACAAGTATAGAAGTTGGTTTGTTCGTGCTTACTGATGTATGAATTTAGGATTTGTTTCTTAGATGTTCTTGTCTGGTTTCAGCTGAAAGAATTGGGAAACTAGGAGATTAGAGTTAGCCCTGTCTTACTAGGTTCATTTTCCGACAGTCAGCCTTTCTAAGATCCCTTTGAGTTAGTGTCAAAAGCATTGAAGGTTCAAATTCTTTCTTTGATCTTATGCCTTACTCTGTGTTTAATCTTAAATGTTTTCTACTGTCTGAAGGTGGTTATGAGGACTGCTGGATTGTCTCCTTCGAGAGTATGCTGAAAGCAGGTATGTATTTAAATGACATATGACCTAATCTTACCCTTTGTGTCTTTACTGAGAGTTTCCTTTGAAGTGTGTCAAAGCAGGATAGGTTCAAAGTCCTTACCTGATCTCAAGCTGCACTCTGGTTTCTTTCTTTCACCCACTCCTTAATGTTCCATCCCACTACATATCTAAAGAGATCCTTTGGTATAGATAACTTGCCCTATGGAAACCCTTGTATGGTTGTTATGCAAGTGAACCCTTTCATGACTCCATAGCCCAATGGATTGGCACTTATCTTGACCTATTTTTCCCATGCTGAAACATCCTGCTACTCTGTTCCTTCTTCACTTCCATAACCTTCTTAGTTAATGATATGCAACCAAACAAAAAAATAAAAAACCCCTGTGCTTCATACCTAGCCTAACACCTTAATCTGACCTTAAATATATATCATTCTTTACATATATAGAGAGATCCCTCTCTGGATCCGGGAGGGCTAGATCCTGAGATCCCAAAGTGGTTTGATGTTGTCTCATCATTTGGTATTGAAAAATATGCCAAATCATGGGAACCACAATAGTATCAACGGATTCAGCTTCGTCTTCCACTTGAATGTCCCCCAGGGAAGGGTTATCCGAAAAGTAATCAGGGTTTCTTACAGAGGAGTCAGGGCCTTGATTTTGGGCTATTTGGGAGGAGGAGGATGGTGAGTCTTCCAAGGAAAATTTAGGGATATCTGTATGGACTGACTGCCTTTCTCTCCAACCCTTCTAGTGTAAAATATTTTCTAGGTCAGACACCGAAGGTGTCTTCGACTGAGATGTATCTGACCTCAGATGTGGCTTTTGGGAAGCCAGGACTACAAATAGATTTATATTATAACTGACAGTGGAGTCGCCAAGGTGAGGTATCTACAACTCTCAACTCTTCTTGCTCACCTATTCTGAAGAGTGAATAAATATTTTGTCGTGGCCCAGGGATTTATCTTTTCTCAACTTTGTATCCCCAGCAACGGCGCCAGAAAGATGTTCTCACTCCTAGAGACAGCCTTCAGTTGTGAAATACCAGTGCCTAGGACATAATATATAGCAAGGAGCATATGGTTTAACTTGGGAAGGTTGCTCAGAAAAAGGCTCTCATGATATCATGTATAAATAGGAAGGTTTAATTAAGATGGAACCAAAACTCTCAAAACTTCAGCACAACGAAAGTAGTATTGCAGAGGGAGAGTGTGAATTTTGATAAAAACATATCCGACAATTTTAAGACAGCTATCCGTAAAGGGGGATAGATTCTAAAGTGCTTCATAGAGGTAAATAATCAGATGGTGATTACTGTGTAAGAAAAATGGAAAGGATACTAGCCGTAACGGAGACAAAATCTAGAAATGAATATTAGCATGTACTAGGCTCATATAGTAACAAGAATCCATACATGAAAATAACTTTCAAGATGAAATTTCATCACTGCTAATATCGGAAGAATTACGGTAGAAGTGAAAGATGAAACAACATATCATGCCTGAGCCATATTTAAAGCGCTAGACACGTTTTAGCATGAGTATCGACAATGATAAATTCATACCAAGACATGTGGGCACTCACATTCCAGAACAAGATATAGGAAATGTAAATGTAAACAAAATGAACATTCAAGCTATAAAACATAAGGGATAGAGAGTTACAGACTGTGAAGTAATAAGACCAGAATCCCCAATAAAGATGAAACTCTTTATGACTGAAACCCAACGGGCTCTTCAACTTTTATATCAAAATTTCAACAAAAATGCATACAGAGTTCTTTCTTGGTGTGTTCTTCTGAAAATATGGAACCCTTATTCCATCTCAATTTGCTGCTTATATAGAATTTACAAGAACATACGTGGGAAGATATTTTGGGAAAATATCTTCCCAACGTGCTGGTAAGCAATTTCGGGTCCTAATCAAAATAACAAAATTCATGATGAGGGAGAATGCTTCTCATCATTTAAAATTAGGCTCTTGGCCGTTTCAAAACAAAACATTAAAATTGTTCTAACAAATAGTAAATGCAAGAGTGAAATATGAATTCCACTCGGAAATTGAAAGTAGAAAGTAAAACTAAAACTAAAAGGCCACTAAGGCTGAATCATGAGTTAACCATTTTCACTGGTGCGAAGGAGTTGAGGCCATTGCTGACGCAGGTGGTGGGAAGTTTGCTAAGGAGCTAGCTAACAAGCTGACATATTTTGAGCACCTCTGCCAACTGTATGCTGCAGGTTCGGGCATAGATGTGAAACCTTCTATTCTAATGTAGGCTTCCATTAGCTCATCATAGTTTGCTTCAATAGGAATTTTATGCTTAACTTGGTGCAGGAGTGAAAATTCTTTCCCGAGGATGGAAAATACAGTTTCTGGTTTTAGCCTAGCAGATTTTTCAGAGGTAATGTTGGTCTGATTCATTGCCTCCTTCATAATGGCTTCATATGCTGGTAATGGCTGCAGGATAGTGTGAGTGGGCTCCCAGCATGATGGGAGTGCTGCAAGTGTTATCTTCACCCAGTCCACCTCGAATCGTTCTAAGTTGTTTGTTATTTTTTCTAAAACATCCAAGGCCAGACTCCAAGCAGCCTCTTTTTCTATTGCTTTCTGGCACTCTGAGGCTTCCATGAACCTTCTCTTAATACCCTGTTTGACCACATCCTCAGGCTTTAGTTCATTTAGGAAGGATACATACCTTTTAGTGTTTTGGACTCTATTGGACGCATCGGTATTTCCTTCGTGAAGCTTTCTTCTGGGAAGGGGCATGGCTGACTTCATTTCCTCGATGACGTTTAAGAATGCCCAGCACATTTTGACTTCTACGATATTCTCTACCCAGATCAGTTGCCTGGCTTCCAAGAGGGTAACATTTCCTTTCATGCGACTAGTGAGTTCACTGATGGTCTTTTCATACTGCGCCTTCTCCTCCTTCCCCTCCTCGATCTCTTTTTGCATAGCATTAATATTCTTGGCATTTTTGGCGAGGAGGGCCTCCAGCTCACTGATCCTTTTCTGTGCTGTCGATACCTGCTTCTCCAGTGCTTCGATTGTAGCCAGTGCCGTGGTAAGCTGTTCAGACAGTGAACTAGTTCCTGGTAGGGTTGGTGGAGAGCATAAATGTGTATCCTGTTAGTGTTAGTCTAGTCATACTGCCATCAGTGATCAAAATTGCTCTTTTTCATTTGCATATTAGGAGTCCCATACCATAAATTTTCACCATTCCACTAGGTCATGGATTCCTTGATGGTAGTGATATTTCATCAGTTTTCCCTCATGTGGAACTTGCTGATTCTCCTCTCTATGGTATTATTCATGATTGAATTTCACTCCATATTAATAGGTCATAGGATGGATCTCATTAGGTTCTAGGGTCTCACCATGGTCAGATTAATGAGTCAAGTGTCAATAAATATCAACAACGTCATGAGGAAATCAATAAACTTAAACTCACAACTCCCGGGAAGATCAAAGAAATGTTTTATTCAGCTTGATGTAATTTTCACCTCAAAACTATGTTTTGAGGTGAAAACATGATTCTTTTCCTTTATTATCATTTATTATGTAATTTTATGTCAGCATATGTAATAAGTCACATTTCAGAAGCTGCTATCTCCACAAAGTCATCACCCTACCTTTCAGAGAAGTTTTCCATAGCATTTTTAGTTCAGAATCATGTTCTAAGTATGTTCAACAGAAAGATCCTGGAAAGAACTTTCCAACGGTATATTACACTCTCAAAACTGACTTCTGGATTGAGATTTATGCCTAGGTGAACGAAAGTCCCCTATACCCTTAAACAATCCCTTTTCCCACCTTTCCCTAAACTTTATTTTATTAAAGTTTATTATTTTCTCTTATAAAACCCCTTTTTCCTCATCTGATCACATAATCGCATTGCAAAGGTCTTATATAAATCCAATGCGATTTAAACATAACCACTTCCCCTCATGCCCTTGAAACTTTATTATAAAGTTAAAGTTTCATATAATAAATCCCCTCCTGATGAGCCAAAACACTTCCTCGCCATACCTTTGAAACTTTATAATAAAATTTAAAGCTTTATTATAATCACCAACCTGAATTCCTTTCCCTTTCCATCGCAATCGCAACAGTTAATATATGCGCCCCGATTGGCCCTTTCTTAAAACTCCGATGTGATTGCATTGAGTTCCCCTGATTGTATATCTTCGATGGCAAATCCTCGATTGACCCCGCCTGATGTTATCCTGGCCATCGATCTACTCATCCGATCCAATGGCCCATACTTCATCAGCATTTTTGATTGACTCCTCCTGATTGCAAACTCCTGATTACTCCTGCGTCGTCGATCTACCCACTCCGATCGGACGGCCCACAGTTCGTCGCCCCATCGCAATCGGTGATTTCATATATAACTTTCCCTCCGCCCTCCGTCGATCTCCGATGTCGATTGAATTATAGGCCCACCACATAAAAACTTCGCCCATTCATAGTAAATGGCCTTACCCTTTGTTAAATAAAATTTTGTTTTAATTTGTTTCACAAAGGCCTTTCCTCCATTGCCTATCCCCATCGCATCGAAGGAATTGTATTATGTTATGCGCCCACCCTGATCTCTCGATTCTGATTGCGATTATGCTATACCCTGGTCCCACTTTGATCCCTTCACCTTTTAAGTGAAAATTTGGTCCTTTCCCTTTGTAAAAAGCGTAAAATCATTTCTGTGTGTTTTTAAAAGGATTTCTCTGCTATTTTCTTATGTTGCCCCATCAGGCCTTTCCAATCGCATCGGAGTTTATGCCGCGTCCTAATACACCTTCCCCTTTCCCAATCCCCAATTGCGATTACCCTTATGTATTAAAACACATCGGATAGCATATTACAAGGTTTTGTTATATGTTGTATCCCCTCTCCCACCCCTTCTGATTCCGATTGCGATGTGGACCTTACCTCGTTTCCTTTCACTCCCTCCATCCAAAATCGGTTTTCCCTTCACCGAAGGCATAATTTCATCATATTCATATTTCAAAGAATTTTATTAAAAGTCAGTTTCTTCAGAGTAATAATAGAAATAAAAGCGACAGTCAAAGGCCGAGAATTAATATGAGACTGAGATTTTTACAACAGCAGGAAAATAGGATCAGCTCTTCAAATTGCCTATTTTTTATTCAATAGCATAACAGTGAATCTACCAAAATGGTCAAATGTAACGTTGTTCCTTCTTTTAGGTAGATTGGTGGTTCTCTTTTCTATCTTTAGATTTCAGTTCTTGAGCTTATTGTTAATCCCCCCCCCCCCCCCCCTACACATATATCAAAATAGAAGAATGGTTAAAAATAAATGGGCTCTCATCTCAAAAGAATTGTTTAGGAATGATGAAGGCAGATCACTAAGTCCTTGTGACTTATCTTCGATCCTACATTTGGCCCATGAGTGGTTTTTGGTGAAGATCTTTCTTTGAATGGAGAGATTTTTTGTTTTCTTTGTTTAAAATTTACATATGAAACTCACTACGACACAGCTAGACCCACTTTGGGACATAGTTCAAAGGGAAAATTCCTCAGACTATATGATTACATTTGAATTTCACGTACTATGCATTTATTGTAACCTAATATCCTTGTCTTCTGAGTCATCAGAACAAGAACATTTCCGCCTCCCACCATCAAGATCTTACCGCCCACTCACTTTCATCTCCTCCATCAACACCTCCCCTAAATCCTAGTAGCACAAACACTGTTGTAAATCCACCTCAAGTCATGGTTGTCGGGTATACACCCCTGGTTTTACCTCAGGTTCTTAATGATATGCCTACTGATTATCAAAGTAAAATTCCTATCTTTGATGCCACTCAAAGCATCACAGCCCAGCAGCATGTTGATAAGATGAATGACTTTTTTTATCTTCATGAGGTAGAGGCAGAGAATGTAACTACAATATTGTTTGTCCAAATCTTTGGAGGTGAAGTTAGAAAGTGGTTCAGAGCCTTACCAACAGGCTCTATTCTCACTTTGCAGGAGTTACATACGCAATTCTTAGACCAGTGGGAGGTAAAGAAAAACCCACTCCAAATTTTGTCTGAGTATGAAAATATTAAAAGGAATGTGGGTGAAACTGTACATGATTATTGTATAAGATTTAATATTGTATATAATGCTATTCCGGCTAACCTGAAACCTCCTGTGGGATTAGCCTTACTTAAATTTCCGAATGGTTTTGATGCTGACATGGCATATCAGCTGCAAGAAAGAGATCCCACCATGCTTGAAGACATGCAGAAGATAGTCGTAAGTGTAGAAGCAAGTCTGCTAGCCAAAAGAGCGCAGACTAGAGCTGAAAAGAGAGTCACGCTGAAAGAAGAAGCGTCTCCTTCAGATAGTAAAATGGATACTTTGATCCGAACAGTTGAAAAGATGGTTGATCGGATAAAAATTTCGGACAGACCCGAAGCGCAAATGAGGAATCTGAATTTCAAAGGACATCAACCACAATTTAGAATTAAACAAAGAGCACAGGACCAAGCGGCACCACCACAGCAGCAAATCAGGACTCCATTGCAACAGAATTACGTTCAAGGAATGGAGATAGATGATGATGATGATCCCATGATTGAAGCAAATCATTTCTTTACAGCAGATGGCGTGCCCATTTTTCTCACAGAGGATGAAGAATATATAGCGATTTCAGATATTCGAAAATATGATGATTTCATTTTGGCTAATGACACAGTGTTAGAAGAAGAGTCCGATGATTACCAGAGAGGATACATGAACACTTTATCAGTGAAACAGAGGCAGTATTATTTGAGGAGCAGAGATGTGCCCATCAGCCCCATTCAGAAAAGAAAAGAGCAGCTATTAAAAAACAATTCTTCAAGTACGTAGAAGAAAGGGAAAGAGCCTGCCGACCCTTCCCCCAGCAAGACGTCTTCAGCAATTAATGCTGCAAATGAAAATAACCAGCAGAGCGCAACAAAGGAACAATTAGAAAAGAAATATCTGCCAGTTAAAGAGGTAGAAAAAGCTCCTTCTTTTAATTTAGAAAATGAAATTTCTAAGCTAAAGGTGTCTATGCCCTTGACTGAGTTGGTGAAAAATAGCACTTATAAAAATCATGTGTCTAGAATTTTGCAAATAGATTTTGTTTCTGATATGGTTAATGTTTAGGATGACTATCCAGAACTCATCTTTGGTCCAGCTACAGAAGATCAATCTGAGGAAAATGAAGTCCCTCCCTTTTACCTGAGTCTTAGGTTACATGAGTTCATCTTGCATAGCTATGTTGGACTCCGAAGCCTCACATAATTTGATGCCCAAGGCCATCATGGAAAAGTTAGGACTTGATATTACCTGTAAATACCATGATTTGTATTCTTTTGACTCAGGTAGGGTCCATTTTATTGGTGTTATCAAAGATTTGGTAGTATCTTTAGATCAAATCCTAGCCAAGAATGTTTTGATGGATGTAGTTGTTGCCGATGTTCCACCATGATTTGGAATGCTTCTATCCAAGTTTTGGGGTGAAAAACTTAAAGGAACCATGCAACTTGACTTCTCTTATGCCACCATTCCCGTGTTTGCCCAATTGATAAAACTATATAGGGAGAAGAAAATGAAATATATGATTACTAGCAAAGACAAGCCAGTAAATCATCCCATTAATATTGTCCACACAGATTTAGAATCCTTTGTATTATATTTAGATGGTGGTTTGAATGATGAGAATGTTCAGTTAGTACAAGTAGATGAGATACTGAAGTTTCAGAGAATTTTAGGGAAGTCCTCAAATAGGAAAAAGATAAAGCAGGAAGCACTTCTGAGCCTCCTGCCCGCTAGCAGCAAAAAGACAGTAAACAGTAGAAAGATGCAGAAATAAGTCAAGATAAAGTAGAGAAAGAAGAAAAATTTCAGCATCTGCAAGAAGAAGAGGAAGGCCTTTGGAGCATGGATTTTGATGGAGTTTTCAGTAAGGATGGTACTGGTATTGGAATATGGATTCGGAGCCCTGTTTTCCAGCCTAAAAAGGTTCCTAGTAATTTTTTGTGCTCAACTTAGTGTTTCTAAATTGAGTTCATTAATTGTCAACCAGGGTTGGTAAACTGCTGAAGTGTGGTGCACTATATGTGCCTAGGTATTTGTTTCTCACTACGTTGTGTTTAGTGTTTTATGATGTTTTTGGTTTTCTGGTTTTATGTTGAAAAGGGAAAGAACTAAGTGCTGGTGAAAAGAAGCTATTGATTATGTTTAAAACAGAGCAAAGCCTAAACTATGGATGGCAACAATAAATACAAATCTTGATAATGACTTCATTGCAAGGGAATAAATTACAACATGAACTTGAACTTATCCAATTCATTCATTAAAGATGTGTTGGAAGAGCTTGAGAAATGAACAAGTTAAGTGTAAATGAAATTCTCCTAAATAAGCAATCAAACAATCAACTTACAATGTTACAACATCTCATCCATGATTAAAGGTTTATTGAAACATATTTGGAAAAGGACACTTGTAACACAATAAGTTTTCCACTCTAAACTAGCTTCTAATTCTATTCTGCAACTCAATTTAACATCACTAGGCCTCACTCAAAAGTTATAGATTTCCTTTTTAGAATAGTCTTTGAGAAAAAGGCTTGTTTGTGAAATGGTAAGAAGGTTGCAAAATACTCCAGGCCTTAGACTGATACTAGCTTCTGTCCAAATGATTATGTGTCAATATGAGGTTGGAACAAAAGAAGTTTTGTAAATAATGAAGGCTGTAGTATTTAAATTTAACAACTAATACAATTTAAAATGCAATGGATAACAACTAAACTGGAATGTTAATACAGTGAGCTAGGACTAAGCTAGAGTGCTACTAGTCTACAGTGAACGGTGTGAAACTAAAAAGCCATTATCAAACTTGAAAGGAAATAACAGAGCTGAACTAAATGCATTCTACCTCTGGAGTGTTGTAACTAAATTAACATGCAACTAGTCTATAGAATTCTACAGTCCATCTCGTTCAGTAGTTATGATATTTTGGAAGAGTTTGTAAAACAATTAGGGCTGTATTATTCAATGCAGTTGAATATAAACATAAGAATGAAAGCAAATACAACTAAAATCTAAGACACCACAGTTGTTTCTTATTCATTGTTCATGATGTTTTGGAAGAGTTTGTAAGAGTAAGACCGGCTGTGACACTTAGTGTAAACAAGCAACTAAAATCTACAATACCACAGTTATGCCCTATTCATCATAATGATATTTTGGAAGAGTTTATTCGAGTAAGTCTAACTGTGATAATTAACGAAAGGAAATGCAACTAAAATCTACAACACCACAGCTAAGCCTTATTCATCGTAATGTTATTTTGGAAGAGTTTGTTAGAGTAAGTCTAGCCATGATGATTAACGTAAACAACTATGAATATAAACTTCAGAAATCTACTTAAGCTAGAAATGAAAACGAGACTAAAATACTTATCTAAACCATAAAAACAAGGCTGCTCAGGTAGGCAGGGACCCTCTACCACCAGAGTAGCATGAAATCTACTTTAATATCGACTCAACGCTTTCAAGGAAATGCTGCTTCTTTCATTAAAGAGGAATTACTTCAAAACAGAGTGTTTTCGGACTTCTGCAATCTAGCAATCAGCCATAAAATCTAACCAAAATCTAACCTTTGTCCCTCAGTTTCCCGAGCATATTTATAACAAAATTACATAACCGTATCTGAGATAACATAGGAATAATTGTCTTTCATAATTAGAATCGAACTAGAACTCTGAAGGTGGTCTCGTAATTATGATTAAGGACATCTGGACTGTCCTTATCCTGTTAGGAGTCTACCTCCTAATTTGAGTTCCCACGTACATAACCACCTACAGGATTCCATTCAAACTTCGTGGAGAGCATCGAATGATAAGGGGATGATATGGAATACGACCATATGTGCTTTTCTCTGAGATGACACCTGGAACCTGCTTAGACATGAAGACGGCTGCAGAATTGGCAACTAGCTACAGAATGTCTGCATTCTGTAGCTATATTTAGTTCAAAAAGCACTACAATGACAAAATCATAAAAACATAGCAAGTTAGTCATGATATTCATTCTTAAAGCAATTTTAACTAATTTCATTGATCATTTGAGCCTGGGATTAATAATGAACAAAAGAAATGGAGTGGAATGTGGTGGAAGAAAGAAAATTCTTGGAGCTCAACAGTAATGTTAGAGTATGTGCTTATAAGTTAGCTTTTGACTGCTCTAACAATGAAGCGGAGTATGATGCTTTGATTGCAGGTCTGAAAATTTTG
The DNA here is from genome assembly GCA_034641835.2 of Pinus albicaulis. NCBI lineage: Eukaryota > Viridiplantae > Streptophyta > Pinopsida > Pinales > Pinaceae > Pinus > Pinus albicaulis. Next base: position 369,571,595 of record CM076578.1, on the reverse strand, counting down.
AAAAAGTTAAATGCCAAGAAGATTTCTGTCTATGGAGATTCAGAGCTGATAATCAAACAGGTTAAAGGAGAGTACCAAGAAAAACATCCATGATTGAGGGCATACAAAAATGCAGTCCTGGATATCTTGAATACATTTCCTGAGTACACGTTGACGGAGGTGCCCAGGATGAAAAACCTTATTGCCGATTCTCTTGCCACTACTGCAAGCAACTTCAAGATTCCGATGAACTCCAACAACAAGTTTGAAATTTATGTCAAACATAGGCCTGTTGTTCCTGACAATTTAAGGTATTGGCAAGTGTTTTGGGATGACAATGAGATCAATGCTTTTTTGCAGAGTGATGGAAAATTTAAAGATACTCCAATAGAAGTTGATTATGAGGTTGATGATCAAGAAATTGAAAAAACTTAGATGGACATATAGTAGCTGAAAGACAATGTAATTCCTAGAGGTCTCATACCTTTAGAGGAGATTTTTTATCAGGATGATGTTGCTAAGAAACCAAGTTTGGTGCCTACTGAGAAGGGAGTCGAAGATGTGAATCTTGGAACACCTGACAAGCCCAAGATTGTGAAGTTATCTAAGGCATTGTCCCTTGAGGTAAAGGAAAAATATGTTAAATTTCTTTCTGAATTTTCTGATGTGTTTGCATGGGATTATTCAGATTTGAAGGTGTATGACAAAAACATAATTCAGCATACTATTCCCATCAAGCCGGATCATAAACCATTTAGACGGAAGCTGAGAAGAATCAATCCAAAACTGCTACCATCCATTGAAAAAGAGGTAAACAGATTGTATAAAGCTGGTGTCATAGTTCCAATTAGATTTTCTGACTGGATTTCAAATTTGGTCCTGGTACGTGAGAAGACAAGAGAGATAAGGTTGTGTATATATTTTCGGAATCTGAATAAAGCATCCTTGAAGGATAATTATCCACTTCCAAAAATGGACCATATTCTGCAGAGAGTAGTTGGAGCATCAAGGATGTCACTACTCGATGGCTATTTAGGCTATAACCAGATCTTGGTGCATGACAAAGACCAAGACAAAACTGCCTTCACAACACCTTGGGGAACCTTCCAGTATGCCAAAATGCCATTCGGATTGAAGAATGCTGGAGCCACTTTCTAGCGAGCAATGGACATCACTTTTGCCAATGAAAAATATGTTTTTCTTGTTGTTTATTTGGATGATCTGATAGTTTTTTCTGGTTCTGATGATGAGCATTTGCACCATTTGAGGGTTGTGTTTCAGCAATGTAGGAATTTTGGGATTTCACTCAATCAAAGAAAATTATCTTTACCATGGATGAAGGCAAGTTGCTGGGGCATATCATCTCTAAAGATGGTATCCGTATTGATCCATCCAGAGTGGAGGAAATTCAGCACATAGACCTTCCACAGAACAAAAAGGAGATTCAAGCATTCAATGGTAAGATGAACTTCTTGTGCAGATTTATACCCAATTTGGCTGAAAATTTGAGAGAAATGACTAATATGTTGAAAAAGGATAACACTGTCAAATGGAGTGAGGAAGCTATCAAATCATTTAATCTGGTAAAGTTTTCTCTGTCCAATGCCTCAGTCTTGATCAATCCTGATTACACTCAAGATTTTATTATTTTTTCATTTACATCGGAGCATACTATGGCTGTTGTTTTGATGCAAAAGAGAGATCAGATTGAAAAGCCAATTGCCTTTTTCAGTAGGACTATTAGAGATGTTGCTTTGAGGTATAATATTATTGAAAAAAAAGCATTGGCTCTTATAAAGGCATTGAAGGATTTTAGGGTCTATATTCTGCATTCACATACTATAGCATATGTTCCTAATGTAGCAGTAAAGGATGTGTTGATGCAAACTGATCCAGAAGGTCGAAGAGGTAAGTGGATAGCAGCTATGTTGGATTATGATTTGGATATCAAACCCAAAAAGTTAATCAAAGGACAAGGCTTGGCAAAATTAATGGCCTAATCAAATCTGCATGCCCTGGATATAAATCTCATAACAGCAATGTCTGAAGAGGAAGATGAAGATTTGCTTGTTCCAATTTCAAACATTTTTCTACAATCCCCATTGTATTCATATATTGTTTACGTTCTTCAGCATATTTCACCTCCTCCAGGAATGCCTAAGAGTAAAGGTAGATTGCTGAAACTTAAATCTGCTAAATACTATATTTTAAACAATGTTTTTTTTATTGGAAAGATCCAGGAGGTGTTCTGCTCAATTGTTTGGTTGAAGAAGAGGCTCAGAAGGTAATGCACGACTTTCACAAAGGTGATTGTGGTGGTCATTTGTTTTGGAAGACTACAGCTAACAAAGTGTTGAGAGCAGGATATTATTGGCCCACTCTATTTTCAGATTTGTATAAAACAGTGATGAGTTGTCATGAATGTCAAATTTTCCAAGAAAAAAGGAAACTGCTTCCTCTTCCTTTGAAACCAGTTGCAGTAAATGCTCCCTTTCAGCAGTGGGGACTCGATTTCATAGGAGAAATCCATCCCGCTTCATCAGCGCAGCATTGATGGATATTGATAGGCACGGATTACTTTACTAAATGGATAGAGGTCGTCCCAGTAAGGCAAGCTACAAATACAGTAATTATTCAATTCCTAGAATCGAATATTTTATCTCATTTTGGCTGCCCTCACAAAATTATAACAGATAACGCAACAACGTTCAGATCTAAGACGATGGTCGATTTCTGCAACAAATACAATATCGTGCTAGGCCATTCAATAGCGTACTATCCACAAGGAAATGGCCTGGCAGAATCGTCCAATAAATTGTTGATAAATATAATCAAGAAAATGCTGGAGGCGAACAAGAGGAACTGGCATCGAAAACTCATCAACGCATTGTGGGCAGACTGAGTTAGCAGCAAGAGATCTATAGGTATGTCGCCTTTTGAACTGGTTTATGGTACTGATGTTGTCTTTCCTACATCGCTAACAGTTTCAGTTATGAGATTATTACAAGAGGTTGGCAGTGAAGACGATGACAATCAGCGAAGGATCAATCATATGATCCACCTTCAACAAACAAGAGAGGAAGTATCACAGAATGCTATTCAGTTGCAGGAGAAGATAAAGAAGATCTATGACCGAAAGAACAAAGTAGAAAAATTTCAGTTGGATGATGTAGTGTTGAGATGGGATGCAAGAAATGAGGATAAAGGGAAGCATGGTAAGTTCGACAACCTCTGGAAAGGACCATATAGGATTTCAGCATATAGGGGACAAAATGCTTTCTTTCTTTCAGAAATGGATGGCCAAGATTGCCCTGGAGGAGTAGTGAATGGTAGGCTTTTAAAGCACTACCATTGTTGAAGATAATGGATCAGAAACTATCTCACCATCATTGTATATACCATGTTATTTTTTGTCAGAGTTAAAGTACACAGTCATTGAAGTTTGGGGCTCGTGGAGAAGGCTATAAAACTTGGATGATATGTGTATGGTTTGGTTTTATTTTAGTTTCAGTCTTAGTCTTGAGTCAGAGTCAGTCTGCATTGTGTCAGTTTCAATATTTTTGACTCCATGCCCAATGGATAAGGCTACTTGGTCTACAGTGTTCTTGGCAGCTCCAAGGAGCTACCATCCCCATTGGAGCCAATGTTAGTGTCAGTCTAGTCATACTGCCATCAGTGATCAAAATTTCTCTTTTTCATTTGCATATTAGGAGTCCCATACCATAAATTTTCACCATTCCGCTAGGTCATGGATTCCTTGATGGTAGTGATATTTCATCAGTTTTCCCTCATGTGAAACTTGTTGATTCTCCTCTCTATGGTCTTAGTCATGATTCACTTTCACTCCATTTTAATAGGTCATAGGATGGGTCTCATTAGGTTCTAGGGTCTCACCATGGTCAGATTAATGAGTCAAGTGTCAATAAATATCAGCAAGGTCATGAGGAAGTCAATAAACTTAAAGTCACAGCACCTAGGAAGATCAAAGAAATGTTTTATTCAGCTTGATGTAATTTTCACCTCAAAACCATGTTTTGAGGTGAAAACATGATACTTTGCCTTTATTATCATTTATTATATAATTTTATGTCAGCATATGTAATAAGTCACATTTCAGAAGCTGCTATCTCCACAAAGTCATCACACTGCCTTTTAGAGAACTTTTCCACAACATTTTTAGTTCAGAATCATGTTATAAGTATGTTCAGCAGAAAGAGCTCAGAAAGATCTTTCCAATAGTATATTACACTCTCAAAAATGACTTCTGGATTGAGATTTATGCCTAGGTGAACGAAAGTCCTCTATACCCTTAAACAATCATTTTTCCCACCTTTCCCTAAACTTTATTTTATCAAAGTTTATTATTTCCTCTTATAAAACCCCTTTTTCCCCATCCGATCACATAATCACATTGCAAAGGTCTTATATAAATCCGATGCGATTTAAACATAACCACTTCCCCTCATGCCCTTGAAACTTTATTATAAAGTTAAAGTTTCATATAATAAATCCCCTCCCGATAAGCCAAACCACTTCCTTGCCATACCTTTGAAATTTTATAATAAAATTTAAAGTTTTATTATAATCGTTGACCCGAATTCCTTTCCCTTTCCATCGCAATCGCAATAGTTAATATATGCACCCCGATTGGCCCTTTGTTAAAAATCCGATGTGATTGCATTGAGTTCCCCCGATTGTATATCTCTGATGGCAAATCCCCAATTGACCCCACTCAATGTTATCCTGGCCATCGATCTTCTCATCCGATCCGACGACCCATACTTCATCGGCGTTTTTGATTGACTCCTCCCGATTGCGAACTCCCGATTACTCCTGCGTCGTCGATCTACCCCCTCCAATCGGATGGCCCACAGTTCGTCACCCCATCGCAATCGGCGATTTCATATATAACTTTCCCTCTGCCCTCCTTCGATCTCCGATGCCGATTGACTTATGGGCCCACCACATAAAACCTCCGCCCATTCATAATAAATGGCTTGACCCTTTGTTAAATCAAATTTTGTTTTAATTTTCTTTACAAAGGCCTCTCCTTCATCACCTATCCCCATCGCATCGGAGGAATTTTATTATGTTATGCGCCCATCCCAATCTCCCGATTCCGATTTCAATTGCGCTATACCCTGGTCCCACTTTGATCCCTTCCCCTTTTAAGCGAAAATTGGTCCTTTCCCTTTGTAAAAAGCGGAAAATAATTTCCGTGTGTTTTTAAAAGGATTTCTCTGCTATTTTATTATGTTTCCCCATTGGGCCTTTCCAATCGCATCAGAGTTTATGCCGCATCCTAATACACCTTCCCCTTTCTCGAACCCCGATTGCAATTACCCTTATGTATTAAAACGCATCGCATATCATATTACAAGGTTCTATTATATGTTGTATCCCCTCTCCCACCCCTTCCGATTCCAATTGTGATGCGGAACCCACCTCCTTTCCTTTCGCTCCCTCCATCCAAAATCGGTTTTCCCTTCACCGAAGGCATAATTTAATTCTATTTATATTTCAAAGCATTTTATTAAAATTCAGTTTCTTCAAAGTAATAATAGAAAGAAAAGCGACAGTCAAAGGCCTATAATTAATATGAGACTAAGATTTTTACAACAACAGGAAAATAGGATCGGCTCTTCAAATTGCCTATTTTTTATTCAACAGCGTAACAGTGAATCTGCCAAAATGGTCAAATGTAATGTTGTTCCTTCTTTTAGGTAGATTGTTGGTTCTCTTTTCTATCTTTAGATTTTAGTTCTTGAGCTGTTAAAATAGCTCCCTTTTTCTCTGGATCTATGTTCCCACATTTCAGCCTATTTAATGTAATTGTAAATCATTTGTAAAGCAGTCTGTAAAATCAGAAGTAAGGGAATAGTGTGGAAATTCAAGGAGGACGCTCTACGCTCCATTGTAACAATTTTGGATAGGGAATTGATATAGAGATGTAGCTCTGATTTGTGGGATCCATGTGGTATGAAGTTTAGCATCTGTATTTTCCTTTGTGTTCATATGTAAATTTTTATGTGTACCATTCATTCATAGACATCTCTATTTGAATTCTTTCAAGATAGAAAGGTAGAATCCATTTTAATGCTCTGCCTTGGGAAATCATTCAATATTCTGTGTTTTCATCTATTTGAAAAGGATCCATCTTCTATGCCCTTTTCAGCTCCTCATTAGTCTTTCCATTCCATCCTTATTTAAACTTTAATTGCTAAAATTTCCTACCTACCTTGCCCCATGAAATACCCTGTATCCTGATTTAATTCCACAGTTTCAGAACTGTCCCATTTATCCCACATCCCTGAAAAATTCATTCATTTCATTTAAACATTTTTCCCATTATTATACTTAGCCTAAAATCAGTTCATAATTGTATTTTGTTGAATATCTTTTCATAGAGAGAGCCCTCTCCTGATCTTGTAGGGCTAGCTACAAGGCTGAGCGTGGTTTAGATGTTACCCTGATTTGCCTTTCTTCAGCCTGCGGTTTAGATTAGGTGCTAACATATCCCAAGTTATCTGCAATGCATTCATCCTTCCTTGAAGAATAGCCATCTCTCCTGCGATATTTTCTCTCTCCTCTTTCTCCTTTGCAAGAGAATCAACTAATTTTGCCTTGTCCTTTTCAGCCTAGGCTAGCTCAGTTGTTTGCACATGATGAGAACCTGGTATATTTATTTTTCTTTTTAAGGCTGCAACCTGCTTCTGGAAATTCTCGATAAGGTGACCCTAGGGGTCTGCTGTACCTTTTTCTTTCCCTTTTATCACCTCCTGGAGAGTGTGTATATCATTCGTGAGGGCACGGGAATTGATCTTTTCCTTTCTAAAATTATCCACTACTTGGCTATGCTTACTTTGCAACTTTCTCAGAGTGATGGTGAGCCGCATCACTTCATCCTTAAGCGTGTCACCGAAACACTGAAATAAGTTACATTTGTCAATTGCCAGCACCTGTGACATGTCAATTGTGATCTCCAATGCCCTATATCTGGTCGTGCCAACATCTAGGTTTAGAATGGCCTCATTCATAGCTATTACTAGTTGCTCAGTCTTCAAATTCGTTGCAGAGGAAAACCTGGTGTGGTATTTCTTAACATACCCCTCTAGTTCTAACCGGTGCTTATCTCTCATTGCTCTATTTCTCGTCCTGCCTTCGCTTGCACCATGAGATCTGCTAACTGTAATGGCTTGTGAAACTTCTGAAAAGTTAGAAGAAGTAGTACTGTCCCAAAGAACCTTGATTCCTGCTTTTCCCTTATCGGGCTTCCCATATGGTATTTCCTCCTGGAGCAACTGTTCATCTCTAATAACCTCTACTTCACTGGTCCCTATTTTTTGTCTTTTGAAAGGAGGAGAATGCTCTTCCGAAGCACCTGCCTCCTCCACCTATTCCTTACCAGCTTCTTTGGTCGAAGCGGTATCTGCTTTTTCCCCTGTCGCAGATGAATCGGTCTCCATCTGCGAAAGCAAAGGCCAGTTTTCAAGATTAGCTCGCCATTCGATGAAAGGCCTCGTTTCATGCATATAAGGGGTTGATTTATTCTTCTTCCTTCTGTTAGAAATGATGCCCTTCGGATCATAGGGCCAAGCTTTCCCTTGCCTCAAATCCATGCCTTTAAGCAGATCTTCCACCACGGGAAGGGCGTGCCTTGAATTAAAAACGAAAGGGCCAATGGTTGTGGGAAGCTTGAGGATAAACCCCTTTTTTTGCAGGGAGGAAGTGAATTTGGTCAGCTTTTAGGGTCTGCCGGAGGTATTCCAAAGCATAAATCCACCGGGCAGGAAAAACTGGCAATTGGTAGGGAGAGACCTCATCTCCATAAACCCGAATTTTAGTGTAGTTATCAAAAAGATACTAGTCCCTGCTGCTCTGAGCTTCACTATACTATAACCATCTCCTCAGTTCAGGAAAAACCCTAGGCGAAGGAGAGTGATGGATAATATTATAAGCTATGGGCATGAAATCATTTAGGAATCTTGAGTAGCGGACCCCGTTAGCCAACTGATGCATTGCGAGACTCCAGTCAAAAATTGGTCTGGGCTGGGAATTTATCTTGTACACCTTATCTAAACCCAAACCCTCAAATTTATCAGCGTGCTAGAAGAGGAAAAGATAAAATACCATGGAACAAAAATGGAAGCGACCCGTGTCTGAGAGCTCCTGGAACTGAGTCTGAATAGTGGAGGCCAGGAAACCAGGAATATTTGAAATGACCCCGAGTTGAGACATTAACCATAAGAAAGCAATGCATCCCTTGGAGGCTTGCCCAAAACCTTCCACACCTAGTAAACCCGCGATAAGAGTAAGGACAGGTTGGACATCTTCCTTGAATAAGCTCAGGGACATTGAGTCTGCGGAGGGGAGGGTTGTTTGAGAGTCGGTTATGGAGGTGATGAAATCACTCTGTTGCCTCCATGGTAGCTTTGCAAATTGAGGAGTCAGCGTTATTTCACTGAAACTGACATAGTTTGAGCTGGTAGGAAAACGAAGGGCTTTTTTGATGATTTTGGGGGAGATAGTGAATATTTTGTTTTCCTGAGCTGAGAGGAACATACCCCGACATTCATCGTAAGTGTCTCGGAGCCAAAAAATGAATTCAACTACTAGATATACTGGGGGGGTTATTTGATGATATAGACCAGACAAAACAACCAAAAACCTATCTCTGTTTTTGACATGTTTCCTAAACAGTTCAGGCTTGACGCTACTAATGGGAAATGGGTATTGTAGGTCACAAATCTCGACTTGTAAGTCTAAGAAAGGTTCAGGCCCTGGAATAGCTCTGGAGTCATGGACTTGAGGGGTTTCTGGCTCGAATTTCTTGGTTGTTACTTTACCCATGACCATCATGCAAACTCAAAACACAACAAAAGGAAACCTGATGGAATGAAAGGGATGGAATACCTGCGAAGTAGAGATTTGCTTGGGAAAGCAATGTAGGGGTACTAACAACGATAAGACAGACTTGGAACTAGGCACCCACTTTTGCTTATACAGTAGTCGAAAAATCAAGAGTAGTATTTTACCACAGTAAAAGACGGAAGACAGCTATATAGGACTGAGGTAGCTCGGGAAAATATGGCAGGGTGAAAGGAATAGGGTAGGCTTCGTAAGTGTTGGGTCTTGAAAATGTCATTCATTTCCATTACACTTACACTATTATGTCCATTATATCACCTCCATTTCACCTCCATTTCACTACTATGTCACTACATTCATCCCACTTTCATTATCATTGGGCCACATTTATGTTTTTCCAAACTTTATTAATTCTTAGCCTTTTTAAGTGAATTTGTGGTTAAAAATTAGAAAATAATGTGCATATGCTTATACCTAACAAGTGGGTTGAGTTTTGTGACATGTGTAGGTCAAAAGGAGACTTCTAGAAGACCCTTATGTGGCACTCTAAGGCCAAATTCGAATTTGGTTGGAGAATATTATGGGATCAAGAGGATATGTGTCTCACTTCCTTGTTGTATTGAAACTCTAAGAGGATATGTGTCTCATCTCTTAGTTGTGTTGAAACTCTAGAAATACATGTGTCTTATCATTTCCTATTTTGATTGTAACTCTAGAGATGGAGGGAGAGATTCATGGACTCCCATTAATGAGATGACTCCTCATATTTTGTATAAATAGGAGAAGTTTTCTCCTATCATAGGTAATGAGGAAGTAATGAAAAAGTAGGAATAGAGAAGTCTTTTGTAACAAAGCTTAAGATGGAATGGGATGTAGATTTGTGAAGTTTTTCAATAAAGAAGTTCCTTGATGGTGTTTTGATTACAATTTTAAGGAGCTGAAGAAGGATTACACCAAATTGGTAGCAGAGGGCCCTTGCTATTCAAGGAGGTTTTGCATGTTTTCTAGATAAGTTGCTTTCAATTCTGTTTTGTCATATTTCCTTACTTAAATTGCTTTCTGAAATCATAGCTTTTAGCATAATTTTTAGCTTTTAGATTACAGTAGGCAGCCCGAGCATTTGCATATAATTTTATAATGACTAATGACATGGAATCCATCTTGTCCTTCTGCTAATTTACTTTTCTTAGTTTTTTTTAATTCCAGTACTGTTTGTTTATTTCAGTCTTGCACATTTGCTTTAAGTAATTAGATTAAATATTAACCTGCTCATGTCATTTTCAGTTACCTCCGAAAGCCATAGCTAGACTAATGGTGAGGGATTGAAGTATGAGTGTGTAGTTTGATATTAGTTTACTTTTCTGCAAGTTAGATATTAAATTGCTCATGTCATTTTCAGTTACCTCCGAAAGCCATAGCTAGATTAATGGTGAGGGATTGAAGTATGAGTGTGTAGTTTGATATTAGTTTACTTTTCTGCAAGTTAGATATTAAATTTCTCATGTCATTTTCAGTTACCTCCGAAAGCCATAGCTAGACTAATGGTGAGGGATTGAAGTATGAGTGTGTAGTTTAATATTAGTTTTTTTTTCTGCAAATTAGATATAAGATTGCTCAAGTTGTTTATGATTACCTCCGAAAGCCATAGCGAGACTAATGGTGAGGGATCAGAATATGAGTTGATGTAATTTGATTTAGCTTTACTTTGTTGCAATTCTTGGATTTCTTTGAGCATAGTTTCTTTTGTATTTGGACAGCAGCAAGGATAATAAGTTTTATGATCAATAGTTCACTGTTTGCTTGACTAGAATAGTGATGCAATTTCATTTTCTTTGAGGAATTGATTTTTTCATTAATGTTTTAAAATCCTTTTGAAGTTTGGAAAATCATTATAAAGGACATCATTGCCTTGAATATTTATCTCCATACTTGTCTTTTAGAATTTCAAAAAAAACAAAAATGACAAAAAGTAAGAGATAGGTTATCTTGCACATATAGTGTGCCACACTTCGTCAGCTTACGAATCCTGGATTGACAAATTGATGTAGCAATTTAGGACACACTAAATTGACCAAACAGTAAGGATGCTGAAAGTGAGACACACAACGTGTAGGGATTGGGTGTTAGACTCTTGGTAGGTGAACACCTTGTGTCGGGTTAAATATCGGTACTGGCCTTGGTACCGGGTGTCCTAAAAACTTACCTTACCTTTATATCGTGGTGACAATTGAACTCTAGAACCTGGCCCTTGAAAGACGCGAGGTGAATTCCATGATGGCTCTAAAGCCCATGCCCTTTTCTTTGTAAAGCGCTCGCCTCATGTCATATGTCTTGACACGTCATCAGGTTCAGAGTGGGAAGACCAGCCTTATCCTCTCTTTGACCCCGAAATGGTGCGCTTAACCGTTCACGTGCGGGCAAGTGTATGGGCCCGTCTTGTGTTTACTTCCTTTGCACCTTTTACACCATTTTCATAATTTAGATTAAGGCCTTTTTACATTCCTGCTCCATTGCAAAATGCGCTTACCCTCTTTAGGCATATGATTCAGCTTAATTTTATTTCTCCTTTACCGACTGTTACAGGTCAAAATACCTCCTCATCAGCTCAGAGGAGCAGACAAATATGGAAGAAGTACAAAGACCTAAATTAAACCTATTTCTGCCAGGGTAACGCCTATCTATAACAACACAAGGGCGTTATAACGCAGCTAATCAGTGAATGGGCTGCGTTAGTGGCTAGGGAAATGCTGTTTGCGGAGGGCAGCGTTACCGGTGTTTTAAGTTTGAAATGAGAAAAATGCGTGGAAAATGATTTGAATCTCCGACTTTCCCTCACAAGAGAGTCAGTTCACAAAGGAAACTGGAAAGCACCAATTCTTTATTGGTCACCACCATAAAAGACTGAACTCTCGAAGAGGAAAAAACATAGATATTAAAGAAACATCTTAGTTTTTTCTATTCCAAACTAGTGGAAAGAGAAGGAAAACAATGGCTTTCTCCCTCTCCTATAAAAAGGAGTTGAAGGTCGAAGGATTGCTAAAGGTTTTTGCATAATTGTGGAATAGAGAATAGTGTTATATTGTGAAGGCCAAGAGTCAAAGAGGTTCCTAGAGAGCTTGTTTACTAGGACTTCTTCACTTGAGAGATAAAAGAGATTGGGAGACTTAGGAGGGCTTGGTACAACCGACGGTTGTAATCCTCCTTCTTTAAAAATCAATAGAACTGTGTTCGTTTTGTCCATTCAATGCTTAATATTTTCATTATTGTTTGAACATTTACATAGCATGATATGAATGGCTCAGATGTGTATAATTTAGAAGTTCATTATATATTGACTTGATTGATAGGATATATGTTATGTTAGAAATTACACGAGTGCTTTGACTGATTGCAGGACTAAGATTTGGAGCCAGTGAAGAAGGACTCTTGTTTCGCTGCCTAGCGCTCTCCAAGGGACTCCAAGATTGTTAAAGAGGTAATTCTCTATCACATTCCATCAAGTTATTTTAAGTTAATATGAACATGCTCATGCCATCTTTGTGAACATCAAAACTAATCTTATTGTCTGCCTCGGGCACTGGAAAGCCCTAAGAGGGATATTCGAAAACCAACAAACCAAGCAGTTTACCCTATAGCAGAATTGGCGACTCTGCTGGGGATTTTCCCCATAGTTTCTGGACTATTTCTTCCCTCCTCTCTTCTTTCCTCTGTTCACAGACCCTTCCCACCATTTTTGATGCCTAGTAGACATATCAAATGCTCGCAGAGTTCAATCCTGTTTCTGTTTGACCAATAGAAGAACTTTTCCCTGGCTAACGCTATCTACGCATATTTTCCGGTCTATTATAACACTGTCTGCCTTAAATAAGATGCGTTATTCCCTTTGTGCGCGTATTTACTCAGAGACAGTGCGTTACTCAGCCAAAACATGTTGTTCACTGTCGTGATTGTGTTTTTGGTTGCGAGTTTTTGGTGTTCATTATCTTTCATTGATTGAATCCATTGGCAATACGCTATTTGGCATTTTTGTTTGTTTGCTCTTGTTTGAAAAGTTAGTGTCAAAAGCATTTACTTTTTAGAGAAGAATTTTTTTTTTAGTTTTTTCTGCATCTAGCAGAGTTAATTCTGAAATTTTTAGTTCATAGACTGTTAAGAAGAGGTAGATATAAGTCTGAATCTTTAAATATGAACTGTGTTATTTGAATGTTAGTGCATGGATGTTGAAAAGAAACCTCTCCTTGTAGAAATAATCTTCATTGAATTGAATATTTAGAGCATGTTTTGCATGGTTTCTTGAGTCAGAGTCCCATTACATTTCATACGTCCACTCCCCCTCCGCAAGACTAATTATCAAGTACACTAAGAATCAAGCGATAATAAAATCAATAACATTACTCTTTTTTGAGCTCACACAGACAATAGTTTAGGCTAGGATCTTGGGTTAGAAACAGTGAGAAAATCACCTAAGATCTATAAACTTGAAACTAGAGTCATTAACGAGCGAAATCCTACTGCACTCATATTATCGGGACCATTCCTTTACTGGAGCTCAGCGCGAGACAACACTTGGGTGCACAAGAAGGTAGCCTTCCTTTGACTGCATCCAGTGGGTGTGTTATATATTGGGGTTCCCTTGGGGGATGTCGAAACTAGATCGGGGATATAGGTATTCTACCCATATAGCACACTGTCCTTGACCGTGGACCCCCCTGATGATGTCTGTGATTTGAGGTATCTTTAGTGGCCATAGTTTTTAGGGACTTACACAAGGTGACTGGGACGGGCTGTTGTGGTACCTGAAACAGACCGACCGACTCTGTCTTCGGTCTTTAGGAGGGTACTCATCTTCACGAGAGTGCTTACACCTATCATTCGAGGTTCAGGCAAAGCTCTAGAGTGACCGTAACTGTAATTTCTACCAACCCTCTCTGTATACTATTTTGATACTGGATTTCATCACCAGAAAACGGTAGTACTCAGATAGGGCACCCTATTCTGGCTGCTTGCTGATTGATTTTAGAGATTCCTTTTTTCTTTTTTAGGTGTGTGGTTACTGTCATTGAGACTTTATAATACATCACAATTTATTAAAATTTGTTAAAATTAAACAGGTCACTGTGGCATCCCCCAACCCATGCTGTTTGTCTCGATGACAGCAAGGTCTACCTCCTCTCACTATTGAGGAAGAACTGAACCTTGGTGAACCCGTGCCTTCTATGGAAGAGTAGTCTCCTCTGACTAACATTGATTTTCACATAGCCTCATATCATCCAAAATTTCCAAAGGACCCTTTCACTAATGGGGTTGTACCTCATTACATTCCTCTGCTCACTGATCTTTCGGGCCTATGATAATTCAGATTCCACCATGCCAAGATATGTCTTCGACCGCACAAACATCCATTTCACCACCAACATCCACAGGTTCGATGCCAATGGAAACCATCCCAGGTTCACCACCATCCTCCCCGCCGGTGGTTAGTTCTATGCCATCACTGGGTAACCCCAGTAGTCAACATATACCTACTCCCAACCCTACGGTCATCTGACCCATTTAGTAGCTTACCGACCTTGGGCGTGTAACCCCCTCTTTAGTGACCACATTGGGAAACACGGTAGCTCCTCCACGTGGTGAATACTTCGGTACCTTTTAGCAACCATTTCGGTTGGAACCCTAACCATTGAGTTCAAACCCCTTGGCCACTATACCGAGGGGCAGTGTCAATGTCACTAACACTTAGGTACCTCTTACATTTCGCTTCCCTTGTAGTCCTCGGACAAATGGGACAACCCTATTATCGATACTTGCCCTAAAGTGTTTCAAACATAGGGGTAGGATCTCTACCCCGTTGCCAAACTATGAAAGTAGTAGCATGCCTCTAAACTCTATTGCATCATTTGGACCTTCCAACCCCAGCCTCCATATTTGGAATGGGAGGGAACTTTTATCTTGAGGGGAAACTAAACATTAAGCCCCCCAATACAACATGCCCTATGGTTGACAGCAGTATGTCCCTACTCCTCCACCTATCGGAAGTTTTTATCAAAGTCCCACTTATCCTCCTGGTAACACGTTAATGGGTGGACCCTATGGTCTAAGTAGTCAGCCCATACTGCCTTGGTTAGATTCGGGGGAAAATCTACAATTGCCATTTTTGGCAGCCTTGGACATCCCCGATATCCATAAACTGACTAACGACCCCATCAATCACAACCCCCTTTGGCCTCCAGTACCGCATAAGATTCCTTCTGACATCCCAAAGTTCGATGGGAAACAAGGGGACGACCCAGCCGCACACATCACTACCTTTCATCTATGGTCCATATACAATTCCATGGTAGATGATAGTGTCCAGCTTCGACTGTTTCCCCGCACCCTTACAGGCAATGCCGCCAAGTGGTACATTGAATTGCCATGCACCGCCATCAACACTTTTGGTGCTTTAGCGACGGAGTTCCTAAAGAACTTCCAACTACCAATTAGAGTGGAAACCAGAACGGAATTGTTAACCTCACTGCGCCAAGACACCGCCACCCACATCTCCGATCATATTCATGAATGGAGACATAGGAGGAGACTCGTCAAAGCACCAATCCTGGATCATCTCTTAGCCAATTGGTTTTGCAAGTCTCTTTTACCCTACATCTCTAAAGACATTGGCCTTTCTGGTGCGGTTACAGAAGATCAATGTATTCGTCGTGCCCAGCATCTGGATTTAATCTATTCACAATCCGGCACGCTATACGATCTACTCCCCCATGCCCCTGGTAACCCAAATCCTCTGGCCACTCAGAAAACCGGAGCGCATGCCGACGGTGTCGTTGGCACAATCTCCGGTGTGGCCACAAAGCAGTCTCGGGGGCAAACCTCCCAGCCATCTTTGGCTACCACCGCCCCTCACCAAATGAATACTCTTCCCCCCGCTGAGGTCAATTCTGTGCAAACCTCACGAAAACCTAGTGGGAAAAATAAGAATAACAAGAAAAAGACGTCTTCTTCGGAAGAGCAGTCGGATAATCAGAATAACCCTAATCAGAAAAACGCTGCCAAAAATGACAAAGGGAAGGATAAACCCATGAAATTTCCTTGCAAGATCTGTGCGGAGGACCACTTGACATATAAATGTCCTCGGCTGCAGGAATGCGCCGATTTTATTGCCAACAAGGATTTTGGGTGAGCACCTACCGTTCTTTATAATCCTTTCCCTAATCAGCAGCAACAACATCAACGCATGGTTGAAAATCTGCCACAACCCCATCAACGGGGCAATGGTGGTTCACATCCTTCCAGCGAAGGACCATCTGCCATTTATGGCATTGAGAGTGTTGACCTTCAAGCTCGATCCAAGCTTTATGGAAATCCTACCATAGATGCTCAAGAACCTGGAACTAGTTCAAATCCACCGCCGCCCAACGATTTGTATATCGAACGGCCTACTGCTGAACCTGTGATTCGTCCCCCCAAAGGGACACTTCAACGCACGACTCATAAAACCTCTGCATGTGTAGCCCAAAACTACAACATTGTAGAATATTTGGCGCAGGCACCGTCAGCCATGTCTGCTCTCGAAGTATTACAAACCTGTCCAGCACAAAGGAAAGCCTTGCTTTCGGCCATTGGTGGAATAGACCCCCAGGACTCCATGCTAGCTATCTTTGATATGGAAAATGCTAAACCTCGCCTCTCACACCAGCTCGCATTTCAAGTGCAGGTTGTGTCGAAAGGGAGACCAATCCATCACACTGTCATAGACGAAGGTGCTTCGACCTGTGTTATGTCACAAGCTTGTTGGCTCGCTTTAGGTTCTCCTACCTTAACACCGCCGTCGAACTCGCTTAAAGCTTTCGATGGCCACAAATTCCTCCCAAAAGGATACCTTGCTAGCTTTCCCATCACTCTGAGTGGGAAAATGGTAACCGTGGACGTTGAATTCGTAGATCACCATCTCGACTATAATCTATTGCTCGGTCGCAGTTGGTCTTATACCATGACTGCCATTGTGTCTTTGGTCTTCCGACTCATCCTATTTCCATTGGATGGGAAAATAGTCATAGTGGATCAGTTATCCTTCTGCACCCCTGATTATTCCACGTTACCAAGTAGCACTGTACCCCTAATAGGAGGCTGTCCTGACTCTTACGTCAGCATCAGTACTAGTCTTCTGAAGGCATCTTCCCTACTGGGTTGTTTTCCTCTCCCGCTGCCACAGATTCCAAACACGGTTGCAATGATATCCACCACTTTGGATGGCTCTATTGACCCATGGATCATATCGGCACCTTCAGACATTGATTCCTATGGAGATCAGATGCCGCTTTCGCCGGCCGAGTTGGCTTATCAAGCCATCCAAACTGCATATGAACCCTCCACTGATATGGTTTCGACCAAAGGTAAAAACCTCCCTCCCATCACAGTTCTCCCTAAGGATCTCCTCAATGAATTCTGGCCTATAGACAAAGCTATTCGAGAGATCATGTCTCTAGAAGAACGACCTTGGGGAGAGTTTCACCATCGCACTTCATTGATTGACTCGGAGGTGATACAAATTGAAATCCCATCTTTTGACCAACCTGAGATAGTTCCCTCCGCTTACACGACCGTTAAAACTATAGATTCAGAAGGGAACATGGATAATCTTTCTAAGACAATGCTCATTGATATCTCGGTCAAAACATGTATCGTGGAAAATATCCAGATTGGAGAAGATTGCAATCCTGAGGAAATTGCATGCTTCACATCCATTTTCAAGGAATTCCGCGATGTGTTTGCTTGGTCTTATAAGAAAATTACCAACATAGATCCTTCTATTGACGAGAAAGAGATCAAGAAATCCCGAGCATTATTTTTATGGTATTTTTCTTGCTCGTTAATCCGAAAAACCTCAAGTCCTCTTCTTCAGGCTCGTTAAACTTACACGAAGAAGCTTCGAGCATTTTTTTTACAGTATTTTTCTCGCCCGTTAATCTGAAAAACCTCAAGTTCCCTTCTTCGGGCTCGTTAAACTTACACGAAGAAGCTTCGAGCATTCCTTTTACGGTATTTTTCTTGCTCGTTAATCCGAAAAACCTCGAGTTCCCTTCTTCGGACTTGTTAAACTTATACGAAGTTGATATCGAGCGTTCTTTTGTATGGTCTTTTCTTGCTCGTTAATCCGAAAAACCTAGAGTTCTATTCTTCAGACTCGTTAAAATCATGAAGAAGCACTGAGCATTCTTTTTAGGAAACTTTTTCTCGCTCATAAAACTGAAAAAAACCCGAGTTGACTTTTTCCGACTCGTTAAACTACCCTGACAGAGAACAAAGAGCCATTATTTTCCTCTTTTTTCAAATCTCTTTAAACAAAAAAAGTGACCGAGTTTTCTCCGCGTGACTCGTTAAAATTTCACAAAGGGTACCGAGTTTTTCTTTGTTGGACTCGTTAAAATTTCACAAAGAGTATTGAGTTTACTCCGTCTCCTCGTACTCATAACAAAATGAGGTAGACATCCATCGAACATAGATTTCTCACTTTTCCAGCTTCGATGGACTAATTTACGGAAAATGAACTGTTTCAGGCTTACTATTATCCCTTTGCCATGCCCGGTTATCAAGACACGACAAAGGTATTGTTGTGGATCATCTGCATATCCTTTTTCTTTAATTTTATTTTTAAAGTCAAAAATACAAAAAAATCTGAAATTCTGAAAAAGCATATGTTATGGTATAATTTTTTTATACTATAGCATAAAAAAAATAAGTATTTACAAAGGTGCATTACAAATTAAGTTTATTATTAAACTTTGTTTGGCTTTGTATTATGGTTTGATGTTTAAGTATTGAGCAAGTTTTAAAGCTGAAGCGACAAAGTGTTGAAGATCGTAATCGGGTGATCAACTACAGGGGCACAAAAAGCTCACGCATTATTCAATCCGACACCCCCGCAGTTGACCCGTTTGACCGCGGGTAAACATTGATCGACGGCGTGGATGCATTGCGGGGGGGGCAACTTAAAGTTTGTCACCGTACTCAAGCAACCCCCGCAATGACGTCATAAGAACAGCTGTACTCCACGTCAGCAACATTACACGTCATTACAGGAATTTAATATGGCTTTGCGTAGTTATTAAAAGGTATTTTTATCCCATTTTCAAATCACTTGCAGTCCTTTTCATTTTGAGCCGTATCACCGTCACTTTTTTGTTCGCCATCTGCTGTCCATTAAGCCATGGAAAAACGAGCCTCTCTGTCTGGTTCGTCAAGGCTTAGTTCCCTCATGGACAATGAAAAAGACGTCTAGGATACCTTGTCCTCTGTAAACCATTCCTTATTGTATCATCAAGTGACCCTAAATGTTGAGAAATCCCCAGTTTTTTCCACCATGAAGAATTCCGGTGTTTTGTCCGCCTGTATCCCAAAAGCCCATTTCTTTCCCAAGTTTATCTCATGGTTGTTTTCTTCAATGTATCCTGGCAGGTGCTTCATAATGAACTCACAGGGAGAAAACGTGTTGCAGGTATCGACGTAATTAATTCGCCAAGCATTGTGCTTTCCTGAAAACGAGTCACCACTACAATTCTCTGAAGATTCATTGGCTCGTTATTTCAAGAACCTTTCAAATGAAGAATCTGATCAATGTATGTCCTACTTGAGATAAAATTCAAAGGAAGTTCAACTAGAAGGAGAAGAATTTAGTTTGGAAGTGTTTGATTCTGAGTACAGACCAATTCTGAGTTGCATTGCAGAGATTTTGGGCAAAGACAATGACCATGCAGTTGATAAGTCAGTATTGGGAATGTACGCGCTGAAGATGAAACCAGGGGTTGTTCTCGACATTCCATCATTTTGGCAGGAGATTGTAAATTCTCAGTTGATGACCTTTCCTCTTACAAGTTTCTTTAAATTCCCATCATTGATTGTGTATTTATTTCTATATCAAAATGTCGAAGAATTTATGAGTTTGGGATTGAATATAGTTGATGTTAACAAGAAAAAGAAATCAGTTTTATTTTGGACTGACATGACTAGAAAAGAAGGAAATGAAGCAGGGTTATTTGAGTTTGCTAGTCATTATATGTCCATTGCTTATAGAATTTTGAATGGAGTTCCTCCTCCATGTTTTCTACCAAAAGCCCAGGAGTTTCTATAATTAGGACCTAGTTACAGATTTGGAGATTGGTTTGTGTTTGAAGAATATTCGGAGATAAGACTGTATGGAGCTAGTATTGAGCCTTATAGGCTCCCAACTTTTGTTCCTATGTGACTGTTTTCCCTGGAATTCATAAGACAGATCCTTAATGTGGATTAGGTGCACTTTATCCCCTTGAAGAAAGGTTTTATGTATAAATTGCCTATGAGTGTGGGACCTTTCGTGGTAAATATGAGGAAATCTTTTGATGAAGTTTCCAAAATTTTGGAAGAGACACATTTGCTACTAGGAGAAAGATGGTCATATGATCCGCATGGAGTGATTTCCCAGAGAAGAATTGAGAATGGATATTCTGCGTTTTCTCACGTAAGTAGACCTGATCAAGAGAAGCTGGCAAACCCAGGCGAATTAAATACATCAAAAACGAGCATTCAAACACCTGTTATAACTGAAAGGGAAAATAAAAGAGGTAGAGATGATGTTGTTGAAGTAGATAATGAAGAGCCGAGAGAGGAAAAGAGAACTAAATTGGCTGAAGATCATTCTTCAAACTCACCAGGTTTTACCTTCCATATCAATGAAGATCAAAATGTCCCCTCTTCTCCTAGAGGCCATGAACTTTACTCAGAGAAGATGCCTTCAGTCAAACAAATATTTACACAGATTGAAGAAAGAAATCAGAGAATAAAGGCTAATGTAGAGGCGTAGGCAGAGCATCATATAGTTGTTGATCAGACTAGGTTGTTGACTGTAATGGACCTTGAAAAGGATCAATTCAGAATGGCTCTAACACATCCAACAGGGATGTCCCTTGGATCTTCAAGAAGTTTCAATGAGGTAAATATATCTATGGATGTTAAGAAGATCCCACTGTGGGATAAGATGAACCTTCATATGCAGACTGGACAGTTAATTGTTAATGATTTGACCAAGACCAATGCCACAGCAGTTAAAGCTGAAAACATGCTTGCAAAAGTTATCACACATTTCAAGATGGAGAAGGCCAATTCAAGGGCCTTATCAGTTCAAAACGAAGAGTTAAAAAAGATTATCATGAAGATTGGTGTGGATCCAAATGACAAGGCTGCAGTGCAGAAGCTCATGAAGAGTGCAGAAATAGAGATATCCACCCTAAGAAAAAAGCTGAAGTTACCTGCTGCAGAACATTCAATGGTTGCAGAAGTAGCAGAGATGGAGAAAGAGTTAAACAAACCTTAATGTGTGCTCCTCTATTTTAACTTTATCTTTACATAATTCTTCTGGGTTTTAAAATGGTAGACTCTGTTTTAAACATCATATCAAATTGAAATCCTCTTCTCTTTTTCTTCCGCTCATTCATTTCAGCATAAGTGGAATATGGCATTGCAGAAACATGTATGGGTTTAATTTTTGAAGGTTACAGAATCAATGTTTAAGGGTTTTTAATACCGAGACAAAATATATTCATTTGTGACAGAATTAGATAATGTCTTAAGCATAGATTCCTTAGCACAGCAAAGGAATTGTTTCTTAAGGTACAACATTAATTGGCGCCGTTGTCGGGGACGAAGATTCGAAGATTTTCCCTGGGTTTTGTTTGATATTTCCTCTGGTTGTTCAGAGAGGAGGAAATAATAAGCTATGTTTATTTTAAAATAGCTCTGGCTCCTAATAAACCTCATACAAGGTCTGATACCTCTCAGCAAAGAGTTCCTGTTTTTCTAATCCTGAGAAGCTTGTTTCAAAGAAGGGCCAGAAACCAAAAAGATTTGATACACCAGACGCTACACTGCTTGCATCAGGCAGCAGTTCGCGTACTTTTTCATCCAAGAAACTCGTTTTCTCGGAAGCAGAATCCTCACCATCACCCATTCCATTTCAAGAACCTACGTTAGAAGAGAAATCTTTGGAGTTTGTGTCTTTCCCTTTTACAGAAACTCAGCCCCATACAGCTCCCAGCTCTTCTGAAATCGTTCATACTCCAACTCCTATATCAGTTGTTCCACCTCATTCATCCCCACCTACAACTGGTATTCATTTTACCCCCGCTCAAGGAGCAGTCAATCCGGGCATAATCATGGCGGCCCCTACTTTCTTGATGAATAGATATGCACCATTAAATCTACCCCAACCACTGCATGATATGCCTCAGGAGTATCTCAAGTTACTCCCTAGATTTACTGGTGAAGATGAAATAACTGTAGAACAGCACTTGCCCCTGTTTTGCATATTTGCTGAGAATTTAAATGTTGAACATTTGGACGTTGTAATGAGAATTTTTGTTCAGTCTCTAAGTGGAGAGGCAAGGAAATGGTTTAAAGGATTGCCTAATGGTTCAACTAATAATTGGGATGAACTAGAAAGACGCTTCATCGAGAGATGGGGTGAAAAATGGGACCATGGCTATTCTTTGACAGAATTTAATGCAATAAAGAAGAAATCTGGTGAAAATATGAATAATTTTGTGAAAAGGTTTAACAAACTGTATAATAGTTTGCCTTTAGAAATGAAACCCCCTCCTATTGGAGCAAGGGTTGTTTTTGCTGGTGCCTTTGAACCAGAGTTCAGTTTCACATTGAGAGAAAGAAGGTCTCCTACTTTGGAATAGATTCAAACCGATGCTCTGGAGATTGAGGCTAATATGTCCTCTGCTGGTAAAGTTCAAGACAAAGGAAAAGCTAAAGAAGAAGCCTCATCTCAAGATCAAATAATTGAAGAGATGACTAAAGTCATAAAAAATTTGTCTAACAAAATGGTGAAGTTGGAAATAGATAATAATAAGCCTGCAAGACAAAATAGATGGGTTTTCAATCCCCAATTTAAAAAATAGCCCATGCAGATTCTACAAAGAGAAAAGAAAGATCAAGATCAGGTGCAAGCACCTTTGTACATAGAGGCAGCTCCATCCCGTTCAGTGGACGATGAGGAGGAAAAAGAAGATGATGCTCAAATTTCTGCTGTCTACATGGAAGACGACGAAACAGAAGAAGAAGCTGAGGAAGAAGGAGTGGAAGAAAATGATCTTTCATTTGATCAAGAAGAGATGGATGATTACTATAGACATTTCACAGACTTCATGCAATCCGAGTTGCATAAAAAATATGATTTGAGGTCAAAGAAGAGGCTAAGAACTCAAGAAAGTGAGGAAAAAGAACCTGAATCAGTACCTGCTCCAATGGTTACTCCACTACAGAAAAATCAGATTAAGAAAAGAGATAAGGGGAAGTAGCCCATGAATGAAGAAAAAGAAAGGGAAAAACAACAAGCTGAGGCTTCTCAAACAAAGATTAAAGATCCTAATATTTTGGAGAAGGTTGTTTCTGTTCCTAATCAGAGTTTGAATTCCAAGAAAGATCAAGAAGAGCCTGAAAGTTGACAAAACAAAATCAAAATTTCAGTTTTTCGAAAGAGTTGGAAAAAGTGAAAATTCAAATACCTCTTCTTGAATTAATAAAAACACCTGGCTATAAGAAGGAGATTGCAGAATTTATCAATTTATCTCAGTCTGATGAAGTGGGTGATATAGTAAATCTGCAAGAAGAAAAACCAGTGGTTACTTTTGGGCCTCATGTTGAAGAGGTAGATTCATCTATTCCTCCTTTTTATATATCACTTCTGTTACATGATTTTGTTGTACATAATTGTATGCTGGATTTTGGCGCATCCCATAATCTGATGCCACTATCTATGATGAAAGAATTGAATTTACAAATCACTAATCCATACAGAGATCTTTATTCTTTTGATTCAAAAAGGGTGAAGTGTGTGGGCCTTATTAAGGATATGGTAGTTTCATTAGCTCAAATTCCAGCCAAGAGTATTATGATGGATGTAGTAGTGGCAGATATCCCAGCCAGGTTTGGTATGTTGTTGTCTAGATCTTGGGGGGCAAAGCTTGGAGGAGTTTTGAAGTTAGATTTTACATATGCCATCATTCCTGTTTTCAATGGGGAAGAAAGGAGGTTGTATAGAGAAACTAGATTTCAAAAAACTGCTACCAAGAAAGACGCAGGAAATTCACCTATTTATGGCCAAGATAAGGAGGATCTCTCTTATTTCATGCTGCATGAAGATGCAGAATTTGCTAAAGAGTCACAGGGGCAGCTCCCTTCAGCAATTGTAAATAAGGAGCTGCATTCAAACAAGCTTTGGAAGTGCTATTTTGATGGTGCGTATTCTAAAGAAGGCACTGGAGCTGGCTTCATTTTCGTATCTCCAGAAGGTAACCTTGTACCTTTCTCTTTTAAATTGGAATTTGAATCCACCAATAATGTAGCTGAATATGAAGAATTAATCATTAGTCTGCAGACAGCAAAGCAAATGGGAATTCAATCTATGACTGTGTTTGGTGATTCTGAGTTAATTATAAGACAAATCAAGAATTTGTGTCGAACTAAACATCCCAGGTTGAGAACATATAGGAATGAGGTATGGGATTTAATTGAAAACTACTTTGAAGCTTTCAATCTACAGTTCATCCCAAGAGAAGAGAATAGAATGGCATATTCTTTAGCTGTTGGAGCTAGTACATTCAAGCCTCCAAATAATCTGAGACTAAGATATGAAATTGAGATGAGACACAGACCTTCAATTCCTGACAATGTCAAACATTGGCAGGTTTTTGAGGATGATGAACAGATTAAAGAATTTTTGTTGATGATTGAAGACTTTGAAGACCATCAGATTGATTTGGAAACTGATGAAAGGGACCTAGCTGATAGGTCCAAGACTCTGAAAAAGAAGATTGGTGATCAGCAGAATATTCAGTTGAAAGATAATATTTTACCAAAAGGTTTGGTACCTCTTGAAAGACTCTTTGATGCTAATGATGTAGCAGTAACTCAAAAGAAAGCACAGCAAGATGAAAATGTGGAAGATTGTAATCTGGGAACTCAGAATGAGCCTAAAATGGTAAAATTGTTCAAAGGCCTTCCGAAGGACTATAAACAGAGGTACATAAACCTGTTCAAACAATTTGAGGATGTTTTTTCCTGGTCATATGATGACCTGAAGAATTATGATAAGAGTATTAGCCAGCATAAAATTCCATTGAAAGATGGAGTTAAACCATATAAACAAAAACTTCGACAAATCAATCCATTGTTATTGGCCCCGATTGAAAAGGAGGTAAAGAAATTGATGCAGGCTAAAATAATTGTTCCTCTCAGATATTCTGATTGGGTTTCCAATCTTGTACCAGTCAGAAAGAAAAATGGAGAGATAAGGCTATGTGAACATTTCAGGAACTTGAATAGGGCTTCATTGAAGGATAATTATCCTTTGCCGAAAATGGATTTTGTGTTGCAAAAAGTGACTGGAGCATACATATTATCTATGGTAGATGGTTTTTCAGGATATAACCAGGTTGCTGTGGAGAAGGAAGATCAAAAGAAAACTGCTTTCACTACACCATGGGGACATTCATGTATGCCAAGATGCCATTTGGCTTAATGAATGCAGGGGCTACATTCCAAATAGCAATGGATATTGCCTTTGTAGGAGATAACTTTGTGGTTGTTTATCTGGATGATGTCACAATTTTTTCAAACTCTGATGAAGAACATCTACAGCATTTGCAGAAAGCCTTCTTAAAGTGTAGGAAATATGGTTTATCGCTAAATCCTAAAAAATATTTGTTTGTTCTGGAGGAGGGTAAACTGCTGGGACATATTGTTTCTAAACAAGGAGTGAAGATTGATCCAGCGAGAGTCAAAGCAATACAGTCAATTCCACTGCCCAGAAGTAAGAAATATATTCAGAGATTCCTTGGGAGAATTAATTTTCTAAGAAGATTTGTTCCTAATTACACAGAAATTGTCAAGAAAATAACAGACATGTTGAAAAAGGATGCAGAGGTGAAATGGGACAAAGAAGCAAGAGAATATTTTCAAATAATCAAAGAAGCTCTGAAGGAAGCACCTGTTGTAATAAGTCCAAATTATTTGAAACCATTTCAAATTTTCTCATTTGCGTCTTCCTCAACAATTGTTGTTGTGTTATTACAGAGAAATGAAGAAAAATGTGAACAACCTATAGCGTATTTCAGTAAGGTGCTCCGGGATGCAGAGTTGAAGTATAATATATTGGAGAAACAAGTATATGCTCTGGTGAAAGCATTAAAAGCATTCAGAACCTATGTTCTTCATTCTCAAATTTTAGCATATGTTCCTAGTTCTGTTGTAAAGGATGTTTTAGTTCAGAGTGATGTGGACGGGAAAAGGGGAAAATGGATTGCTAAAATCCAAGAATACGACCTGGATGTTAAACCAACAAAGTTGATTAAAGGATTGGGGCTAGAAAAATTATTAACAGAGTCAAATTTTCAAGCACCGGGAATTAATTTATTGGCACCTGTAGCGGAAGTCAATGAAGAAATGGGTGATGTTCAGGCGAAGTCAGCAATTAAATATAAATTTCTATGCTCATATTGGTACAAAGATATTTTTCATTATTTATGCTTTCTCTCTTGTCCTCCTTCAATAAACAGAGCTAAATACAGAGCTTTAAAACTCAAGGCCCAACCTTATGTCATAATTGAAGCAAAGCTATATAGGAAAGATCCTGCTGGGGTGTTATTGTTATGTTTGACAGAGGAGGAAGTTTCAGAAGTAATTAAAGAATATCATGAGTGTTTGTGCAGGGGTCACTACAGTTGGAAGGTAACTGCTCATAAAATTATCAAATCAGGTTTTTATTGACCCTCTGTATTTGCTGATGTATATAAAACATTCTGAAGTTGTCAAAAATGCCAGATGTTTGCAGAAAATAAAAGGTTAGCCCCTTTACCTCTTCTTCCTGTTTTTATTGAAGAACCTTTCAGACAATGGGGACTGGACTTCATTGGAGAAATCAATCCACCATCTAATGGGCAATTTAAGTGGATTCTTACTGCTACAAATTATTTTACAAAATGGGTGGAGGCAATCCCTACCAGGAAGGCAAATGATTTGGTTGTTATGAAGTTTCTAGAAGAAAATATCTTTAGCAGATTTGGATGTCCAGTAAATATTGTGACAGATAATGCACAAGTTTTCAACTCAATCAGGTTTATTAATTTCTGTCAGACTTACAATGTGATATTGTCTCATTCTACAGCTTATCATCCACAAGGGAATGGATTGGAAAAATCTTCTAACAAAACATTGGTAAGAATTCTGAAGAAGACAATAAATGAAAATCAAAAGAACTGGGATTCAAAGCTAGTTTTTGCGCTGTGGGCAACAAGGATGACCACTAGAAGATCCACTGGTAAGTCACCTTATGAACTAGTATATGGGACTCAAGCATTATTTCCCACCCAGTTGGTAAAGCCTCTGATTTCTTTCCTTCAAGATGCTCAAGAGGAACCTAATGCCATGATCAGAAGAATGAATAATGTAATGGAGTTAAATGAAAACAGAAATAAAGTTCGGGAGAATTTGCTTACTTACCGGCAAAAAATGAAGACAATATTTGACAGAAAATCAAAAGAAATCATGTTTCAGAAAGGAGATCTAGTATTAAGGTGGGATACCCGGAAGGAAGACAAAGGGAAACACGGCAAATTTGATCCCTTGTGGTATGGTCCGTTCAAAATTAACGAAGTCAGAATGAACAATACATTCATGCTGGAAAATCTGAAAGGAGAAGTAATAGATATGCCTGTGAATGGGCAATATCTAAAGCATTATTTCCGGCACTAAAAAGATGTTTGACTACCATTGTATATATTCGGTGTGATCATTGTACATATTTCATCAAGCAATTTTTGACTCCATGCCCGAGGTGAAGGCACAAATCTGCAGGTTCTTAGTGTTTCGTGGCAAAAACACTATCCCCAGGTGGAGCCAGATGTTGTGGATAATCTGCATATCCTTTTTCTTTAATTTTATTTTGAAAGTCAAAAATACAAAAAAATCTGAAATTCTGAAAAAGCATATGTTATGGTATAATGTTTTTATACTATAGCATAAAGAAAAGAAGTATTTACAAAGGTGCATTACCAATTAAGTTTATTATTAAACTTTATTTGGCTTTGTATTATGGTTTGATGTTTAAGTATTGAGCAAGTTTTAAAGCTGAAGTGGAAAAGTGTTGAACATCGTAATCGGGTGATCAACTACAGGAGCGCAAAAAGCTCGTGCATTATTCAATCCGGCACCCCTGCAGTTGACCCGTTTGACCGCGGGTAAACATTGATCGACGACGTGGATGCATTGTGGGGGGTGCAACCCAAAGTTTGTCACCGTACTCATGCAGCCCCCGCAATGACGTCATGAGAACAGCTGTACTCCACGTTAGCAACATTACACATCATTACAGACATTTAATATGGCTTTGGGCAGTTGTTAAAAGGTATTTTTATCCCGTTTTCAAATCACTTGCAGTCCTTTTCATTTTGAGCCATGTCACCGTCACTTTTCCGTTCGCCATCTGCTGTCCGTTAAGCCATGGCAAAATGAGTCTCTATGTCTGGTTCGTCAAGGTTCAGTTCCCTCATGGACAATGAAAAAGACGTCCAGGATACCTTGTCCTCTGTAAACCATTCCTTATTGTATCATCAAGTGACCCTAAACGCTGAGAAATCCCCAGTTTTTTCCACCATGAAGAATTCCGGTGTTTTGTCCGCCTGTATCCCAAAAGCCCATTTCTTTCCCGATTTTATCTCATGGATGGTTTCTTCAATGTATCTTGGCAGGTGCTTCATGATGAACTCACAGGGAGAAAATGTGTTGCAAGTATCGACGCAGTTAATTCGCCAAGCATTGTGCTTTCCTGAAAACAAGTCACCACTGCAATTCTCTGAAGATTCATTGGCTCGTTATTTCGAGAACCTTTCAAATGAAGAATCTAATCAATGTATGTCCTACTTGAGATCAAATTCAAAGGAAGTTCAACTAGAAGGAGAATAATTTATTTTGGAAGTGTTTGATGCTAAGTACAGACCAATTCTGAGTTTCATTTCAGAGATTTTGGGCAAAGACAATGACCATACAGTTGATAAGTCAGTATTGGGAATGTACGCGCTGATGATGAAACCAGGGGTTGTTCTCGACATTCGATCATTTTGGCAGTAGATTGTAAATTCTCAGTTGATGACCTTTCCTCTTACAGGTTTCTTTAAATTCCCATCATTGATTGTGTATTTATTTCTATATCAAAATGTCGAAAAATTTATGAGTTTGGGATTGAATATAGTGGATGTTAATAAGCAAAAGCAATCAGTTTTATTTTGGACTGACATGACTAGAAAATAAGGAAACGAAGCAGGGTTATCTGAGTTTGCTAGTCATTATATGTCCATTGCTTATAGAATTTTGAATGGAGTTCCTCCTCCATGTTTTCTACCAAAAGCCCGGGAGTTTCTACAATTAGGACCTAGTTGTAGATTTGGAGATTGGTTTGTGTTTGAAGAATATTCTGAGATAATACTGTATGGAGTTAGTATTGAGCCTTACAGGCTCCCAAATTTTGTTCCTATGCGACTGTTTGCCCTGGAATTCATAAGACAGATCCTTAATGTGGATCAGGTGCACTTTCTCCCCTTGAAGAAAGGTTTTATGTATAAATTGCCTATGAGTGTGGGACCTTTCGTGGTAAATATGAGGCAAGCTTTTGATGAAGTTTCCAAAATGTTGGAAGAGACACATTTTCTACTAGGAGAAATATGGTCATATGATCCGCATGGAGTGATTTCCTAGAGAAGAATTGAGAATGGATATTCTGCGTTTTCTCACGTAAGCAGACCTGATCAGGAGAAGCTGGCAAACCCAGGCGAATTAAATACATCAAAAACGAGCATTCAAACACCTGTTATAACTGAAAGGGAAAATAAAAGAGGTAGAGATGATGTTTTTGAAGTAGATAATGAAGAGCCAAGAGAGGCAAAGAGAACTAAATTGGCTGAAGATCATTCTTCAAACTCACCTGGTTTTACCTTCCATATCAATGAAAATCAAAATGCCCCCTCTTCTCCTAGAGGCCATGAACTTTACTCAGAGAAGATGCCTTCAGTCAAACAAATATTTACACAGATTGAAGAAATAAATCAGAGAATAAAGGCTAATGTAGAGGCGCAGGCGGAGCATCATATAGCTGTTGATCAGACTAGGTTTTTGACTGTAATGGACCTTGAAAAGGATCAATTCAGAATGGCTCTAACACATCCAACAGGGATGTCCCTTGGATCTTCAAGCAGTTTCAATGAGGTAAATATATCTATGGATGTTAAGAAGATCCCACTGTGGGATAAGATGAACCTTCATATGTAGACTGGACAGTTGATTGTTAATGATTTGACCAAGACCAATGCCACAATAGTTAAAGTTGAAAACATGCTTGCAAAAGTTATCAAACCGTTTAAGATGGAGAAGGCCAATTCAAGGGCCTTATCAGTTCAAAACGAAGAGTTAAAAAAGATTATCATGAAGATTGGTGTGGATCCAAATGACAAGGCTGCAGTGCAGAAGCTCATGAAGAGTGCAGAAATAGAGATATCCACCCTAAGAAAAAAGCTGAAGTTACCTGCTGCAAAACATTCAATGGCTGCAGAAGTAGCAGAGGTGGAGAAAGAGTTAAACAAACCTTAATGTGTGCTCCTCTATTTTAACTTTATCTTTACATAATTCTTCTGGGTTTTAAAATGGTAGACTCTGTTTTAAACAACATACCAGATTGAAATCCTCTTCTCTTTTTTGTCCGCTCATTCATTTCAGCATAAGTGGAATATGGCATTGCAGAAACATGTATGGGTTTAATATTTGAAGGTTACAGAATCAATGTTTAAGGGTTTTTAATACAAAGACAAAATATATTCATTTGTGACAGAATTAGATAATGTCTTAAGCACAGATTCCTTATCACAGCAAAGGAATTGTTTCTTAAGGTACAACAGGTACCCCAATGGAGTCGTCTTTTACGATATTTTTCAGACTCTCTAAATATGAAAAATTCACCGAGTTTTCTCATTTGGACTCGTTAAACCTAATCATATGGGGCACGAAGTTGTCTTTGACGATATTTTTCAGACTCTCTAAATATGAAAAATTCACCGAGTTTGCTCATCTGGACTCGTTAAACATAATCAGATGGGGCACGGAGTTGTCTTTTATGATATTTTTCAGACTCTCTAAATATGAAAAATTCACGGAGTTTACTCGTCTGGACTCGTTAAAATTAATCAGACGGGGAAAAATTTGGACAAAATGAATACTACCTCTATCATATTTTCAAAAAGGTTGATTTGGCAGCAAAATTCTTGAACGTGGCACTTCCGAGAAAACTCTTTCGCAGTTAGCCGAACCCTACCATCTATGAGTATTAGCCTTCATTTCCCAGTGTCCCTACACCGGTAAAATCCTAACACACTCTTTGGTGTTCATCAAGCTTCAGCTGCCTAGTACCTTGCTAGAGTGCCTTCTATTGTTCAAGTAGATCTCGCTATCTACTGCTCCTATTATCAACCAAATCGCTCATTATGCCAGAAATTATTTGTCGTCCGACGTCCCTATTTACTCTTCATTATCTCAATCATAAACAAAATCAGTTGGTTTTTGTTTCGTGTTGACTGATGTAGGACGCCTCAGTGCCTACCTTTCAACAGATCTCTTCCTATTGACTTCAACATCTTATCTAGGAAGTTGATCCAGAAACCCATCAGTACCCAGATACTTGCAGACATCAGTGGCAGGTAGTCTTGTGTTTGATCAAGGGTCTTCATCATTGGCTCTTGGTCGAATGATTCTACGAGTGTTCAACTTCAACTCCTTTTATTCACACTCGCTAGATTGTACTGGGCATCTTAGGGACCATCATCATTATCGGTGGCCACCTTCGCGTCTGTTAACAATTTTCATTATCGACTGGTAATCAGACGATTTCTCACATGTTCGATGACAACTCCTTCATTCACATGTTGAGGAATATGCAGTTTAAGTGAATCGACGGTCAAGACCTTGGGGCAAAGGCTACATCATTAAAGTTGTGTTTCCTTCCCCAAGTTTCGATATTGTTTATGGAGACAACTTCTTTAGCCTAATCCTGTTATGATAAATACTTCCACATTGTGCTTATCAGTGGACAGATTCTTCATATCTCTATTCTAGAGAAATCGTGTTGTTTAAGCTACTGAGCATGGGAATGCCCGACTCAAGGCAGATACTATATTTTCTGACATATGTTGTTGTTTCAGGTTTTCCTCAGTCTTTCAATCTCTTTATCTCTACAAAAATTATAAAGTATTTCGGCCATCGTCTTCGTCTCTGACCTCACACTTTAGGGGGCATCTGTTACAGGTCAAAATACCTCCTCATCAGCTCAGAGGGGAAGACAAATATGGAAGGAGTACAAAGACCTAAATTAAACCTATTTCTGCCAGGGTAACGCCTATCTAGAACAATACAAGAGCGTTATAACATAGTAAATCAGTGAATATGCCACGTTAGTGGCTAGGGAAACACTCTGTTTACACTAAAGGGCAGTGTTACCCGTGTTTTAAGTTTGAATCGGGAAAATCCCGCGGAGAATGATTTGAATCTCCGGCTTTCCCTCACAAGAGAGTCAGTTCACAAAAGAAACTGCAGAGCACCAGTTCATTATTGGTCATTGCTATAACAAGATTTAACTCCAAAGGAGGCAAAAGCATAGATATTAAAGAAACATCTAAGTTTTTTCCATTCCAAACTAGTGGAAAGAGAAAGGAAACAATGGCTTTCTCCCTCTCCTATAAGAAGGAGTTGAAGGCTCTTAATTGATGGTTGAAGGATTGCTAAAGGTTTTTGCATACTTGTGGAATAGAGAATAGTGTTATATTGTTAAGGCCAAGAGTCAAAGAGGTTCCTAGAGAGCTTGTTGACTTGGAATTCTTCATTTGAGAGATAAAATAGATTGGGAGGCTGAGCAGGGCTTGGTACAATCAACAGTTGTAATCCTCCTTCTTTCAAAATCAATAGAACTGTGTTCGTTTTGTCCATTCAATGCTTAATATTGTCATTATTGTTTGAACATTTACATAGTATGATATGAATGGCTCAGATGTGTATAATTTAGAAGTTCATTATATATTGACTTGATTGATAGGATATATGTTATGTTAGAAATTACGCGGGTGCTTTGACTGATTGCAGGACTAAGATTTGGAGCCGGGGAAGAAGGACTCTTGCTTCACTGCCTAGCGCTCTCCAAGGGACTCCAAGATTGTCAAAGAGGTAATTCTTCATTGCATTCTATCAAGTTATTTTAAGTTAATATGAACATTCTCATGCCATCTTTGTGAACAACACAGCTAATCTTACTGTCTGCCTCGGGCACCGGAAAGCCTTGAGAGGGATATTCAAAAACCAACAACCCAAGCAGTTTACCCTATAGCACTGACTTTGGAACTCTTAGCCTTTTAAATGTTGTTGGTTAATCTGCTCCTTATGACCTTTATCAAAATATTAAAGGGTGAATGATATAATCAATCCCAGCGTTGAAATGGCAGCAGGGGATTGTGCCAAATTATCTACTATGCTATACGAATGGGCGGCTTTGCTAGAAGTAGCATTTCGGCGCAGTGGTGCCTTAGGGATCTTGGTATGAACCTCCGCCCTAGGCTAAGGGATCTGCAAGGGACCCTTAGGTGTCGACAGAGGCTCTGTGAGACCCCGGTGGGATGTTGTGCTGGCAGGATGGCTTTTATGCTGACGGGACCGAGTCTGAAGATTGATGTCTACAGTTTAAGGTTGATCGGATTTCATCATGAGAATATGGTAATTAGGGGTACCAAATAGAACAGGTTGGGTAGCAGTGTGGTAAACAAGAGGTTGGGCAACAAGAGGAGGCATGTCATATCCTGAATACGTGCTACCAGGAGAGGAAAAAATGCAGGAGGTGTTGGCCCTCCCTGAGGAAAATCGGAGCCCATGGGAGGTTTAGAAATGACAACACAAACATGACACAAAGGAAAAAGAGACCGACAAGGGTAGGGAGGTGCAAGATTAACTGATTACAATGTCGAAACAAGGGAAAACAGGTGCAGGATCAATTGATTTCAATGTTTTAGAGTCTTTGCTTGGCGGTGTTAACCAAGCCCTTTTTCACTTAGGTGTGTGTTTAAAAGTGTGTAAATTTTAATTTTTAAACCCCAAAATTTGTAGAGAAAAAGGAAAAAGTGTGTTGTGTAGTTGTAAATAAACCTGCAAATGTCAGTATATAGGCCTGCAAAAATAGAAAATAAACAACTGATAATGCATTGATCTAAACCCAAGGAGGCAGGTCTCTCGACAACTAGTCTATAGGTGAGTAAAAAAATAATATAAACACACTAAAACAACCAATAGATCTAAGGTCAGAAGGGACAGGGATCTAAAGGAAAAAATCTGCTGAAAAGTGGTGCAGAAAAACAACAAATCAGGGGAAGAATTGATGTAGAAGAAGTGGCGAAAGGCTATCTCCTGAAGGGAAACAGAGTGAAAACTAGAGGAAAACCCAAACAAAGCTAGATGAGGTGATTTGGATAGATAAAAAGCTGATCTAAAGTGGATCTAAAGATGAGGTATCAGATCTGAAAAAATGGTTGAAGACTCTGAAATTTCAGATAACCTGCAACAGCAAACACTCTTCCACAAAAAGTGGAGAGTCTCTTAAAACCCTGGGGGCTGGATTCACCCAGTTGATTCAGGCGTGAAGACAAGTACGGGTCCCGAAAACGCAGGCGATGGTGGTGGAAAATACAGGCAGGCTCGGACAAACAGAAAAACTTTAGAAAAATCCCTGCAAAAATCCAAGTCTTAGTTTCTTATTTCGGTAAATTGTAGAGGTCGCACATTTTGGGCTATAAAGTGCTGGAGGTTGAGTCATAGGTTTTGGGGTAGAAAAGTGTGACCACTTCCGGCACTCTCGATTAGTTGGAAAAAATTGTCCTCTCAGTTGAGGCTGATGTAAATACGCTAGCGATGGGTCTAAAACACGCAAGTTAGAGTTTTATCGTTTTAGAAGGTGTTGATCGGCGGTTGTCGTTGATGTCACCCAAGGAACACCGAGAGGCTAACCTAATATTGCAGCGTAGAATTTTGCTGGGGTGTCTGGTATGATACCGGGTCAATAATGATTTTGATGGTTTCTACTTGTCGAGATGTTTCCGTTGATATATGGAACGCCATGTAATTCTTCACGGTTTGAGAGATATTCATGTTTGAAGTTTGTACCCCCAGTTAGTGGGCTAAAACCCCATGGGGTTGGGGCATGGGTCATTGAAAAGTTAGAATTAATATTTTTTAAGCCCCTAAAATCCCTCCCACTTTCACTTGTTGAAGCCCCTCTCAACCTAAGCATTTATATAAATTGTGATCCTCATTTCCTCTAATATAGGAGATTCAACAATATGAAACAGGTCATCAGTGATTTTCGTTCTAGAATTTTTTTCTCACAGAGGTTCAAAAAAGCTGAATGAGAGATGCACATGAGGTGAAGCAGACATCTTGAGGAAGCTTTAGTAAAAATTTTAGATCAAGGTGCGCAATATTTTTGGAGATATGATCTGTGGAAGTCAGGGTTTTTATAGGCTCCTGAAATTCATCTCAAAGAAGTGACCTTGGTAAATTCATCATAACTCTCTCTTTGAGTATCAGATTGAAATTTCGTAATAAGTGGAAGATAGTGCATAGTCTATAATTTGTGCTCTATCTACTTAGATCCAAATGAAGAAAAAGTGACACGTGGCACGCCATACAAGTGCGCTCTTCTGAAAAAGTACATAATTAGGGCATTGTGAGAGATTGGGCATAAATCTCTCTTGAAGAATCCAAATTGGGTCAGACCTATGGCATTGGAAAGAAGACTCAAAGGACTACTAAAAGACCAAAAATCAAATATTGAGGATCTAAAATAACAGAGATACACTAGATTCAAGGTCAAGCTCCTAGAATACGAGAAAAAGCTAGATCATGTGTTATCAAGGGTTGCAAAGGACCAGAGACTTTCCTGAAATGACTTCCCGGCAAAAGGGTGCGGCCTAGGGTAGCATGACAAGGCGAAACCAAGGTTACCATGATGCAGAGACATGTGAGATGGTGGGCAGCACTGCATACAATCATTATAAAGGTATCATTGTACTTAGTCATTGTAAATACATTATTGTACAAATTGTACTAGTGTCTATTTGCCAAGGGTTGAAGAGGCAGTGTTGGGAGGTCTAGGATCATCATTAGGTGGTTGTGTAAAAGTTGGGGTTATGGTCTAGTACATCTTCTTCTTCTACATCATTCTATATCATTGTAAAGTGGACCATTTTCCCTAGTACGAGAGTCCATTCTTATTTTATTCTTCTATAGGGTGGTAGGGTGGTG
Source organism: Pinus albicaulis (assembly GCA_034641835.2). Lineage (NCBI taxonomy): Eukaryota > Viridiplantae > Streptophyta > Pinopsida > Pinales > Pinaceae > Pinus > Pinus albicaulis. The sequence goes on along the minus strand of CM076578.1, from coordinate 369,535,340 downwards.
CTAGGGTGAGTTGTAGCTCATTGGGTGTTGGGGCATCCGTTCATTTGACTACTAAAGAATCTTGAGTGTTGGAGCATCCATCCAATGGGAGCTGGAAGAGAATGCTTTTCTAGATTCTAGGAAGTTGGAGCTTTATTTTCAATTGGAGTTGAATATTAAAGAATTATTAGAAAAGCATTAGGTGGTTTTTTTCCTAGAGTGGGTTTCCACCTTAAAAATTGTGTGCATTTGTGTTCCTCTTGTTTGATGCTATCATTTTACAAACACTAATAATAATTGAATGTACTAAACATACCAATGAAGAATGCGTTACCCCACCAGAACGTTTCCATAATTGGTATCAGAGCTTGGTTCCTTCAATAGCAGTTTAACAGCTGGAAGGAGGTCATGGAGCATACCAAGAATGGTGTACCTCTATTAAATGAAAATAATTATGCACTTTGGAAAGGAAGAATGGAGGTCTATCTCTTGGTGCAAGGTTACGAAGTATGGGACACTGTTCAAAATGGATTTACATCAACCGCAAATGAACAAGGTAAGAAGAATTTGGTAAATGATGCAAAAGAAAAGAATATTATTATCAGTGGACTTATTGAATATTCTTATCATAAGGTGTTGGGTTGTAAAACTGCCAAAAATGTATGGGACAAGCTTGAGAATATATATGTAGGTGACTTAAATGTCAAAGAAGAAAAGCTTCAAATCTATAGAGCAAAATTTGAGCAACTCAGAATGAAAGAAGATTGCAACATTGCTGCATACTTCCAATACGTTGATGAAATAACCAATACTCTGGAAGGATTGGGAGAGCCAGTTGACGAGAAGACTATGATATGTAAGATTCTTAGAACATTACTAGGGAGATTCAACCCAAAGATATCGGTCTTAGAATATGTTGGGGTTCCTATGTTTTGGCTAGATTGGCAAAACCAAAAGATAAGACAACATCAAACCTCTTTGGGATTCAAGGATCTAGCCCTCCTGAATCCAGAGAGGGATCTCTCTATGAATGAGTTTAAAGATGTGATTTTTAAAACCTGAGATGTGATATTAGGCTAGTTATGAAAGGCATGGGTTTTGTTTGTTTGTTCTATGGTTGGGAAAAGGCATGATGAAGGTGAAGGCAGTTCAAAATAAAGGGTGAAGATGTCTGCAAGTGAAGGAATGATTCGGCTGACAGAAAAGGCAAAGATAGTTTTAACCCATTGGGCTATGGAGTCATAGGAGGATTTTAATTGGATAGCAAGGTTCAAGAAGGATCCATGGGGCAAGTCACTTATGTCAAAGGATCTCTTAAGGTGATTTATGGAATGAAACAGATAGGAAGTGGAGAACAAAACAAATGAAGAACGATGAACAGCATGAGATCAAATAAGTGCTTTTAAACTATTTTGTTTCGGCATGTACTTAGGAATAACATAAAATTATTCTGAGATCAGGTAAGTGCTTTTAAACTACGCTGCTTTTAGCATATTCAATAAGAAAAACATAGATAACAGTCACAAAGAGCAATTTAGATCAGGCAAATTCTTTGAAACCAACCTGCTTCGATATACTCTTTAAAGAGAACTTTCGAATGAATAAAACATAGAAATAAAGCTTTCAGTAAGAGTAGGGTATTGTTGGGAGTAAATCCTAGCTCTACGTTTGTTGTTCTTTATCAGAGAAAGTGGATAGAGTGAAATATTAAAGAGAATAACAATTGATAGTGAAATAACACATCACCATTGACATAAATCAGGATCCCCTAGATCAGCAACTTGTATTTGATGTTCAAACCAGTTACAATCAACAAGCCCAGTGGGTCTCTACAACTTTGAACTTCTCATATCAACTTATGTATCTTCAAGTCGCAAATAGGGCATCAGTAGCTTCAGAAAACTATTACATGCATTCAGATGTTCAGATACCAACATTTGCTCATCTTCTATAGAAGTATTTATAGAAAAATGAGAAGGTGGGATCTGGTAAAAGATCTCCTAGGTCAATTAATACAGATTGATGACTGCTCGGCCTTTGAGGGGCTCGATGAAGAAATTTACAGATGTTTATCTACATTAATTGATTTACACTTAAGATTAAGCTCGGTGGGAGATTTTGTTGTCTTTTGAGGCTCTGTGTCATGTTGAAGTAACTCTGTTTCTGCTCTTTGAGGCCTAATGATCGAGAAGATTTGTTTTTGGGCTATTCTTAATCTTTAAAAATAGTTTTGCCGACAATTAGAGATAAGATCTTTGATTTGTATTAATTGTTCAGCTATCTTTAGGTAAACACCTCTTGTTCGGGTAAGTGACTAAGCTTTATTTGATTTATGCGAGGCTGCAGGTGCCTTTAGGAGCTGCAGAGGGCTCGATTGGCCTCTACTTGTGGCGATGGAGGCTTTCTCGGATTGACAAATGTCTTCGTCTCTTCCTAAAACACCTTTAAGTTACTTGAGATCTGTGTTTTAGGTCTGATCAAGCTTATCCTGTATCTTCTGATATTTATGACGTTTTTATCCGTGGATTTAGGCTTTGATTTGTTGGATGTGTGCCTTAATCCTTCAAACTGTGCCAAGAAATCTTCAAACACTGGTACTCTTTGTTTCTTTTATGTATTGTTGTGTCTTGTTGATGTGCAAGCCACGTAGGGCTCATATGGCATCAATGCCTCATGAAACATTGATGAGTCGTGGAGTTTGAGCCCAGCAAATGGTTCCTTTTGATGAATCAAAGGCGTGGAGGATCTTCACCCTCTACATTTGAATTTTCTTCAGACATAGCGAAAAACCATTTGAAACCTGCAAAATACGAAAAATATAAGGAAATCCTGCATGTAAAGGTTAACTTCTTCAGAAGGTGCATGGAGATAGCATGGATGTTGGATGGCATCATCCAATGGTCAAGATTGATCAAAATGAGTAAAAAGGAAATGGGGAAGGAATTAAATCAGAGCCGTCGACCGCGCAGAGATCAACGGTCAGGAGCGGAGGCGAAAAGTGAAAGCGAAGGAGTCAGTTTTTGGAAAAACAGAGAAAATAGGTTAAAAACCTTTGTTTTGGCGAAAAATGGTTAAAAATGGTGTGTGGGGTTCGGGTGATCATGGGCCGTCAGATGAGACCTGCCCACAAGATCAACGGCGGAGATCATATGTCAATACCTTATAACACACACCCAGACTTCAAAACTTTTTAATAAAACCATGCTGAATAAAGTTCCCAGGTCCAGATTTGCTAACTGTGCGAGGAACTAATGAAAACCCGCTCCAATCTGATGATGCCGTGTGGATGCTGATGTGGAGCTGGGGACAGGGGTGATGGAGTATGGGCCGTCGATCTGTAGATCAGATCGACAGCAAAGATGCCTTTAAGGACTGTGACGTACCTTGGTTATTGCACCGGCATCTTCAGAGCGCGACTACCGTCCGATGAGAGGCCTCAGATCGGACGGCGTGCATCAATATCGCGCCCACTCCACATCCGAACTTTAACGCATGATGAGGGCGGTATTTTGAATAGTGCTCAAGGCCACGCATCGAGCGGGGAATGGAATCGCTGTGAAATAAAAAAATCTCATCGATTTCAAAAGCGGTGCAATGAAATCCACTTGGTTTTGCAACAGTAAGTGGCTGGCGAGGACCACTGGGGCGATGGATTGCGAGCCATTGATCTGCAGATCAGATCGATGGTGGAGGGCAATTAGAACCTTGCACCGGCAGAAAACTTTAGGACATAATAAAAATCGAAAAATTTATATAAACGAAAGTCTATACTTTTGGGGGCGAAATATTAATATTCAATATGGCTTGGTGCCCATCTGCGGGGCCTTTGGGTGCATGGGAGATAATATGACCGAGGGTTTATGGAGGAAGGGCTAATCGCAATCGAGCAATGTGATAAGCGCTTGGAAGGCTTGTGCTCAGTTCTAGCACGAAGGCGTATGGAGGAGAAGGGTTTTGGACTTAGCCCAAGGGGGATTTGAACAAAAATATGTATTTTTTCTGAAGTTTTCAATGTTTTTCAAAGGTTTTGAGGGTTTCGATAAGGCAAAGAAGGAGTCTTTACACCTTATCAAAGGGATTTTGATGAAGGGGCAAGGGGAAAAATGGTATTTGCAGCAGTATTCTTTTATGAAATCAGCAGAATTCCAGAGTGTAAAATGAGCACAGCAGTGAAGATTTGGACAGAGGCATGAGGCCTTCAAGGGGCTTCAAGAGATAATACTTTTGCAAATAAAATTGTCTATTCAAGGCTCAAAAAATGTTTTGGCCACCTTTTAATAGAACAAATTTTATAGGTGGCCAACAGTGGCTCCACTTGGGGATGGTGCCTTCTTGAAGGCATCAAGAACTTTAGACTTTCATTCTCTGGGAGGCTGACCTGTGCCTCATCCTTTGGACTGCCTTTCCTTTGTTGGGATGATCTTCTCTGAAAACATATTAGCAGCCATAAAAACAGTGGATCTTTCATCAACAAGCTTTCTACCTACCCAATCCTACGTATCTAACATTTTTTCTTCATTAGAGTGCACTTGGATTGGCAAACTCTTTTACAACATTTTATTCTTTTAAAAGTAGGAAATCTAATCTATTTCTACTCCTTATTTCTCCATGGACTCAGATTAAGCAATTGAGTCCATATAATTCTCTACCTAATCTACCATCTGTTGGGATTAAACTGTCTAATCAGATTTTATTCTCTAAATTCTAGAATAGAAATTTAAAAACAATCAAGTCAAGATTTAATTGTTTGACTTGCTGTGATCTATAGCATAAAAAACAAGCTGCACATAGATATTTATTTTGCAGAAAATTAAATAAAAAATGGAAGGCCTAAGATCTGAAATTTCAAAGTACTTCCTTCATCTTTTTTCAGCTCTGTTTTGACTCTTGTTTGAGCTATTTCTTCCTTGTTTGACTGGTTCAGATTTTGAGCTGATTAGAACCAGTTATTCATCTTTTTTCTTGACTCAAGAAATAAACAGATTTGAGTCATCTCTCATGGAAACTTAGGTTTAGATTTTGAGCATGTTTGAACCTTTAATTTCTATCCTAATCTATCTACTGATAAGCCAAGTTTAAACAGTTTGGAAAATTGAATTCGCTATCCTATCAGTAGTAAATTTAAAACTAATTAGTCAATATTAGGCTGTTTGACTAACTAGAAGTGTGTTTTTCAGGAGTGGCATTTGAGCTTGCACACTTTCAGATTTATTTCTCTTTTTTGGTGTGGGGCTGTAACTTTATTGTTTTCACAATCTGCCCTCTTTTCTATCTTTTATTGTTTTTGTATTCTTCTTTTTGTGAAATTGAACAAAGCAATGGTATTTACAATGGAAATGAAAGCTTCAAAATTGAACTCAGCAGTGGTAATGCTTGAGCACCCTGCCATTGACAGGACCCCCAAACAGATCTGTGCCATCCAATTCTTGCAGAAAAAAGGCATTTGGACCAATGGTGGACTGAATCATGTAAGGACCTTGCCACAAACTATCAAATTTTCCATGTTTACCCTTATCCTCTCTTCTGGAGTCCCATTTGAGTACCTTGTCTCCAATATTTAAGTCACAAGCCTTTGTTCTCTTATTAAACAACTTTTTTATGTTCTCTTGCACCTTTTGAGCTCTATTGTAAACCTCTTCCCTTGTCTACTGGAGATGTATTGTCTGATTGATCCTTCTTATCATGTTGTCCTCTTCTGACTGTATTTCTTGGACTAATTTTATCACTGGTACACCTAGGCTGGTAGGAAACACTGCATCTACTTCATAAACAAGATGGTAAGGGGACATTCCAATGGAATTCTTTGTGGTCAACCTGTCTACCCACAAAGCATGCACCAACTTGTTATGCCATGATTTTTTTATTTTCCTCAAGCAGCTTCTTGATGATGGTCACCAAAATTTTATTTGAAGATTCTGCTAACCCATTACCTTGAGGGTAATAAGCAGTAGAATGACTGAGTGTAATCTGATACCTGTGACAAAAATAAATCATCTTTTTGGAACCAAAAGCAGTAGCATTATCAGTAATAATCTTCCTAGGGCATTCGAATCTAGACAGGATATGGTCTTCAAGAAATTTTACAATGATAGAATCTGTGGCATTCCTAGAAGGGATGGCCTCTATCCACTTTGTGAAGTAGTCAGTGGATGTGAGAATCCATTTGTGTTGGGCAGATGAAGCAGGATGGATTTCTCCTATGAAATCTAGGCCCCACTGTTGAAAAGGAGCTTCAACAATGATAGGTTGTAATGGTAAAGGAAGGAGTTTTCTTTTGCCCTCAAAAACTTGGCACTTGTGGCAAGCTACTATCATTTTATGGACATCATGGAAGAGGGTGGGCCAGTAATAGCCAGCTCTAAGGATTTTATTGGCTGTGGTTTTCTAGTAGAGATGACCTCCACACTCTCTTTCATGGAATTCATGCTTGACCCTCTCTGCATCAACTTCAGGAAAACATTTAAGCAATAAACCATTAGCATTTTTCCAATATAAAAATTCATTCAAAATGTAATAATTCCTAGCTTTCAACTTTAAAAACCTTGCTTTTGTTTTTGATAAATCAGGAGGAGCATTAAGATATGTAAGTACATACAAAATGTCACCATACCAAGGTGAGTTTTGGAACTGTTCTTCCACAGTGGGAGTAGGTAATTCTTCGTGTTCATCCAAGGCATATACCATGTTAATGTCAAGGGCTTGTAGATTAGATTCATCCATTAATTGAGCCAAGCCCTGACCTTTAATGAGTTTGGTGGGTTTGATTTCCAAATCATATTCTAATATTGCAGCAATCCATTTGCCCCTATTTCCATCCGAGTCTTGTGACAAGATGTCTTTTACCACTATGTTAGGCACATAAGCAATGATGTGGGAATGTAGAATATACACCCTGAAGTCCTTTAAGGCCTTTACCAAAGAATAGGCCTATTTTTCCATTATGTTATATTTCAAGGGTGCATCCCTTAAAGCCTTGCTGAAAAAAGCAATAGGTTGTTCCTGTCCCTCTAGGTTTTTCTGCAACAAGACTGCAGCCACGGTATGTTCTGACGCAAAGGAGAAAATAAGGAACTCTTTTGAAAATTCTGGGCTGATTAGGAATGGTGCCTGGGTGAGTGCATATTTTAACAATTCGAAGGATATTTTTTCTTCTACAGTCCACTTCACTCCTACTTCCTTTTTGAGCATATTAGTCATGTTTCTAAGGAGCTCTGCTAAGTTGGGAATAAACCTCCTTAAGAAGTTAATTTTTCCAATAAAGGACTGCAATTATTTTATGTTCCTTGGGTGGCTAATTTTTAGTATTCCCTCAACTCTTTTTGGATCTATTTTAATCCCCTTTTCTAATATAATATGGCCAAGGATTTTACCCTCTTGTAGGCCAAATATTGTCTTTTTGGGATTTAAAGATAGACCAAATCTTCTGCATTTTCCAAAGACCTTCCTTAGATGTTTAAGGTGTTCTTCATCAGATTTGGAATAAACTGTTATATCATCAAGGTAAATTACAATGAAGTGCCCTATTTCCTCTGAAAATGCAATGTCCATGGCCCTTTGGAAAGTGGCCCCAGCATTCATTAATCCAAAAGGCATTTTCACATACATGAAAGTGCCCCAAGGAGTGGTGAAAGTTGTTTTGAGTTGGTCTTCTGGGAGTACTAAAACTTGGTTATACCCTTAAAAACCATCTAACAGAGAAATCCTCTTTGAACCAACTACCCTTTGTAGAATGTGTTCCATTTTGGGTAAAGGGTAATTGTCCTTTAGGGAGGCTCTATTAAGGTTTCTGAAGTCAATGCACAGTCTAATTTCTCCTATATTTTTCCTCACAGCTACAAGGTTAGAAACCCAATCTGAAAACCTTACAGGCACAATGATTCTTGCCTCATACATTTTCTTGATTTCCTTTTCCACTAGAGGCAGTTGCATTGGGTTAATCCGACGCAGTTTTTGCCTAAAGGATTTTTTATTTTCTTTCAATGGGATCTTGTGCTGGATGATTTATGTGTCGTAGGATTTTAAATCTCCATAGCTCCAGGCAAACACATCAACAAACTCTTCAAACAAGTCATTGTATTTCTTTCTCATGTTTACTGGCAAGGACCTAGCTATTTTAATCATTTTAGGCTTATCCTTGGTGCCTACGTTGCATTCCTCGACATCTGATTCTGTGTATTCTACTGTGGGTTTCTTTGCCACGTCGTTAAAATCAAAAAATTCCTCTAGTGGTGCTAGCCCCCTAGGTATGTTCTTGTCTTTTGATGGCAATACCTCCATGTCTTCGTTTTCTGTGTCCTCGTACTCTTCAGTATGAATTCCAAGTTTTTTAGTTATCATGTTAATTTTTACGGGACCAGATGGTTTTTCTTCTTCAGGGGGCTCTTTTTTTAGGCAATTTTCATCGGATTTAGAATCTGAATCAGGTAATTCAAACTCGTTTCTGCCAAGAAGGAAATCCTCTATCTGTTTGTCACCCTTAAAGACCTACCAATATTTCTCATTATCTGGCACTGCAGGTCTATTATTTTTTCAAATGATGATCTGTTTGTCACTAGGTGATTCCTAGCATGAACTAGCAACACAGGCCAATAAATTTTCAATTATGTTTTGACTCCTTGGGACAAACACGAGTTCATATTTTGCAAACACTTTCAGGAAATCTATGGCATTATTTCGATATACCCTTAGTCTAGGATGCTTAATGGCATATTCTCCACTTAGCTGTTTGATGACTAATTCTAAGTCTCCCTGAACAATTATCTTCTTGGCTCCTAGTTGTTTCAAAAGACGCAATCCTAGGATGAGAGCCTCATACTCGGGGATATTATTAGTGCATGGGAAATCTAGCCTGAAAGCATGGCTCTTGAAGTAATCATTTTCAGTGTCAACCAACCATACCACAGCTCTCGCACTCTTTTTAGTGCAAGACCCATCAAATTTCATGCACCATAAGGGATGGTTAACATAGTTTTGATCCTTATTACCTTGTTCATCATTATGTTCAGTTTAGAGATCCGCAACATGTGGTGATGGGTCTCGTTCCTCAGGATTTTCATAGAGTTCCACGTGATGAGTAGTTTGTTGTTTTCCATCTTGCCTTTGTTCACTCTGGTTTGTTGTTTCAACGCACTGTTCAGAAGTTTCTCTCTCATTTTATTCCATACCTAGAACTGCCATTATTTCTAGATTTGGGGCCTCCAGCTGGTTATCTAAGTTGTTGTCTTCTAGCTCTGGCTTATTTGAGGATTCATCATTGTAAAGGATAAACGAATCCAGGTCAGTATGGACAGAGTAAATGGGGGAATTTTCTGGCTTTTCTGGGCTACTGACCATGAATTTCATATGCGCCTCTCTGTATAGTCTTCTAAGCTGACTAAAGACAGGGATAGTGGCATATGTCCCATCCATCTACATTGTACCTTGCAGCTTGGCACCCCATGATCTTGACAGAAACATGCCATACTTAGGAGGCACATCATCCACCACAACATCCATAATCATGCACTTGGCTGGGATTTGAGTCAAACTCACACAAAGGTCTTTAATTAGGCCAAGGCATTTCACTCTGCTAGAGTCAAAAGAATATAAATCCTTGTAAGGTCTGGTTATTTATAGTCCTAGCCTTTCCATTATCACCATTGGCATAAGGTTGTGTGAGGCTCCAGAGTCATGCATAGCATTATGCAGGATTTTTTCATGGATATTGAGGCTAACATAGAAAGGAGGTACTACCCCTTCTTGAAATTTACCTTCAATTTTTGGGCCAAACAAGAGAGCCGGTTGCTCATCATTCAAGTTGACAGTGTCACTGTTTTCTTCTAAGTTTAAAGCTTTCAAAATTTGACTCTTATATTCATCCTAGGTGGCCAACTCAATGAGAGGGACCGAAATTTTAATTTTGGCAATCTCATTTTCCAAATTAAAAGCAGACTGACTCTTTGAATGTTTTAATTATGTCTTGTTGGATACCGTTTTATTGGTAATATCAGGTTACTGATTTTCAGTGTGTATAATGTTTGAAGTTGTTTTATCAGGAGCATTAGCTGCAATGCTAGTGCTGCTAGGTTCTTGACTTGATTTGTCACTGGTTTGGATGTCCTTATCTTTGTCTTTACCAGAATTCTCAGTTGTTGATTTAGGATTTTTAGCAGTCACTTTAGGAGTCTTTCCAAGATTTTTCTTAATGGTGATTTCAGAGGGCTTTGGTTTGGGATCATTAATGTTCTTTTTGCTCCTGAGGTCATATTGTTCTCGGACCTGCATGATGGCACTTTCGAATCCTAACCTATAGTCCTCAGTTTCCAACCCTTCCTCGTTCCACTGTGAGTACGGGGCTTGGTTTTCTTCTGTGGGGAAGGTATGGTCTTGGTCACCCACATCCATCATATTCATGTAAGTTTCCTCTGACTCCTCTATTATTCCTTCGTCTTCATCAAGGAAGTTCTCCTAAAATGGAGGGATGACCTTTTGATCAGAGTCTCTTTGTCTATTTGGGGGGTTATTTCTCCTAAATTTCTGGTTTTGATTTTGGTTCCTGTTCTGATTGCAGACTTGGATAGTCAAATTTTCAACCATTTTTCCTAGTCTCTCCATAGTTTTGGCTAGACTATCATATTTGGAATTAGATGCAGAAGCTGTGCTATCATCCCTATAGGTTACCTTTTTCTCAGCCCTCATCCTGGCTCTTTTCTCAATCAAGTTTTCCTCAACACTCACTGCTCCTTTCTGCATGTCTTCCAGTGTATTATAATCTCTCTCCCTAAGCTGGTAAAGCCTTCAGGGTATTTTACTAAGGCCATTCCTTGGGGAGGTTTCATGTGTGGTGGAAGGGCATTGTAGATACTGGTAAATCTTGTAGAGTAGTCCTGGACACTCTCTCCTGGATTTCTTTTAAGATTCTTATATTCGGCTAGGATTTGGAGAGGGTTGCTTCTAAATTCCCATTTGTTTATGAAAGTTTGATGTAAGGTGGGAAGATCATTAATACTATTGGGAGGCAAGGCTTTAAACCACTTCTTCACTTCTCCTCCTAAACTCTGAGTGAAGATCCTCATCTTAATTGTTTCATCCTCTATTTCCATGTAGTCAAAGGAATCTCCCATCCTATCTACATGGTATTGAGCGGTGGTGGATTCTTTACCAGTGAAATGAGGAATTTTGGACTAATATTCATTGGGTAAAGGAGCTAAAGGCTAGGGCAGCACCAAGGGAGCATACCATGCTGCCATGATTGGAGGTGGAGGTGGATTCACAAAAGATGGATTAAAAAAAGGGACAGTGGGTTGGAGTGGAGTGGTTTGGACAGTGGATGTTGGACGAACAGATGTGGATGGACCAGGGATAGATTGCTGAGCTGATCTTGGATGAGAGACACCTAAATTGACAAAGAAATGCAAATCAGGTGGTGTGGTTTCGCTACTACCAGGATGTTCACTTTGTTCTGGGGATGAAAGTGAAGACTCTGAATCTAGTTGATCTAAATCGTCGAGAGACCATGTTCTAAATAGATTACTTAGATATACTTGTGATTGTTGTAGAGCTGCAAGGTTTTCAAGAACTGAGTTATCTCTCAAGGGTGGTTTGAAAACAGTTGAGAATTTAGGAGGATTCCTAAGTAATTTTTCAGGGTCATCAACTGTCTCAGGTGGGTTAGGGTCAGGATAGGCTCTAGTGTGAATCTTTCTAGGAGCCACTATGCCGTGTTTTTAGACCCAACTAAACAAGAAAAGTTCAACCAGATATGACAATATTTAAGAGGTCAACTAATCTGTTTACACAGATTTTAATCCTACAGTCCTCTAACTGAGTTTGAATGATACTACAATGATAAGATTTCTTCCCAGTGGAGTCACCAAGTGGAATTTTTTAGCTCTTTTTCAGAGGTAAAAGGTTTTATGGTCCACCATCATGTTTATCGGATACCAATCTGAAATATTTTTGTGTTTTCTGAGTTATTGTGGTTGTATGGAAAACTAACGAGTTTATAAAAGCTGGCCAAGCGACTATGAACTCAAAAATTCCCCAGTATGGTCGCCATTATGTTGGCGGTTCCTATGTTTTGGCCAGATTGGCAAAACCAAAAGATAAGACAACATCAAACCATTTTGGGATTCAAGGATCTAGCCCTCCTGAATCCAGAGAGGGATCTCTCTATGAATGAGTTTAAAGATGTGATCTTTAAAACCTGAGATGTGATATTAGGCTAGTTATGAAAGGCATGGGTTTTGTTTGTTTGTTTTTTGGTTGGGCAAAGGCAGTTCAAAATAAAGGGTGAAGATGTCTACAAGTGAAGGAATGATTCGGCTGACAGAAAAGGCAAAGACAGTTTTAACCCATTGGGCTATGAAGTCATAGGAGGATTTTAATTGGATAGCAAGGTTCAAGAAGGATCCATGGGGCAAGTCACTTATGTCAAAGGATCTCTTAAGGTGATTTATGGAATGAAACATATAGGAAGTGGAGAAAAAAAGAAATGAAGAACGGTGAACAGCCTAAGATCAAATAAGTGCTTTTAAACTATTTTTCTTCAGCATGTACTTAGGAAAAACATAAAATTATTCTGAGATCAGGTAAGTGCTTTTAAACTACCCTGCTTTCAGCATATTCAATAAGAAAAACACAGATAACATTCACAAAGAGAAATTCAGATTAGGCAAATGCTTTGAAACAAACCTACTTCAATATACTCTTTAAAGAGAACTTTCGAATGAAGAAAACATAGAAATAAAGCTTTTAGTAAGAGTAGGGTACTGTTGGGAGTAAATCCTAGCTCTACGTTTTTTGTTATTTATCAGAGAAAGTGGACAGAGTGAAATATTAAAGAGAATAACAATTGATAGTGAAAGAACACATCACCATTGACATAAATCAAGATCCCATAGATCAGCAGCTTGTATTTGATGTTTAAACCAGTTACAATTAGCAAGCCCGGTGGGTCTCTACAATTTTGAACTTCTCATATCAGCTTATGTATCTTCAAGTCGCAAACAGGGCATCAGTAGCTTCAGAAAACTATTACATGCATTTAGATGTCTAGAGACCAACATTTGCTCGTCTTCTACAGAAGTATTTATAGAAAAATGAGGAGGTGGTATCTGGTAAAAGATCTCCTGGGTCAATTAATACAAATTGATGACTGCTCAGCCTTTGAGGGGCTCGATGAAGAAATTTACAGATATTTATCTGCATTAATTGATTTACACTTAAGATTAAGCTTGGTGGGAGCTTTTTTTGTCTTTTGAGGCTCCGTGTCATGTTGAAGTAACTCTGTTTCTGCTCTTTGAGGCCTAATGATCGAGAAGATTTGTTTCGGGGCTGTTCTTAATCTTTAAAAATAGTTTTTTCCGACAATTAGAGATAAGATCTTTGATTTGTATTAATTTTTCAGCTGTCTTTAGGTAAACACCTCTTGTTCGGGTAAGTGACTAAGCTTTCTTTGATTTCTGCGAGGCTGCAAGTGCCTTTAGGAGCTGGAGAGGGTTCGATTGGCCTCTGCTTGTGGCGGTGGAGGCTTTCTCGGATTGACAGATGTCTTCGTCTCTTCCTAAAACACCTTTAAGTTACTTGAGATCTGTGTTTTAGGTCTGATCAGGCTTATCCTGTATCTTCCCATCTTTATGATATTTTTATCCATGGATTTAGGCTTTGATTTGCTGGATGTGTGCCTTGATCCTTCAAATTGTGCCAGGAAATATTCAAACACTGATACTCTTTGTTTCTTTTATGTATTTCTGTGTCTTGTTGATGTGCAGGCTGCGTAGGGCTCATATGACATCAATGCCTCATGAAACATTGATGAGTTGTGGAGTTTGAGCCCAGCAAATGGTTCCTTTTGATGAATCAAAGGTGTGGAGGATCATCACCCTCTGCCTTTGAATTTTGTTTAGACATAGCGAAAAACCATTTGAAACCTGCAAAATATGAAAAATATAAGGAAATCCTGCATGTAAAGGTTAACTGCTTCAGAAGGCGCATGGAGAGAGCATGGTCGTTGGATGGCATCATCCAATGGTCGAGATTGATCATAATGAGTCAAAAGGAAACGGGGAAGGAATTAAATCGGAGCCGTCGATTGTGCAGAGATTGACGGTCGGGAGCGGAGGCGAAAAGTCAAAGCGGAGCAGTCAGTTTTTGGAAAAACAAAGAAAATAGGTTAAAAACCTTTGTTTCGGTGAAAAATGGTTAAAAATGGTGTGTGGGGTTTGGGATGATCGTGGGCTGTCGGATGAGACCGGCCCACAAGATCAACGGCGGAGATCATATGTCAAAACCTTATGACACACACCCAGACTTCAAAACTTTTTAATAAAACCATGCTGAATAAAGTTCCCGGGTCCAGATTTTTCTAACTGTGCGAGGAACTAACGAAAACCCGCTCCAATCCGATGATGTCGTGTGGATGCTGATGTGGCGCTGGGGACAGGGGCGATGGAGTATGGGTCGTCGATCTGTAGATCAGATCGATGGCAGAGATGCCTTTAAGGACCGCAACGTACCTTGGTTATTGCACCGGCATCTTCAGAGCGTGACTACCGTCCGATGAGCGGCCTCAGATCGGACGGCGTACATCAATATCGTGCCCACTCCACATTCGACCTTTAATGCACGATGAGGGCGGTATTTTGAACAGTGCTGAAGGTCGCGCATCGAGCGGTGAATGCAATTGTTGTGAAATAAAAAAAAATCACCCCGCTCTCAAAAGCGGTGCGATGAAATCCTCTTGGTTTTGCAACAGTAAGTGGCTGGCGGGGACCACTAGGGCGATGGATTGCGCGCCGTCGATCTGCAGATCAGATCAACGGTGGAGAGTGATTAGAACCTTGCACAGACAGAAAACTTTAGGACATAATAAAAATAGAAAAAATTATATAAACGAAAGTCTATACTTTCGGGGGAAAAATATTAATATTCAATATGGCTTAGTGCCCGTCTGTGGGGCCTTTGGGTGTATGGGAGATAATATGACCGAGGGTTTACGCAGGAAGGGCTAATCACAATCGGGCGATGTGATAAGTGCTTGGAAGGCTGGCGCTCGGTTCTAGCACCAAGGCGTATGGAGGGGAAGGGTTTTGGACTTAGCCCAAGGGGGTTTTGAACAAAAATATGTATTTTTTTTGAAGTTTTCAATGTTTTTCAAAGGTTTTGAGGGTTTCGATAAGGCAAAGAAGGAGTCCTTACACCTTATCAAAGGGATTTTGATGAAGGGGAAAGGGGAAAAATGGTGTTTGCAGCAATATTTTTTTTTGAAATTAGCAGAATTCCAGAGTGTAAAATGAGCATAGTAGTGAAGATTTGGACAGAGGCATGAGGCCTTCAAGGGGCTTCAAGAGATAACATTTTTGTAAATAAAATTGTCTCTTCAAGGCTCAAAAAATGTTTTGGCCACCTTTTAATAGAACAAATTTTATAGGTGGCCAACAGAATACAGTGTAAATCTGGATAAACTCAGCAAGGAATAATTACATGGAGTTCTCATAGCATATGAAATGAGACTTGATGAAGAAAAGGGTACTTCAAATCTAGAAACTGCGTTCGTTGCATCTAAGCAAACCAATAAGGACAAACAACCTTCAATTGAAATTACATGCACCTGCAAGTGTGAAGAAAATGGAGATGACGGAGAAGGTCTTTCAGATGAAGAATATGCTTACTTTATGAGAAAACTAAAACCTGGTAAGGGAAAATTCGAAGGTAAACTTTCATTGATATGTTTCAGATGTGGTGAGGTTGGGCATTTCGTAGCAAAATGTATGAACAAAAGTGATGGAAACTCAAAAGGAAAGAAAGGTTTTAAGAAATTCAACAAGCAAGGCAAAAAGAAAGGATCCAAAAGGATCTTTCTCTCTAAAGAAGATAGCTCATCATCCAATGAAGAAAGTGACAACAAAGAAGAAGATAATGAGAAAGTATTGTATATGGCCAAGCACAATAAACAAGAAGTATCAAACAATGAAGAATAAGGGTTGACCATAGAAGAATTTTATGAGGAGGCAATCAAGCTTATAAAAGAGCTCAATTCTGAGAAGCTCCATTCCAATACTCTTGAAGAACAAGTTCAAGGTCTCAAAATTGAGGTTGAAGAACAAAAATGTATTGAAGAGTCACTTCAAAAGAAGTTGGAAGAAAGCAACCAAGAAAGGGAAGCATTAGAAGCCGAAGTAGTCTCGCTGCGTAAGGAAGTGAAGAAAGGAAAAATTGTCCAAAAGTATGCCAACAACTCAAGGGCATTGGAAGAACTCATCAACAATCAATGATCTTACAATGACAGAACTGGCCTCGGTTACAAAGAAGAAGAAGCAGGACCTTCTACAACAAAATACAATGAACCTATGAGATCTAACATACATGAAGACTTCATTGGACAAAATTCGCAAGCACATCCTTGGAAGACGATTCCTCGACGAATATTTTCATCCAGGTACCAACATATTTTTCATGGCTATTGTTATTCATGTGGAAAATTTGGTCATAAAGCTATAGAATGTCACACGTACCCTAGGAACCAATACAATTCCAAGAGATTCTTCAATTATGAACATCCCAGGGCTCAACGAAACATCAATAGATTTGAACATTTAAGAAATAATATGGAATGTTACAAATTCCAGAACTCTGGACACATAGCCAGAGACTGCAGACTTGAAAATCCTCCAGAAGAATCTTCGACGCCACAAAATGAACGAACATGGAAGAAGAAGAAGACTGATAATTGTGCTCTCGCTCTCAAGGCTATAAAAAATAAAGATGTGTGGTATGTTGACAGTAGTTTCTCAACACATATGACTGGAGATAGAAATAAATTTGTATCTCTGAAAGAGAAGAAGGATGGAACCATATCCTTTGGAAATGATGGATCTTCAAATGTTTTAGGATCAGGTACCGTCACTCTCAGAAGCAAAGATGTTATAGCCAAGAATGTTCCATTGGTCGAAAACATGAATCACAATTTGCTTAGTGTTGGAAAAATGTGTGATCAAGGACACACAATGCTATTCAACTCCACAAAATGTGAAATCAGGAAAGGCAGGTATGGTAAAATTGTGGCTACAGCAAGTCGAGCTCCAAACAAAATATATGTTCTGGATGAAGCAACTAAAGCATGTCTACTAGCTAAAGAAGATGAAAGTTGGTTATGGCACAAATGAATGGGTCACACCAACTTTGAAAATCTTGTCAGGATAAGCAAAAAGGAAGCAGTACGAGAAATGCCGAAAATTTCAAAACCTTCCAACACACTATGTGAGGCATGTCAGCATGGCAAGCAGTCAAAAGTCCAATTTAAAACAAAAGAACACTTTTCATCACATCCATTGGAATTGATACATACTAATCTATGTGGTCCTGTGAGAACAAAAGGCTTAGACGAAGAATTATATTTCATGTTAATGATAGATGACTATACCAGGATGACAACCGTCAATTTCCTAAGGAAAAAATCTGAAGCATTTGAGTGCTTTAAGATCTACAAGGAGTTGGCTGATAATGAAACTAATTTGAAAATAAAGTGTTTAAGATCAGATAATGGTGGAGAATTCACTTCCAAATTATTTCAGCAATACTATGACGAAAATGGAATAAAAAGGCAATTTTCAATAGCACAAACACCTCAGCAAAATGAAGTTGCTGAAAGAAAGAATAGAACTGTATAGGAAATGGGTAGAACAATGTTCAAGGACTCAAAATTGGATGAAAATTTCTGGGTTCAAGCAATTGATACGGCAGTCTTCATTATCAACCAAAGTCTTCTCAGAAATAATTGCAACAAGACTCCATATGAATTATGGAAAGGAAAACCAGCTAATGTAAAATATTTCAGAATCTTCGGAAGCAAATGTTATATCAAAAGAGAAGATAAAAATTTGGGTAAGTTTGAATCACGTGTTGATGAAGGTATCTTTGTTGGTTACTCACACAAAAGAAAGGCCTATAAATGCTATAATCTAAGATGAAAACAGATAGTGGAGAGCATAAATGTTACATTTGATGAAGATGGTGTTCTAGCGAGTAATGATGAGGATCTAGAATCTTTGAAACTTGAGACAGAGGCTGAAAAAGACACAGATAAAATTGTAGAACAAGAAGCAACTATCAATGAGGAAGAAGTAAACAATAATCATCAAGATATACAAGAAAAACAACAAGAATCTCCTCCAAGGAGAACAAAGGAGTGGATTCAAAAGAACCATCCATCAAATCAAATCATTGGTGACATAAATGAAGGTTGACAACTTTGTTCATCACAACAAGCTCACGTTGCTTTTCTAGCAACCTTTGAGCCTAGTAGTTTTGAAGAAGCCAGCTAGAATGAACATTGGGTAGCAGCTATGAATGAAGAATTGGATCAAATTGAGAAGAATAACACCTGGGAATTAGTTCCATGACCAAAATATAAAAATGTCATTGGGACTAAATGGGTGTTCAGGAACAAATTGAATGAAGATGGGCAGGTTACCAAAAACAAAGCAATATTGGTTTGCAAAGGCTATGCACAAGTGGAAGGAATTGATTTTGACGAAAAATTTGCACCAGTTGCCAGAATGGAAGCCATCCGAATGTTTCTTGCCTATGCATGTTCAAGAAAAATCAAAGTCTACCAAATGGATGTTAAGTCAGCATTTCTGAATGGAGAATTAGAAGAAGAAGTTTACATCGAACAACCTGAAGGTTTTCGACTATCACAAAAAGAAAACTATGTCTGCAGGTTAAATAAGGCTCTATATGGTCTCAAGCAGGCTCCCAGAGCATGGTATGCTCTTCTTGATGGATATCTACGTCAACAAGGGTTCAAGAAAGGTACTATTGATAGCAATATTTATGTACAAATAGATAAAGATAATTTAACAATCGTTGAGGTATATGTGGATGATATAATATTTGGTAGCAATGATGATCGACTAAGTAAGAACTTTTCTACAAAGATGCAAGTGAGTTTGAGATGTCTTTACTTGGTGAGCTGACATACTTCTTAGGGCTTCAAATATCTCAGCAAGAGAAAGGAATATTTATATGTCAAGCCAAGTACATCAAGGAAATGCTCAGGAAATTTAAAATGGAAGATTGTAAACCCATCCTTACTCCAATGGTAACAGGTTGCAAATTGAGCATACATGACTCATATAAGGATGTGGATCGGAGAGGTTATGCTGAGATCTATGATGGGTTAATCTTCTATGTGGGAGCTTCGCCTTTTTAAACAATATGCAAGCAGTTGGACAAGTAGCAAGATTCCAAGCAGCACGAAAAGAATCACATATTATTGCCGTCAAAAGAATTCTTCGATATCTAAAGGGCATAGAAGAATATGGCTTGTGGTATCCCAAGGGTAACAATCTCATTATTAAAGCCTTTACAGATGCAGATTGGGCAGGAAGCGTTGATGATCATAAGAGTACTAGTGGAGCAGCATTCTATCTTGGTGGTTGTCTCGTATCACGGTTGAGCAAAACGAAAACTTCAATCTCGTTATCTACAGCGGAAGCATAATACATTGCAGCAGAATCATGTTGTACTCAAGCCCTTTGGATGAAACAAGCTTTGCAAGATCTTCAAGTACAATTCAGTGAGCCTATTCCCATATTATGTGACATTACTAGTGCCATCAGCATCTCCAATAATCTTGTCATGCATTCAAAAACAAAACACATTCCGATCAAATATCATTTTGTTAGAGAACAAGTCGCTGAAAAGAATACCAAACTTGAGTATGTTTGTACAAAAGAAAAAATTTCTTATATCTTCACTAAACCTTTACCTCGTGAAGAATTTGAATATCTTCATCAAAATCTTGGGATTCTCCCAAGTTCTCATTAGATTATAGGTCTGTAGGACGGTTGTGTGTCAAGGGGAGTGGAAGTGTGTACAGGTCTACAAGACGGTTTTGTGTCAGTGAGAGTGGAAGTGTGTATAGGTCCACAGGATGGTTGTGTTTTAGGGAGAATTACCCTTTTCTATTGATATCAAAGGGGGGGAGAATGTTGTAGGAAGAGGTGTCATGATCGCAGGGGGAGTACTTGTGTTGCCATCAATGCCAAAGGGGGAGATTGTTGATCAACGGTTGTCATTGATGTCAACCCAAGCAGCACTAGGGGCTAACCAAATATTGCATGGGAATTTTGACCTACCAAATTAATATATTTTGGGTAAATAATGTATTTTATGGTTTCTACTTGTCGATATGTTTCCGTTGATATATGGCACGCCATGTAATTCTTCACGGTTTGAGAGATATTCATGTTTGAAATTTGTACCCCCAGTTAGTGGGCTAAAACCCCATGGGGTTGGGGCATGGGTCATTGAAAAGTCATAATAAATATTTTTTTAAGCTCCTAAAATCCCTCCCACGTTCACTTGTTGAAGCCCCTCTCAACTTAAGCATTCATATAAATTGTGATATTCATTTCCTCCTTATGCAAGGGATTCAGCGATTTGAAACAGGTCATCGTTGAATTTTCACTCTAAATTTTTTTCTATGAAGGTTCAGAAGCTGATATTTTTATGAGGAAAAGCTGAAATCTTGAGGAAGTTACAGTAAAAATTTTAGATCAGGGTGCACAACATTTTTGGAGATATGATCTGTGGAAGTCAAGGTTTTTGCAGGCTCCTGAAATTCATCTCAAAGAAGTGACCTTGGTAAAATCATCATAACTCTCTCTCTGAGTATCGGATTGGAATTATGTAAAAAGTGGAAGATAGTGCACAGTCTGTACTTTTATCTCTATCAATTTCAGAGCCAAATGAAGAAACAATGAGACGTGGCACGGCGTACAAGTGTGTTATGCTGAAATAGTCCATAATTAGGGCATTGTGAGAGATTGGGCATAACGCTTTCTTGAAGAATCCAAATTGGGTCATACCTATGACATTGGAAAGAAGACTCAGAGGACTACTAAAGGACCAAAAATTAGATATTTAGGATCTGAAATAACAGAGATACACTAGATTCAATATCAACCTCCTAGAAGGAAAGAAAAAGATAGATCATGTGATATCAAGGGTTGCAAAGGACAAACTTCTACAGCAGCAAAGCAAAGCAAGGTGTAGCAGAGAGTAGCATGACAAGAGCAGCAACCAACGTGCATAACAGCAGCAAGAAGTTCATCATATGAAGTCTTCAAGTGGGCAGCACTGCATACAATCATTGTAAAGGTATCATTGTACTTAGTCATTGTAAATATATTATTGTATAAATTTTACTAGTATCTATCTACCAAGGGTTGAAGAGGTAGTGTTGGGAGGTCTAGGATCATCATTAGGTGGTTGTGTCAAAGTTGGGGTTATGATCTAGTACATCTTCTTCTTCTACATCATTCTATATCATTGTAAAGTGGACCATTTTCCTTGGTACAGGAGTCCATTCTTCTTTTATTCTTCTATAGGGTGGTAGGGTGGTGCTAGGGTGAGTTGTAGCTCATTGGGTGTTGGGGAATCCGTTCAGTTGACTACTAAAGAATCTCAGGCGTTGGAGCGTCCATCTAGTGGGAGCTGGAGAAGAATGATTTTATAGGTTCTAGGAAGTTGGAGCTTTATTTTGAATTGGAGTTGAATATTAAAGAATTATTAGAAAAGCATTAGGTGGTTTTTTTCCCGGAGTGGGTTTCCACCTTAAAAACTGTATGCATTTTTGTTCCTCTTGTTTTCTGCTATTAATGTACAAACATTGATAATAATTGAAGATTAACTAATGCTCTAATTGAAAGGAACACTGATTCACCCCCCCCCCCTCTCATTATTTCCAACATAGGGTTTTATGGGTTAAAAACAACATCAAGAAAAGAAAAAACAAGGGGCTGAAGAGAAATCCTAAGGTTTGAAGCAGCTGGATATGCAAGGATCAGAAAAAAGATAGCGGTCGTAATTTTAAACCCATGTGGAGTCACCGGTTGTTAGTATGAATCTTAATTCCAAGCGTACAAAAAAAGACCACTTTAGCTACGTATAGCCAACAACGATAACAACATAAATGACTGCTAATATATTTAGATCTGCAGTTAGGTGATCAAGATAAATGCTGCAAAAATATAGATCTACACATTAGAAGACATTAAACAGTAGAAAAGATAAGATTTACTCCATGCATCCAATAGATAAGACAAGAATATATCAAATAAATATTGTATTGATGGCACCTGGGGGGAAAACACAAGAGGGTGTTCCATGTTCTCCTCAATGTGATGGGTTCTTGTAAGTCCTCAGCACTTCAGATTTAGAATTTCTCTCTCTTGATGGTGTAGAAAACCCAAAGAAAAATGGAAAAAAGTATAGAAAAGCTATGGTGGCAGATGCGACTGCAGGACCAAGTTGAAGATGGGCAGATATACAGAAAAAGGTGACAAATGAATAGGAAAACCCTTCTATTTATAACAAAAATATTAGTTAAATGCAAGGTAAATTTTCAAACAAATATTATTCTTAAATCTGGGTTAACACCATGAATGTTCATTATATTTGTTGGAGGGAAAAAAGAGTTGACTTGAGTAAAAATCCCCTTATTTGTAAATAATAAATAAATAAATGATTTATTTATATTTTGAGATATGGTTGTGAGTAATAATCAAATAAATAATGATTTATTTAATTATTTAAAGGTGATTTAGTCATATTCAACAAAGGATATTATTTAAATAAGGTTTAAATAATTATTCTTAGGAAATAATAAGATAAATAATGATTTATCTAATTAATTTCCCTGTTTTGGGTTAAATATAACCAAGAATATTAATTAAACTGTTATTTAACTAATTATTCCTTGAGGAAAATCAAACAAATGTAGATTTATTTAATATTTCCTCATGTGGTTTCCTGTTTAGACCATAAACAACTTAATAAAGGTGATTTACTAAGTTATTTTCATAGTGAAATCAATTTTACTTGGAGTATAATTGGTCTTACATGGTGTACTTGGGTGCATCTAATGATAATAGGTTAGATGACCAAAAAATGGTGTAACAAGGTCGATGTCGTCGGTGGCCAATTCAGTTCCACCACCATCTTCCTTGCTAGTTGTCAGTTCTACGCCATTTATTGGCAACCCCAGTAGCCAGGCTATACCTGGTCCAAGTAATCCAGTCACCAGAACTATAAGCGGACCTCTGAACCCTTTGGGATCTTCTCCTATTGTGACTATGCTAGGACTCATGGTTTCCGCTCCCGCTAGCGAGGCTACTTCGGTTCCTTTTAGCAACCCTTTGGGTTGGAACAGATTGCTAAGTTCAAATCCCTTGGCTATCATGCTAGGGGGTAGTATCGCCAATACATGTATTCCAGGGGGCATCTTGGTACCTGTTGGCTCGAGAGGTCCTGACCCAGGTTCGGTGATTCAAGGTTTTCCAACAAATCTCTATACTACTGGCCCTTTCGGCAGTGACCTGCTTGCGTAGGCCAAAGTCTCACCCGAAGTAGTATGGATGGGTGCTGGAACCAGGTTTCCATACATTGGGAGAGGGTAGGTAAGTCAAGCCGAACTGCATTCAGTCTTATAGTGACCAGATCTTATATTACAAATCTTGGATCTACAGATTCCCTTCGCATTCACGTGCTCAATAGCAGTGATATTTATAGTAATCAACAGATCATGAACTTATATACAGATAACACAGCTATTCCAGGTCTTCTTGTAGGAAATGTAACAGAATGGTCCAAGATCGCAGCATAAACAAGTAACACAAATATATTCACAGCTTAAATCAATAACACATCAACATATATTAATCAACCAAACATCACAAAGTAATTCCAACAAATTCAAACATCCAACAATACTTCCGCATTCGTTAATCCTTCAGATCCACTTACAATACCAAAATCCCAACCTGCGCACACAACAGCAGGGTCCACACATAGCAGGACAGAGAATCTCAACGCACACAGCAGCAGGAGTCCTTCCCCAACAACCCTAACCAGATCTATCAATTCAAACTTAGCATCAATCTCTTATCATTCTTAATCTCCCATACAACTCAAAAAGGTTCAACTACTTACATTATTTTAGCCTACGCATCCAATGGTTTGTAAATTGTGGTTTGCGGACTATTGGTCTACCATTGACCCATTTACATTGCTTTAGGGGCTTTGACCCACCCCAAAACCCCTACGTTAGACTAAATATAATAAAAATATATAAAAAATGGACCAGTTTCGTAGCTTGCAGGAGACCCTGTTCCAACAGTCCCCCAACACAATCTTGTGACTCGTCTCGATTCACTGCGATGGTAGGTCCATCATCTGTGCCTGCACGGATACTCCGACCATGTAGTCATTTGATCTGATATGGTTTGAGCCAACTAACATTGACATATATTGGCAGCATATTGCCGCGTAGGGTGGCTAGCTGAACAGTTCCGCCATCTGTGATCTCCTTAACAGTATAGGGGCCAAGCCAATGCTGTCGAAACTTCCCTGGATGTTTTTCAAACTGGCTATCATATAAGAGGACCAAGTCATCCTTCGCGAAGGTCTTTTGGCAAATATGTCGGTCATGCTAGGCTTTATCGCTGGCCTTCTACACCTGCTAATGGAAATTAGCTAGGAACCGATCTTCCTCCAAAGCCATAAGCTGTGCTAATTGCTCCTCCATGATGTCAGGGTCTTCCATGTTCGTAACTGCTACGATACACATATTAGGAATAATGTACTCCATTGGCATAATGGCCTCCTTGCCATAGACCATCTAAAAGGAGTTTTCCCAGTTAGCTTCTTGCAGGTAGTTTGATAAGCCCAAAGAGTTGACGGGATGTGGACGTCACAATCATTGCGATCATGTAATATTCCTAAAATTACCATGCAGCTAATTGGAATATTAGATTTTGATTTTTGTACCTAAGTAGATGAATAAATGGGAAAAGGACCCATATTTATTTTGTATTGACATAAAATCCCTCTTGGTGTGAAAAAGGGATAACTTGGTGGCTGGATTTTACACTTCCAATGTGTGAACAAGAAAAGGATCACGTTGATTCAGTCAAGTTGACCAAGTCAACGGCGCTACCTAAGAGGGTGTGGCTTGCTTGAGAAGACAGCGCAGTTTTGGAGGGAGAGTATTCACATGGTGTTGGAAACCTTAATGGGTGGGACCCAAGGTGAGGAGGCTCACAAACATTATAAGGAGGAAGATGGAAGACTTTTGAGGTTAACTTATGGATTATTGATTTTGGTCTACTTATACTATTTGTAGACTCTTGTTGGTTAGCACAGTTGCAGTGTTGTTCAACACAAGGTATTCCTGCATCAGGAATTCCTTCTCCTTCATTGGGTGATCTCTTGGAGGGGTTATGTTCTTCATTCTCCACATCTAGGATTGTGGCCTAGCATCCTCCTTCATCCACAGCGTTATTCCTATAGCAGGGGAAGTTGTTTTGCAGGGTGTTGCAGTGGGAGATTCACAACACCAGCTCTTGAGCTTATCTTTCAGAGGAGGGAACTCCCCTTTCTCTGCAAGATATGTACAGGAGGTCCCAGAGATTATTTTACATCTTGGCAAGTGGAAAACTTAGTTCCCATCCACTACAGTGCAGTTTAATGGGGAAACTGCGTCATTTTTTCTAGAGTAGTTGTTGTAAGGTTTGATCCCTTGCTTGAGAGCTCATTCCTTGGAGAAAGGGAAAACCCTTCTCCCAGAAAACTTTGTATTTCATTCTTCTTCTGTCACTTGTATATTTTAGTAATATTTTTCAGTGCTACAATAAAACTGTGTTTTTTCAGATCCATAGTTGCAGATCTGCATTTTTGTACATTGTGCTCTCAAAAAACCCTTGCCGGGTTATTCTTATTTTGTATAAAAAGGGAGGAATCTCCATTTTCTCAGCCATTGATGCATTGTATACTCTAGATCTATTTTGTCTCATTATTTTCTGCATAAAAACTCATAAAAATAACGTTGTTATTTCTTCAGTACTTTCTACATGAGCTAGGCTATGGGGTGTGGGCTTATTTAAGCTGCATTGACTTTGGGAGATCTATTTATGTTGGCTAGAGTGATTTTTTTCACCTCTAATTCTGCATGTGAGTTGTATATGATGTATTCTAAGGGATCCAAGTCCCATTTCTCATAGGTATGGCATTATTTTCTGAAGAAAGCTATTTTATGCCCTATATTGTTGCATTTTCCCACTTGGGAAGGAGAATATAGGCCATCTATTTGTTGAGGTTATTTCATCTGCTGGTGAGATTTTATTCTACATCTAATGAGCTGGTCTATATTTCCATGCTCATGATTTGTAGAAGCTCCAACTATAGAATATTTCAAAATATTATAATTGTTGTAGCAGATCCAGATTTGGAACATTAAAGATCGACATTGCAGTCCTTTGTCAGGGCTTGCTCCAAGATTTTGTTAAAGACTTCAACTGCACCATTTTCCTGTGGATGATATGGTGTGATTTTTGCATGATGGATTCGGAACTCCGCGGTCAAAGCTTGGATTATTTCGTTAACAAAGTGCGTACCCCTGTCACTCATGAGGATCTTCGGACACCCAAATATGGTCATGATCTATTCAAATATGAAATGCGCAGCGGTATCCGAAGTGAAATCCTTTATTGCTTGCGCTTCAGCCCACCTAGTTACATTGATGTTTAGTTTGTACAAAATAAGGGGATCCCCACTGAATCCTTTGAGGGGTTTTTTGTTTTACTTCCAGGTGACGGAACCATGCAATGTGTGACATATTTTCCATCTCTCACTGTCACCATGGGATCCTATACACTAGTGGATCATTTCTTTGTGGTGGATATTCCTAATACCAATATCATCTTGGGTGTTCAATGGTTGATCACCTTGGGGAAGGTGACCACTGATTGGAGATCCTTGCAGATGGAATGGGTGGATTCCAAGAGTGGGAAGCCACAAGTGATCCAAGGCATGCACACCTACCCTTCATACATCACTGCCACACAAACAACATGGCTAGATTTGCGCAGTGAAGGTAAGGACCTCACAGTTCCCTCACTCATGCTCATGAGAGTGTCTAGAACTGCGCTGGAAGAGGGGAGGAAGGTTGGAGAAGGGAGTGCACCCCTGCACAACTTTATGTATTTAAAAGATTGGAATGGTAAGAAATCTAACCATAATAAGCATATTTACTTCTCTAAAATGTTACATTTTCTTACCACAGTTATGTAGGACCATTTCCATGATCGGTGTTCCCTAAGGGTACCAAACATGCTATTTCTTTCCACCCATGAAGAAATGGCTTTTACAACAAATGGGTGGTGGGAGGACCACTCAATAATCATTATTCTATTGTAGAAGAGGTGTATCCTGCGCTGGCACCTCATGACAAATCTAGATCCACCCCCCCATGTACAAATCACATTTTGCTCACATGTGCTATTGCTCTCATATTTGGATGATATGGTTATGTTATTTTTAGACATGCATGGACATCATATTGGTAGTATTTGTGTGCCATATGGCTTGGATTTCTGACTTATCCTTCATGGCACATGTTCCATACACAGCACAATTTCTTCCATGCATGATTTTGTTGGGTTCTTCACTCCAAGAGAAATGGATCATGCCCATATGGAGATGACATTGGAGGAATGAATTCTGGGAGAATGGTTTGTTGAGCCCTTAGCCCTTGATGGGGGGCTTGATCCTTGAAGGCACCAAAAAGGAAGGAGAAGACACCACAACTCTTACCCTAGCAGTTGCTTGAGGTCAAGCAACAGTTTTGGAGGGGAGGACTATGATATTCCTTTTTGGCCCAAGCCAAGGGGGATATCAAATTTTGTTTCTCTTTTGTATATTTATGCATAAATAAGTGAGGATATGAAAACTCCTCAATTACTGAATAAAACCAATGCCCATGAAGTCAAGGACATATCAGGGCCATAAAAGTGACCACTTGCATAAAAGAAAAAGGGGTGGACCATGAGACTAAGACAAATTATCTAAATCAACAGCGCTGGTTATGTTCAAAATGTTTTCTCAAAGGAGCTGCACTGTCTAAGGGGAGGCCCCACAATGTGAAAAGGGCTCATGCACTCAAGTGGTTTAGGGTTTGAAAGGTACTCACAACTATAAAAGAGGGAGGAGGCCACAAGAAAGGGTTGTTGTCTGTTTATCTTATTTCTGAAGTATTTGGTCTGCTTAGACAAATACTATTCTCTGTTGTTTAGTGGAGGATTATCATTGGAATTCCTGTTTAGGGGTTTCAATCTCTTCCCTTTAGGATCATTGGAGGAATTTCTTGCTGAATTTACCACTATCTAGCTGCAGGCTGATCTCTCCTTTCCATTTGCAGCGTTGCTCATTGAGGGTTGTTGATGCTCAACAAGTTGAGCAAGTGGGGTTCTGGGACTGCTTAGATCCAGCTTGTTTTGAGTAATCCTTTCTTTTGGAGAGTGTTTTTCAGCCTCCAAGGAGGGGATTTATCTATATTTGTATCAGTTTTATACTAGCACTCAGTTTATTCAGTTCATCTTACCCTCAGTGCAGTTTCTGCTCCATAACTGCGCTATTTTGTGAGAGGGTTTTTCATTTCATCTTGTAATCAGTTTGGAGGAAGATCTCTCAGTGTTAGGCTTGCCTTCCCTAGCTGATCCATGGATTGGGTTGCTAATCCATGTCTCCATAGAACTAATCTATTATTTAATAAATTTTATCCTTCATCAATTTCTAGGTTTCCAGCAATACTGTAACTTGTAATTCAGATCTAGGGTTTACTATGCAATATTTTGATGCACTTCCAAAGGGATATTGTTCTTGAAGTCTAATAGCTTCCAAATCTGTGTTAGATCTTTTGTATTATCCATGTATACGCCATATATCTGAAATTTAATATACATTAGTTGCAGCAGTTGAAAAATAATGCTGTCTATGTTTTTCTGCAATTTATTTCTAGTTTGCAGTACCAAATTCTGAAGGGATTTTGCCCTAGTTTCTTTTGTAATTTGTTGTAGAGGAAATAAACTTGAATATAACTCTAAATTTCTGTCACAATTCTGTAATATCAGTCTTGGGGTTGTCCTCCTCTGAGTTCCCAGCTAAATCTGCACAATTCCAGAAGTGGGGTTTTCTTGATGTTGTTTCCTCTCTCTTTGGCTGATTTTTAGCTAGTCTTCACTGTGGGAGATCTGTATAAGGTCTGAAATCTCATTTGTTTCATCTGAAACTCACCATACATGACCCACACAGCCAAAATAAGAGGAAACCAACTCTGATCTGCATTTTTTTTGCAGATTCTTGCTTATACAACGTTCTTTCTGACCCCCCAGTTGTTTTTCCTGAATTGGGATTTTGGGACACTCTTCATTTACTTGGGTTTTTCTCCTCTTCAGTTCCACTCCTTATATTTTCTGAACTCAGGACCCTAAGGGCAGAAAATTCCTAAGAAATTTTCTCATACCCATTTGTTGTGTTTTTCCCCTTTACTCTATAGATAGAGTCTAGACCGGGCCAGGTAGCCTCTAGATCTCACCCTCTCCTTAGAGGTGAAATATCCGGTAAAAGCCTCTCTAGTACATCTCTGGTTTAGAGTTAGGGTGTGTTAGTGATATTCCTAAAAGGGAATATTACAGTTAGCAAGCATTTGAAATGGCTACTAGAGTGAGGAAAAAATTTATTTCGTTGTGATACAAATAACTGATTTTCTCATATCTATAGGAACTTTGACTTTAAGTATTTCAAATAGTAAAATATGAAACGTTTGATATTTTTGAAATACTCTGCATTTGTGATTTCACATTTGTGGATTAAATAATAATAATAATTATTATTATTTTCTAAATTATGCTAATTTATATTATAATGAACAAAGTTACAATCAAGCTTCAGGGCAGGGGTTTCTGGATTAGCCAACCCCTGTTGGATGAAGAAAGTTCAAAAAATAAAAAAAATTAGGCTGCCCTTCAAGGGGAAACCAGCCCTTAACGAGTTTAGAAATGGACTTCCCTTCAAGGGAAAACTAGCCATTAGCATAAACATGAGTGACATAGTTTGCAGGAAGAGATAAAGATAGAAAAAAGAAACCATAAAGGATCATATATAAACTAAAAGAAAGGAGCACCAAAGAGTTTCAGCTACCAGTTCTAGACTTCATTGCTCTCCTATTGAGGATTTTCCTCAATTATGAAACAACCATAATCAGGCATGGTCTCGATATCCTTCTTTGAGAATTAGGGGGCCAGCTCTGGAGTCAATGTGGAGACAATATCGGTCTACTTTGGGAAAGATGAGTGAGCCGCGTTGTCTGCCTCTACATATATTTTCCTGGTGTCCTCCGATGGGTTGCTCCAATCACTGTCCGAGTCATCCGCCAGGTGTTTAATAGGGAGGCCGACAGATTTTCATGGCAGAGGGGAGGAGGAGCACAATATGGTTGATTTGCGCAGTCGTTTCATACTTCTTGAGCCACATAGGTAATTTTTCTCCTCTGGGAGGTGAACCAAGAGCTGGGAAGAGAGGAATTGGGGTTCGAGAAACTCAGGTTCTTCCACATCAATAGAAAGGGACAAAGAGCGCACAGACAGCCTAGGAGCCAGAGCACGGAAGGGAGTGTCTTTGCCGCCTCCTCGACGACATCACATTCTATGTCGTCTCAGCATGGAATCAATGGGGAGGAGGGTCTGCATGGATGGGGAATAATGCTCAGTGGGAGGTAGGAAAGGAGTAGAGCAGCGGGCAGAGGCGTGACAGAGGATGTATGCGGAGAGTGAAAATCTAAAGCGTAAATGAGACTGATAGGAGCCATCAACCATAAATGGCCAACTTGGAGGACCAGAGGTCGAGGTGGAGGAGTGAATGTCACAAAGTGTCGAAGTACTCCCCTTTACAGTGTATTTAAGGTATTCACACGGGAGGTAGGTCCTGCCATATGGCATTTCCGGGTGCCCCTGTGTTGAATGACTAGGTGGCATCCTGCATTAAACTCAGCAATCACCCGCATCCGGGATAAATAATTATTTTTATTATGCAATATTAAACTAAGTTTATTTTTAATCCATGTGAACAATTAGTGTTTTGCGGGAGAATGTGTGGGTAGAACAAGGAACAAAAAGTATAATTTGTAGTGTAACTAAAACTTTCATCTGCAATGTTGTGGTCTTCCGCATAAATTTTTCATCGACAAATTACTTTTGCAAACTCGTTCTGACTTTTTACATTTGTAAATCAAAAAATAATTATCGAATATTGAATTAAGTGTCTTCTTAATGTGTGTGAGGAAGAAATTTTGTGTGCAAGAACGGATGTGTAGAGCTATGACACGAAACAATGATACATTGTGTAGCCCCCTCACTTCATTTGAAATTATGTACTTGGTACATTGTATCAACTATAAAACTTTACTATTATTGAACCATTAGTAATACAATTGTGTAAGTTATGGCATCATTGGGTAGAGAAATAGCATAATCCTGATACAATGTGAATAATATGCAAGGAGATAGTGTCTGCATGTGCATAGTTGGTGAATTGAATACTGAAAATGAATATTATTTACAAGTAGCGAGGATTTCTATTAATTAGATGACAAACATTGGGACGATAAAAAAAGTCTACATCCCAACTTTATCTCTGATACAAATGTTTTTTGGCATGTTTCAAATGCAAAATAGTAACAGGAAATGACTTCTAGGGAAACAAGTCAACAAGCATTTGAAATTGCTAGTGGAGTAAGGAAAGAAGCTAGTTGCATTGATACAAATAATTAATTTTTTCATATCAATAGGAACTTTCAATAATCGACTACGTATTTCGAATAACAGAGCAAGTAACATTTTCTTTTTTTAGAATGCATTTAAAATCTAGGAGTATTTTCCGAGCTTTTGTTTCCTTACATAAACTATTATCACCAAATTTGAGCACACTTAAAATCACATTGTCAGTTTTCAATAGTATATGAATGGTGTCTCTAATTATCGTTTGAAAATTACAAAATTATAAATATAAATTCATTGGGAGACAATATTAATTCAATATTGATGACAAGTAGTTTGTCATTACAAATGCATAAGTCTATCTCAAAGTAATATAATGTCGATTGTGCTTCCTTCCTAACTCCTGCTTTGCACACAAAAAAAAAAAATTCTCCCATGTACATGATGTTAATTTGAAACATCCTAAAAAAAGTGAAAATGAAGAAGAGAAAAACATTTTATGTGGTATTGAAGCAATGAATGAAGAGTAATAGCCACAGGCATTATTGTTGAGTATTTCTCTAATCCTGATTCTCTAATTGTATTTTATGTTTTCAATAGTTTCAATTAAGACAATAATAAGAGCCAAGTTTCTATTCAATGTATTCTAATTTGATTACCATTACATTATACAACTTTGTGTTTTTTTGCTATATTTTCTATGTACCATGTGATATGTAATTTAATGTAAAGGAATACATACATAAATGTATATAGATATATGAAACATTAGATAACATTGTTTTTGTTCCCTACCTGCACAATTTTTGTTCGACACTGATCTAAATATGGACAAACTAGTTTTGTTTTGCTAGCTTCTTTATTAGTATAAAATAAAAGTGTGCTTAAGCATTATGTCAAATAGAAATTTTATGAGAGGGTTTATGTGTCAAATATGTGTGTCTTTTATGAGAAAATTCCATGAACAAATTATAAAGAATGAAATCATCAAACACTTGAAAATACATATGCATCAAATAGCAAGACGAAGCCATTGATGAAGGAGTTCACACCTCCTGGGCTACATCTCCTCGCCCATCAACATGACTAGACCTCTCTTGTATTTGGGGTCAAAATTACATATCAGTTTGCTGCCAATAACATGTGGCTATTACGCCCTCAACATAATGTTCTCCTGCAAAGAACTCTCATAACATCAGCAACACAACATATCTCCTACAAAGATGTCATTCTTTCATCGGTGAGAGTTAGAAGCTTCTCACGTACACCATTCAAATCCACATTGAAGAATACAATAAACAACTTCATGAATAAAGAAGTCAAGCCAGAGTTGAACCATGTTGGTCACAGCTACTGCAAATTTTTTTCTAGAATTGGGAAAACCCATATAAGGTCTCCTCCATGCTCAATAGCTTCCAAAACCACTTCAAAAATCTCATTGATCCATACAAATTACTTGTAAAACATGAAATATGACCCTGAAGATGTGCTCAAATCAGTAAACATAGTTTACCAATGGATTCACAACATCCAAAAACCCCTAAGTAGCCTCTTCTAGCTCTTCAATTGGTCTTCAAGTGAAGCAGACATGGCCTCCTCTCCCGGTGGCCTTGGGCATCTTTAATCTTCAAGCTGGAAAAATAACTTCCATAAGTGCTCCTGTACCTCTGAAACCTACACCAACCTGCTTAGAATATCCAAAAATGCCAGGATAGACTCTTTTTGAGCCCAATTTGGTCGAAATTTTCTCAATTTACAGTCTCATCAATTTTGCCTAGGAAATCTCCTCTAAAACTGGAGCAAATCCAGTTAACTCCCCCAGAACTGGAGATCCCTCCGAAATTGGCGAACTTTGCCAACTTAATCCACTTGGATAAGCATGCATTAATCTAGATATTAGTGGCTTAATTATGGTTTAGGTGCATTAAACCTCCACATTAGAATTTTCCCTGCTAAAGGTTATGGAAATCAGTCATGTGGACTGGGGGCTGGACCCCGCCTACACCCACAACATAAATTTGGTTAATTTAAATATAAACAAACACGGTTGTATGTTAATATCCCATACGGAGTGGAAGCGGTAAGATGTTATGTTTGTGTGGGGGAGGTCGCGGGATCGAGCCCGACCTTCACCCATCCACCATATAAAAAAATTATTCGACCATAATTTCATTTCAACCTTTGGGAGGGGGCACGTGGTGGCCTCCGGGCTTGGCATGTGCCATGACCTTATTGATCCAACCCAATCTAATCAAATTGTGCCAAATCACCAACCTCATTAACCAATCCCAAAATGACACTTGTCAAGCGTTCACTAGTCCACCTCAGGGAAATATTCCAAGAATATTCCTCAAAATATACATTTTTTTGACTAAGTTGTACAGATTCCTAGTCAACATCCCTATCACCAAAATTTTCCTATTTGTGCAATTGAACATATCGCTCTAACTTTCTCATACGGACTTTATTTTGAGCGAAACAAAGTGTGCCAGAATCAGGAAGACAAGACCTATCTATTCGTTTAGGTTCCATGTGATTCTGAGAACTTTGAATTTTTAGCAAATTTTTTCCCTAATTCAGTCTTTAATCATTCCTTCCCACTGAAAGGATTTTGGACCCACAAAATTTGGTTATTTGATGAGAGATTAATCCTCTTCACCTTTCCAAGTTATATCGACTTGATTCTACTTGAAAAAATATCCATGACAACCACTTTGGTTCTTTGACATACCTACTCTTGCAAATTGCTTAGTACTTCAACCAATGTCCTCCTTTCCCTGCTAACCCTTACTGGATGCTTGCTGACTAATGAAAAAAATCTCGTTGTAACAAACAGATCTCTCTATGCTTGGAAAGATTGATTGATGGCCTTCCCATTGAGAATCATGTTCCTCCTTTGCATAAACATGCATTTGATGCAATTTTCTCCTTGGAAACTCTTTTCCAATTTAAGCCCATATGATTGAACTACAGCAATGAATTCGAATATCAATAATCACTAGAAATGAAATGACCATTCTTTATCTCCACAGTACCAAATTCCACATCCGGAAGAATGTCTTTGCCACCTATTTCGCTTCTTGGTGTCATGCATCATATGGTCTACAAAAGAGTTGTTGTTTTTGCTGCAATATTTTGTCATCTTGTCCCTCTTTCCGCTTCTTGATTCCATCATCCTCCAGTATTGACATGCTGCTCATGCCATGATTTGAGAATGAAGGCTAATCATGAGCCTCTCGCTCAAGAGTGGACCTTCAAAAATACTAAGACATCTTGTCACAAGAAAAACCATTAATTTGAAACACATCATGCAAGAAACACAACTTGACGACCTCCTCCTTTTGCTCCTTCAAAGTAGCAAATCTCACATCCTATGAAAATCACCATGAATTCTTACATCTTGGTTTACAAACCCATCGACCAAACACAAGTTGACAAACACGCGTCTTCAAACCATTGACTCTTAATTCAAACAAAATCATGTACAACACTTGATGATTCTTTTCCCAAAACAACAAGAATTTCACATCTCATGAAACAATTTGTCAACATATCCCTTTCATCCTTGGAAACTAAATCAACTCTTCCAAGTCGATAAGCCTTACCTATAAAAATTAATCGACCAACACAAGTCGATCAATCATGCATGTGCAAATGATCAACACTCTCAAGTTGACAACATACATGTTAACAAAGCAATTTACTAACGCAAGTCAATCACTCATGCATGTTCAAGCACAATGAAACTATCAAAAATTCCATTGTTCACACACACAAACTATCATGCATGTTCAAGCACAATGAAACTATCAAAAATTCCATTGTTCACACACACAAACTCTCATGTATGTATACAATGCTCAACTCTCTCACAAGTACAATCACAAGTACAATGATCCCATTGGTATGTATGAGTACTTAAAGAGCTAAAATGACCAAATTTTTTGCAAAAAAGTGAGTCAACATACTCCACTTTCAAACACCTTCCTGGCGTAAACATGCAGCATGCATTCTAGAGAAAATGAAATGCATTCACATTCAAATTGCAACTACAAATTTCCATCTTTGTTGTATCTAAGTGAGTCAACATAACTCTAATTTTCCAACATCTTGCTGTGTGCAATATGCAACATACTTCAAGAGAAAATAAATGCATTCAGATAAAAAGGAAATGCATCAATAAGGAAAGATTTTCATCAATTATCAAAATAAATGCAAGGCCTTAATTGGTTAATAAATCTAACCATCTCTTTCCAAACCACTTCAATGGTGCTTCTTTCAGTTGCACTTCATCGTGTGTATCATCCTTACCCACATCAACTATGGAATCCTCTTTTCCATTCTTGTCAAAATATCCCTCCACCTTCTTCAAATGTCATGGATGACTTGTTGGATATTGTTGAGTAAAATAATTTGCATTAGATTACTAACATAAATTATCAATCTAGTATCCATAGGACTTGTGAGACATACGTGCACAATATATGCAAGGTATCAATTTATCAAAAACTAAAAACTAATCTACACACACCATTCCTACATTAACTTGGAAATCTATTCTATATTTAGGAATTAAAATTTAATCTATTTGCATAATTTGATTCTAATCTAGGATCGTTGTATTTAAATCAAGGACAAGTAAAAAGTGCTCTGTATATCTCTATGCCCAAATCCAATCCAATTGGAAAATGATAGAAACCACTTTCTTGAGATGATTTAGCGAGTACAAATTTACACAGTCAACTGGAAATTTAATCTAAGTGTTTTATTGAAATCAAATACAAGTAAAAATTGGTGTTGTATATCTCTATGCCCAAATCCAATCCAAATGGAAAATGATAGAAACCACTTTCTTGAGATGATTTAGCGAGCACAAATTTACACAGCTAATTGGAAATATAATCTAAGAAATCATTACAAAGCATGTAAAGGAAACTGAACTATTGTATGATTCAATACTCAATCATCCAATTTTGGAAGAATGACAAAGTCATCTTCTTGATATGACCTTTACAAGCATTTAGTTATACATTTAATTTCGAATTTTAATCTAGGAAAGCAGTGTAAAAACATGTAAACGAAACTCAACTACTGTATGATTCGATACTCAATCATCCAATTTTGGAAGAATGACAAAGTCATATTCTTGATATGATATTTACAAGAATTTCATTATACAATTAATTGAGAATTTAATCTAGGAAAGCAAATAAATCTTAATCAATGAAAGAAAATAAATCTCACACATTGTAGATGGTCAATCCAAAAGTATGAGAGATGGTAAGTCGAGAGGCTCCATATGTAAGCAAAACCAATTCAAAGTGAAATAACACTCATGAGTAAGGTGCCACAATCTAATTATATATTCAAAGCTTGAGCATAACTCCCAACTTTACACATGCCTTTGAAAGGAGAATGCTCTCCTATTTATACAAATTCCTAAGCAACCTCCTCATTAATGAGGATCCTTCTTTCACTCCTTTGATCCATAATATTCTCAACCAATTTTCTAATCATAGGCCACATATCCCTCCTACGAATCTCCTTCATATCATGAATACAAATTCGAATTTGATCTTTGGGAGCCACATAAGAGGGTCTTGGAAGCTTCCAATGAACCTACACATGTCACAAAACTCTTTCCACTTTTAAGGTATAAGCATATGCATATTATTTGCTATATTTTGATCACAAATTCACTTAAAAACACTATAAATTAATAATTTTTGGAAAACACAAGGGTAACCCAAATAATGATGAAAGTGATATGAATATAGTGACATGGTAGTGAAATGGAGGTGATATAATGGATATGATGGTGAAAGTGAATGTCTTTTTAAGGACATTTCTGAGACCCAACAGATACAAAGTCCAACACTTGTATACAAGATGACCCTGATAATGGCAATGCGTGCAAAATAATTGCATCTTCTTTTCAACATGGTTTGCATTGTCCATTGGACCTTTGGCTTTTTGTCTCCTTTGTTTTAAAGTATGGATATCTTCTTCCAACACCTTGATACTGTATGGTTATTCAAACCAGAAAAGGAACATGCAAATTTTCTCCAAATATTATGTGAGGATTTTCCATGTTTATCATAATTAAAAGCAGCTTGATTAAAGGAATATTTATACCTTGCACATTCACCTTTTTCACCTTCTTGAGGAGGTGAATTTGAGGAGGTAGTGGCTCTCTTAGAAATACCAACAATGGCATCAATGGCTTTAGAGATTTCAACATCCTCTTGTTTTCCATTTCCATTAGTTGCATCATGCTTATGAGCATCTCCTTGCAAAGTGGGTGTAAAAAATCTGAATTCCTCATGAACACAAACTTCACAAGATTGAGGTAATGAACATGTAATTAAAGTCTTTATTGGAACACCTTCATGTACCTCCTTGACTTTGGAGTATTCCCTATCTTCTTGTTGTCCATAACCACTGCCTGCATGGCTAAAATAAATCTCTTCAAAAATGGGTGTAAACATGTTTTATTATCCATGACCATAATCTTGAGGTAGTGAATATGTAATGGAAGCCTTTCTTGAAACATTTTGAGAACTATCCATAGTTTTTGAGTTATCTACATCATCTTGTTCACCAAAACCTAGACCTGTGTACCTACACCTTCCCTTAACAACAATAGGGTTTATAATTCGTTGTGCATGTTTGCCTAACCCTTTACCTTCATAGCGCATTTTTTAACAATTTGGACCCTATTCCTCTAGAGTGTCTTTCAAAAACACCAAAACATTTATCTTGAGAGAAAATTTAAGATAAACTTGATTTGCATACCTCATTTCCATGCACATACTTGACTATGGTTTCCTTGGAATCATGGAGTTGAATCTCCATCTCATGCATCTTTGCTAGGGTTTCATTTGCAATCTCCATATCATGCATATTTTCAAGAAGCTCTTGATTCTCCTCCTTCAGCCTACTACTCTCCTTCCTATCTTCAACCATCTCTTGAACCATATCTCTCATGATGAAGAGCTTCTGCAACAACTCTTCATCAAGTATTCTTGCTAAGGAAGATTGATTAGAAACACTGATGGATGAAGCTGCCATCTTCACACTTATAATGCATAAAAAAAAGGCTTATTTATTGTGATTTGAGACTTGGGTCCTCAATCTTTACCCTCTCCTCTCTTCAGCTTACACACATAAACTTCCACACAATTAAATTCTCCTTGCACAAATACAAAACCAATAGCTAATTTTCTAGCTAACCTTGGCAAACCCTAAGATAAACTTGGGCTTAAATGAGCTAAAGTGTGCTATGATACCAACTTGATCTGAATATGGACAAACATGTTTTGTTGTGCTAGCTTCTTCATCAGTATAAAATAAAAGAGTGCTTAAGGATTGTATCAAATGGCAAGTTTATGACAGGGTTTATGTGTCAAATATGTGTGTCTTTTATGAGAAAATTCCATGAACAAATTGTAAAGCATGAAATAATAAAAAATTTGAAAAGACATATGCATCAAACAACAAGAAAAAATCCATTAATGAATAAGTTCACCCCTCCTAGGCTACATCTCCTAGCCTGTCAACATGACTAGTCCTTTCTTGTATTTGGTGTCAAAAGTACATATCAGTTTGTTGCCAATAACATGTGGCTATTTCGCCTTCAAGGTAATGTTCTCCTACAAAGAACTCTCACAATATCACCAACACAACATATCTCCTATAGAGATGACATTCTTTCCCCAGTGAGAGCTAGAAGCCTCTCACATACACCTTCAATTCGACACTGAAGAATACAATACAAAACTTCATGAATAAAGAAGTCAAACCAGAGCTAAACCATGTTGGTTACAGCTACTCCAAAAAGTTTTCTTGAATTTGGAAAAGCCCTACAAGGTCTCCTCCATGCTCAACAGCTTCCAAACCTGCTTTAAACATTTGATTGATCCATACACCTTAATTTTAAAACTTGCAATATGACACTTAATATGTTCTCAAATTAGTAAACAGAGGTTACCAATTGATTCACAACATCCAAAAACCCCTCAGTAGCCACTTATGGCTCTTCAATTGATCTTCAAGTGAAGCAGACATGGCCTCATCTCCTGGTGGCCCTGGGCATCTTTAATCTTCGAGCTGGAAAAAGCACTTTCAGAAGTGATCCTTTGTCTCTAAAACCTACACCAATCATCTCAAAATATCCAAAAATGCTAGGATAGACTCTTTCTGAGCCAAATTTGGTCAAAATTTGATCAATTTATGGTCTCATCAGTTTTTCCTAGGAAATCTCCTCTAAAACTAGAGAAAATCTAGTTAACTCTACCAGAACTGGATATCCCTCCAAAATTGGTGGACTCCGCCAACTTAATCCACTTGGATAACTGCGTATTAATATGGAGATTAGTGTCTTAATTGTGGTTTAGGCACATTAAACCTGTACATTATCGTTGGCCTTGCCGAAAGTTATGGAAATCGATCATGTGGACTTGGGGGTTGGCCCCCGCCTACACCCACCACATAAATTTGGTTAATTTAAATATAAACAAACACCTGTTAAGATCCAATATGGAGAGGAGGTGGTAAGACATTGTGTTTGTGTGGGGGAGGTCACAAGGTCGAGCCCGACCTTGGCTCGTCCAACATATAAAATGTTTATTCGACCATAATTCCATTTCAACCTTTGGGAGGGGACATGCGGCGGTCTCCGAGCTTGCCACTTGTCATGACGTGACCTCATTGGTCTGACCCAAACCAATCAAATTGTGCCAGATCACCAACCTCATCAACCTATCCTGAAATGACACTTGCCAAGCATTCACTGGTCCACCTGTGGGTAGTATTCTTAGAATATTCCAAGGAATATTCCTTATAATGTACCTTTTGTTGACTGAGTTGTACGGATGCCTAGTCAGCATCCTTCTTACCAAAATTTGCATGTTTGTGCAATCGAACAAATCACTCTAAATTTCTCATATAGACTCTGTTTTGAGCAAAATGAAGTGCGCCGAAATAAGGAAGACAAGATATATCCCTTCAATCAGGTTCCGAGAAATTATAAGCACTTTGAATTTTTAGCAAATTTTTGCCCCCAATTCAGTTTCTAATCACGCACAGAAAAGACACCTCAGTTAATATTTCATAAAATTGTGAATAAAAGAAATAATAGACAAATTTTTTAATAGCTTTGAGTCAATGACTCCTGAATAGTTTTCCATGATTGCTTCCTCCTTTGAAAGACTTGCCACTCCACAACTTTCCCCGTCTCTTTCAAAATTTCTATTAGCATTAATTAATTAATTATGTTTCCATGAGTGAAGCTTTCTTCCTATGCATTAACTTATGTTAATGTTCTTATATTAATGTGCAAAGGCAAGGAACAAGTAACATTGATACATTGTGCAAAATGCTTAATGATTTTATGGATATTTAATACAATTTATTGTTTTGTTGGATATATGCACATTAATATAAGTGATAATATGATCTAAATTAAACTATAATATTCTTTGAGATTGTCTTCTTACTAAGAAAAATGATCCTACAGTATTAAATTAGTATTATGAGGAATGTCAATGAAGAAAGCTTGATTCGATATAGTCCCTTCTCTCGCATTTTTTTCACACTCTATCAATAATAATAGTTCCCCACCCACCAGCCCACCCCCTCTCACTCATCTAAGGTTTTAGCTTCAATCCATTCAACCTGTCACTAGTGATCAAATGGGCTCTTATCATGTCTTATTAGGTTCTCATAGTCAAATTTTTGTCATTTCATTACGTTTTCAAGTAAAACTTTGGTCACTGGGTAGTGTGTCTAGGGCTATTTCCAATCCGTTCAAAATTTTCACATGTCTGTCCTTGTCATCACTCAGCTGAGTGTGCCACCATTGAAAGGTAATCATCATCACTCCATTCAACATCATTTCAGTGTCTTCATTAGGTCATTAGGGTTTCAGTCATACAAATCTGTCATTCCATACATAAAATCTGGCAATGGAGGAGTGGTAATAGGTAAATTTGTTCAATAAAGTTTGGTTTCAAATGTAATTCATGTTTCAAATATGTAATAATTTTTTCATGTTTCTAAAGTTGCAAATAAAGTGTAAATGTTACAAGTTTTCAAAGTAAAGTGAAAAGGACATGTAGTGGGCCATCCCACTGCCATGAAGAAAAATGAGCACCACAAGCTATAAAAGACCAATTCAACTCATTTTTTCATTCATCTCATTGAAAAATAGCTCGCATTCATCACCAAGTGAAACTTTAACAATTTAAAGCCAAAAACACTCCAAAATTTTGTACCAAAGCAACCACGCTGCCCTTTCTGCCCTCCACGCTACGCTTTCTTCCCAAAGTTGTGTTTTCTCTCCTGGAGGAATCAAACCAATTTCTGAAGGATTTTTAAGGATATCACAGTGTTTTGTATTAGTAAAAAAGTAAGTTACACCTAATAAAACTCCTCCTTGCAGTTCAATTTCATAATTTTAGTGTGAAAACCCTCCATTGGCCTCTACGCTACATTTTAGTGGCTAGCCCTATTTTTCAAGTTTTTCAAGACAAAAAAACTCTCCCACAGACTTGTTACCCTCCCTCACACCCAAAACCATCTCCCATAGACTTCATACCCCCTCATTCCCATTTCCTAAGCCCCAAACCCAAAACGTTAGCCTAATTATGCAATTTTGGGCAGTTTTCCTAGCTAGGACTGTGTAAACATTTCCTAGCCCAATTCCCTTACTCATTCAACTCCATTTCACTTCCTATACCTCCCTAAGACCCCTTCCCATCTCCCTAAATTTTTCCACTCTCATATCCCTTCCCTAACTCCTTAATCATATCCCTTTTCTCCCTTCCCCTATTTTGACCTATTAGGGTTTTTCCCCTTGCAAACAACCAAATGGAGTAGAATAAATCCTATAATAAGGGAGGCCAGGTGAGAAGACATGAGCCTTTAACCAATCTTGATGATGTCTACACCACTATCCAAGCATTGTTTTCAAACAGTAGGGTGTCTTCCCTTTTGTGAACTAGTTGAGAGAGTCAAATACAATTCCAGATTGACCAAATTGTTTGCCACTCAACTCAAAAGGGGCAAAGTAACAATTGCAAGGGTTACTTTCACTATATCAAATGATATAGTAGTTGAGACCACAATGATACCTAATCATGGTTAGAAATGTTTTAAGAACCAAGGCCTAGACCTTCACAATTACCATCCCTATCTTAGAAGACATTATCAACAACACATGAAAAAGATTTTTCCTGTTGGGCACCTCCTTGAGAAGTATACACCAGTAATGAAGATCATCATGAAGTACTTCACCTATGAGGGAAGATTTTCTAGACTATATGGATATCATTTCAGACTTCTCATGCATTTCACAGGGGTAAAGCCACTCAATTTTCCGTATTACCTCTACAGAATTTTGAACAACGTAAACTTTGAAACGGGAACTATAAACAAAAAATGGGAACTCTTGCCAAAAAAACCCAAAAATCAAAAGTGTGTATTCCATAATGAGGTTTTATTTTTTTCAGTGTTAATTTGCAAAATTTTTAAAATATAGCAGTAAAACCAATTTTCATGTGTCAAATAAATGGAAAAAACACACAATGGTTGGTGCTAGAATACCATTTTATTTTTCAGGTACAATTTCAACATATTTTTAGTAATGACGTTAAATATAAAATAATGAGATTTTAAACACATTAAAATTAAAATAATTTGTATACATGGAATTTAACATATAATATCATGACACTGACAATCCCTAAAATTCTAATTGTTTTCAACCATAATGTTAAAGATAAAATATATTTCACAAATTTTCACCCATAGAATTAAAAAATATTAAGTTTTCAAAATATTTCAAAAATGATATTATGAACAAATTATATGACTAAAATAACCCAATGAAACATAAATTATTTCTCCAAGTTATTGTTGCATTGTCAATATTTTAGACAAATGAATTCATCATAATTAAAACATATAATCCAAAAAACATAAAAATGACTCATAACTTCGTGTAAGATCATACGGAAGTTAAAATATCATTTTCATTGCTCAATGAAAACATCATTTATATCAATTGTCTTACATAATTATTCAAAATCATTGATATTTTCTTGCACACCATCAGAATTCGCATCTTCAGATGAATGACTCGATGCAAATGAAGATGTTCTGTATTATTCTCTTTCATCAACTAGTGCCCCATCTGAGTCAACATGCATTCCCACCACTTGAGGTTTCAAAATTCTTGTAGATCTATGACTGGGTTCAGCAGATTGCCATCTCAACATTATTTCTTGTGATAATAACCTCTTAAGAATCTCTATCATCCTGGAGCGAAGAGTTCCTCTCTTTGTTAAATTGAATTCATAAACATGTATGTCAGCTTCCTCCAATTTTAATAGGTTTTTATGGCGACGATTTATATTTGCACCCTTTATTTTTCTCTTTTCACCAATTTTTTTATCAACTACCATCTCTGGCTTGTACACACCATTGAATGGGTGTGTATTTGTGTCATAGAATGTACTTCAACACCTGTAACATCCTCATTTTCTGTAATCACCTTTATAACCTTAGAAACCCAGAATAGATAGCCATGTGGATCTTCATGTGCTAAGATTGCAATCTTGAAACCCTCCTTAATATCCTGTATTGAAACTTTGTAAAGGTCTTCCATGGATTCACATTATGCACGAGCTCTTATGGAACCAATATACATATATTTCCTCCACCTGTGTAGAATTAATAATACCATGTGATTGTTGTTGTTCAAGAATCTTTGTTTCCTCATGTTCATTTGACACATTTTGTGGCCAAATAAATGGAGTCTTCAAAAGCATATCT
Organism: Pinus albicaulis; assembly: GCA_034641835.2. NCBI lineage: Eukaryota > Viridiplantae > Streptophyta > Pinopsida > Pinales > Pinaceae > Pinus > Pinus albicaulis. Next base: position 369,490,932 of record CM076578.1, on the reverse strand, counting down.
TCATTTTATGGTCTTGAAAGGATATCACTCTGATCATTGAAAAAGGACTCCCACCAAATTGAATCAGCAACATCAAAGTACTCATATATATATATATATATATATATATATATATATATATATATATATATATATATATATATATATATATATATATATATATATATATATATATATATATATATATATATATGTATATCTAATGGTTTTTTTAATTTCTTCCAAGCATTCAGAATAATCTCTCTCTCTCTCTTTTGCCTTCATGCATTATGAACTTCACCAACTGATTGTAATACCAATATATTTGATGCAAATATTGGATGATTTGGAATGAACTTCAAAAATTCCAAACCTAATGATGGTGCCCATTCTACAGTTGTTGAATACTTCTTGTCCCATATAAGTGTTTTCCCATCAATTTGTTTGATACAAAATTGATGTTGGAAACTAATTTCATTAAGTTATTTAATGCATTTCTCCTCACCATGCAATCCGAGAATAAACCTTCACATGTCAACAATTTCTTCTAACACATGAAAAAAGGCTTTGGCATATATTGTTGGGAAAAATGCGAGAGAGGTGAATCGGTATTTCTTTTGCATATTCAACTTTTACTTTTTCTTACTTCAAAACCCATATGCTACTTTTCTGAACCAGAATCGCGTATATACGCGGATATACTTCATAAAAATTGCGTATACACAGAGATCTCATTATGCCATTAATTCTTTACTTAGTTCTATGCAACATTCATTCTTCTGATGATTAGATAATAGTAAGCATGTGTAGTAATAACAGAATAAACCATCACACATAAGCATCACACATGAACACCGGGATTTTAGGTGGAAACCCAAGTCGGGAGAAAACCACCGCTGCCATTGTCTCAGCCTTCAATATTTTATTATAAAGAGAACATCTTACAACTATGTCTTTGGTGCGGACTCCTATAACACACGAGCACCCACTGCGCTTGTTTGCCCGACCTCTCACGGAAGGGAGCTACGACCCAGCAGTACACGGCCTCTCCACCGGAAGAGCCTGCGACCCCGGCTGCGGTGCCACCGGCCTCTCACCGGATCGAGCTCGACCCCACGATCTCGTTTACTTGCGACTCGGAAGGGAGCTGCAACCCCCGGCCCAGAACACAACCCTCGGCACCACCTTGGACCACGTTTCACATCAATTTTCACAACGCCTTGGATCCAACAACTTCAATAGAACACAACTTGCAGGCCACGTTTCATCATATTTTCAGATTGGACCCTCTCCATACATTTAAGCACAGTCAAACATCAACAACAGATAGCTAAAACACAGCAGATCAGATCAGAGATTTCATACCCCATACTTCAGCAAACCCTAGTTTGCATACGCGCTTTCCTTTCACTGATGTCGCATATATACGCGCTTCCGTTCACACAAACCAGCGTATACTTCTATACATATTACAGATCCAATTTCATTGCGCATACGGGCTTTTCCTTCAGAGAAGCCGCGTATATACACGCTTCCTCTTCGGCGAACTAGCGTATGCTTCTTCAGAACTTTTATGTCATTGCAATTCTTCACAACAGATACATCACTTCATATTTTACCCTTTATCTCAGACAGATGTTTGCCTCATCACAGATCTAATCATTCCATGAACAGATCTAGCAAATACAAGAACATTTCAGATCTAGATCTCCTTCTTCATCATTGGTGCATCATACATTCAAAATTATCATTCATCTGTAACCCTTTCCATTCAGATCTACTTCAGAGAGAAGTATTCATTCAAGCTCAGACATCTTGCACCCACACACATGATTTTCACAATGAATTTCTTCTCCTTATATAGGTTTTCCCTTTTTCAATACCATGAGCCCCTTTTTCAATACCATGAGCCAAAACCACATTACTTCCAATGGTATTCCTAGACGGGATCATTTAGACGAATCATTACCCAATACAATGGGTCAATACCATGGTGGTTACCCCTGGTTTTTCACTTTATGAGCGCTTTTTCCCATTGTGACTTGGCACGTTTATTTCCGCGTGCATACGCAACTTCCCCTAGGCAAATCCGCGTATTCCTAGAGACATACTCTTTTCATCAAGATTTAGCTCATGCTGAATTCCTTTCTTCATTGCCTTCTGTACACACTGTAGATACATCAGATTTACTTCATCAAGAACATATTCTATCAAGCACAACTTCATCAAGTAAGTTGCCATCATCTTCATCAAGTGGGTTGCCATTCAGGGACACCACTCAGCATCATATCATTTGACATCAGATTTACATCATTTACCAAGTCCATCAGGTCAAGAATAACTTCATCAGGTGGATTGCCATCAAGGACAACACATGCCAACACTCACATGTCTTCATCTTCATTCAGTGGGTTGCCATCAAGGACAACACTCTGCATCATATTGCCAACATATATGATTTCTTATTAAATCAATTAATGATGGCAAGCTCCCAACATTCTTCCTCTTCAATGTTACTAAAAAATGACTGAACATCTAATCAATATGGTCATGAGTGTGCCCAACAAGAAGTAAACCAAACCTTACCTTATGAAAAAATCTCAAGTCAACAAGCATGTTTAGATATCCAAAAACAATATGATTTTTGTTCTCACGACAAGTGTTGTCTAATTGTAGGTACAAAATTTCAGGACGATTACCACCTCAATGATAAAGCACATCATGAATTATGGTTATTGTCATATTTCCATCATTATGAATATTTGGAGTTGTGAAGTAAACTCTTGGCGACATTTTCCCATTGAAGACCATACAACTGACCAAGTGAAACTAGATAAAATTTCCCTCCTCCAAATTTTTTGGTGTGCGAAAAAAATGTGGTAGAAGTGTTTTCTTCTGGTCCATACCATCAATTATCAAACCCAAATATTTATTTGGATTATAATAACACTTCTTTCGATGCTTGTACAACTTTTTCCTTTCACTTCTTTGTTGTTCGCGATGCTCTTGAAGGGATTTAACAATGGAATCTACCCATAACATAAAATAAGTGTATTAATCAATGAATTTTCATAGTTGATCACTATAAAATTTAAAATAATAATGTTATGAATGTTTACCTCTTTTTGATCCTTAACATTTATCCCTCTTTGATTTTAGAGAAGCACATGTACTGCAAACCCCCATCCTTGTCTTCTTAGGAATACAAGCATTGTTGAATTCTCTCCTCCATATCTGCACTAAATATTGATATGTAATAAAATGACCATTTCCTTCAACACCTTCTGCATATTCCTTGTATAAGTTGTAGATTTCTCGTCTTGAGAAATTACCTGGAATATTTATTATATCTCTATTTGGCATACACTCTCCATTTTTTGAAAATAAGTCTTGCAGCCATGACATTGCAGTGTTTTTTAGTGGCCTAGACTCTCGTTTATGATGAACTTCTAAATAATATGTAGGATCCTTTTCCAAATTATCATGGATTCTTGATAGACAAAAATTTCGAATTGAGTTAATCATTTTGAAAGCCTTTCTACAGAGCAATAAAGACCCAATATGATAATCATAACCTGCAAGTGTAGATTGCATGCACCCCACTAAATATGAATTTTGCATGATTTTATTCATTGGCAAATAGTTCTTTCTTTTCTCTAAAGCAAATTCGAAATCCATATGTTTCAAGCAATCCTGTTTACAACCGTCACTTGAAATGAGCTCACTAATTGAACTTCGTCTCATGAGATATACTACACTACCCCTTGTATAACTAGAACATCTTGGATTGATACAAAAATTTCTACTCCTAATTCTAGAAACAATTTTTGTTGGAAACATCTCTATCATTTCATCATTCCATGAACAAGAATTTCCATGATAATTAGGAGGAATACCATTCTTACTATGATAATTTTCAATATAGTTAGGAAATTCACCACCATCATTGTTTGAAAAATATTCATTACAATCTTCAGCGGCATGAAAATTTTCAATAAAATCATCTGTGGTTTGGAAATACTAAATTGGAGGGTATTATTCACCATCTTTATATTTCTCTTCATCACTGCTTCTCTTAAAGTCCATAGGATTAGGACTATGTGGAAATTGTGACTCTTGATTTATTGGAATTTCTTCATCTTGACCTTCGTCACTATTTCTCCCATAGTCCATATGATTAGGAGTAAGTGGAAATTGAGACTCTGATATATTGGAATTTCTTCATCCTTCCTGTTAGGGTCCTATAATAATAGGATTCATAATTTTAAATTGACTTTGATTAGTCTTGTAATATGTACATACTTTTCTTCCTGCAAAATTGTTTTTCCATATTAAAATAAAAAAATGTAAAGAGGGTAAAAGTCCTAAAAGAAAAAGTTAAAGGAATAAAAGAAAAAAGATCAAAAAGAATATAGAAAATGAACCCCAACAAAAAAGAGATAAAAATAGATCATGAAAGTGATGCAAACTCAAATGCCACTACTATTTACTTTAATTTGAAAAATAAGATTGTGTGCAGCTTGTCAAAATTGCCACAATCCATGAAGGTCAAACTGCTTAATATTGACCTTTCATGATTTAAATTTCATGCTGATAGATAGAGAATAAAGATCTAGCCAAACTGTTTAATCTTGGCAAATCAGTAGTTAGGTAGAGAATAATAAGGAGCTCAACAATTCAATCTAAGCCCTTGGAAGTAATAAGGTTAGAATTAAATATTTTGTTGTTAAAATAAAAATGAATAAGGGTCTGCTAGCTCAAATGCACCCAAATAAATGAAGAAAAATGTTAGGGTAGCTGATGGGTAGGTAAAAGAAATTTTCTCAAGGCATGGATAGCAGAAATTAGTCATTTCATATTTACTAATTTCCCTTCAAAATCTTGCCTTGTAAAAATGTCCCTTCCCCTTCATTTTTATTCTTTCCCCTTACTTCACTCTTTTCCCTTACAAAAAATCCCTTTTCCTAATTTAAAATGCATATTTTCCATAGGAAAAGTAAAACCCTTAATTAACTTCCATTTTCATTCAAAAATACACCAAAAACCCCTAAAAAGACTTTATCCCAATTATAAATGATTAAATTTTATGTCGGGCCCCCCTGTGAAAGTGTCCATCCCCGATATAAGTTTGCACATAAAAACTTAGTGAAATTCCTATACTTAGTAACATTTCATTGTATACTATTAACATTGAACTTTATTTTATTAACTCTCGTTATACCTTTATCCCATATATATTAATTCCTTATTATAAATTCCCAACCCTTATGTTAATTAAACATATAAATGTTATTCTATTTCTCCGCCTATACACAAGTCCCACTTACCTTAACCCCATTGGCTATGTATTAAACCCCGACCATATCCCATCACATAATTTAAGGTCCCAGGCCCCACACCTATCACATCCCGATCAAGCCCTGTTATTTTCCAACTGTCTGATCTTAAATGATCAGATCCAATGGCCCATATCTCCTATCACATGCTCGATAGCCAGTTATTTAACCACCCCAAGACCTTGCGAAATGTGTGGTTTTCAGAGCTCCGCTCCTGGCTACGTAGCACTATTCTATTCAATCACATCCCTCCAAATTATACCGCCCGACCACTTTAGCTCATGCAAAAACCATTGAGTTGTATTGCTGCCCATTACAAAAACCACTGTCATTTGAAATGACCCGCGCATTCAATAAAACATTGTTGGTTAAAAGCCCCTATAACCGCCCTTTTGTGCCTTTTCACCACTTTCTGTTATCATTCGCGCAGAAGAAGCATTGCCGACCTAAAGAATTGTTGCCGACCTCATTTTAAGTCTTTTTTACCAGAAATCAACACCATTTTTTGCTGCAACTAGTGCAAAATTCATCTGAAGCACTATAAAGACTAATGAAGCCTCAGAAAGCTTCTGCAACCTCATAAACCTTCTGCAAACCAAAATCACCATTTTCTCCAGGTATTCTTTAGTGCTTAGGCCAAATACTTACAACAAGAAAGTAATTCAGTAATTGAACCTATGTAGGAGCTTTACCGACCAAAAAAGAAAGCCTTATTACTTCCTAAGCTCTTTCTGCAGACCTTGGGCATCTGTTTACGAAATTCTAAGGTCCTAAAACTGTTTTTCGTCACAGAGAATACAATTTGAGCAGTTTAAACCTTTACAGACCATAGATAAGCCCCTGTTTCGTCCTAAATTAGTTTGCAAACTATAATTATCTTTCTGAGGTGCTCCCAAAGGCATAAATTAGTTTTTTATAAGTCAAAGATTAATCAATTGAGTAAAATCAAACAAAACAATAGCTTCCAAAAGCATTGTATCTGTCAATCCTCTGCAACCTCCTATTGTAGATGTGGAACATACTTCTTTAGCTTATATAGATTTTAAAATTAATGACATAGTCACTGAGTTTAATCTTCTTGAGCTCCACTACTGGAGCCATGACAAATCCATAGACCAAGCAGATGAGGTTTTCATTTGGGAATCTAATTTTCCAAAGTATCTAGTCCCACAAACTTTCTAGTGCCCATAAGTGATCAAAATTTGTCAATATTTCTATTTCCCTTACCAGAGAGCCCTAATTACTCATGAAAACGACATTCTGTTCACTATTACAACTGAGTCAATCAACCAGATGTTGCAGATTCAACCTAGGCTAGATGAAACCCCTTTTCCCATTGAAAACCTTACCCAGTTGTATTTGAATCTGGAATTCCCCAAAAGGTTCCAGATATTCACAACTTTCATGCCTTCATCTGTAGAAACTCCCAAGACAAATCCTCACCCATCTTGTAATATCCCAAACTGGGAATACACAGCAAAGCCCGCTGGAATAACGCACTTCTTAGAAATATGTGCACTGAAATGAGTTTGAAGCTCATGGATCCCTTAGATCAGTGGATCTAGTGTCTAGATCCAAAAGGAGAGAAAAAACAAATCAAACTAGGTGAGGTAAACAGACCTCCCACCACCTAGTCTAGCTGAAAAACACCCAATGAGAGGGGCTGCAACTATATGCAACAAACTGCTTCAGAAATGACGCAATTTATTTGTTTATAAGCAAGAGAAAAACATGGAGGTTCATCATTCAGCTATACAACAACAAAATAGGTCTATAATGCAGCTTATACAGTGTATAACAGAAAGAGAAAGAATATACAAGAATATTCCCTCAAAATGACGTGCTACAACCACAAGAAATAGAAAAATAAGCTTGACAATGTTATTTTCATTGGCTGAAGCAACAATATATTACAACTTAGATATAGAGTAGATTTTTATACAAAATGATAGATCTATTTTAGATCTATATACAAGAAAGGCTCCTTTATACACTCCCCTTGGGGATTTCAGCAAACATGAATATCAATGAGTAGATCTAAGATCTAAGCTGCAAATATGCAGTAGTATTTAGAAAAATCTGAATCATAAAATATATAGCATATAAGATCTAAACTAACATGGATTTTTTGGCCAATCAACGGATCACCACAGTGAAAGGAAGAATCCAATCACTAGAAATCTCTCCTCTAGAATGATGCCAAAACTCCCTGCAACTCTCCTATTGCAAATAACGCAGTTTTGGAAGAGGGACTATGTTGTAGGCTCTGGGTATGCTTTGGCTTGATGCCAAGGTATGGCTCTGAAGCTCCAAGGGTCTAGAACACTCTTTTCAAAGGGATATATGACTTTCCCAGTGAAAAGGGGTGCTAGAGCTGCATAGATCTGAAGAGATTTATCCTCCACTTGTTGTAGCTCACAAGGACAACCTAATCCTAAATAGGATCAGCGTTGTAGGTGCAATACGAAGCTTGGAAAAATGCCAGATAGTGGACAAGACAAACAAGGCTCCTCCAAGAGCTACTCAAGGAAGGAGGTGGGATTCCCGCTCAGGAACACCCAATGCTAAACAACATTATTCTCAGCTAAACAGGTAAAGAATGAAGAATTTCTAAACAGACTATACCTTCAGAAAATAATAATCATCAACAACCTCTTCTGCTACCCTCCTCTTCCTTTTATAAGATGAAAGCCTTGTCAAACCCTAAACCACCTCAATGAGTTAGCTCCTTTCACATGTGGAGCCTCCATCTAAAATTGCGTTGTGAATCCATGAGGTACATTGCATCTAGAATGCGTCGTTGATTTGGTCATGGTTGACTCAGCCTCATGATTCAAACCCATTCACACCTGCAATTGTCTATTTACATGGCCCAGATTTGTCTGTGTTTACATGGGCATTTATTTATTCATTGATTTCAGGAGTTTTACATGTCCTCCTTTATTCACTTATTCATGCAACAGAAAAAAAAAACAAAAATGCATATTACTCTTAGCTTAGGCTAATTAGGAATATTACAGTCCTCCCCTCCAAAATGTTTCTTGTCCTCAAGCAACTGATAGGGTGAGTGTTGCAACACTTCTCCTCCTCCATTGGTGACACCATCAAGCATCAAGCTTTCCTCATAAGCTAGGTGCTCACCAATCCAACCCTCCATGAATTGTTCCTGCATAGTCAATATGAGATGTGCATATTCCATCCCACAAGGAGTCAAGAAATCACATGAAACAAACATGGCTGAACCAATAATATCTCTAAAACATGTAGCATGAGGTACATAAAGAGTCTCCATCCCATGAGGTACATATATGCTCCACAACCTCCCTCCATACATCCCCATAAATAGTACAATTACATCATCAATGTATGGAAATAAGATTACATACAAGCAAACAGAAATTTGAGCATAAGGAGGTGGGTCATAATCCCACATATGGTACCAGCGCAGAGCATCTCCTGCCTGCATTAGATCTAGATATGGTAAGTGGTTTCCCCACCACTTACTTGTTGCACAAGTCATCTCACCATGGCTGAAAATGTGAGATATGTTTGGTGCCTTTGGGAAGCACCCATCATGAAATAGAATCTCCCTTTGCACAACAAGGGAGTGGCCAAGTTCAGAAATTCTAGTGGCCCAACAAATGCCATGAGATCTACATGATATGTCACTCCTTTTAGGAGTCATGGCCTGCAAAAACATGGTAAAATAATGTGATAGATCAGAAAATAGAACTTGCTTTACATGATTAGATTCTTTACCATCAAAATTCCTCATACACATGGAGTTGTGCATGGACATTTCTTCTCTTTCAAAAGAAGGAAGAGATGGTTGAAATGACTCTTGCATAGAGTCCCTTGGCTGCCCCAACTCCACATAGCTCATGCACTCTTGAAAGTGTTGATGGAATTCCTCTTTCAAAGCTTCCCAATCAAAGCTAATCATGATTAGGGTGTATATATCCATTAACTGCATGTGGCTGAAAGTGTGAGATAATTTTGGTGCCTTAGGGAAGCACCCATCATGATAGAGAATCTCCCTTTTCATATCAAGGGAGTGGCCAATTTTTGACATGTGTGTGGCCCACTGTCTGCCATGAGATTTACAAGATGTATCACTCCTTCTGAGAGTCATGGCCTGCATCGAAATAGTGAAATAATGCATACAAATAGGAAGTGAAACATGTTTTACATATATATGTTCTTCACCCACAATTTTCCTCATACAAGTGGAGGGGTGTATGGATCTTTCTCCTCCTTCCAAGGTAGGAAGAGGTGGCTAAAATAACTCTATCAAATAGTCTTGTTGCTGCCCCAACTCCACATGATTTATGCATTCTTGAAAATGCTGATGTAGCTCCCTTCCAGAACCTTCCCATTCAAAGCATCTTATGATAGTGTTGTAGATCTTCATAGAATAGATATGGCTGAAACAGAACTCTTTGTAGGCTCTTTGTAGCATCTCCTTCTTAAGCTTGGACGCTTTAGGTAAGAAGACCCTACCATGATGATAGATGACTTCCTTATGGACTAGATAGCCTTCTCCATGCATCTGGCCATCAATTATCACACAAGTATGCAGATCTTTGGAATAATCCACCAACAACTGGGATCTCCAATATAGATCTACACTCCCCAACAATGACAGCGCTGATGATGCATCCATAGGGATGTCTGTCATGTTGCTGCTCCCTTCTTTAACAACTCTTATGTCAAATTTGTTTGGTGGAAGGACATACCTTCCATTTTCTTCTTCCAACAGCGCAGAATCAGAAATGAAGTCAGGTGTTGATGATGAGGGAAGAGGATCTCCCTCTTCCTTGAGGCTACCCAAACCTTCTAGCGTTGTAGCTTTGTCTTCTAATGCTCCTATCCTTCTTGGATCTGATCTTGGAGCATCATGTTGTGAAAGATCTCCCACAAAAATAGAATCAGGTGGTCTTCCAGGTGGTTTACCACAAGATAATGATCTTCCATGGTTCATCCCCACATGCCAATCAGATGGGACCATCATACCCCTACTTCCACTGTGCAATTCCTTCTCTGCTTTTTTTGTGGAAGATTCATGGTAATGCAGTATCACTCTTAAGGAGGCAAGAGTGCTTCTGATTGGGGCAATTTCTTCATTTTCTTCTTCTAGAAAAAGTAGATCACCTTTTGCCATGTCAACCTTATGATCCCTCCTTTGTTCTGTATCATTGTCTTTCATTCTAGACACATGCTGCTCATGTACTTCATATGAAATATTCCTTGGAACTTCTTGCAAGGATTCAAGAACTCTCATAGTGGAAGCAATTGCTTCATCTCCATTTCTTGATAGAAATAGATCTCCTCCTGCTATCACATCGTTGGAGGATCCTCTCTATTCCTTCTTTCCTCCCTCCTCATCAATGGAGAGTGTATCCTCATTAAGAGACCCTTTTTATTGATCTCTTAAAGAAGGAACCCTCATGTCTTCTCTTTGAGGAAATATTTCTTGCTGAAGTGGGGCCTCTGCCCTTGGAAAAATATGCAACAGATCTTCAACCCTTTCAACAATGTTGAGAAGTGGAGTTGGCTTTATGGATTCTTCCAACTCATGCAAAGACCCAGATTTATTAGGCTTGATTTGCTCCTTCAAGGAAACTTCAGAATTTTTCAAATAAAATCTGTCCACTAGCCTCCTAGAGAACTTTGCGTAAGAATAGATATTTACATTTTTCAAGGAGAATGACTCAAATAGCCACCAGGCATAAGCCTTACCTTGAAGATGAAACACTGCTACTCTCATGGATTCTTCTTCTGAAACTTGATGTAGCTAGAAATATGTGTCAAGCTTTCTTACCCAATATTGGGCTGAGCTCTCAGGTGATCCATCAAAAGTAGGTAGAGAAAATCTACCTAAAGTGGGCTGCATGCACCCTCTTCTTCTACTATAGTTGCAGGATCTTCTTTCTTCTTTAAGCTGACAGAACTTTGGGAAACTGAGATGCTCTTTAAACCAATTTGACTGAGATTCATACTCTTGGAGATATTCACCAATAGTTTCCTCCTTTGGTGTTCCTTCTTCTCCTTCTTCCTTTGAAAAGAAAGTAGGCATATTACAGCGTTGTAGATCAGATTGTGTGATTGAATGCTCACACACATAGTAAGAAGTACTGGGGCTTCCTTCATGAGAAAATATTCTTGAGGGTTCTGCATGCCTTTCCCTTCTTATTCCCCTGATTTCTTCCTTCAAGTCATGCATGGCTTGGAAAAGAGTGTTAAAAAACTCTTTCCTTGTTATCCTTCCAGATAAAGGGGTTTTACCCTTGTTTCTGTCTTCATCGGTGTAATCAAACTTCTTCTGAATTATTTCCTGATTCCTCTTCCCTCTGTCAATGAGAGGTTATTATTCTTCTGAAGACATATTGGCTCTTCAAGAAAAGCATAGGCTGTTCCATGCTCTGATACCACTATAATATCCCAAACTGGGAATACACAGCAAAGCCTGTTGGAATAACGCAATTCTTAGAAATATATGCACTGAAATGAGTTTGTAGCTCCTATATCCATTAGATCAGTGAATCTAGTGTCTAGATCCAAAAGGAGAGAAAAAAAAAAATCAAACCAGGTGAGGTAAATAAACCTTTCCCCACCTAGTCTAGCTGAAAAACACCCAATGAGAGGGGCTGCAGCTATATGCAATAAACTGCTTCAAAAATAACATAGTTTATCTGTTTATAAGCAAGATACCAACATGGAGGTTCATCCTTCAGCTATAAAATAGAAAAATAGGTTTACAATACAGCTTATACAGTGTATAACAGAATGAGAAAGAATATACAAGAAGATTCCCTCAAAATGAGGTGCTACAACCACAAGAAATAGCAGAATAATCTTGACAGCGTTATTTTCATTGGCTGAAGCAATAGTAGATTAAAACTCAGATCTAGAGAACATCTATATGCAAAATGATAGGTCTATTTCAGATCTGTATACAAGAAAGGCTCCTTTATACACTCCCCTTGGGGATTTTAGCAAAACATGAATATCAGTGAGTAGATCTGAGATCTAAGCTACAGATCTATAGTAGTATTTAGAAAACTCTGAATCATAACATATAAATAGACAGATCTGGGGTTGAAGATGTGATTGGTTGGCCAACTTACAATACCGTGCTGAAAGGAAGAATCCAAATTCCAACAGAGATTCTCTCTAGAACAAGATGCCAAAACCTCGCAATCCTCTCTGCAAATAACGTGTCAGAAGAGTGAACTCGGTGTTGTAGGTTCTGAGTATGCTTTAAGATGATGCCAAGGTATGGATCTGAAGCTCCATGGTTCAGAACACTTTGCTGGGTGACAGCTGACTTTCTGTGTGTGTGTGTGTGGAAATGGTACAGAGTCACAGATCTAAAGAGATATCTCACTGTCGGCAACACAAGAAAACTCATTCCCAACAGGATCACGTTGTAGGTGTATTTAGGACCTGGAAAAATGCCAGATAGTGGACAAGACAAACAAGGCTCCTCCAAGAGCTTCTCAAGGAAGGAGGTGGGATTCCCGCTCAGGAACACCCAATGCTAAACAACATTATTCTCAGCTAAATAGCTAGAGAATGAGGAATGTATAAACAGAAAATACCTTCAGAAAATAATAATCATCAACAACCTCTTCTGCTACCCTCCTCTTCCTTTTATAAGATGAAATCCTTTTCAAACCCTAAACCACCTCAATGAGTTAGCTCCTTTCACATGTGGAGCCTCCATCTAAAATTGCGCTGTGCATCCATGAGGTACATTACATCTAGATTGCGTTATTTATTTGGTCAAGGTTGACCTAGTCTCATGATTCAAACCCATTCACACCTGCAAGTGTTTATTTACATGGCCCAGATTTGTCTCTGTTTACATAAGCATTGATTTATTCATTGATTTCAGGAGTTTTACATGTCCTCCTTTATTCACTTATTCATGCAACAGAAAATAAAACAAAAATGCATATTCCTCTTAACTTAGGCTAAGTACGAATATTACAATCCTCCCCTCCAAAATGTTTCTTGTCCTCAAGCAACTGATAGGGTGAGTGCTGCAACACTTCTCCTCCTCCATTGGTGACACCATCAAGGATCAAGCTTTCCTCATAAGCTAGGTGCTCACCAATCCAACCCTCCATGAATTGTTCCTCCAAAGTCAATATGAGATGTGCATATTCCATCCCACAAGGAGTCAAGAAATCACATGAAACAAACATGGCTAGACCAATACTCTCTCTAAAACATGTAGCATGAGGTACATAGATAGTATCCATCCCATGAGGTACATATATGCTCCCCAACCTCCCTCCATTCATCCCCATAAATAGTACAATTACATCATCAATGTATGGAAATAACATTACATACAAGAAAACAGAAATTTGAGCATAAGGAGGCGGGTCATAATCCCACATATGGTACCAGCGCAAAGCATCTCCTACCTGAATCAGATCTAGATATGGTAAGTGGTTTCCCCACCACATACTTTCTGCACAAGTCAGCTCACCATGGCTGAAAATGTGAGATATGTTTGGTGCCTTTGGGAAGCACCCATCATGAAATAGAATCTCCCTTTGCACAACAAGGGAGTGGCAAATTCCAGCAATTCTAGTGGCCCAACAAATTCCATGAGATCTACATGATATGTCTCTCATTTTAGGAGTCATGGCCTGCAAAAACATGGTAAAAGAATGTGATAGATCAGAAAATAAAACTTGCTTTACATGATCAGATTCTTTACCATCAAAACTCCTCATACACATGGAATTGTGCATGGACATTTCTCCTCTTTCAAAAGAAGGAAGAGATGGTTGAAATGACTCTTGCATAGAATCCCTTGGCTGCCCCAACTCCACATAGCTCATGCACTCTTGAAAGTGCTGCTGGAATTCCTCTTTCAAACCTTCCCAATCAAAGCTCCTTGTGTAGATCTCCATTGACTGCATATGGCTGAAAGTGTGAGATAAGTTTGGTGCCTTAGGGAAATACCCATCATGATAGAGAATCTCCCTTTTCATATCAAGAAAGTGGCCAATTTTTGACATGTGTGTGGCCCACTATTTTCCATGAGATTTACAATATGTATCACTCCTTCTGAGAGTCATGGCCTGTATCAAAATAGTGAAAGAATGCATACAAATAGGAAGTGAAACATGTTTTACATATGTATGTTCTTCACCCACGGTTCTCCTCATACAAGTGGAGGGGTGTATGGATATTTCTCCTCCTTCCAAGGTAGGAAGAGGTGGCTGAAATAAATCTGTCAAATATTCTTGTTGCTTCCCCAACTCCACATGCTTTATGCATTCTTGAAAATGCTGATGTAGCTCCCTTCCAGATTCTTCCCATTCAAAGCATCTTTATATAGTGTTGTAGATCTTCATAGAATAGGTATGGCTGAAACAAAACTCTTGGTAGGCTCTTTGTAGCAACTCCTTCTTAAGCTTGGAGGATTTAGGTAAGACGACCTGTTGGTGTTCGGGGTCCTGACCCAGGTTCGAATGTTAAGGTTTGCCAACAAACCCCTATACTACTGGCCCTTTCGGCAGTGACTTGCTTTCGTAGGTCAAATTATCACCCAAAGTAGTATGGGAGGGTGCTAGAACCAAGTTTCTGCACCTGGAAAGAGAGCAAGTAAGCCAGACCACTCACCGTGCGCAGACCTATTAAGGTAGATCTGGTTCGTAGCCTCGACAGCTAACAGATGCACTGAATAGTACAGATCACATAAGTAGAACACAGATCGCAGGAAATAATAGTCTTATCTTATCATAAACATAACACAGAGGTCCGCATCCATGTGCTTGGACCCAATAACAGAGAATAACAGAGAATACAACAGGCTCGCAGTTATCAGTATTTATAATAAACAGCACATAGCATTCATACCTTAGCACAGAAAGCAAATAGATCGCGGATACACAACAGATAGATCCAGATTCAAATGCCAACAATACTTCTCATATATTATTCTCAGATTCTTACATAAAACCCCAAACCCAAATGCCAAAAATACTTCTCATATATTATTCTCAGATTCTTACATAAAACCCCAAACCCACCTGCGCACATAGCTTCCAGGAGTCCGCACACAGCTAGACTACGAGCTCCGCTTACACAACCAGCAGGAGTCCTCCTCAAAACACCCAAACCCACAGCTATAATCCGCACTTAGCACTTACACTCACTTCGTATCATCTCTATCTATCGACTCAACAAGACCTCTCTTTATATCAATCTAGCTTAATTTTACCATGGTCCGAAACCCATGGTTTGCGGACCCCTAGTTTTACCTAATTACCCGCTTTACAACACCTTGGGGTTTTGAACCACCCTCTTACCCTTTCGCTAAGCTAATTATAACCAAAAAAACACACAAAATAGACCAGTTTACATTAATGTCAGAGACCCTGCTCCAACAGTCCCCCAACACAATCTTGTGACTCGTCTCGAGTCACTATAGTGGTGAATCTTCAATCTGGGCACGTAACTTCTCCACAGCTTCAGCTAGTGTAGCTAATGCCTCTAAACTCTGCTTCGCAGCCTGCTGTGCCATATATACTGTCTTTTGTGATGTGAGACCTTGTGTCACAGCAGAGACATCATCTAGTATCTGAGTAAGCTGCTTGACTGTGCTGTCTGAATTCTGAGCAAGTTGTCGGACCATATCAGACCATGGTTTCAATATTTTCGTCAGGGCCTCCTTTCTATGTCGTAGTTCCTCAATCTCGGTTTGGAGGACTCCATTAATCGACAATTGAACGATGTGTTGGGTCGGGACCAAGGAGGCCATGGTGGTTTTGAGTTGCTCAAACTTTGTTTCTTTCTGTTGAAGGTTTTGATTTACTTTGCGGAGGGTTGGGTCTTGCTGAATCCTGGTCCAAAGTTGTACGCTGGTCTCTGCTAGCTGAGTGCCTTGAGCAATATGTTCCGTAATTGTGTTAGTGGCAGTAGTGTTCGTTGGGCTTGAGACCTATTACTCAGGTGTTCCATCTGTGTCCTCAGGTTTTGTATCTCCATTTTGGTTGTTTTTAGCAAGGTTACTAACGCTCCCAATTGGTCCTATGGTGAGGCAGCTGGGAGGGATTTGTTGGCGACTTCCATATAGCTCTGGTGAATCAGTGTCTCAAGCTTTGCTTGACGCGCCGTAGCTAGGATCATTGCTTCACTTTGATGTGAAATAGTCTGCTCAGCAGTGCTAAGTTGCTGATATGATCGCTAGTTACGATGGTGGATTTCTTGGCTGCTCGCAACGTGGAGGTTATGAAGCAGGTGGTGCGGTACAGTGGGCAAGATTGAGTTGTACGGTTGCTGCCGTGGGGAGTTGTTCTACTAGATCCGACGAAATTATGAGTGCACCACTAGACAGTGAACATAGGCGCTTCTCTCTCGTTCTGAAGGCGAGCTTAGCAAACGCGGGATTCTCGTTCCCTTTTTTAAGGGTTGTTTGCAGGCTGTCTATTTTTAGGCGGATGGTGCGCAATTCAGCTTGCAATGTTTCGATTTATTGCTCCTACTTTTTTTTGAAATTGGTCTATCGATCTGTAGTTGTGAGGGTAACAACATCGGTTATATGTTCGATATCTCCCTCAATCAAGGTGACAATATCATTTCTGGCCTCGCGATGTGCATGTTGTTTCTTGCGGGCCCCACTGCTTGGAGCGCCAGTGCGTTTGGTACTGCTGAGAGTGATTTTAGGTTGCCATAGCAACCCCTCCTTGTCAACTGGGGTAATGGGCTCGGGTCCGATGCTCCCAGCTAGACCCTTCATAGATGTACTCGTGGTGCTGATGGGTTTTAAGGGGCTTCTTATGCCGCTTCTCCATTCAAGTGGTCACTGGTTGATTACGCCCTCAATCTCTTGTTCTGTTACCATGTAGGGAAGGGTGATCCATGAATCACGGATGCAACTACTGATCTGGATGTTATGCAAGGTAACCTGGAACTATGCAATCTCCTTGTACTTGTCATAGACGGTGGGGGAGAGCTGTGGTCGAGAATTAATGGCCTCTGCTATACTGCTCTGGAACAAGACCCAAAATATCTGATTATCATTTATTTGTTGCTTATCCTTGGAATCCCATAAGTAGACATATCGTGCACCCTCACACATGAGGGGGTCAAGCTCAGGGATGACCGCGTGCTCTGGTGTTTCCCAAACAAGGAGAGCTATAAGAAATAAAAGCCAGGCATAGCAGAATGGTTTACCGAGCTCCTGTGATTCGTACACATTAGCCAGAAACTCCTCCTTTAGATGTTGAGCCCAATTGAGATAGATTACTTTAGCACAATCTCTTGCTGCCCGAATTATGTATGCAGGGATAGTGGCAGCCTGGCATTTCCTCATTAATTTGCATGCAAGTATCTGGGTTCGCATCTGGGTCGCAGCATCGCTGATAGTGTCAATGATAAATCCCCTCTGATTTTTTTGTACATTATATTTTTCTCATACTGCCATAGCAATTTTTGCTTCGTATTTCTTGCCCACCCCTTCCATGGGGTGCGACCCTTGCATGGGGAGGCCTGTGATTCTGTGGATTGGAACCCTATCGTGTATCCATAAGCAGTCCTCGTGAATTAAGGCAAGGAGTTGTCTAGCTAGTTTATCCATGATGTTGTAGTGGGCAAAGTGTGGCATCCAGAGTAAGTTTAAGATCCCAGATTTAGCCAATCCAGATACCCATTGTTGGGGTATGACCGTAATCCCACTGGTTGTGTGGATTATGTCGAAGTATAGTTCAGGAGCTAACTTAGGGAAGGCCACCAGGTTTGCTAGGTCATGGTCCTCAAACTTGACTTCATGGAGCTTTCCATGTGGGTCCCCTAACACAGGGACTTCTCCGGGTGTTAGCAAGGTCTGCAGATAAGTAATCAGGCCATCCAAATTTTTTGGTATCTTGATCGTTGATCTCCGAGGTCGTGGGAATGAGGGCAACCAATTGATGGGTTGAGCGGGCAGAGCTTCCTCAGACGTAGTTCTATCTTGTGTTGCCCTCGGTTCATGCAGGGATGTTCTAGGCCATCCTATGGTCCCTGGTGCAGTCCTCGATGTCTTTCCTGATCCCTGGGCTGGTCTCTTTCCTTTATCAGTGGGGGGGGCTTATGGGCATATCTTCTTCTTCAGATTCAGTATCCATTACTTCTACGGGTATCGGATGTCTGTCGGTCGATGTTCGAGCTCAGAATAAGAATTCTCCTTTAGAGGAGGGGGGGGGGGGTTTGTCCAGCCATGGTGAGTACAACGTCCCGAGAAGTCACCAAGATGAAGTGCAAGGAGTGGGCACTTGTAAGTGGAGCTACCTTGGTCAGTTTATAGTCCTTCGTATCGCCCAATGATTGGGTATACTCGACACGAGTCTTGACATTTTTCCACTAGTTAACAATCTGCAAGATCGGCTCCATTAATTTTTGTCCAATTACCTTCGTCCACGATAGCTCGAGCCTTTTATTGGCAAGCACAAGATCAACGGTAACCTTTTGTTTTCCCGATGTGTCTGTCCACTCTGACTTAATTGGTTCACACAAGTGTACACCCCCCCCCAAAAAAAATTTTGTGGTAGCAAATTGTATGATCCACCGGATTTTCTCAGGTACTCAATCTAGATGGGACAGCAAGTTGTGGGGGACCGTCTATTGCAAAGTCGGGGCTCCTCCTATTTCCTGCCTTGGTGAACAGGGGTGGCTCTCTTACCCTTGTTGTCTGCCCACTATTATCCTCGGTAATGTGGAGGGAGCGTAGCGTAGATGAGTTCTTCAACCGATTTTGCCAATGTTCCAACTCTTCTTCCGAGTTAGAAAAATACTCATCAGTGCTTCCCCCTTTCACGAGCATGTCGTCTGCCTGTGTAAATACCTTATATAAATTCCCCCATTTATTACCCTGTATTTTCTCGACATAACCCTGCCCCTCTGCTGGATCCAATGGAAAAATTACCCGTATTTCGCTATTTTCGAATATCATACTTCTTGCCTTTAGATTGATGACTCCTCCCATTTCAATGGCCCAATCCAACCCCAAAAGGGAAGGATTGGGGTCTGTATCATCCACTGTCTGGATAACTTCGAAGTTGGCTCGAACTTGGATCCCCTTGATGTTCACCACTATGTCTGATAGTCTCCCTAAGGGTGCAATCTTTTGATGATTAGCCAATCGTAGCTATACGGTGGACCCTTTTAACTCGGGTTTACCCATACGTTCCCAAGTTGTTCAAAAAAGTACATTCACATCAGATCCCAGGTCAAGGAAAACCTGCTTAATCCTAAAATCTCCAATTTGAGTTGTCATTCGCATCTCTCACCCTGTTCAGTTCCTTTGTTTGTACACTCTGTGTGCGTTTAGTGGAGAGGGGAGAGCTTCGCACCCCTTGGTCAGTTCCTATTGGTTTTGTAGTAGCCCCATGCATGCTATTATGTGTGCTGTTATACGGTAGTGGTAATCCTTAGTTTCGAGGGCATCTAGTTCCCTTGTTGGACGCTTCCCCTCCTGCGCAGCTTCTACTGCTAACTTGCCTGGTGCGGGGCTATCCTCCTGGGGTTTTGTTTTCATTCTCTGCACATTTCATTGTTTTTCTTGGACCCTTGCTACTAAATTTGGGCATCCCTCAATCGAATTATCCCATTTTCTACAATACCTACAGCTCTGTGGGGTTGGATTTACATAGTCTCGCGCAAAATGGCCCAATTCCCCACAGTTGTAGCAAATTAGCTGGCTTCAGTTCCCTTTGGTAAGTCCCCCCGGGCTTCTTATCCCACTTCTTGCAGGGGACTTATGGCTGCTAATGGATGACCTATGTGATGTGGACTCTGACCTCATCTGGTGTATCTTTCCTTGATCCTTCCTTAAGTCGTACGTCCAGCAATCTTGTTCCTCATGGCCTACAGACCGGCAAAACCCACACCATAGCAGTGGTTCCCTTTTTGTTCTGGTATCTGGGGTGCACAGCGTACTAACCTCGGGTTTCGGCCCCTTACGCATGCTTCGGATCTCCATCTGCATAGCTTCCAGTTGCCCTTGAATTTGTTGCACTCCTAGTTGAGTCTCATCCTTGGGCGCTACTTCCAGTTTCATGGCTACCTCCAATGCCTTCGCCTGTGTGTCAATGGTCTGATGACCCATTGGTATCCGCAGCTGAGGCAACAACTCAGAAATAAACCACTCCGTATGTTGTTTATCATCATATTTGAATCCACCTTCTTGGATGGCCTTTTTCAATCGTTGGTCTACCTCCCACACAGATTCATTTGTCCCGTGTTTGATATCTTTTAGTTCATTAAAGATCTGCGAATAGGACTTGGGCTTTTTGAACTGCTGTTTCAAGGCCGTTTTGATTTCATCTATTGTTGCACTTGCGTGTTGCCCAATATATCCCATATACCAATCCAGGGCCCTTCCTTTGAAATCCAACAATAGTTGGGCTTGTTTTATCAAGTCACTCGTGACATTTTGAGCCGTCCATACTGATTCAGCCACGAACCAGAACCTTTCCATATCTTCATCACCTGCTCCCTTAAAGGTGGGTAATTTTAGATTCATAGCCATACTTCTATTCTACCCTTTCTCCCGGTACTATGGTGTTACCTGATCATTCTTTCAAAATGCTCCTGGTCTCAACAACGGAACCATTTTTTGGCGTTCGCAGTCCTGACCCAGGTTCGAACGTTAAGGTTTGCCAACAAACCCCTATACTACTGGCCCTTTCGGCAGTGACCTGCTTTCGTAGGTCAAAGTATCACCTGAAGCAGTATGGGAGGGTGCTAGAACCAGGTTTCCACATCTAGAAAGAGAGCAGGTAAGCCAGACCACTCACCGTGCATAGACGTGCTAAGGTAGATCTAGTTCGCAGCCTCGACAGTTAACAGATGCACCAAATAGTATAGATCACAGAAGTATAACACAGATCACAAGAAATAATAGTCTTATCTTATGATAACCATAACACAGAGGTCTGCATACACGTGCTTGGACCCAATAACAGAGAATATAGTAGGTTCATAGTTATCAGTATTTATAATAAACAACAGATAGCATTCATACCTTAGCACAGAAAGAAAATAGATCGTGGATACACAACAGATAGATCCAGATTCAAATTCCAACAATACTTCTCATATATTATTCTCAAATTCTTACATAAAACCCCAAACCCACCTACGCACATAGCCTACAGGAGTCCCCACACAACTGGACTATGAGCTCCGCACACACAACCAGCAGGAGTCCTCCTCAAAACACCCAAACCCACAGCTATAATCTGCACTTAGCACTTTCATTCACTTCGTATCATCTCTATCTATCAACTCAACAAGACATTTATTTATATCAATCTAGCTTAACTTTACCATGGTCCGCAACCCATGGTTTGTAGATCCCTGGTTTTACCTAATTACCCGCTTTACAACACCTTGGGGCTTTGACCCACCCTCTTACCCCTTCGCTAAGCTAATTATAACCAAAACAACACACAAAATGGACTAGTTTACATTAATGTGGGAGACCCTACTCCAACAAGACCCTACCATGATTATACATGACTTCCTCATGGACTAGATAGCCTTCTCCATGCATCTGGCCATCAAGCATCACATAGTATGCAGATATTTGGAATAATCCACCAAAAACTGGGATCTCCAATATAGATCTGCACTCCCCAACAATGACAGCGCTAAAGATTCATCCATAGGGATGCCTGTCATGTTGTTTCTCCCTTATTTGACAACTCTTATGTCAAAGTTGTCTGTTGGAAGGACATACCTTCCATTTTCTTATTCCAACAGCGCAAAATCAGAAATGAATTTGGGTGTTGATGATGAGGGAAGAGAATCTCCCTCTTCCTTGAGGCTACCCAAACATTCCAACGCTGTAGCTTTGTCTTCTAATGCTCCCATCCTTCCTGGATCTAATCTTGGAGCATCATGTTGTGAAATATCTCCCACAAAAACAGAATCAGGTGGTCTCCCAGGTGGTTTACCACAAGATAATGATCTCCCATGGTTCATCCTCACATGCCAATCAGATGGGATCATCATACCCATGCTTCCACTACGCAATTCCATCTCCACTTTTTGTGTGGAAGACTCATGGTAATGCGGTATCACTCTTAAGGAGGCAAGAGTGCTTCTGATTGGGGTATTTTCTTCATTTTCTTCTTCTAGCAAAAGTAGATCACCTTTTTCCATGTCAACCTTGTGATCCCTCATTTGTTCTGTCTCATTGTCTTTCATTCTAGACACATGCTGCTCATGTAGTTCATATAAAAGATTCCTTGGAACTTCTTGCAAGGATGCAAGAACTCTCATAGTGGAAGCAATTGCTTCATCTCAATTTCTTGACAGAAATAGATCTCCTCCTACTATCACAGCGCTGGAAGATCCTCTCTACTCCTTCTTTCCTCTCTCCTCATCAATGGAGAGTGTGTCATCATCAAGAGACCATTTTTCTTGATCTCTTAAAGAAGGAACCCTCATGTCTTCTCTTTGAGGAAATATTTCTTACTGAAGTGGGGCCTCTGCCCTTGGCAAGATATGCAACAGATATTCAACCCTTTCAACAATGTTTAGAAGTGGAGTTGACTCTATGGATTCTTCCAACTCATGCAAAGACTTAGATTTCTTAGGCTTGATTTTCTCCTTCAAGGAAACTTTAGAATGTTTCAAATAAAATCTTTCCACTAGCCTCCTAGTGAACTTTGCATAAGAAGAGATATTTACATTTTTCAAGGAGAATGACTCAAATAGCCATTAGGCATCAGCCTTACCTTGAAGATGCAGCGCTACTACTCTCATGGCTTATTCTTCTAAAACTTGATGCAGCTGGAAATATGTGTCAAGCTTCCTTACCCAAGATTTGGCTAACCTCTCAAGTCATCCATCAAAAGTAGGTAGAGAAAATCTACCTAAAGTGGGCTACATGCACCCTCTTCTTCCACTATAGCTGCAAGATCTCCTTTCTTCTTTAAGCTGCAAAACTCTGGGAAAATGAGATGATCTTTGAACCTCTTTGACTGAGATTCATACTCTTGGAGATATTCACCAAGAGTTTCCTCCTTTGGTGTTCCTTCTTCTCCTTCTTCCTTTGACAAGAAAGTAGGCATATTATAGCATTGTAGATCAGATTGTGTGACTGAATGCTCACACACATAGTAAGAAGTACTAGAGCTTCCTTCATGAGAAAATATTCTTGAGGGATTTGCATGTATTTCCCTTCTCATTCCCCTGATTTCTTCCTTAAATTCATGCATGGCTTGGAAAAGAGTGTTAGAAAACTTTTTCCTTGTTATCCTTCCAGATAAAGGGGTTTTACCCTTGTTTCTGTCTTCATCGGTGTAATCAAAAATCTTCTGTATTCCTTCCTGACACCTATTCCCTCTGTTAGTGAGATTTTCTTCTTCTTCTGAAGACATATTGGCTCTTCAAGAAAAGCAGAGGCCGTGCCAAGAAAGATGCTCTAATACCACTGTAATATCCCAAACTGGGAATACACAGCAAAGCCTGCTGGAATAACACACTTCTTAGAAATATGTGCACTGAAATGAGTTTCCAGCTCCTGGATCCCTTGGATAAGTGGATCTAGTGTCTATATCTAAAAGGAGAAAAAAAAAATCAAACTAGGTGAGGTAAACAGGCCTCCCACCACCTAGTCTAGCTGAAAAACACCCAATGAGAGGGGCTGCAGCTATATGCAACAAACTGCTTCAGAAATAACGTAGTTTATCTATTTATAAGCAAGATACCAACATGGAGGTTCATCCTTCAGCTATACAACAAAAAAATAGGTTTACAATGCAGCTTATGCAGTGTATAAAAGAAAAAGAAAGAATATACAAGAAGATTCCCTCAAAATGAGGTGCTACAACCACAAGAAATAGCAGAATAAGCTTGACAACGTTATTTTCATTGGATGAAGCAACAATATATTACAACTCAGATCTAGATAATATCTGTATACAAAATGATAGATCTATTTCAAATCTGTATGCAAGAAAGGCTCCTTTATACACTCCCCTTGGGGATTTCAACAAAACATGAATATCAGTGAGTAGATCTGAGATCTAAGCTGCAGATCTGCAGTAGTATTCAGAAAAATCTGAATCATAACATATATATCAGATCATATCTGAACTAACATGGATTTCTTGGCCAATCGACATATCACCGCAGTGAAAGGAAGAATCCAATCACTAGAGGTCTCTCCGCTAGAATGATGCCAAAACTCCCTGCAACTCTCCTCTTGAAAATAACACAGTTCTGGAAGAGGGACTGCACTGTAGGATTTGAGTATGCTTTTCCTGATGCCAAGGTATGGATCTGAAGCTCCAATGGTCTAGAACACTCTTTTCAAAGGGATAGATGACTTTCCCAGTGAAAAGGGGTGCTAGAGCTGCATAGATCTAAAGAGAACTATCCTCCACTTGCTGCAGCTCACAAGGACAACCTAATCCTAAACAGGATCAGCGTTGTAGGTGCAAGATGAAGCTTGGACAAATGCCAGATAGTGAACAAGACAAACAAGGCTCCTCCAAAAGCTACTCAAGGAAGGAGGTGGGATTCCCGCTCAGGAACACCCAATGCTAAACAGCATTATTCTCAACTAAACAACTAGAGAATGAGGAATGTCTAAACAGACAATACCGTCAAAAAATAATAATCATCAACAACCTCTTCTGCTGCCCTCCTCTTCCTTTTATAAGATGAAAGCCTTGTCAAACCCTAAACCACCTCAATGAGTTAGCTCCTTTCACACTTGGAGCCTCCATCTAAAACTATAATATTCCTAACTAGGCCAAGCTAGTAGGAATATTCAATTTCGTTTTGTTTCCATGTTTTATGAATAAAATGTGGTAGAGGATAAATAAAAAGCTCCTAAACATGTGAATAAATCAATGCCCAATGTGAACAAAGATGAAATCAGGGCTTGCTCAATAAAATCCACTTGTATGTGAAACTGGTTCAAGCTGTTTGAATGGGTCAACAGGGCCAAATCATAATGCAGACCAGGTACAATGAACCTCCTAGATGATCAGCGCAGTCCTATGAGGAGGTCCTCCATGTGAAAAGGGCTAAATGGAAGAAGGTGGTTTAGGGTTTTGCATACCCTAATCTTATAAAAAGAAGGAAAAGACTCAAGCAGGGGTTCTTGATGAATTTTTATTTCAGAAGTTGCTGAAGCAACTCCATTTCTTTGTGTTGTTTAGCAAGAGAAAGAGAGGATTTTTTGTTTAGGAATCCTCCCTCCTTCCTTGAACAGCTCTTGGAGGAGATTGTGTTGCAATGATCCACTATCTGGCATTTTGGCCAAGCTCCATCTCTCTTGACAGCGTGATTCCTATTTATGGGTTTCATTGTTCAGAGATTTGCAGCAAGTGGAAATCAGATTTTCTCAGATCTGAAGATTTCTATTGCCTCTTTTCAATGGTGAAGGCTTCTAAATCACCGGGAGGAGTGTAATAGCTGATTGGAGCTTCAATTCTTATCTTAGCATCGGGCCCAAGTTTACATTATCATCATCTGTGCAGTTCCTTGAGGAAACTACGTCCTTTTTACAGGAGGAGTTGCAGTGTGGGTTTTGCTTCAGATTGGAGGAGAGATCTCCGGTGAAAAGGGTTCTTTCCTTTCACTTTGGTGATCCATAGATTGGCCAACCAATCTATGTATATTTCAGATCTGATCTGCTGTGTAACATGTACTTCAGAAATTTCTGAATATTATTGCAGATCCATGGTGTAGATCTCAGATCTATTCAGCGTTCTTCACTTCGAGCTGAGATCCCCAAGGGGAATGTACTTAAAATCCATTTTTGCACCCATATCCCATTTAGATCTGATATTTTGTGCTCGTATCTGTTATAGATATGTAATATAATGTAATATTGCTGCATATTCCTGTAGATTTCATTTTATGGTTCATCCTGCAATTTCTTATGTTATAATGCTGGGTTTTTTAGGCATTTCTTCATGTATAGATCTGTATTTCCTCATTTAAAAACATTGAATCATATTTTAATCTTGATGTACTGATATCCCTGCATAAATTCACTAAACCCTTCAGAAAACCAAGCTATTTGAGTTTCAGTCCAATCTGCATATTCTAGGTCATGGGGAATCACATTTTTTCTTGACTAGTCGGGAAGGAGGAACTGTTTAACATAGAAAAACGCATTTTTTTTTTCTGAAATTTTGCATGGAGGTTCCATATAACCCTAGCTAACATATCCCAGAGCCGGTTCCCTTAATTGTACGCAAATTTCCAAATACATCCATTTTAGGGCATAAATATTCACTTTTCCCCAGTTTTGGATGAAGGGATTGAACATATTTCTGGCTTCTGTAGTTCCATATATGTATTTATGTCTAATAATTGTTTTTCAAAGCTTATACTTCAATTTAGGACCGTTATACAGTTTTCTGATTGCTGCATCCCCTTATTTTGGTAGTTTTCAAGGCAACTAGGTGTGGGAGATCTGTTTAACCCACCTAGAGTGATTTTTTTGAAGCCTCCTCTTGGATTTGGGTCTTAGATAATCTTATCTAATGAATAAAATTTATTTTCTAAGCTTATGTAGCATACATTCATGAAAAATGTGTTTTTCAGGCATGTATTGCTGAGAAATCCCTTTGGGGATATTACCTTCGAAAAAGTTCTATAGACAAAGTCTATACAGGGCCAGCTAGCCTCTGGATCTCACCCTCTTTTCAGAGGTGACATATCCAGTAAATTCCCCTACAATCAATCTCTAGAATAGATCCGGTTGTTGATTGGTAATGTTTCTGAAAAAGGATTCTCATTTGCCTGATTCATGAGCAGCTCCTGATTTGGAACATTACAGTGGTATCAGAGCATGATCTCTGGCTCAGCTTGTGAGATCATATTTTCAGATCAAGTGAGAAGAGAAGAACATAGATCAGGATGTCAAAGAAGATGAGTTTTCTCTCATCACTTTTCAGATCCATGAAGTGCCTTCCCAAGGAGGATGAACAAATAGAAGAGGAAGTACCCTACACTTCCTATTCTAATCAAGAAGATAGAAGAAGAAGCAGGAGGAAGAGGGAATATAGGCTCACACAGCTTCTTCCTAAATCTATTCAGAGTAGCCATGAAGATCCTAAGCAAATCAGAAGGGAGATGTCTGAAGAATCTCCAAAAGGGTTTGAATCTCCATCAAACTCTAGATATTCACATAGTGAGTGTAAGCATGCAGCCACACACTGTGATGTACAACGCAGTCATGAGCCCAAATCTGCCATGAGACAGTTAGAACAAGAAGGAGAGGCTGAATTTCTGCATCATGCCTTCTAAGAGGCAAGAATATCCTTCCACACCTTTGCACATAAGAACAACAATCTCTCTTCTTCAAAGGTGAATCATTCCATTGGGAGGTGGCCCAATTTTGTTGCAGAAATAAATAGAAATAGCACTATTGGATCTGGTCTAGCACCTCAAGCAGAGGAAAAGGGAGCTATTTCTCCAGCAAGAGGGATTCTTGTGGCATGGCAAGAAAATCCCCAAGATCTCATCTTTGGAGATCAAGGCACAAACCATGATTCATCTGTGCCATTACTGAGGAGGTGTGAAACCTAGGAGACACAAGGAAGAGATAGGGAGGAGAGTCAATATCATTCCTATCAATGGCAGAAGGTTGATGCACCCAAGAGGGTGATTGGATTGCACAGTGGAAGCATGGAGGTTTTTATCCATTTATGTATTCAGTCACCACTTGAGGATGTCTCATTTCCTGGGGACATTGCACCAAGGAGGCCACTTGATCAGCAAGAGAAGGTGAATGCTTCACATGATGAGGCATTGACCATTGATTTTAGAAGAGTGGGGACCTTGGAGGGTCTTGATGCAGCGCTGAGAGTTGTCGGAAGGCTCAAGGAGGAGAGAAGCAGTCTCTCAACATCATCCACACCCACTCTCATTTCAGTCTTTGCATTGTGGCAAGAGAATCAGGAGAAGGGAAACAACCTTTCCACATCTACATTTGGCATGGGATTTGTACATGCACATGACTATTGGGAAGGGTTAATGCAGTCTCCTCTCTTCTCTTTGAGGATGGAAGGAGGCTCATCTATGATCTGCGCCCCTTGCATGAGAAAAAGTTATGGTAAGGACAATGTTTATTTACTTGATGATTTACATTTTGTTTCCTTAACCATATATGTGCAGGATGTTGCTCCAAGGAGGAGCATTCTTACTTTGAGGCTGCATGGTCTACTTGAGGCCATGAGCAGTATTGTTGACCACTCCCTAGGAGGACTTGGGGAGGAATTTGTCTTTGGAAGACATACTCACATTTCCTTGTCTATCATTCATTTCCTCCGAGTCTATGAAGAGATTGGGGCAGCAAGCAAGTGGTTGGAAGACCACATCTTTTAGCAGTCTCTATTATAGTTGAGATCCAGACTGCGTTGGTTGCATATGAGGGGTCATTGCCTTTCACATTTGTTACATATGGGAGCCAACATGATTTTTATTCTTGCTCATTGTGTTGCTGATATTTCTATCTTTATAAGGAGCATATGTGGGAGAGAGACACATTGGGTGAATGTGTCCTTTGGGGGAGAGAAACCCCATGTTTTCTACAGTGCATGCTCTAAGGGGAGCATGAGAGATGATATGGCTACCACACTCACACATGTCTTTCTTCATGAGGTGAGCCATATGACTTGGGATGTGCCTCTCAATGATGTTAGAGAGGAGTTTTTATATGAACTACCAAGATGGGAGGTATTTTACTTCATTTGGATGATAGCATGGGTGTGGGAGACAGTCATTGGGAGACATGTTCCCCATGCTCTTCATCCTTCCTACCTTGATGATGCCATTGAGCAAAAAGAAGATCACCATTTTCACCTCCCATTTTCTCACAATGTCCAATTGCCATCTTACACTTGGGAGAGAATCATTGGGGGACAGATTCATTCCTTACCATTTCAGCCATGGTGGGATCCTTTGATGAGGCCATAAGGGAGGGAAAAGGAGAAGTCTAGTTCTTCCTTGCAGTTGCTTGAGGACAAGAAACATTTTGAAGGGGGAGGACTATAATATTCCTAACTAGCCCAAGCTAGTAGGTATATTCAATTTCATTTTGTTTTCATGTTTTATGAATAAAATGTGGTAGAGGATAAATAAAAAAGCTCCTAAACATGTGAATAAATCAATGCCCAATGTGAACAAAGATAAAATCAGGGCTTGCTCAATAAAATCCACTTGTATGTGAAACTGGTTCAAGCTGTTTGAATGGGTCAACAGGGCCAAATCATAATGTAGACCAGGTACAATGAACCTCTTAGATGATCAGCGTAGTCCTATGAGGAGGTCCTCCATGTGAAAAGGGCTAAATGGATGAAGGTGGTTTAGGGTTTTGCAAACCCTAATCTTATAAAAAGAAGGAAAAGACTCATGGAGGGGTTGTTGATGAATTTTCATTTCAGAAGTTGCTGAAGCAACTCCATTTCTCTGCGTTGTTTAGCAAGAGAAAGAGAGGATTTCCTGTTTAGGAATCCTCCCTCCTTCCTTGAGCAGCTCTTGGAGGAGATTATGCTGCAGTGATCCACTATCTGGCATTTTGGCCAAGCTCCATCTCTCTTGACAGCGTGACTCCTGTTTAGGGGTTTCATTGTTCAGAGATTTGCAGCAAGTGGAAATCAGATCTGCTCGGATCTGAAGAGTTCTATTGCCTCTTTTCAGTGGTGAAGGCTTCTAAATTACCACGAGGAGTGTAATAGCTGATTGGAGCTTCAGTTCTTATCTTGGCATTAGGCTTAAGTGTACATTATCATCATCTACATAGTTCCTTGAGGAAACTGTGTCCTTTTTGCAGGAGGAGTTGTAGTGTGGGTTTTGCTTCAGATTGGAGGAGAGATCTCCGGTGAAAAGGGTTATTTCATTTCACTGTGGTGATCCATAGATTGGCCAACCAATATATTTCTATTTTAGATCTGATCTGCTGTGTAACATGTAATTTAGAAATTTCTGAAGATTATTGCAGATCCATGGTGTAGATCTGAGATCTATTCAGCGTTATTCACTTCCACTTGAGATCCCCAAGGGGAATGTACTTAAAATCCATTTTTGCACCCAGATCCCATTTAGATCTGATATTTTGTGCTCTGATCTGTTATAGATCTGTAATATAATGTAATACTGCTGCATATTCCTATAGATTTCATTTTATGGTTCATCCTGTAGTTTCTTATGTTATAATGTCGGGTTTTTTAGGCATTTCTTCATGCATAGATCTATATTTTGTCATTTAAATGTTGGCAATGTGATGAAGAGTGTTGTCCTTGATGGCAACCTACTTGATAAAGTTTTCCTAATGATGAAAATGGTATGTCACAAAGCATATGCAGGTTTGTAAAGGCAAAGTAGCGTATGTACGCGGAAATGTACGTGACAAGTAGCGTATGCCTATTTGCACTCTAAATTTATAAAACCAGGGGACATAACCATGGTATTGGCCCACTGTATTGAGCGTTGGATTATATATTTGATCCCATCTAGGAATACCATCAACGGTTGAGTGGTTTTGACTCATGGTATTGACAAAGGCTAAATCTATATAAGGAGAAGAAGATCATAGTGCAAGGGCGTGCATAGGTCTGGGCTTTAATGAATACTTGACTCTGAAGTATATCTGCATGAAGTGGGAAACGGTTTATTGATTGATCTGAATTAATAATGCACCTATGAAGAAAATGATGAAGAGGGATCTCTAGATCTGAAATTACTATGTATTTTCTAGATCTGTTTATGGAATGTTTAGATCTATGATCTGGCAAATCTTTGCTGAAGTAAAGGATGAAATCTGAGTTGTTTATCTCATCTGAAGAGCTGCACAGTCCTGAAAAGTTTCTGATCTATATGCAGGTTTGTTTCATGAAAAGTGCGTGTATATGCGGGTCCGCTTAAAGAAAAGTGCGTATGGCAGTCAGGGTTTTTGAAGAATAGAATTCACTAAAGTATACACAGGTTTGTCTCTATGAAAGTGCATATATATGCAGGTTCAGTGAAGTAAAAGCGCGTATGGAATCTAGGGTTTGTTGAAGTATGTGGAATGAAATGTCTAATTTGTTTCGTTGTTTTACTGTTATCTGTAAATTCATACAGATCTGGGTTGTTTGAATGTTGATTATGCTATTGATTATGTTGATTAAAGATCAAGTTGTTGGTTGATTGGTTGATGATTCTATGACTAAATTGATGAAGGAAGAATGACTGTCTAAATAGTTCTGCATGGTTGATAGATTGTCTGTACAGAAATCTGATTTCAGATCTGCATATGAGTCTGAACTAATTCTGAAAGAAAGCATACACAGAAGAATACACTAGTTGGTGGAAAGGAAAGTGTGTGCATACGCAGAAACGGTGAAGAAAAGTCGCGTATTATTTCAAGAATACAAAATTACTATGCACTGAAGCATACGCAGGTTGGTGTGAAGAACGCTGCGTATATATGCGGATTACATAAAGAAAAACAGCGTATGGTATCTGAATTAATGGTTGTTCAAGGTTGAATGTGTATCTGATTATCTACTTTGAAGTCTGGGTTATTTCTGATATTCTGGTTACAGTGGTATTGCTGTTCTGATTGAAGTTTTGGGTAAAATATGATTGTTGATGTTAAGGGGGTTATATTGAAGCTGTTTTGATCCAGTATGAAACGTGGTCGGCAGTGGTGCTGAGGGTCGAAGCCTTCAGTGAGGGGGTTGTAGCTCCCTTCCAGTAGTAGCTGGTAAACGAGAGCAGGGGGTAGTAGCTCCCTTCCAAGAGAGGCTGGTAAACAAGAGAAGGTTGCAGCCTACTACAGGTGGGTGCTTGCGTGCTAGTATGAGTCTGCACTAGTACAAAATTGTAAGATGTTTTCTTTATAATAAATATTGAATACAGAGATGACAGCAGCGGTGGTTTTCTCCCGATTTGGGTTTCCACCTTAAATACTAGTGTTCATGGTTTTCTCCCGATTTGGGTTTATTTTGTTATTACTGCACATGCTTACTGCTTAATAAACATCTGATGAATGAATGATGCAATGATCTAAGTAAAGAATTAAATGCATAATAAGTTCTCTATACATACGCGAGTTTCCTTAAGGATATCCGTGTGTATATGCGAGTTGGGTTCAGTAAAGTAGTGTATGGGTTTAAGAGAAAGAAAAAGTGAAAAGATTTCAGTCAGCAGTAAATACTGATTCACCCCCCCCCCCTTCTCAGTATTTTTCCCAACAATAAAACCATTGAATAATATTTTAAGCTTTATGTACTAATATCCCTGCATAAATTCACTAAACCCTTCAGAAAACCACGCTATTTGAGTTTCATTCCAATGTGCATATTCTAGGTCATGGGGAATTAGGGTTTTTTTTTACTAGTCGAGAAGGAGGAACTATTTAACATAGAAAAACGATTTTTTTTTGCTGAAATTTTTCTTTAAGGTTCCATATAACCCTAGCTAACATATCCCAGAGCTATTTCCCTTAATTTTACGCATATTTCCAAATACATCCATTTTATGGCATAAATCTTAACTCTTCCCCAGTTTTGGATGAAGGGATTGAACATATTTCTAGCTGCTGTAGTTCTAGATATTTATTTATGTCTAATAAATTTTTTTCAGAGCTTATACTTCAATGTAGGATCGTTATACATTTTTCTGATTGCTGCAACCCCTTATTTTGTTAGTTTTCAAGGCAACTAGGTGTGGGAGATCTGTTTAACCCACCTAGAGTGATTTGTTTGAAGCCTCCTCTTGGATTTTGGTCTTAGATACTCTGATATAAGGAATTAAAAGGCTTTTCTAAGCTTCTATAGCACACATTTCTGAAAAATGCATTGTTCAGGTATGCATTGCTGAGAAATCCCTTTGGGGATATTACCCTTCGACAAATTTCTCTAGACAGAGTTTGTACAGGGCCAGCTAGCATCTGGGTCTCACCCTCTTTTTAGAGGTGACATATCCAGTAAATTCCCCTACAGTCAATCTCTGGAATAGATCCGGTTGTTGATTGGTAATGTTTCCAAAAAAGGATTCTCATTTGTCGGATTCATGAGCAGCTCCTGATTTGGAACATTACAAAAACTGCGTTGTGCATCCATGAGGTACATTACATCTAGACTGCGCTATTGATTTGGTCAAGGTTGACCTAGTCTCCTGATTCAAACCCATTCACACCTACAAGTGTTTATTTACATGGCCCAGATTTGCCTCTGTTTACATAAGCATTGATGTATTCATTGATTTCAGGAGTTTTACATGCCCTCCTTTATTCACTTATTCATGCAACAGAAAAAAAAAATGCATATTCCTTTTAGCTTAGGCTAAGTAGGAATATTACATTCCTCTGCCCCAAAATTTTTCTTGTCCTCAAGCAACTGATAGGGTGAGTGCTACAACACTGCTCCTCCTCCATTGGTGACACCATCAAGGATCAAGCTTTCCTCACAAGCTAGGTGCTCACCAATCCGGCCCTCCATGAATTGTTCCTCCAAAGTCAATATGAGATGTGCATATTCCATCCCACAAGGAATCAAGAAATCACATGAAATAAACATGGTTGAACCAATACTCTCTCTAAAACATGTATCATGGGGTACATAGAGAGTCTCCATCCCATGAGGTACATATATGCTCCCCAACCTCCCTCCATACATCCCCATAAATAGTACAATTACATCATCAATGTATGGAAATAATATTACATACAAGAAAACAAAAATTTTAGCATAAGGAGGTGGGTCATAATCCCACATATGGTACCAGCGCGGAGCATCTCCTACTTGCACCAGACCTAGATATGGTAAGTGGTTCTCCCACCACTTACTTGCTGCACAAGTCATCTCACCATGGCTGAAAATGTGATATGTGTTTGGTGCCTTTGGGAAGCACCCATCATGAAATAGAATCTCCCTTTGCACAACAAGGGAGTGGCAAATTCCAGCAATTCTAGTGGCCCAACAAATTCCATGAGATCTACATGATATGTCTCTCATTTTAGGAGTCATGGCCTGCAAAAACATGGTAAAAGAATGTGATAGATCAGAAAATAAAACTTGCTTTACATGATCAGATTCTTTACCATCAAAATTCCTCATACACATGGAGTTGTGCATGGACATTTCTCCTCTTTCAAAAGAAGGAAGAGATGGCTGAAATGACTCTTGCATAGAGTCCCTTGGCTACCCCAACTCCACATAGCTCATGCACTCTTGAAAGTGCTGATGGAATTCCTTTTTAAAACCTTCCCAATCAAAGCTCCTCATGATTAGGGTGTAGATCTCCATTGACTGCATATGGCTGAAAGTGTGAGATAAGTTTGGTGCCTTAGGGAAGCACCCATCATGATAGAGAATATCCCTTTTCATATCAATGGAGTGGCCAATTTTTGACATGTGTGTGGCCCATTGTTTGCCATGAGATTTACAAGATGTATCACTCCTTCTGAGATTCATGGCCTGCATCGAAATAGTGAAAGAATGCATACAAATAGGAAGTAAAACATGTTTTACATATGTATGTTCTTCACCCACAATTCTCCTCATACAAGTGGAGGGGTGTATGGATCTTTCTCCTCCTTCCAAGGTAGGAAGAGGTGGCTGAAATAACTCTGTCAAATAGTCTTACTGTTGCCTCAATTCCACATGCTTTATGCATTCTTGAAAATGCTGATGTAGCTCCCTTCCAGAACCTTCCCATTCAAAGCATCTTACGATAGTGTTTTAGATCTTCATAGAATAGGTATGCCCGAAACAGAACTCTTTGTAGGCTGTTTGTAGCATCTGCTTCTTAAGCTTGGACGATTTAGGTAAGAATACCCTACCATGATGATAGATGACTTCCTCATGGACTAGATAGCCTTCTCCATGCATCTGGCCATCAAGCATCACCCAAGTATGCAGATCTTTGGAATAATCCACCAAAAATTGGGATTTCCAATATAGATCTACACTCCCTAAAAATGACAGCACTGATGATGCATCCATAGGGATGTTTTTCATTTTGTTGCTCCCTTCTTTAACAACTCTTATGTAAAAGTTGTGTGTTGGAAGGACATACCTTCCATTTTCTTCTTCCAACAGCACAGAATCAGAAATGAAGTTGGGTGTTGATGATGAGGGAAGAGAATCTCCCTCTTCCTTGAGGCTACCCAAACCTTACAGCATTTCAGCTTTGTCTTCTAATGCTCCTATCCTTCCTAGATCTGACCTTGGAGCATCATGTTGTGAAAGATCTCCCATAAAATCAGAATCAGGTGGTCTCCCATGTGGTGTACCACAAGATAATGATCTCCCATGGTTCATCTTCACATGCCAATCAGATGGGATCATCATACCCCTGCTTCCACTGCGCAATTCCATCTCTGTTTTTTATGTGGAAGACTCATGGTTATGCGGTATCACTCTTAAGGAGGAAAGAGTGCTTATGATTGGGGTACTTTCTTCATTTTCTTCTTCTAGCAAAAGTAGATCACCTTTTTCCATGTCAACCTTGTGATCCCTCCTTTTTTCTGTCTCATTGTCTTTCATTCTAGACACATGCTGCTCATGTACATCATATGAAAGATTCCTTGGAACTTCTTGCAAGGATGCAAGAACTCTCATAGTGGAAGCAATTGCTTCATCTCCATTTCTTGACAGAAATAGATCTCCTCTTGTTATCACAACGCTGGAAGATCCTCTTTGTTCCTTCTTTCCTCCCTCCTCATCAATGGAGAGTGTATCATCATTAAGAGAACCTTTTTCTTAATCTCTTAAATAAGGAACCCTCATGTCTTCTCTTTGAGGAAACATTTCTTGCTGAAGTGGGGCCTCTGCGGAAAGATATGTAACAGATCTTCAACCCTTTCAACAATGTTTAGAAGTGGAGTTGGCTCTATGGATTCTTCCAACTCATGCAAAGAATCGGATTTCTTAGGCTTGATTTTCTCCTTCAAGGAAATTTTAGAATGTTTCAAATAAAATCTTTCCACTAGCCTCCTAGTGAACTTTTCATAAGAAGAGATATTTACATCTTTCAAGGAGAATGACTCAAATAGCCACGATGCATAAGCCTTACCTTGAAGATGCAGCGTTGCTACTCTCATGGCTTCTTCTTCTGAAACTTTATGCAGCTGGAAATATGTGTCAATCTTCCTTACCCAATATTGGGTTGAGCTCTCAAGTGATCCATCAAAAGTAGGTAGAGAAAATCTACCTAAAGTGGGTTGCATGCACCCTCTTCTTCTACTATAGCTGCAGGATCTCATTTCTTCTTTAAGCCGACATAACTTTGGGAAACTGAGATGCTCTTTGAACCTATTTGACTGAGATTCATACTCTTGGAGATTGTTATCACCATAAAAAAAAATTTCTAAATTCTGAAAGTTTACCTTGTTTCTAGTCATGGTGTTAAATGGGTCTTGAGTCATTTCATTCTTAAAGGGGTAAGTGATAGGGTTTGAAGTCTTCAAAGTGTCATTTTCATTTCCAAATAAAGTTTAAAAGTCTCATTCCATGGTTTAAATATCCCATCAACCATTTAGAAATCATGTTTTAACCTTTTGAAAAATATTTCTGCAATAAGCCACGAAACCGCACTTTCAAAATGCAGCCAGTTGAAAAAACCAGTTTTTCGCTACGAAACCGTTGCTACTTCCGTAGCACATATCCTTGAAAATGCACTAAGCGTGCTACGAAAGCACGGATTCATAAGGAAGTCATGTCAAATCATAAAATCAGTCAAAATCCTTTAGGTTTTCATCATTAGGAGTCAGTTAGGGGTCATTTCCAAAATGTGTAGCCATTCAAACTCATCATTGCAATCGTAGAGGTCTCATTTATGAAAGGCAAGTTCAAATTTGAAAAAGGCTGGGTAATTATTCCAGTTTTCATGCAAAACACTTCAACATATCTTTTTCAAGTGTTAAGCTTATGGTCATCTTACACCAAAGTTTTCCTCATCCATTATCAAGCGAGGCTGACAGACGAGGCTGACTGTTCTATCAAGCGAGGCTAATATTTTGGAATTCAAGCGAGGCTGATAATCAAATTTTACAGGAAAAACACAGAAATTTCAAAGGCAAGAATGAGAGAGGAGAAGAAGAATCATAGGTCAGGGCATTGCTTAAGGTCAGAACCTGGAAGCACAGGAGCCCTAGCTAAAGACAAAACAATGTTAAGAGGCTTTCAGGAAGGTAGGGTGTTTGAATTTTTGTGAGAAGTTGCAGGGAGGACGTAGTTAGGTAACAAAGGAAATTTCCTTGCATTTTAGTGGTTCAAACACAAATATTGGAATATTAAATTTGTCAGTTACTCTTAAGACCATAGCCTTGGTAACTTAGATTCCTAGAGGGAAAGAAACATGGTTTAAGGGTTTCAAATTTGACATGGAGGCATGCAAGGTGTTTCTAAAGCCATCATTCACAGAGATGGATTTAAACAATGCAATTCCTAGGAGCTGCATCAAAGATAGCTATGCAAATATACTCTTCTATATCCAAGGTATTTTACATGCGAGGGCAGGTATCATAAAGTTTATTCATACGATTTTAAACTTCTGTTATACTTTACAGGCATGATATCTTTAGACTTGCCAGTTTTCCTGTATAGAACCATAGTTAAGATGGCAGACAAGGTTCAAATGAAATCTGAAGGGTGTGAAACTTCTCTATTTCACCATGTTCTAATCAAACTGATGGTCTTAAATGAACTCCAAAAGATTAATAGATAATGGTCATCATTTTTATCTTTATGTGCATTTGGAGTAGAAGCTCAAACTATAGGCAGTAACCCTAAGGCAAAAGAAACTCCACCAGCAGAATCCTGAAAGCCTGTAGTGACAAGGACAAAAAGGTTTGTGAAGCTAAAACCTAGGAAACAGGTGAAAGAACAGGTAGGAAATACATCAGTTGTCATTAAAGAAACTCCTCAACTTGCAAAACAAAGGTTAGATGAAATTGAAGAAATTGCACAGAAACAGTCGGATTATAAACAAGTTCAACAGAGACTGACTAGGACTCAAGTTGCAAAAGCCAAGGGAAAAGCGGTGTTTTCAGGAACAAGCGATAGTCCAGGTTTAAAGGGAAATTTAGATGATATATTGCAAGCCATAGAAATATAAGAGTCCCCTTTGGTACAAGCTGACTTCATAAGAATTGATGATGATAAACATAAAAAGATGAAGTCATCTAAAAAGTTGGAGTTCAATGATGAGGATGCAGCATTTGTCTTCAAGGCTAGGAAGCCTGTAACCAGAAAATCAAAGAAAATGCAAGATCTTAATGCTGAGCTAGAGAAAACAGAGGAAACATCTACTATTTATGAAGAATTTATAGATCTTTCTTTACCTATACCAGAAAAGGCCAAAAACAGAGTATTCTCCATACAAATAGAAAAAATCAGTTATGAAGAGATGGAGGAAAATTTGAAATCAGCCAATCATGAAATTTTTAGGTTAAAGAAGAGAGCTAGAAAACATGCTATTGAAAAAACAAGTTTCAAGAGGATGAAAGCCCTTTGGGAAGGTGATAAGGTTTCTAAACTAGAAATAATTAGCAATGAAGCACAATATTTCACTTGGACTGTACCAGCTATAAAAGAAGCAAGATTTGTGAGGGTTATGAATACTCATTTGAGGGCCAGTAGCAGGAAGCTAAGCAGACAGGTTGAAGACTTAGAAATTCAGCTAACAAGATCTTAGGAAAAGCTAAAGGAATAGTAAAACAGAGTAATGGAACAGTGCAAAAAAATGATAAATTTATAGGTCAGTATTTCATTAAGGTGAAGACCCATTTTGATGAAAATAATCTTTCTGAGGTTAAGTTACTATGTTTTTTGATAATAATATAAGCTCTTGTGAAGTTCAAACATCTCCAATTCAAAAATTTTGAAGATTTTTTAGAAGACTGTATTGAAAATCAGCATGCACAGCAGTGTCGTAGCGCGCTACAAAAATGCCGAAGATGACTTTTGCAATTTTTCATATGAGTTTTGGAGGGAAGAATGATAAGTTTTGGTTTTAAATTTTTCTGGTGTAAGCATGGAGACTACAGGGGAAGGTTCAAATTGTAAAACAGGAGAAAAAGTAGTTAAGGGAAAGGTTTTACAATGACCTACAAACTGTGCTACAAAAACAGGCTACTTTCGTAGCGCAGACCTATTTCTTATCCTTTTACATTATTTCGAATATGTTTTTCCATACAGGTGGAATATTAAAGGTTTCAAGGCAATGATTGGCACATGTGACATATATGAAACTAAACTATCAATGTTACCAAGTGCTCGAAGATGAAAATGGAAGTTAAGGGCTAAAAAGCAGGAAACCTGTCTCTTAATTTTTAGGACAGTTTTTGGCATCATAAAAAGGATTACCTCAAAGGTGGAAGAATCATCAAAGTTCAAATACATGGGATTGTAGTTGTCAAAGGAAGAATTAAAGTTCAGATAAGGTTGTTAGAAGCATTCTTAGGATTTTTAGTCTTATTAGAATTAGGAATTTTCAAAGACAGTATATCTGTCAGTTTGTAATTAATGGCATGTTTAAGATTAGGAAAGGTGTCAAATGTAAGTGAATTTGAATTATATAGTGGAGGATCAAAGAATCCTATATTTTAAATGCTCTATTTAGAGCATAGGGTCGAATTCATAAGGGTTGGGAGTTTTCATTAGCAATTTACTGTGTTATTGTAGTTGACTGTGTCTTTTTCAACTTAATATAGAGATCTGTTTTGACAACTCAAGATTCAAAAGGAGTTTATGTTTATCATCTTTCTATGGCTTTCCTCAATTATCTATTGCAGTAGTATTTGTATGTGTTACTTAGAATTCAATTGAAAATGCTCTAACTTCCTTCACATGAAAATAGACTGTGTTTTTCACTGTGTTACTGTGTTATTCGTTAACCTAGACTCCAAGTGCCTTGACTCCATGCTTAATAGATTGTGATGTTTTGTTGAAGATTAATTTGACTCCATGACCCAATGAATGTTTGCTAATCTGTGATAAAACCAGTTATACATTTTTATCATTTTATCCTATATTTAGCCATCTATTCATTAATAAAAAATCATAAACCTATTGAGAGAGCCCTCTCAAGTTGAGGAGGCCAAGCCTCATCGAAAATATTGGTCTGAAAGAGTTACATGAAGTCTACTTGGTGAGTAGCCTATCAGGGTCAGATTTTGTGATAACATTTTGGTGTGTTTTCTGGCAGCCTGAAGATTACTCATTCCTGAAATCAAGAAGCTGAACTTCTGAAGCTAGCAGGAGCCCAGAAATATTTTCGAGGATGCATATACCTTGGTGACTCCATACATTTTCAAAAGTTTAAAGGTGGCTTCGAGAAGGAGATACACACGGAGCAATCATGATCCCAATCCATCTACCATCGTGGACAATCCAAACACTATTTCAAGAGGCAGACAAAGAATTTTAGAAATATTAGGTACTCCATCTCATTCAAAATCTTTTCCCTCTGAAATATTAAGAAGTCCTGAAGACAAAAGAGTTGATAATAAAATTCATGAAGTGTTGTTTAGATCAGAAAGTGAAAAGGAACTTATTGATATTATCTTAGACTTGCATAAAAGAGGAATTGACACTTTAGCCCTAGTAACACAAGAATACAAAGAAGAATTTTGGGAAGCTATTACCTCTGAGCTGTTGCTAGAAAAAGATTCTTTAGATAAATTGAAAGAACTTGATCCTTTTGAAGTTTTGCAGAAATCCAAACCTGGTTTACCCCTTCCAAATTGGAGCTCAATTGTTAGTGGCTTACAAAAACCAAATAGTCCTTCTCATATCAGTTCTTCATCTTCTATTTCTACCATTCCTAAAACTACTGTTCATCCTTTAAACATGGCTGGTCCTGCTAGGTATGCACCACTTGTCCTTCCTATTTTTTTACATGACCTCCCTAGTAAATATGCTGCTAGGATTCAGACTTGGGGAAGTGATGAAGAACTCATAGCAGAACAGCATGTAGATCAATTTAATGATTTTATAGACAGAGAAGAGGTTGATGATGAAGATGTGAAGTTAATACTATTTGCACAAAGTTTTACCGCTGAAGTTAGAAAATGCTTTAAGGCTCTCACACCAAGAAGTATTCAAACTTGGGATGAGTTTGAAGAAATGTTTTTAAGAAAATGGGGAAACAGAACTAATCTAGTTCAAGCACTTACTGAATATAAAAATCTTAGAAGGGTAGTTGATGAGTCTATCTAAAACTTTTCAAAATAATTTAATAAAGTTTTTTATTCAATTCCAACTCATTTGAAACCTCCAGAAGCCTTAGCACAAATGAGATATGCTGAAGCATTTGACTATGTTTTTTCTATCTTATTGAGAGAAAGAGAATCACCTACACTTGTTGAAATGCAAAATGATGTAGTAAAGGTAGAGGTAAACATGATAGCTGCTAAAAAACCAAAATTGGGAAAAACTAAATTTAAAGAAGAAGAGAAACCTTCCTCTTCAACTTCTGATGATCAATTTGATTCAATGATGAAAATTGTAGAGAAGTTGGTGGATAGGTTAGCTCTTGGAAACACTTTTTCTCCTCCTATGCAACATGAACCTCAATTTAGAAACCCTCAATTTAGGAGACCTCAAAACCAACAAAGGCCAAGAGAAAATAGAAATCAACAGCCTGATCCTCTAGTGAGACCTCCTTTTCAGCAGAATTTGGTAGATGAAGAAGATGAGCCTGAAATTCCTCAAGAATCTATCCATTGTCTTGATGA
Source organism: Pinus albicaulis (assembly GCA_034641835.2). NCBI lineage: Eukaryota > Viridiplantae > Streptophyta > Pinopsida > Pinales > Pinaceae > Pinus > Pinus albicaulis. The sequence goes on along the minus strand of CM076578.1, from coordinate 369,448,911 downwards.
AGAGATGTCAGGAATTTTCTTGAATAAAGAAGAGCATGATGAGTCAGATTTGACTAATCAAGGATAAGAACCATTAGATTATATTGGGGGGTATCAACATGCCATTTTTTAGATGCAAAAGCAATATAATCTCAGAAACAAAAATGTACCTATTATTGCAAACAAAACGTAGCCTAAGAAATATTCTCAAAAGGTTGCTGAAGTCAAAAAGGATACTCGAAAGATTTCTGAAGGTAAGAAAGACACTCCACTTGGTAAGAAGGAAATTGAACTTCCTCCTCCTATCAAAGAAGCTGAAAAATCTGTTTATGTTTTCAACCTTGAGAATGAAATTTCAAAGATTAAAATATCAGTCCCATTTAGCGAGATTCTCAAGGTAAATGAATATAGAAGCAAGATTGTTAAGATTTTAAATTCACAACGAGGAGCTGTTGATATTTTGAATGTTCAAGAAGATAATCCTACTATATATTTGGGTCCAAGGCTAGAAGATGAACAAAATGAAGAGTTTCCTCCTTTTTATGTAAGCATTAGTATTCATGATATGAATTTACATAATCCTACGTTGGATTTAGGGGATTCTCATAATCTTATGCCCAAAGTAATCATGGAAAGGATGGGGTTGCAAATAACAAGACCATATAAGGATTTGTTTTCTTTTGATTCAAAAAAAGTTCAATGTATTGGTTTAATCAAGGATGTTGTTGTTGGTCTAACACAAATCCAAAAAAAGATGGTTGTTATGGACATTGTAGTGACTGAAATTTCGCCAAAGTTTGGTATGTTATTGTCAAGATCATGGACAGCAAAAATCAAAGGCACAATGTAGATGGACCTTACTTATACCACTATTCCTGTATTTGGTGACCAAAGGAGGTTGTATCGAGAGACTAGAATGGCTTATATGGTAAGTAGTAAAGACAAACCTCAAAAATTTCCTATTTATACCTTCGATATTGAACTTGGATCTGCTATTCTTTTCAATGAGTCAGCTGATAGTGTTGAGCAATAAATGAGAGTAGAAAACCAACACTCTGAAATTCAATAGCCCGAAAATCAGCAAACAGAAAATTAGAAAGTAAACGACAAAGAGATGGAAGGATGGTGGTCATTGTACTTTGATGGATCAATAGGAAAAGAAGGGGTAGGAGCAGGGATTTGGATTACAAGTCTAAGTGATTAGAGTAAGTTTTGCTCCTACAAACTAAACTTTGATTGCACAAACAACATGGTTGAATATGAATCTTTGATTTTGGCTCTAGATGTTTTGAAAGGAATGAAAGCTCAAAATATTTTTTTTTTGGAGATGCAGAATTAGTTATTAAACAAATTGAAGGTGCTTATCAAACGAAGGATGTAAGAATGAGAGCATACAGAAATCTAGTTTTAGACACGTTGGAAAATTTTCAAGCCTATTCTTTCACTGTCAAAACTAGAGACCAAAATTCCGTTGTTGATTCTTTTGCTGTCTCTGCAAGTCTTTTCATCATTCCTATACATTCTACTAAAAAATATGAGATTGAAGTTCGTCATAGACTAGCTATACCAGAAAATATCACAAATTCGCAAGTTTTTGAAGATGATCAACAGGTAAAGAATTTTATTGAGCTGAAAGAAGAATTTGAAAGTACACAAGTAGACCAACAAAACATGCTTGTTGAATCAAAAGGAAATTCTGAAGTTTTGCAACTAAAGAATAATTCAATACCAAAAGGTCTTATTCCCCTTGAGAAGATTTTTGATCAAAATGATGTTTTCAAATCACCAAAGATACAATCTGATGAAGAGGAAGTAGAGAGCTATAATCTTGGTACATTAGCTTTTCCTAAAATGATCAAAATTTCAAAGTTTCTTTCATCTAATATGAAATTCAAATATATTGAGATGATGAAGAGGTTTATTGATGTTTTTTCTTGGAGTTATGCTGATTTAAAAAAGTATGATCCTTCCATTATTGAGCATATTATTCCTATCAAAGAAAATGAAAGACCTTTCAAGCAGAAATTAAGGAGAATTAATCCTCTTCTCATGCCATTGATTGAAAAGGATATTAAGAAGCTCTTTGATGCTAAAATCATTGTCCCAATCAGATTCTCAAATTGGCTTGCAAATTTGGTACTGGTTAGAAAGAAGAGTGGAGAAATCAGAATTTGTATTGACTTCAAAATTTTGAACAAAGCTTCACTAAAGGACAACTATCCTCTTCCCAAGATGGATTCAATTCTGCAAAATATTGTTGGTTCTCAAATAATTTCTATGCTTGATGGTTTTTCAGGTTACAATCATATTCTTGTACATCCGGATGATCAGGAAAAGACAGCTTTCACAACAGCATGGGGCACATTCATGTACGCCAAGATGCCTTTTGGTCTCATGAATGCAGGATCTACTTTTAAAAGAGCAATGGACATTGCTTTTTCTGAAGAAAAGGACAAGACAGTGGTTCTTTATCTTGATGATATAACTACCTTTTCAAAGAAAGAAGAAGATCATTTGAAACACCTAGAGAAAATTCTGTTGAAATGTATAAGGTTTGGCATCTTCAATCTCTTAATCCTACTAAAAGAATATTTTCTTTAACTACAGGAAAATTACTTGGTCATATTATTTCTGAAGATGGAATTAGGATTGATCCTAACAGAGTTAATGCAATTCAAAAGGTAGATCTACCTAGAAGTAGGAAAGAGATCCAATCATGTCTTGGAAAAGTGAATTTTTTTAAGCGTTTTATTCCTAACTTTGTTGAGATTGTCAAAGATATAACAAGGATGTTAAATAAAGGAGTTGAGATTAAATGGACAGCTGAAGCAAATAATTCTTTCGAAGAAATCAAGAAAGCACTCACACAAGCACCGGTACTCATCAGTCCAGATTTTTCCAAAGATTTTCTGGTTTTTACATTTGCTTCAGAAAATACAATTGCCGAAGTTTTGCTACAAAAAGGAAAGCAAGGTACTGAACAATCTATTTCTTTCTTTAGTAGAACATTAGAAAATGTTGAGCTGAAGTATAATATTCTAGAAAAGTAGGATTATGCTTTAGTGAAAGCTATCAAAGATTTCAGAATTTACATTCTGCATTCTCACATTGTGGCATTTGTTCCAAGTATTGTAGTAAAAGATATCTTAACACAGGCAGGTCCCGATGGTAAGAGGGGAAAATGGATCACTAAATTGTTGGAATATGACATAGACATTAAACCAACAAAATTAGTGAATGGACAAGGCTTGGCAAAGTTAATGACACAATCAAACTTGGACTATCTTGATATAAATCTGAATGTAGAAATATCAAAAATTTCTAATGATGAGGAAGAATTGGTACCTATTGATGAGAAATACCTTGCTTCAGATTGGTACAAAGAGGTGGTTTTTGTTCTACAGCATCACAAGGCTCCTGCTGATCTAACAAATTCCAAAGCAAGGTTTATTAAGTTGAAATCTTTGAGATATTTTGTATTTGACAGAAATCTGTTTTGGAAGGATACCGGTGGAATTTTTCTAAATTGTTTGCTTGAAGAAGAAGCTGATAAATTAATTGAAGAATTCCATAAAGGGGATTGCGGAGGTCACCATTATTGGAAGGCTGTAGCAAATAAGATTCTAAGAGCAGGATTTTTTTCCAACAATGTTTAAAAACATTTACAAAAGAATTGATGCATGTCATGAATGCCAAACTTTTGAAGGAAGAAGAAAGCTTGTACCTTTACCTTTGGTTCCTATCTATGGGGAAGCACCTTTTCAGTAGTGGGAATTAGAATTTATTGGAGAGATACTTCCATCATCATCAGGACAACATCGATGGATTCTCACAGCAACAGATTACTTCACCAAATGGATAGAGGTGATCCCAATAAGGCAAGCTAATGATTATGTAATTATTTATTTTCTAGAGAACAATATATTGTATAGATTTGGTTGCCCCATGAAGATTATAGCAGATAATGCTCAAGCATTCAAGTCTAAGAAAATGATGAATTTCTGTCATCAATACCATATCACTCTTGGACACTCTACAGCATACTATCCGCAAGGAAATGGTCTTGTTGAATCATCAAATAAGAGCATTGTAAGAATAATTAAAAAGGTATTGCAGTAGAACAAGAAATCTTGGCATTTAAAGCTGAAGTATGCCTTATGGGCTGATAGAATATGTACAAAGAGGTCAATCGAGACTTCTCCATATGAATTAGTTTATGGTGCTGAAGTTGTTTTTCCAACATCGCCTGGGGTACCTGTTATGAAATTAATTCAAGGAATTGAAGAGGAACCAAATGCCATTCAGAGGAGGATTAATCAACTGATAGTTTTGTAGGAAAAGAGAAATGAAGTTTATGACAGCCATCAGCATGCTCAAAATAGAATTAAAATTACATTTGACAAGAAGATAAAAGAAGACAGTTTCCAAATACAAGACAAAGTGCTGAAATGGGAGGTCAAAATTGAGGAAAAGGGCAAACATGGTAAGTTTGAGAATTTATGGAAGGGTCCTTTTAAAATAGCTTCTTTTCATGGGAACAACACTTATATATTGCAGGAAATTGATGGAGGATCATATGCTGGAGGGCTTGTTAATGGCAAGTTCCTAAAACATTATACTTGCTGAATTTTTATCAATCACTCATGACATTGTAAATATTTCATGTTTGTCAGTTTTATTGCTAATAATGACAAGTTGAATGAGAGAGCTTGAGCCCGAGATGAATACCATTATGGTTTGAAGAAGATGCTTGTCAATTAAAATAAAATTTTTCTATTTTATCAAAAAATGGATAGCACTGGAGCTACGGGTTCTTAGTGTACCATAGGGGCACACTATCCCAAGTGGAGCCATTGTTATCACCATAAATTTCTTTTTATAAATACTCAAAGTTTACCTTGTTTCTAGTCATGGTGTTAAATGGGGCTTGATTCATTTCATTCTTAAAGGGGTAAGTGATAGGGTTTGAAGTCTTCAAAGTGTCATTTTCATTTCCAAATAAAGTTTAAAAGTCTCATTCCATGGTTTAAAGATCCCATCAACCATTTAGAAGTCATGTTTTAACCTTTTGAAAAACAATTCTGCAATAATCCACGAAACCGCACTTTCATAGCGCAGCCAGTTGAAACAACCAATTTTTTGCTACGAAAGTGCTGCTACTTTCGTAGTGCATATCTCCAAAAATGCACTAAGCATGCTACGAAAGCGCGGATTCATAGGGAACTCATGTCAAATCATAAAATCAGTCAGAATCCATTAGGTTTTCATCATTAGGAGTCATTTAGGGGTCATTTCCAAAACGTGTAGCCATTCAAACTCATCATTGCAATCGTAGAGGTCTCATTTATGAAAGGCAAGTTCAAATTTGAAAAAGGCTAGTTACTTATTCCAGTTTTCATGCAAAACACTTCAACATATATTTTTCAAGTGTTAAGCTTATGGTCGTCTTACACCAAAGCTTTCCTCATCCATTATCAAGCGAGGTTGACAAACAAGGCTGACTGTTCTATCAAGCAAGGCTAATAATCAGATTTTACAGGAAACACATAGAAATTTTAAAGGCAAGAATGACAAAGGAGAAGAAGAATCACAGGTTAGGGCATTGCTTAAGGTCAGAACCTGAAAGCACAGGAGCCCTAGCTAAAGACAAAACAGAGTTAGAGGCTTTCAGGAAGGCAGGGTGTTTGAATTTTTGTGAAAAGTTGCAAAGAGGACACAGTCAGGTAACAAAGGAATTTGCCTTGCATTTCAATGGTTCAAACACAAAGATTGGAATATTAAATTTTTTAGTTACTCCTAAGACAATAGCCTTGGTAACTAATATTCCTAGAGGGCAAGAAACATGGTTTAAGGGTTTTAGATTTTACATGGAGGCATGCAAGGTGTTTCCAAAGCCAGAATTCACAGAGATGGATTTAAACAATGCAATTCCCAGGAGCTCCATCAAAGATAGCTATGCAAATCTACTCTTCTATATCCAGAGGTATTTTACATGTGAGGGCAGGTATCATCAAGTTTATTCATAACATTTTAAACTTTTGTTACACTTTACATGCATGATATCTTTAGACTTGCCATTTTTCCTGTATAGAAGCATAGCTAAGATGGAAGACAAGGTTCAAATGAAATCTGAAGGGTGTGAAACTTCTCTATTTCACCATAGTCTAATCGAAATGATGGTATTAAATGAACTCCAAAATTTTAATAGAGAATGGTCATCATTTTTATTTTTATGTGGATTTGGAGTAGAAGCTCAAACTACAGGCAGTAACCCTAAGGCAAAAGAAACTCCACTAGCAGAATCCAACAAGCCTGTAGTAACAAGGAAAAAAGGGTTTGTGAAGCTAAAACCTAGGAAACAGGTGAAAGAACAAGTAGTAAATACATCAGTTGTCATTAAAGAAACTCCTAAACCTGCAAAACAAAGGTTAGATGAAATTGAAGAAATTGCATAGAAATAATCGGCTGATAAACAAGTTCAACGAAGACTGACTAGGAGTCAAGTTGCAAAAGCTAAGGGAAAAGCAGTGTTTTCAGGAACAAGTGATAGTCCAGGTTTAAAGGGAAATTTAGATGATATATTGCAATCCATAGACATAGAAGAGTCCCCTTTGGTACAAGCTGACTTCATAAGAATTGATGAAGATAAACAGAAAAAGTTGAAGTCATCTAAAAATCTGGAGCTCAATGATGAGGATGCAACATTTGTCTTCAAGGCTAGGAAGCTTGTAACTAGACAGTCAAAGAAAATGCAAGAACTTAATGCTGAGCTAGAGAAAACAGAGGAAACATCTAATGTTTATGAAGAATTTATAGATCTTTCTTCACATTGTTAGTCATCAGTAATTTTTTACCTTGGTGATGACTAAATGATTACCCCAAGATTTCTAAAAACAAAGTTTATAGAACATTGTGAGTTCTAGAAATCTCACTGCGTTCATTATCCTTAAGGTAAAATTTTCAATATTTTATCATCCTATCTTGTCATGACTAACCCACTACTCCCAGAAGACCATCAAGGGCTCAAGCCATTTATTTTAAAACCTAACTTGTCTCCTTGGCTCAAAACCTCTGTTCTACTTACCTACAAGATTCCCTACCACCACCTAAGCCTACCAAACAAAACAGCTTTGTTGCGCCTCCTTTTAAAACTCTCAAAAAACTGATTGTCTCTGTAGATCCTTTAGATAGTCAAGTATGTTGTATCTTAGGTCTAAAAATACACAAAGCTTGGCATGGATCCTATTGTACACTTGTAGACCCTAAGTCTAGATCTCAGCCCAAAAAACCAAGTCTAAGAAGGCCTCCACTAGTTCACCTACGGTTTCACAAAGTCATAGGATGGATTTGGTGCCCTACAGACTCTATTTTTCTTCTATATATAGAAAATACATTCAAAGAAGGGGACAAGTCACTTTGTCCTAGATTCACCAAAGAGATCATTCAAGGAATTTTTTTAGCCTAAAAAACATGAATCTTGCAAGGAGACAGCTGCTCTTTGCTCACATTTTTGCAAGAGGGTTAAAAAAGCCATCAGATTAGCAATAAGGCAAGGTAATGGAATAAAATAGCCTCCTTCATAATAGCAGAGGGCATGTCAAAAGGACCTCCAAAAGCAACCTCTCGGTCCAACACCTAAACATGCAAAGGATAGACTATCACCTCCAAACATTTTTGCAAGAATACCTTGAAGATTAATATAAAGTAGAGACAGGGACAAGAAAGTGCTCTTGAAAGAGTTCATAAAGTCAATTTTTTTTTATAAAAGGCACATCAAACTTAAGACAAACAGGAACATCATGAGTTTATGGTAAATCAGTAAAAATACTGATCATTAAATGGCCTGTGTTTAAAGAGAATGAAGGTTTTATGGTTGGTTACAAAACAATAGTGACAAGAAAGAAAATCATCACAAAGACTACAAGGGTAGAAGTCACCTCTCTAGGGATTATTCCAAAAATAGCATTATGTCATCTGCTGTAATGATCCAAATTTGAATCTGCTCAAGGATCTGGCAAATGATATTCCTTCTTGAGAAACATTATCAATCAACTACAAGAACTATTTCGGAGATTGACTGTAGGGGCATTTACCGACTATGTCACCTCTAAAGAGAGGATGAGAACCGGAGGCTATCTGGCCCGTTACAAACTCCGTCTATAGTACTTTTTTGAAAGGCAATATTCCCAATTGGGAATTACTAGCAATCCAAGCTTGGAAAAAGAAACTTCTAGAAATGGAGGTAGCAAGGTTTGATCCCTGGTCTGGGATCCTTTAGATATGTCTATTTGGAGATGAAATCCAAGAGGAGGCTTCAGACAAATCTTTCTAGCTGGGTTAAACAAGTCTCCCCACACCCAGAACAGCTGGAAAGTGCCCAATGAAGGGGCAGCAACCAAACTTTGCACAATGAAGTAGTGACAGCGCTATTTTAATGAGCCAAGGAACCTAAAGATGTAAATAGCCTAAAAATGATATTATAGAAGCAAAGTGTATACAAATACTTGAAGTAACATCCTCTCAATCTAGGCAAGAAATCCTAAATGGAGCAAGTACATGAAAGATGATAAACCCACTGCTACACAATAATGCTAAAGCTAGTACTGCGCAGTGTTAAGGAGGTACTGCAACATATTATATGGAAAATACAATAATATAGCAATGTGGCTCAAGAAACTAAGGGGAGCAAGCTCTCAACCCTTGAAAACAATGATACAACAATCCTTGGAAGGATTGGTTACAATACACATACAAATGATAAAATACAATAATACCAGAGTTGTTGGGTAGCAGTTGCAACTCTGAATCTAGGAATGGATAGAAATGGCTGAATGTGCTGAAATATATGAATAGGCCCTCTCCAATGAATCTTCTAAGGGTGAGGTTAATCTTTGCACTGAAGATTGCACCCTTCTATGAACCAAACAAACCCTAGCTATAGAACTGCTAGAGAAATAACACAGTATGGGAAGGGACTGCACTCTAGGTGAAGTAAAACACAATGGCCTGCTGCAAAACTCTACAATGATTCTCCTGAAACCTTCCTTGCTGATTTTCCAAGGAAATGAAGCCCCTTTCTCTGAAATATGAGCTCCGGAAGTGGTATGGTGATTCCTCAATGCAACACCCTACAATACAGCGTTTCTGCTTAACAAGAAAACGCAGTAACTGAAGGAGGAAGCTTGGCCACAGCCTAGATATGAGGAGAATGAAGTGCAGCTCCTTCAAGAGCTTCTCAATGAAGGAGAGGAAATCCCTCAACAGGAATTTCCTTGTGCTAAACAGCATAGCTACCTCAATTGAACAACTAAAGAGAGAAAATAGTCGATAGACTAATTTATGAAATAATGCATAATGCCCTCCTATGGATGCCCTCCCTTATTTATATACAATGAAAGGCTTTTTGCTTTGGTCCCCACATACTAGGGTTTCCCTCACCATGTGAATCTACTCCTATTCAAACTGCGCTAATACTCTAAGTGAATCGTCCCCTCCAAGGCAGCGCTGTTGACTTGGTCAACCCAGCCTTGTCTACTTGCAATTTCCCCCTTTTTACACCGTGGGATGTCGATTAGAGCTGCTTAGGTGACCCCATTTCATACTAAGAGTAGTTTTTAATCATATGTGTTAAAATTGGACAACTAGGTCCAAACTCTAGGTTGTGCTACTCAGATGACGATCCCAATATTTTTATTGGATTCCTCTTTCGGAGAGGTGTAAGATTGATCTAAAGATCATCTCGATTGGATGAGCAGAACATGTACTTTGAATTTATTCCACTTATGTGCTAGGTCGGCCTGGAATAAAATATTGACTTAAATGTCTTAAAGGACGTGTCACACACCCCCAAAGATTCCTATATATTGGAGAGACTTAGAGTTCATTTGACACACATTGGTGTGGAGGAATTCTCTCTCTCTTGATGGCGTTGGAGCTGCGTATTCTTTGTTTGGGTTGTTCTGGGGTTATGTGTGATACGCTTGGCTGAATGAACTATTGGAGACTTTGCTGGTAGAAGCATCCTGGCTTGGCCACCATTTCTTCTCTCTATTTTGGCTTGTCTTATATCGATCTATTAGTATGTTCTATCTTCTTCAGTATTGTGCCCTAATCTAAAATGCAATAGAACATAAGCAGAAATTAACATGGTATCAGAGCTAAGGAGAAGACAAAGCCCAGCTTGTTGAGAATCTAGGGCAGCAAGATAAGGACTGTTTGATGCGATCGAAATAATGTGCCTCTAACCTTCAACGTAAAGAAGTTTGTTGTTGAAGACCGAGGAACTATAATGAAGGTTCAACAAATTCGTATGAATGTATCGTTTTCATTTTTGACATAATACGATCTAAGTCTGCTGGTTAATTTTATACGCAGATATGATCTAAGTCTGCCAGTCAATTTTATACGCAGATATGATCTAAGTCTGCTGGTCAATTTTTATATGCAGATACGATCTAAGTCTGCTGGTTAATTTTATATGCAGATATAATCAAAGTCTGCTGGTTAGTTTTTATATGCAGATTTGATCTAAGTCTGCCAGTTTTCCCAGGGATATGCAGTGTGTACATACGATACAAGGAGAGACGTGGGAACGCATAACTCACATTAAAGTTTATAAGTAGTTTCGAGGAATCGATCTTGTGCTGACGGATTGCATCAATAGGTCTGGGGATAAATAAATAAAAAAAGGGTATGAGTCTATTTAAGAGCCTCAGAGATCTTGTCAGTTGGTTCTTCATGAGGAAAACCCATGGCAGCCGACACCTGAAAGGCGCACATTGCATTGGCTTTAGTACAATTGAATAATGGAGGTTATCATGTCATAACGAAGTTGGCACTGACCATGGAAATGAATCAAGTGTTTTTCTCCATCTTCCGGGACCTCCTGGCTCTGTTGTTGCTCGGCCTTATCGCCTATTTCAAAGAAAAGCCACCAATATTTCATCATTAGAATTTGCTAATAAAAATCAAGTGGGAAGCCAAGAGGTTGGAAGAATTTGAATCTGCAGGTGGACGAGACATCGTGATAGCAAACGGTCGAATTTACGGACCCGCAAAGCCAAATTTAATCCAAAGCACGCGGAAAAAGAGCCGACTAAGTCTATTGAGCCGTTGTTTCTGAATTTCAGGCTCAAAATAGCTCGGACAAGGGACGTGGGCAGTACTAAAGAGTGTAAGGTCTTACACTTATAGAAGCCCTACAAAATCATTGAAACAATGCAAGGAAGAGAGATACCTCTCTAACTCTGTCAGGGAGAAACCCCAAATCACCGCGTGGTGGTAAATCTGAATCGGAAGCCATACATTTGTCCGAAAAATTATCGTGCAGATTGGGGATTGGACAAAATCTCAAGGGCCCTACCACCGCCATTCCCATTAAAATAAATTGCAGTAGCAGAACACCCAAAACAACCATGTCAAATTACTTCAATGGTGGCCTTGATTAGTTTTCTCACTATTAAATCCACCCTTCTGATCCTTCACGGTCACCCTTGAAGGGGTTGGAGAAGAGATACTGTTGAATCTCAAGATAAAGCGAAGCCCTGAGTGAGGAAATTTATCAGATAACAGTTTTAACTTACTAATGCGATAACAGTGCGCTAAAAATTGAGCGTTGAAATTATTCACCAATGAAATGATGATGACACCTATGCGTAAGTATAGTTTGACCAGATGCGTATGAAACTGGCATCGTCATGCTCCCCTTCGTTCTATTTACATCAGCACGGTAGAAGTTGCAGAACTCATAGTCTTTCTAAATCGAGTACTCGAGAGGCCAGGTTACTCCGTCCCTCCATTTCCACACCTGTTCACACGACAAGTTTTCCCGTTAAAAATAAGTAAAGCATCTTTATGCCTACAAATTCAAAAATGGAACAGGGAGATCAGAGGGTATGCCTGTAGTGGACGATATGAAGAGGCCATTATACTTTATGTTAAAATGCTATGTGCAGATATACAACCTAATAATTTCACCATTCCCATTGTGCTGAAGACATGCGTTGTTTTTTCAGCGATGCAGGAAGGAACACAGATTCATAGCCATGTAATTAAGATGGGTTTCAATATGGATATTTTGTGAGAGCTGCTCTAATATACAGAGGATGCATGAAAAAATATCCCAGAGAAATGCAGTGTTATGTATTGTCCTGATCGCAGGATATGCGCAAAATAGGAAGATTGTTGAAGCCTTGAAAGTCTTCAACCGAATGCAAGAGGAAGACGTGAAACCCAACCCGGCTACCATTGTGAGTATGGTTTTGGCCTTTTCCCACTTAAGATATTTTTGAATCTGTGAGATGATCCATGGCTACATAATTCGGAAAGGGTTTGAATCTCATGTTTATGTGGGTACTGGAATCATAGATATGTATGATGTCGGAGTGTAAGGAATGCATGATGAGTGATTTTCCCAACATAAATGTGGTGTCATGGAATGCAATACGCTCGTAATGGGAATGCCATCAAAGCCTTGGCTCTGTTTCATCGAATGCAGAGAGTAGGAATGAAACCTGACTCAGTCAATGTTGTGTGTGCTCCTAGAATGTACCCATTTGGTACATCTGCAAACTGGTGAGCAGATCCATGGTTGATGAGCCTTAGATCAGTATCATATGGAAAATATATATATATATATATATATATATATATATATATATGACCGTGTAGTTTGATATCTTCAGTACTATATGGTAGTATGGCGATGATGAAGACAACAGTGATGTGTATAATAATATTATGGCAACATTGTAATCAGTAAGTCAGACATATGGCAGTATATGGCTATGATTCCTATATGGTCTTGACCATGGGTAAGATTCAGGCCCATGATTAACCCTTTCCAAGTTGGTGTCTGGGATGCCCAAATTCAAAAATATTCATGGAGGCATTTTGTCAGGGTTGTGCTGAAGGAAAGCTTAGGGAACTTTTATTCTAGTGTGACAAAGACATTTGATTCACTCTTATCTGATATGTTGCTTGTGAAATCCTTAGGAGGATGTTCTTATAGATGTTTTCTCTCACAAGAGAAGCTGGCATTAGAAGGGACAATACATCTGTATATGCTCCTGAGTGGATACCTTTGTTGAAAAAAAGAAGATCCTCATGGCTCAGGGACATATGGCTTCAGAGGGGGAAATTCCAAAGGAAAACCAAGAAGCCATATAAATACCAGGGTATCTAGCAACCATGAGTACTATTGTACAATCTGACCTTGGATCCTTTGAGGAAGTCGTAAAGCATCAAGTCTGGAAGGATGCTATGCACAAAGAGTATGAGTCCATTATGAAGAATGATGTATGGGATGTGGTTCCAAGACCATAGGACAAAGCAGTTGTCACCTCGAAATGGCTATACAAGATCAAGCATGGATCTGATGGAAGTGCTGAAAATTTCAAGGCAAGATTCGTTGCCCGTGGCTTCTCTCAAAAGGAAGGCATATATTATGATGACATATTTTCACCTGTGGCCCGATACACCACCATTTGATCTATTATATCCCTTGCTACTACGCAAGGATGGAGTCTTCATCAAATGATGTGAAGACCGCATTTCTGCATGGTGTGATAAAGGAAGAGATATATGTGGAGCAACCTCTAGGGTTGGAAGTCCAGGATCGAGACACCCATGTCTACAGGTTGAAGAAAGCCCTCTATGGGTTGACGCAAGCACCCAAATATTGGTACGAGAGGATAGATAGCTACTTGATGAAGCTGGGCTTCACTTGAGGTAATGCTGATCCGAACCTTTACTTCAAGGTTGTCAAGGGAAAACCTCTCATTCTGGTGCTGTATGAGGATGACCTCTTCCTAACAGGTGCTGACCCTCTCATTCATCAGTGCAAGAGGGAGCTCACTGCTGAGTTCGAGATGAAGGACCTAGGACGAATGTTTAGGCCTGTAGGTCTAGCAGAGACTTGGCGAGATTTTTCTTTCTCAAGGAAAATACATTATGAAGTTTCTGGTATGATGGACTGTAAGTCCATGGAAATCAACTTTAATAAGTTGAGTAGCAGCATTGCTGGGCCCATCCTACTGAGTATCGTCAACTCATAGGGACCTTGATGTTCTTAGGGAACATCCATTCGGACGTATGTTGTGCAGTGAAAACTTTGAGTCAACACTTGGTTGATCATAACATTCACTGGGTTGGTGCCAAGAAACTCTTGAGATATCTCTGAGGCACGATAGACCATGGGCTGAGATACACTGCCAGGAGTATGACACTCCATGGATGTACTGATGCCGATTGGGCTGGCAGTGTGGTGGATCACAAGAGCACATCTGGATGCTACTTCACATGTAGATCTGCTTTGGGCAGGAAACTAAAGTCGGTAGCCTTGAGCACCGCTGAGGCCGAATACATTGTAACATGTATGGCCTGTTGTGAAGTCACTTGGTTGCGAAAGCTCTTTAGTGAGATGTTCTAGCATGTGCCAGATGCCGCCATTATCCTTTGTGATAACTAGAGGGGGATTCATTTGTCATAGAATCCTGTGTTCCTGTTTGTGTGTGGTTTGAACTCTTAGATTTTTAAGCGAGTGATTCAATTGTTTGTTTCTTAGAGACTTTAGGTGTTTTCATTGAAATTTTTCTTTGTTTGCGTGTGATTAGATAATTTTTCATCGTGGCGGAATTGCCGAGACAATCCCGGAGAATTCAAGGGAAACCTCCCGAATATTCACCAGGTCAACTTGAAGGGCTTCGAGCTCTGGTACCACACAATAGCCGTAGACTTAGGTCAACAGAAGTTGAAACCTCCGCTATTGTAATACATCCTGATCATCAAATTCCTACAACAGAATACATTCAAGAACCGATTTCAGTTTCCGAAGTTACTAAAAATATTTCTCCTTCTGGTGAATTATCTGACAAACCTGAAATCTCTGAACCTAAAACTGAATCTTCTGTGTTAGAAACTTCCTCAGGATTTATCTCACCAACTTCTAGTGATCCAGGTTCACCTAGGGTAAGAAATATCATTACAGAAAATCTTCCCTCTGGACTAATTTCTATAGAAGAACTTACTAATCCAGATGAAGACATATCTCTTCCCAACTCCCCTCAATTGTTAAATCTTAGGGAGCGTGAATCTATTTTCTACAGCCCCATTCGAACTAATCCTTGGTATCTCTCTTTAACTGATTTTTTAGAGAATCCGGGTCTTGCTTTTTATCCACCTCGAGTTCCATTTCATCCTACACCCAGAGGTTATTATCCGTCATCTCTTATGGCTGGTGAGTCATCCATGTTTTCTCAAACGCCTGAATCATTTTTACATGGTGGTCCTTCTGTTCCTTCGGGATATCAGTCTTTGTCTGGTACTTTCTCGAGAGCAGCTCCTCAACCCATCGAAAACGTGTTATCATCTGGTCTTGGTGGACTTAAAATTGAAACGTCGAACGCAGAGCAAGTTTTTATGATGTCTGGTAATATTCCTAATCCTCAAGCTCAAGGCAGTCAGTTTCCTTCTGGGGGTCAACCTCAGGGAATTCAGTTACCACTTGGGAGGCAACCTCAGGGTGGACAATTACCGCCTGGGGGGCAACCCCAAGGCAGTCAGTTACCACCCGGGGCTCAACCTCAAGGTAGCTTTTTCTCAGGACAAACTGTGGATCAATATTATTTTGGGGGGCAGCCCCAAGGACAGTACATACCTCAAGGTTACCAACCCCAAGGACAGTACATTCCTCAAGGTCAACCCCCAACTCAATATGCTCCTCAGGGTCCTCAACAACCCCAGCTTCAGTACGTGCCTCAAGGTTATCAACCTCAAGGGCAGTACCCAATACAAGGATACCAGCAGCCTTCTGGTCAACCATCTATTCAAGGAACCGGAACTTTACCTTATTATCAACCCTACGTTCAACCAGGTTTTGGTCCTTACGTTCAACCTTCTACGGGACAGTACCCCGGAATGATGGTGTGGGATCCGTCCCAATATCAACAACCTTTGCAGCCTAATGTGCAGTTACCTTATCAACCTGGTCAGCCATTGGTTTCTGGTTTAACCCAGCAACCTGTTCAGCCAGCTATTCAAACTCCTGCACCTAGTTCAGTTCACCAGGCTGGGCCTAGTACACCTCAGACTCCGCCCCAAACTCCTGTAACTGCTGCAACGTCTGTTCAACCTGTTACACCTATTTCTGGAGTATCTGTAGCCCCGAGTTCGGCTATCCCTGTATCCGGTCAAATTCCTCAAGTCTCTGTACCTCAGTCTGGACCTACAGCTCAGACTACAGTTCAGATGCCTGCAGGACAAGCCGGTACAAGTACAGTTGTTACGAGTCAACCTCAGTTTACTTATCAACCGTACCAAGGACAGCCGCAATACGGTCCCTATGTTCAGAATCCAAGCTATCAACCATACCCTGGTTATACTTATCAACAACCTCAGTATGGTCCGATTCATCCTGGTTATCCAGGAGGTTATACAATACCCAATGCTAATCCGATTCCTAGTTATCTTGGGTATCCGCCTCCTGGATCTGCTTTGGCTTCTCAAGGTTTTCGTGACCCTAACCGTCAGTTACCGTTCATCGCAACTTTGGACTTACCAGATTTGACACGCCTTACAAATGATCCTATTTTCTATTATCAGAACTGGCCGTCAATGCCTCATAAGTTGCCCAGTGATATACCAAAATTTGAAGGTAAGTCAGGAGAGGATCCATCGAATCATGTTATGACTTATCACCTTTGGTGTGCATCTAATTCAATTATTGATGATTCGATTCGCTTACGTCTTTTCCAAAGAACCCTCATAGGTCTTGTAGCCAAATGGTACATTGAGTTGCCACGAGGCTCGTTTCATAATTTTAGTCAGTTAGCAACATCGTTCTTGACTCATTTTCAGTTGCCTGTCAGATACGACAACGGCACGGAATTATTAACTTCGCTAAAACAATCTACGTCCACGTATATTTCTGATCACATTCATGAATGGCGATGTAGATGACGTTTGGTGAAAGTTTATATTCCGGATCAAATTTTGGCAGAATGGTTTGTTAAATCATTATTACCCAAGATCATTGAAGATGTAGCTAAGGATGGTGTTGTTACTGAAGAGAAAGTAATTTCTCAGGCTCAGTACCTGGACCTCCTCTATACGCAGTCAGGTACTCTACATGAGAAAATTCCCGATCTTCCTAAACAAGGTCAGATAGTTGTTGCTCCTTCAGGGTCTCATGCCGCTGACGGTATGATTGGTATAGTTAATTCTAAAATTAAGAAGAAATCCTCAAAGAATTCTTCTCCAATTATAACTTTACCTGATTCCCCGAAAGGAGAATCCTCTCAAGAAGTTTATGCCGATATTCATGTCGTTGAAACATCTACGACAAAATCAAAATCCGGTAGTAAAAAGAAGGGGAGGAACAAAAAAAAAAAAAAATCGAAAGAGAAAACAGATAAAGAAGAATCCAATGACGAGAAACGTAAACCTCGCTATCCTTGTTTCATTTTTGAACAAGATCATTTCACAAAAGAATGTCCATATCGAGAGGAAGTTACGAAACTCGTTAAAGGATCGCAACAACCTGCTATCTTGAAGGATCCGTTTCCAATTCAAGATAGTAAGATGATTGGTTCTTCCTCGACTACTTTAGAAGAGCCTATTATGATGATGTCTCATGTAAGGGTTGCGACGCTATCGCAATATTACGGTTCTAAGAATCCCGTTGATAGCAAAGAAGGAGAGTCTTCTAATGCCAATGCATCAAATACAACTCCTCCTGTTTTCGGTCC
Organism: Pinus albicaulis; assembly: GCA_034641835.2. Taxonomy (NCBI): domain Eukaryota; kingdom Viridiplantae; phylum Streptophyta; class Pinopsida; order Pinales; family Pinaceae; genus Pinus; species Pinus albicaulis. The sequence goes on along the minus strand of CM076578.1, from coordinate 369,431,188 downwards.
GCTACAAATCGAGAAACAAAATCCATACTTGATAATCAAACCGCCTGCTAAAGGTGTTCTTCGTAAATCAGCTTTCAATCCACATGTGAGAGCTGCTCAGAATTACAACATTGTTGAAGACTTAGCTATTTCTCCTTCAGCAATGTCGGCTTTGGAAGTGCTACAATCGTGTCCAGCACAGCGTAAATTATTATTTTCTGCCATAGGAGCTGTTGATATTCAGGATTCTAACCTTATAATCTTCGATTTAGAAAATAGTACACCCTGTCTCCCTCACCAAATGGCTTTCCAGATTCCAGTGTTAGTAAAAAACAGACCTATCTTTCGGACTGTGATTGATGAGGGAGCTTCAACGTGTATTATGTCAATTCAGTGTTGGAAATCGCTTGGTTCTCCTACACTTAACCAATCTCCGACGATTCTAAAAGCTTTTGATGGTCGAGGTTTTCAACCATATGGTATTTTGCAGGATTTACCCATAGGGGTTGAAGGAAAAATCGTTAATCTAGATGTGGAAGTGGTTGATGCCCCTCTAGATTACAACCTTCTTCTGGGTCGTAGTTGGTCTTATGCTATGACTGTTGTTGTCTCTTCGGTATTTCGACTCATAAAATTTCCATATCAAGGAAAGATCGTGACAATAGATCAGTTAACTTATTTTTCGTCCGACCCAGCCTCTACAGAAACAATCCAGCATGTTGGTAAAAAGGCTATCCCTTATAAGGATGTTGGAGTAGGTTTGATTAAAGATTCTGGTTCCTTTCCTCCTCCTAACGTATTGCCTTCTACTGCAACCATTCATATGATTTCGTCAGACACTGTTATGTTTGATGATCCTTGGATCGTACCTTCCGAATCCGAGATAGATTCATTTGATGGCGTGATGCCTTTGAGTCCATTTGAAATTGCGTACCAGGCTGTACAGTATTTTTCCGACCCCTCTTCAACCGAAATTGATCCAATGAATGGGATCCAAGAGGAATCGCTTTCTATATCTAGTTCAGTAACAACAACATTTCCTGAAATTGTTCATACAGATGAGCAAATTCGTGAGTTTTTTTCTGTTGATGATTTACCATGGGAAGATCTACATCACCGATCTTCATTTTTACCTGAATTAGATCATTTTGAAGATGATTTCGCTTCAATTTTTACTGCTGAATATGCCAAGGAACCTCAGAATCCATTGCAAAATCCTGATTCTGAGTTAAATTTGGAAAATATATCTAGAACAGTTCCAATTGACATTTCAGTAAAACCAGGAATAATTGAAAACATTCATATAGGTGCTTGTTGTACAGATGAAGAAATTCATACTTATAAAGCCCTATTTCAAGAATTCCGTGACGTGTTTGCCTGGTCTTATGAAGAAATGCCAGGAATTGATCCATCGATCGTAGTTCATGAAATTAAGACTTACCCGGATGCTAAACCTATTCGTCAACGATTACGTCAAATTCATCCTAGAAAAGCTGCTGCTATAAAAGCTGAAGTTGAAAAATTACTTCGAGCAGGATTCATTTATCCAATTCCCTTAACGGATTGGGTATCGAATATTGTTCCCGTGACTAAAAAACAAGGAACGATAAGAGTATGTATCGATTATAGGGATATTAATCGAGCGTGTCCAAAAGACAATTATCCAACTCCCTATATCGATCAAATAATCGATGATTGTGCTGGTAGTGAATTGTTTTCCTTCATGGATGGCTTTTCAGGCTACAATCAAATAAACATACTCCCTGCAGATCAACCTAAAACAACTTTCATTTGTCCGTGGGGAACGTTTGCCTATTGTAAACTACCTTTTGGACTAAAGAATGCTGGAGCAACTTTTCAAAGGGCTATGTCTTATGCATTTCATGACATTAAGCACATTGTTCAGCCATATCTCGATGACTTACCTGCTCATTCATTACGTAGGGCCGATCATCCCACTCATTTACGAGCAATTTTTATGAGATGTCGGCATTATCGGATAAGGTTTAATCCGCATAAATGTGTTTTCTGCGTAGAATCGGGTCGATTACTGGGATTTGTTGTCTCAAAATCATGCATTCGTGTTGATCCTTCGAAGGTCGAAGCTATCGTTAAATTGCCTCCTCCTTCGACATTGCGCCAACTCCAAAGTTTGCAGGGGAAAGCAAACTTTTTACGTAGATTTATTCCGAACTATGCCGAGCTTGCAAAGGGTTTTACCCGGTTGTTGCAACAGGACATTCCGTTCTTTTGGGACGAGATCGCTGATCGATCTTTTCATGCACTTAAACACGCGTTGACCCATGCACCGTTATTGCATCCTCCCAACTACAACCAAGATTACATTTTGTATCTCGCTGCTTCTCATTCCACCATTGGGATGGTATTAGTTCAGGAAGATGAATCTCACAATGAACATGTGATTTATTATCTTAGTCAAAATCTGAATCCGACTGAAATCAAATACACACATGTGGAGAAATTGGCCTTGGCAGCTGTTCAAGCTGTCCAACGTTTTATACATTACATATTGTTACGTAAAACCACGGTAATTTCTGATTGCAACCCTATGATGTATATTTTGACCAAACAATTGCTAGGGGGCAAATATTCCAAATGGATAGTTATCTTGCAGGAATTTGACTTGGAATTTGAGAAATCCAAGGCAAAGAAATCTTTGGTATTTGCAAAACTGATGTGTGATTTCCCCTCTACTGATACTGAAACAGTGGCAAAAGAGTCCATTGCGGACGAATCTTTGTTTCTTATCAGTACGCTTGATCCATGGTATGGGGATATAATAGTGTATCTCCAAACCCAATCTTTTCGGCCGGACATTTCACGAACTCAGCGACGAAAAATACGCTTCCAATCCCAACAATATAATATCATTGGTGATACACTTTATCGATGGGGAGCGGATTCTGTTTTTCGACGATGTCTAACTCATGAAGAAGCTGAAAAGGTATTAAATGATTGCCATTCTGGAGCATGTGGCGGTCATATGTCTGGGTATGCCACAGCCCAAAAGATATTGTGTGCAGGTTATTTCTGGCCAACATTGTTTAAATATTTCATTTATGCGGTTCAGAAATGCCACAACTGTCAAATTTTTGATCGGAAAATGTGCGCGCCACCCGCTCCTCTTCACCCTATAATTGTTGTTGGTCCTTTCGCGAAATGGGGTATCGATTTTATCACATGTAACCCTCACTCGGCCGGGGGGCATGCCTATATTATTCTCGCAGTAGATTATTTTACAAAATGGGCCGAGGCGATGCCTACATATTCAGCTGACGGCAAGACTGCTGCAACATTCGTATTTAATCATATAATTTCTAGGTTCGGTGTTCCTCAAGCTATTATTACGGATCATGGAAGTCATTTTCGAAATATCATGATGACTGAACTGACAGAACAACTTGGTTTGCGCCATGACAGTTCCACTCCATATTATCCGCAAGCCAATGGTCTGGTTGAAGCTATTAATAAAGTTTTAGTCACCATGATAAAACGAATCATTGGTATTCACAAAACGAATTGGCATTCCATGTTATTTTCAGCGCTTTGGGCATATCGAACCTCAGTCAAAACGTCAACGGGTTTCACTCCTTTTCAACTGGTTTACGGTTTGGAAGCTGTGTTTCCGATTGAATGCGAAATACCGTCACTAAAATTAGCCGTAGAATTACTTCCAGCTACGTCTGAAGAGGAGAAACGTTTCTTGTACTTAGCCCAATTAGATGAGAATCGACGAAGTGCTGCAATAGCAAACGAGGCTCATGTTAAAAGGATCAAAGCTCAGTATGATAGAAATGTGACCCCTCGAAATTTTTCAGAAGGAGACCTAGTTTTACTTTATGATCAAGCTAACGATAAGCTAGGAGCTGGGAAATTCGTGCCTATGTGGCATGGTCCTTACATTGTGAAACGAAAGTTAGCAAAAGGGGCCTATGAGTTGATATATTTTGACGGTGTCCCTTTGGATAAACCTAGAAATGGGCTTTATCTAAAGCGATATTATGCTTAAATGAGGTGTGGAGATTTTTGTTAGTTTAGATTTCTTTACTGCTGGTGTGTTTTAGATTAGAAAAGTGTGCCTAGTTTAGAAGTGTGTTTTTGTCACTATTCCTGCTTATCTGAGTTTTACTCTTGATATTGCAGATGTCGACGTCTCTTCAAACCTACATTGGTTTTGCTGATGGTGTTTGTCGTAGTACACGGAACATTTCTTCCGCAGCTTGGGTTATCTATTCACCCTCTGACGAGTTAGTATCCATGCATGGGGTAAGCCTTGGTCAAACAACAAATAACATTGCCGAGTATAGTGCAGTGATTGAGTTATTATCTGAGTCCATATCATTTGGAATTTGGAGTTTGATTGTAAGGTTGGATTCTGAACTTGTTGTATTACAGCTTAACAGGGTTTATACCATTAGAAATCCGGTGTTATTATGGTTATTTTTGAGAGTTCGTCTCTTGGAACGTGAGTTTGATTACATTGAATATCAGCATATTCCAAGACGTTTAAATACATTAGCAGATTCAATTGCTTCTAGTATGATAAACAGACATTTGCAATAATTAAAAGCAGTAAAACAAAAAACATTCATTCATGTACGCAGATAGCCGTCAAAATAGTGATATATATATCATAGGAGTGTGTTCAAAAAATATACATCGTCTTCGATCATAGGTTGGAAACACCTTATGATCGGCAAAAATGGTAATACAAAAGTACAAAAATGAGTCTACACGATCATCCCATCACTGATGATGATCTCGATAAGAAACAACTGCTCGGGCCACCCTGCATAGGAACCTCCTAAAAGGTCCTGGGACTCCAATCACATATCTCTGTAGCCTGAGAGGAATGTCATCTATACTGGTCTCTGGTATATCTAGAGTCAAGCGCTCTAGATGATGCTCCAAATCAGTCAAAATCTCTACTGATTGGCCTGCTGGGGCTGGTGCGGGCGCAACTGGTTGTCTCCTCTCGAAAGGTTGGAGATGAGCTGGTCGTTGTGGACCCACATCTGTATTCAAAAAAACTTTTGGTTATTAGTTTTCTAAGACGATAAAAAATTTAAAAAAAAAAAATTAGAACTTAGCAAACGTTGAAAAATGTTTTACCTGAATCATCCCACTGTTCCCCTGCAGGGAGAGACATCTCTCTGTCGCCGCGGAAATCCATCCCGGCATACGGAAAATCCTCTATCATGAAAACTTGGCGATCCAGCCAACGAAAATAAGAAGAAGGGAATCGTACAATCTCAGTGCCCTCAATAGCATGACGGGCCATCAGCGCGGACCAGCGAACCATTCTCGGTTCTCGAGGTCGACCGGCATCAACTGAAATACTCTGTGGAGCTAATTGAGGAATCCTCTCCAAAGCAAAAGAAACGACGATGGATCCGTATCCAAATTTTTTTAGTTTCCCGGTTTTTGCTCTGGTAAGTTGGCCTTTTATATTGGCCAACACAGCTTCACACCAGTTGAAGATGGTGCCGCGAAAACAATCCACTGCAACACGCATTTGGGAACCAGTAGCTACATGAAGCGCGGCGCTCCCACACAGTTTGGTAACAGTGAATGCTATAACTTTCAGTTCAGGACGGATGATATGTTTTATGTCAATCCGTTTGTCCCGAGGATTTTCCTGATCATTGCAAAATTCGAGTTGAAGACTAGCGACAGTCTGGCCACCTGGCCTAGTCCCAAACAAGGATACTTGTTCGCCCCTTTTGGACAAACCAGTCAAAAAGTATATATCCTCCAGCTCAATTTCGAGCCGGTGGCCACCAATAAAGAAACACTGGTCCTCCACATGCCATCTGTCCACCAACCATGTTAAGAGTTCCACTTGTGCCCTCATGCCAGAGATGGCCCAGAATTTGTATAAGCCACATGCTTTTAAAGCCCTTTGTGTGGGAAAATGAAGTATTGCAGCTTCATCCACTTCCTCATTCTCTCTTTCTCGCCAAATAAGCATCTTGTTAATCCTGTAATGCAAAATAAGGCAAGTTAGAATGATTTTATTTAAAAAAAATTGGCAGAAAAATGAGAAAACCGTGTTTTAAAAGTGACCGCGCGGGTACCGCACCCGCTCTTTGTAAACAGAGCGTAGCTCCGCACATGGGATGTGTACCGGGTGCGGTACCCTCGATTTTTTCCCGTTAAGAAAAAATCGGGGTCCGCAGGTAACCTGTGTCCCACCTGCGGACCCCGCGGGCGCATTTTCTAACCATTTTTTGCCCTAAAAAATCAAACTAAAGCCTAAAAATGAATTTCAAACGGATGAAAAACAAGATAAGGAGGTCGTGGATTACCTGGGGCTGACGATTTTCAATTCCAACGGTTGAATTTTCCAGAATCTTCACGGGAACTTTTTTATCCAAAAGCTTTTTACTTTTCACTCTGGAACTGAACGGTAAAAATGAAATAGAAAAAGTCCTTTTTATAAGTTTTTTCGAATGAATGAATTTTTAATTTATTTATTTTTCACTTTAAAAGGGATATTTTTGAAAGCATTTTACTTATTTTAAACAGGTATGTGTAATATTTCGAGTTTTTGTGCAGAAACAGGATTTTTCAGGTGAAATGATCGTTTTTCAACAAAAGAGCATACTTTTATCACTTTTTCGGACTCTTCCAAAAAATTTACAAAAAAGAGAAACCTTGGAGTCCTCTTTTAAGCCCTTTTCAGACTCTCTAAATATGAAAAGATTGTCGAGTACTTGACTATTCGAACTCATTAAAGTAAATGAACAGTCGTCCCTTCAGTATAAGTTTACCCCTTTTACGGACTGAAATGGACTATTTATGAAAAAGGTATACGTTGACTAAATTCGGTCAATAGAGTTCTCTCCCGCATTATTTTATCCTTTTTTGGGCTCGAGAGACTAAATTTACGAAAAATTACACCCACAGAGTTTTCTTAAGTTTTTCTTCTGACTCCCTAAAACTAAAAAACACTGAGTTTCTCCTATACTGGACTCGTTAAAACTTAACAGTAAAGGACCTGTTTAGTTTTCAACAGGAACGAACCACTCCTTCTTAGGGTTTGAATTTTAAACTAAGTTGGACTCATCCAAAGGATGAGCTTATAAACAAGCAAATGTTATCCTCCTCAAGCTTGTAAAAAATAAAGAGGTACTTGCCAGAAATGGTGGGGGAAAAGAGAGAAAAATGGGCATGTTTGTTGTATTTTAAATCTTCGAAAACTCAGTCAACCACTCTTGGACACGACACTTATATTCACCTGGGTTGGGAAATCCTTTGCCTAACAGTTAATCAAACCACATTGAAAATTTTCAGCCGGTTTCTGGGTATTAGCTTTGGGTCAATTGTCACCAAGCCATCTGCAGTGTCGTTATGTGTCCAAGAGAATAGTTCAAATAAAACCATTCATCTGCAAAATATCTGTCATCCATCATTGACCATCCCTGAGTCAGTCCTTGCCAACATATTTTCAAAACTTGATCTATGATTTCGTGTTGTGGGCTTGCCTACGACGGATCACTTTCTATCGACGACAGCTCATTATCTAGGAAGTTGATCCAGAAATTGTCAGTACCTTGAAATCTGCATGCCTCAATGGCAGGTTTCTCGCCTTCGACAATAGGTTGCATCATTGACCTTCGATCGAATGATTCCGTGACATGTTCGACTTCAACTTATTCATTCACATTTCATGGATTGTACTGAGTACTTTGAGAGCCATTGACATTATTGGTGGTTACTCTCACACTTGTTAACAGTTCACATCATTGACTGGTAATCAAGTGGTTTCTACCATGTTCGACTTCAACACATTTATTCACATGGATAGAATCGCACTAGCCCCAGGACGCGAAATCAAGACCCTGGATCTAGTTTCCACCATCCAGGCTGCGAGGAATTTTGTTGTCATCTATACAGTAGACTATTGATAAACAGATGGTTGCGCCCATACTGTGTCTACATATATCTGTACTATGATGTATTCAAAATCATTCCTGTATCAGAATGATTTCAGTTAGTTTATAGTTAGTTTTTATCTGAGTATGGGAATGCCTACCTCAGTGATGACATATACATGTATATATTTTTCATTGAATGTTTTTACAGGTTCCGACTGGGGTGTCCACAGGATGATCTTTGAAATGATAAAGTACTACACTCTTCATATATGACAGACTACAGCTTCATCTACTCCAGACTTTGCACTTTAGGGGGCAATTTGTTACACTAAAATCTGTCATCCTGACATTTTACCATGAGTATGAGCTCATTATTACTCATACTTCCTCCTTTTGCAAGTCCAACATATCAGCTCCTCATGTCAAGCTTCAAAATCAGAGAAAAGTCCCTAAAATCCCCTAAGAATTGGTATCGCACTTTCTCTATGCATTCCCTGCGGTCCCGCACCTAAATCTCAGCCTGCCTGCGGAACCATACCGCATGTTCTTTGTGTAATGGGTGCGGACCTCTGTAAAACATAAAAAGGCGAGAAAATGAAGATAAAAAGTGAATTCCAGGTGAATTCTAGAAGATTCTAGACGGGAATTTTCGGGAATGGATACGCTTTTAGAAGGTTCATGCATCCCTCACTTGATGGAGCTAACCCCTTGATGTAAGGAGCTTATCCCTTTGAAGGAGGATTCTATCCCTTCATATTTGGAACAAGAAACCTCCTCTTTTCCACTATAAAAAGAGGCCTTGGGTAGCCTCAAAGGGAGTTGAAGCTTAAGAGATTTGAAGTTAAATGTTGTTGAGATTCAGTCTCAAATAACTAAGACTTTCTGTGAGGTTAAATCACTCTTTCTGTGAGGTTCAATCACTCATCTCTAGTTGTCTTGGTTCAAAGAGTGCAATGCTTGTCAAACTAGAAGAGATTCCTGCTTCGGACCCCGGGAGGACCTGCACAACATCAAGGCACAGGTTGTAAAGGTTTTCTTTATTTGAAATTAATACAAATATACTCATTTCTCTCATTAAACTGTCGATTCATGGTTTATTTCATAAATTCCTTGATCATTATGATAAGTATGATTTATAATAATGTCTATACAGGTGTTGTGTAATATTTTTGCTTGTTTGTGACTGCAGATTCACAAGGAACGTTCTTTCAGTGCACGGGAAGGACTTCAACGAAATCAAGCAAGCGTTGGACATAAGGTAGGCCTTACACCTATATAGTGTTTTTATGAATCTTATATGCTTAGAGAGAGATTAGTATAATTGGCTGTTTGTTGCTAGTTACCTTTTGTACTAGAGAGATCGGTCTTGTCCGCAAGACGGATTAATTTTGTTGTGTAGATTAATCCGTCTTGCGGACAAGACCGATCTCTCTAGTACAAAAGGTAACTAGCAAAAAACAGCCAATTATACTAATCTCTCTCTAAGCATATAAGATTTATAAAAACACTATACGGGTGTAAGGCCTACCTTATGTCCAACGCTTGCTTGATTTTGTTGAAGTCCTTCCCGTGCACCGAAAGAACGTTCCTCGTATTATCTGCAATCACAAACAAGCAAAATATTACAACAAAGACTCAGACAGACATTATTATAAATCATACTTATCATAATGATCAAGGAATTTATGAAATAAACCATGAATAGACAGTTTAATGAGAGAAATGAGTATATTTGTATTAACTTCAAATATAGAAAACCTTTACAACCTGTGCCTTGATGTTGTGCAGGTCCTCCCGGGGTCCGAAGCAGGAATCTCTTCTAATTTGACAAGAATTGCACTCTTTGAACCAAGACAACTAGAGATGAGTGATTGAACCTCACAGAAAGAGTGATTCAACCTCACAGAAAGAGTGATTTAACCTCACAGAAAGTCTTAGTTAATTGAGACTGAATCTCAACAGCATTTAACTTCAAATATCTTAAGCTTGAACTCCCTTTGAGGCTACCCAAGGCCTCTTTTTATAGTGGAAAAGAGGAGGTTTCTAGTTCCAAATATGAAGGGATAGAATCCTCCTTCAAAGGGATAAGCTCCTTATATCAAGGGGTTAGCTCCATCAAGTGAGGGATGCATGAACCTTCTCAAAGCGTATCCATTCCCGAAAATTCCCATCCAGAATCTTCTAGAATTCATCTGAAATTCACTTTTTATCTTTAATTTCTCGCCTTTTTATATTTTACAGAGGTCCGCACCCATTACACAAAGAACATGCGGTATGGTTCTGCAGGCAGGCTGAACTTTAGGTGTGGGACCGCAGGGAATGCATAGAGAAAGTGCGATACCAATTCTTAGGGGATTTTAGGGATTTTTCTCTGGATTTTGAAGCTTGACATGAGGAGCTGGTATGTTAGACTTGCAAAAGGAGGAAGTATGAGTAATAATGAGCTCATACTCATGTTAAAATGTCAGGATGACATATTTTAGTGTAACAGTTCCACGAACGATCCAAGCATGATGATGGCTGGTACCACTATCTGGGATATGGTACAGCGAGGCGCCGTAAGGCTTGATCATATAGGAACTGATGAGCAGGTCACAGATATTCTCACAATGCCCTTGGGGAAGGTCATGTTCCTAACCTTCTGTGAGAATCTTGGTATCGTGGAACGACCTTATTCTGAGGGTCCTGTTGGACGATGAGCTCTGGGAGCTCTGGGGGGCTTTGGGGACAACTTCTCAAAGCTATGAGGAACCACAAGGCTAGGCTTGTCGAACCTTGTTGGTGTTCTTGGACCCCACCATTGTGATTATTGAGTTGGTTCACCTCTCATTATCTATGCCTCGTATGCATCCTACCCATTCAGTTCAGGGCTCATGGGAAGTACCTCTCCTTTGGCCAATGAGGTGGGAAAAGCTAGAGACTAGTAGCAAATACTGATGGACGCATCAGAGATTGCCGTACTCTCTATCTAGGATGGCACGGTCCAACCACTTGATCTGGGATCAAGTTTAGTGAGGTCTGGGACCTCTGCCTGACTTCGGGTCAAATGAACCAACTTCGGGTTGGTTGGAGACTCTTTGTGAGTCTGATAGAGGTTTCGGACCTCTGGGCTGAATCTGTCAGTCGGGTATGATGTCTTTGTGACTGACCCACTTCTGTTCTGAAATAAAGAGGCTAGCAAAGCAAGTTACGGCGGGATGACGCACGATGTTTGGATTGCACTTGTGGACGGAGTTCTCCCTAGTTGAGAGGGAGTGTTAAAATTGGACAACTAGGTCCAAACTCCGGGTTGTGCTGCTCAAATGACGATCCCAATATTTTTATTGGATTCCTCTTTCGGAGAGGTGTAAGATTGATCTAAAGATCATCTCGATTGGATGAGCAGAACATGTACTTTGAATTTATTCCACTTATGTGCTAGGTCAGCCTGGAATAAAATATAGACTTAAATGTCTTAAAGGACGTGTCACACACCCCCAAAGATTCCTATATATTGGAGAGACTTAGAGTTCATTTGACACACATTGGTGTGGAGGAATTCTCTCTCTCTTGATGGCATTGGAGCTACGTATTCTTTGTTTGGGTTGTTCTGGGGTTATGTGCGACACGCTTCGCTGACTGACCTATTGGAGACTTTGTTGGTAGAAGCATCCTGTTGATCGCCGTAATGCCACCATTTCTTCTCTCTGTTTTGGCTTGTCTTATATCGATCTATTAGTATGTTCTATCTTCTTCAGTATTGTGCCATAATTTGAAATGGCATAGAACATAAGCAGAAATTAAAAATATGTTTTTATTCCTCAAGGCCTCTTCCCCATTCATTCCTCCTTTGAGTAAAAATGTCAAAATCTAATGTTCCAATTTTCTTGCATGCAAATTTTGGAACATTATATTTGCACTAAAGGAAAAGGATAAAGAGTATCAGTTTGCAGAGGCTCATCTCACCAAAGGGTAAAAATTAGAGTTTTTGTCTTGAGATCAAAATTGGACATAAATTATTAGCAGGAATGGCCTAAGAAGCATTTTGCCCTTGATTTGCATCTTAGCCAAAGACCCCCAACAAGTCATCATTGATTAAAAGATTTATCTGCAAAAGATGACAGAAACTTAAGCGATAATTTGGCAAAAGATAGGTCAAAGATGGTGTTTTTTAGAATATCAGTGAAAGACACATTAAAAAATAGAGGGTAACATTAACTATGTAAAAGTGGCTTTTTCCTCTTTAATATATTTTCAAAAAAAACTATGAAGAGGTCCCTTTTTGTTTTCCCTTGCATCATTTGTTGTTTTCCAAGAGAAAAAATCCGTTGGAGGAGATTGCAGGGTTTTCAAGCAAAATCGAGGAAAAACCTCAGGCACTACGCACCAAGGTCGGCGCTATGCACCTAGCCTCTGGCTCTACACACAGAGGTGAGCCGGCTAGTGTAAAAATACACTACGCTGCGCGCTCACTACCAGGTGCTACGCACCTGGCCCGGCGCTACGCACAGGCTCAAGAAACCAAAAGAGCACCCAGGAAGCTGCCATCTTGCCCAGCACTGCGCTCCGACAACCCGACTGGCCCAGCGCTACACAAAGGTGCTACGCTCTAGCCAACCATATACAAATTTTGTCAAGGAGCTCCAAAAATCAAAATTTCATCTTCTAGTCTTCTGCAAACAAAGCCTAAGGTTGGTGAAGCCCCTTTTTCTCCAAAGCTTTCCTCTTTTTCTAAAAAGCAAAGAAAACATCCATAGTGAAGAGACCAAACCCTAGACTATGTAAAAAAGTCAATTTTTTAGTCTTTGAGTTAGGCTTTTCAAAGTGAAATTGGTTTTGAGTACAAAAGAGGTCTAGGTAACTGTGGGCTAACCTCCAACACCAAGTATAAGCTTTAAAAATTAGTCTTTTCCTCAGCCTTCATCTTGCAAAAAGTTGACCTACACCACTTATTTTGCCCAAAAACCCTCAAGAAAAGCCCAAAGGTCCTACTGCTATTTTTTGACCAATCATCATGTCAGAGGAAGACGGTCACACCAGTAGTGATGAGAGCCACACTCCCACCAAGCCAAAACATCATGGAGGAAAAGCAAAAATATTTGAGCCCCTAGACACCACTCCAATCACTTCATCTCCTCTAATCCTTTCATACTTTCAGGATGTAGGGTGCTAAAAATTTTGTGAAAGGGTCAAGCAGGTCAAGAACCATCCAGAATTGACTAGATTATTTGTCTGTAGTTTACAAAACCATCAAGTTAATCTAGTAGGGGTACAATTTGAGCTTTCATCTGAAATCATTTCCAAGGCAACAGGTATACCATACATTGGTGAGTTTTGGTTCAAGCAAAAGAAGTTGGATTTGGGTTATTATGGGCCTTATTTGAAACCCACCTATCAGCAAAATTGTAAGGTTGTTTTCCCTTTTTCCCATTTGCTAGAGAGGTATGCTGCATTGATGAGGCAGATTATCAGTTTTTTCACATGTGAGGGAAGATACTCCCAGATCTACTCATATCATATAAGGTTGTTGATGCATTTTACCAAGGTCAAGATGATGAACCTACCTTATTACCTTTTCAGGAGCATTGATAAAATGGCCTCCATTGTCAAGAAGAAAAGCTATGACCACCAAATGTCAAGCCTCTTTCACCACTCCCTGATCAAAATTATTGTCCTATATAAGCTAAAGCAGCATGAAATTTCATTGGAAACCTTCATCTCACATGATGTGTTTACCGACCCCCAGGCCTTTATCCAGCAGAACTTGCCTTCCACTTCACAACCATCTAGCTCCACTCATCCATCATCTCCCAATATACCTTCTCCACAAAGAGTTTCACCTCTGGTTTCTTCCCATAATTTTCCAAGTGAAGGGGCTCACAGTAGCCCTAGTGAAGAAAAAATAGGTGGCAACATTCAAGAGGAAAATGAGACAGATAATAATGTCCATGAAGAAAGTAGTGGTGGCCCTTAAGAAAGCAGCCATGATCATGAAGAAAGCAGTGATGATCATGAGGAAAGCATTGAAGAAGAGGATAATGAAGATGAAGAATAAAATGAAGAAGAGGGAGGTGGCCAAGAAGAAAGCAGCAATGGCCAAGAGCAGCCAGATGATAAACGGGAAAAAAAAGATGAAACAAGTGATGGCAGCCACAAAGATGAAATCAGTGAAGGTAGCCACAAGGATGAAAGCAGTGAACATGATGATGAGGAAGAGGAAAACAGTGAAGAAGAATAACAACCGGATGAGGAAGACAGCTATCAAAGTGCCCAAAACAGTCAAAGAAAGAGTCATGACAGTCATGACAGCTGTCATGACTGTCTTGAAAAAAATTAGTCCATGGAAGACAAACAAAATCAGAGTGAGGAAAGTGCAGAAGATGTAAAGCGAATTGAAGGTCAAAATGATGACAACACTGCCTTTGAGACTCCCATCGTTGCCCCTCTCTCATGCACTTATCAGAGAGTGAGAAGATATGTGTTTGCTGCCTCTAAAAGGCAAAGGGCCATCTCCTCACAAACTACCAAAGCATTGGACAAGGGCAAGGAAAAAATGGAGAATGTTGAGCAAAATATACAAGTTAGGAGGAGCAAAAGGATCAAGAAAGTTTCTCAAGGGCCTCTTTTCATTGATCTAGACAGTGACAATGAGGACCAAGAGATGAGTACTAAGTTTCTCCTCTTAGAGAAAGATATCCAACTTCAAGAATGGGAGAAAGACTCTGAAAGGGCACAAAGAATTATATACTACTACAAGGAATAACACAAGAATTTTAAAGAGGTGAAGAGGGGCCTTGCCTTGCAGAAGAAAATGGTCAAACACTATGCAAGGAAGAGCATGCTTGCTCATGCCAAACTGAAGCAAGCCCTCATGGAACTAGAAGAGCTAAAAAGGCCCAAAGTGAATGACAGCCTCGGGATTTTGGCTGATGCTTCTTAGCAGGTTTCTAAAACCCCTTGTGGGGTCTACACACCAATTTTGAGGCAAATCCGGAAACTTTTTGTTTTTTCCAAATTTTTACCCCTACGAGCGCAGCACCCTAGGCGCTACGCACAAAATTAGGGTATCGTCAGCCACTGAAGTTTAAATTTTTGGATTTTTAATATCCTAGCAATCTACCCACAAACTTTCAGGTCAATTGGAGCATTTTCCCCCCCTCAAAAGGTCAAAAACCACTCAAAATTGACCTTTCTGCCTCCTTTTCAGGCATGGCGCTGCGCACAGAGCAGTCATGGGAGATTGGATTTTTGAGTAGGTAAATGGCATCCATTCAGCACAAGACAAGTATTTTTTGAAATTAGACTCTTCAATATTTCCAACGAGCCATCACAGGGACAAATCCGATGCCGGGAAGGGGTCCAAAACTCAGCTGCAACAGACCCTATTTTCTGCTGAAATGGCGCTGCGCACAGAGACAACTTTTGGCCAAAAGTCAACAAAAGATACAAATTAATGAAAAATTGTATTTTTAATATTTTATTGGAAAAATAAATCTTGATTTGATTGGGGATTTTTTATGTTTTTCATTTATTTCCTTATCTATTATGTGTCTTGGGCCTTGCATGGTCATTAAGCACATTTATGACATTTATGGCTAAATTAGGGTTCCTGGAAGCCTCTTAGGATTTCCACCTCCTCATTTGATCCATAAATAGAGCATGAGGCTCTTATGTATTTGGTTGGATTTTGATGACTTATGTTGAAGCAATACATAGTCCCTTGAAGCCTTGGATGAGAATTTGATGTCTTGGAGCTCATGCATGATCTGATTTGCTTGTTGATGGAGAAGGACTATTTGTAGGATTCATAGGCCTGGTTGATGGTGAATTTTTCTCTTGTTTATGTTTTCTAGTTTCTCATATGTTTCCATCTTTCTATGTTGTAGTAGGACAAAGAATTTAGACTAAGATATGTTTGCTAATGGCACCTTAGATTTGTTTGTTTCCTTCACTGCCTTAATGTTCTCTTCTGGTGAGATATGTTAGGGAATTCATCTCTTGCTCTCTAAGAAGTTATTAGCTTCTCCATTTCTTGAATTATTTAGATCAATTAGTATCAAGTATGATTTATGGTTTGCCCTGCATATTTTTTCCACTGAAATACTCTGTTCTTGGAATCATCTTTTTGAAGCAGCTTTTCCTAGGTTTGTCAAAGAAGTCTGTCTCAATCATGCTCTTTTCTATTACTTAGCTAAAATTGTTTCAGGGAACCTTCATAGCTGTAACTTTGGATGTTAGGGTTTTCTCTCCTTCTATGGTTATATTTATTTGTGCATCTTAAATTTTTTCTGCTCTTGATGATGAAATCTATGAAAGTTAAATAAGTTTCTTGCCTTTCTATGTTTCATTTGAATGTTTGTCTTGGTTGATTATCTGCTTTCAGTATGAAATCAAATGGATTAGGTTTTTCTTATGCCTTTGATTCTCTTGCTATGCTTATAAATGTTCTAACTCCCTCAGTTTACAAGTACATAAAGGATTCAGTTTCTGCCCTTTATTAGCTTATTGTTCTCAAAGCTTAATGTCCATCTCATGATCCTTCACAACCTTAAAGATCCACCAACCAAGTAAAATTGCCCTGCAAATTCTCTTAAACACCATTGATGAACTTATCTCGACCTTGTTAGACTCCATTTCCCAACGACTTAACAATATTTCATGTTTTCTATCTAAAATCCATCTGAGCATCATACCCAACCAAAAACAATCAAAATACCCTACACTTAACATCTAGCCTAAAATCAACCCTAATCAGCAAACAAGTCCACATCTTTGCACCTACTAGAGAGATCCCTCTCTGAATCCAGGAAGGCTAGCTCCTTGGATTCTAAAGCTTAGTTTGATGTTAACCTTGTCAATTTGTATCTCAATCAATCTAGAAAATTATGGGGAGCTAACACACCTATACCAGAAAAGGCCAAAAACAGAGTATTCTCCATACAAACAGAAAAAAATAGTTATGAAGAGATGGAGGAAAAGTTGAAATCAGCCAATCATGAAATTGTCAGGTTAAATAAGAGAGCTAGAAAGCATGCTATTGAAAAAACAAGTTTCAAAAGGATGAAAGCCCTCTGGGAAGGTGATAAGGTTTCTAAACCAGAAAAAATTAGTAGTGAAGCACAATATTTCACTTGGATTGTACCAGCTATAAAAGAAGCAAGATTTGTGAGTGTTATGAATACTCATTTGAGGGCCAGCAATAGGAATCTAAGGAGATAGGTTGAAGACTTATAAATTCAGCTAACAAGATCTCAGGAAAAGCTAAAGGAACAGTAAAACAGAGTAATGGAACAGTGCAGAAAAATGATAAATTTACAAGTCAATCTTTCATTAAGGTGAAGACCCATTTTGATGAAAATAATCTTTCTGAGGTTAAGTTACTATGTTTTTTGATAATAATATCAGCTCTTGTGAAGTTCAAACATCTCCAATTCGAAAATTTTGAAGACTGTTTAGAAGACTCTATTGAAAATCAGCATGCACAGCAATTTCGTAGCGCGCTACGAAACTGCTGAAGATGACTTTTGCACTTTTTCATATGAGTTTTGGAGGGAAGAATGATAAGTTTTGGTTTTAAATTTTTCTAGTGGAAGCATGGCGACTACAAGGGAAGGTTCAAATTGTAAAATAGGAGAAAAATTAGTTAAAGGAAAGGTTTTACAATGACCTACAAACTGCACTACGAAAACAGGCTACTTTCGTAGCGCAGACCTATTTCCTGTCCTTTTACATTATTTCGAAGATGTTTTTCTATACAAGTGGAAGAATAAAGGTTTCAAGGCAATGATTGGCACATGTGACATATATGAAACTAAACTATCAATGTTAACAAGTGCTCGAAGATGAAAATGGAAGTTAAGGGCTAAAAAGGAGGGAACCTGTCTCCTGATTTTTAGGACAGTTTTTGGCATCATAAATAGGATTACCTCAAAGGTGGAAGCATCATCAAAGTTAGAATACATGGGATTGCAGTTGTCAAAGGAAGAATTAAAGTTCAGATAAGGTTGTTAGAAGCATTCTTAGGAGTTTTGTCCTATTAGAATTAGGACTTTTCAAAGATAGTAGAGCTGTTAGTTTGTAATTAATAGCATGTTTAAGATTAGGAAAGGTGTCAAATGTAAGTGAATTCGAATTATCTAGTGGAGGATCAAATAATCCTATATTGTGAATGCTCTATATAGAGCATAGGGTCGAATTCATAAGGGTTGGGAATTTTCATTAGAAATTTACCATGTTATTGTAGTTGACTGTTTCTTTTTGAACTTAATACAGAGATCTGTTTTGACAACTCAAGATTCACAAGGAGTTTATGTGTATCATCTTTCTATGGCTTTCCTCAATTATCTATTTGCAGTAGTATTTGTATGGGTTACTTAGAATTCATTTTAAAATGCTCTAACTTTCTTCACATATAAATAGACTGTGTTTTTCACTGTGTTACTATGTTATTCATTAACCTAGACTCCAAGTGCCTTGACGTCCATGCTTAACAGATTGTGATGTTTTGTTGAAGATTAATTTGACTCCATGGCCCAATGAATGTTTTCTAATCTGTGATAAAACCAGTTATACATTTTTATCATTTTATCCTAGAGTTAGCCATCTATTCATTAATCAAAAATCATAAACCTATTGAGAGAGCCCTCTCAGGTTGAGGAGGCTAAGCCTCAGCCAAAATATTGATCTGAAAGAGTTACATGAAGTCTACTTGGTGAGTAGCCTATCAGGGTCAGATTTTGTGATAACATTTTGGTGCGTCTGCTGGGAGCCTGAAGATTACTCATTCCCGAAATCAAGAAGCTGAACTTATGAAGGTAGCAGGAGCTTAGAAAGATTTTCAAGGCTGCATCTACCTTGGTGACTTCATACATTTTCAAAAATTTAAAGGTGGCTTCGAGAAGGAGATGAACAAAGAGCAATCCTGATCCCAATCCACCTACCATCATGGACAATCCAAACACTATTTCAAGAGGTAGTCAAAGAATTTTAGAAATATCAGGTACTCCATCTCATTTGAAATCTTTGTCCTCTGAAATATTAAGTCCTGAAGACAAAAGAGTTGATGATAAAATTCATGAAGTATTTTTTAGGTCAGAAAGTGAAAAGGAACTTATTAATAATATCTTAGACTTGCATAAAAGAGGAATTGACACTTCAGCCCTAGTAACACAAGAAGACAAAGAATAATTTTGGGAAGCTGTTACCTCTGAGCTGTTGTTAGAAAAAGATTCTTTAGATAAACGGAAAGAACTTGATCCTTTTGAAGTCTTGCTGAAATCCAAAGCTGGTTTACCCCTTCCAAATTGGAGCTTAATTTTTAGTGGCTTACAAAAAACAAATAGTCCTTCTCATATCAGTTCTTCATCTTTTGTTTCTGCCATTCTTAAAACTACTATTAATCCTTTAAACATGACTGGTCCTACTAGGTATGCACTTCTTGTCCTTCCTGTTGTTTTACATGACCTCCCTAGTAAATATGCTGCTAGGATTCAGACTTGGGGAAGTGATGAAGAACTCACAGCATAGTAGCTTGTAGATCAATTTAATGATTTTATAGACAGAGAAGAGGTTGATGATGAATATGTGAAGTTAAGACTATTTGCACATATTTTTACTGGTGAGGTTAGAAAATGGTTTAAGGCTCTCACACCAAGAAGTATTCGAACTTGGGATGAGTTTGAAGACAAATTTTTGAGAAAATGGGGAAAAAAAACTAATCTAGTTCAAGCACTTACTGAATATAGCAGTCTTAGAAGGGTAGTTGATGAGTCTGTCCAAAAATTTTCAAAAAGATTTAATAAAGTTTTTGATTCAATTCCAGCTCATTTGAAACCTCCAGAAGCCTTAGCACAAATGAGATATGATGAATCATTTGACTATGATTTTCTATCTTATTGAGAGACAGAGATTCACCTACACTTGCTGAAATGAAAAATGATGCAGTAAAGGTAGAGGTAAACATGATAGTTTCTAAAAAGTCAAAAATGAGAAAAACTAAATTGAAAGAAGAATGGAAACCTTCCTCTTCAACTTCTGATGATAAATTTGATTTAATTATGAAAACTATGGAGAAGTTGATGGATAGGTTAGCTCTTGGAAACACTTCTGATCCTCCTGTGCAACATGAACCTCAATTTAGAAACCCTCAATTTAGGAGACCTCAAAACCAACAAAGGCCAAGAGAAAATAGAAATTAGCAGCCTGATCCTCCAGTGAGACCTCCTTTTCAGCAGAATTTGGTAGGTGAAGAAGATGAGCCTGAAATTCCTCAAGGATCTATCCATTGTCTTAACGAAGAGATGTCAGGAATTTTCTTCACTAAAGAAGAGCATGATGAGTCAGATTTGACTAATCAAGGAGAAGAACCATCAAATTATTTTAAGGGGTATCAACATGCCATTTTTGAGATGCAAAAGCAATATAATCTCAGAAACGGAAATGTACCTATTATTGCAAACAAAACGTAGCCTAAGAAATATGAAGTAGTATTCAAAAAACTATGACTCATAAAATATATAGCAGATCAAATCTGAACTAACATGGATTGGTTGGCCAATCCACGAATCACCACAGTGAAAGGAAGAATCCAATCACTAGATATCTCTCCTCTAGAATGATGCTAAAACTCCCTACAACTCTCCTCTTGAAAATAACGCAATTCTGGAAGAGGGACTGTGCTGTAGGCTTTGAGTATGCTTTGGCCTGATGCCAAGGTATGGATATTAAGCTCCAAGGGTCTAGACCACTCTTGTCAAAGGGATAGATGACTTTCCTAGTGAAAAGGGGTGCTAGAGCTGCATAGATCTGAAGAGATCTTTCCTCCACTTGCTGCAACTCACAAGGATAACCTAATCCTAAACAGGATCAGTGTTGTAGGTGAAAGATGAAGCTTGGCCAAATGCCAGATAGTGGACAAGACAAACAAGGCTCCTCCAAGAGCTGCTCAGGGAAGGAGGTGGGATTCCTGCTCAGGAACACCCAATGCTAAACAGCATTATTCTCAGCTAAACAGCTAGAGAATGAGGAATGTATAAATAGACAAGACATTTAGAAAATAATAATCATCAACAACCTCTTCTGCTGCCCTCCTATTCCTTTTATAAGATCAAAGCCTTGTCAAACCCTAAACCACCTAAATGAGTTAGCTCCTTTCACATGTGGAGCCTCCATCTAAAACTGCGTTGTGCATCCATGAGGTACATTGCATCTAGACTGCGTTGTTGATTTGGTCAAGGTTGACCCAGTCTCATGATTCAAATCCATTCACACCTGCAAGTGTTTATTTACATGGCCCAGATTTGTCTCTGTTTACATAGGCATTGATTTATTCATTGATTTCAAGAGTTTTACATGTCCTCCTTTATTCACTTATTCATGCAACATAAAATAAAACAAAAATGCATATTCCTCTTAGCTTAGGCTAAGTAGGAATATTACACATCTGCAATATTTTCTGAGAGAACCAGACACATCATCACAATGTTGTCCTGCATTTTGGGTTATTTTACTCATGAGCATGTTTATGCTGAAGTCTTGGGTTTCCTGTCTACTTTCACACTTGGTCAGCCTCCTACTACCATTTTAAATTTTTCCCAAGACCTTTCTGATTCAATTCATGAACAATTGGTTAAAATATCTGAAGAAGGTGTCTTCAAGTATTCTTCTGTTCTATTTCATATGTTTTTGTACTTTCAGTCTAAGAAATTTTCCATCAACCTTCAAAAGCTTGATGTTGAAGGTAACCCACAGTTAGTTATATTTTGGACTCCAGTTATCAAAAAAGACTCTACATAGTCCACCTACACATAATTTATTAATTCTTTCATTCATCCTACTACTAAGTGCCGAATAGCGCATCTACCGTAATCAACATAGAATATTAGTTGTCCTACAAGCATTCGAACATGTGTGATGATTGGTACCTATATCAAAACCACACGGATATTAGGGTATATGGATCTAATATTCTTCCATATAAACTGCCCAAATACCTCTCAATAAGGTCATTTTCCCTTGAGCATATCCGACAGATCATTAATTCTGATGGAATTTATTTTTTGGAAACCAAAAAGAAAACACAATTTAAGATTAAGAATAAGGTTGGCCCTTTTATTTGTAACAGTAGAGATGCAGGTCCACAGGCAGAAAAACATTTGTAGGAGTTTAAGTTCAGTCACAGTTTTCAATGGTATTATGATCCTCTAGGAGTAATAAGCAAATTGAGAGTTAAATGTAAATTAACTCCTAATGTACATGAGAAGAAACCAGATATTGAGAAGTACTCCAATCAGTCTGAATGGTTGTAGAACACCTGTACAGAGGAAGAGAAGCAAGGTGATACTAGTCAATCTTGAGGCATCAACCAAGAAAAGAACTAAAAGCAAGTATACCATGTGAGAGCTAATCGAAACTAAATTTAAATTGATGTACATGAAGAAACCGAAATTGAATCTTGTAAATGAGGAAGTGGAAACAATTGAAGTAATTGATATTGATGCAGTGGTGAAAGAAAATGCTCCTCTTGTAGTTGCTAAAAAGACACACCATCCTTCAACTTCAAACACTCAAATGATTTAGAAACAGCATAGTGTTGAAGTATCCTCATCCAGCAAACCAACAGAGAAAGAGATGGACATTATGCAGAAGTACAAAGAAATAAAGATCAGAAATGAAGCCTTAAACGTTGATACATACACACAGTATTGGAAGCAGTCACCCAATGACCAAAGCAAATTGCTTTCTTCTTTTGACTACAAGACTAGGAAGATGCAAATGACCTTCCTACAGCCTAAATTCAAGCATCCCAAAACATCAGCTGATTACAAAAATACATCATATGCAGTTCAAGCAGAAGATCTTCATCCAATTGATCAGATAGAATTTCGCAAACAAGCTGGTGAAATGTTGTATTCAACAATGAAAAATAAAGCCATCAGTGTACAGAAGATGCAAAACACTCTTGGGAACATCATAAATCAGCTAAAATTATAAAAGGAATCCTCAGAGGCTAAGGATAACAGAATCAACCCATTGGAATATTTGGTTATTGAAGTAGGATATGATCCTAATAATGTAAAATTTGCAAATGAACTAATAAAAAAGAAGAATGTAGGCATTGTTCCATTAAAGAAGAAACTAAAACTACCTCCTAATGAACATCCTCAGGAAAATGAAGTGTTACAGGATGAAAACTAGAAAGATGAGATGATGAATCTTATTCTTTAGTTGACTGCCCAAATAAAGGAGATGGAAAATGAAATTGACAATTTGGTCCAGGAGAAAAAGGCCAGATCAGAAGAAGTCCCTATCACTGTCATTCCTGTAGTCAATACTGTTGTCCCTTCCACATTAGTAGAATCATTTTCCCCTACAGTCCCAATGGCTACATCACTTCCTGTCACTTTAGCAACTACTTCAGCTACAGAGTCATCTACATCAACAACATAGCCAACTGATGAAGCAAGTAAGTTAATTTAAGAAATGTAGGACATGTCTATTCAGACAAATTAAATCAAAAAACTTAAATAACAACTGAAAATTATGGAGGATGAAAATAAACTTGCTCAGATTATGCACAATAATGAAGAACATAAACAAAATAGATTGACAGAGAAATTAAAGAAGTTAGAGAAATATCTAACACTGAAAGAACCAATGGCACAAGCCAAGCAGAAGTTATGGTCCAATATCATTGAATCTGTCAATGATATTTGGCCATCAATCCAGGTTATTTATGAATGAAAAGATCTCATCAAAGTAGTAGGAGAAGCCATCTAAAAAATCAAAGAAGTACTTGGCAAGAAACCTGAAACCTAAAGAAACCTGAAGAGGATTATGATAAGAAAATGAGAGAAGTGGCCAAGGATTAGGCTAACCTTCCTTCTCCACAAGGAATTCCGACACGGAAAGTTCTCTACAAGGATTTTGAAAATCTTTTTTACCTACAACATGAGGTAAAACACCTAATTGTCAACAAGCCTACATTTTCAAAATATACAGAGGTAGATGAAATATTCAGAAGGATGGTGAAGATAAAATTACCAGAGGCAGAGAATTGGGAAATCGACTGATTTACTATGAAGATAAAACAGTAAAAAAAGCAGTCAAAAGGTTAAAAATAGTAGTGACAATTTCAAGTTAAAATAGAGACTGGTAAAAAGTATCAGAGTTAAAGTGTATCAGGTGAAAGTAAAAGTAAAAATCAAATTAGAGATGATAAATCAGAGTAAAATATTGCCAGCATAAAGGACACTCCACTACCTAACAAACAGCCTTTGTGGATCAAACAGCAAAGAGACAAATTAGCAACAAATTAAAGACAGCAGACAACAAATTCCATAAAAGCATGGACAACTTGCATTAGGTAGGTAGTTGTCTCTATCTTCTTGCATGAAGATATTTATTTTTCCATGAATAATTCCTAAGTTTTTTTTAGGATATTTTGTAATATTTTTTGTATAAATACTTCACATTTCGAAGTATTGAGTGTGGATGAATTGCTGAACATTTTTATAGTTGTACTATTCTAGAACCTTAGGGTGATTGTACCAATATCAAGTCAGCAGACCGGATTAAAGCAATAAAGAGATTATATTACAAGATTCATGTGTTTGGCCACTATAATGAAGTAATTTATATTTGTTCAACTGTTTCTTTCTGAAGTTTTCACAAATACTTGTATGTTTTTCTAAATCTAAAAGTATAACAGGAATGTTATTTCAGAATATGTTTAAAAGCACTCTGTCTTGAACTGTTATGTCATTTTCATGTTTTCTACTCATATCCATATTGGGGAATTATTAATTGCTCCCTAGTTTCGATTGACCTCTATATTTTCACTTATTATCTGGATTTGAGAACCCTTATTTTCTCTCTTACCCCAATTGAAACCATTTTCACTATCAGCCTAAAGATCTAAAGTTACTCAACTATCTTGCCCTATGAATACTTCCATTTAGAACCTTGATCATGCTCTGTTGCTTGACACTTTGACTCCATTAGCCCAATGGTAAGCAGATCTACATCTATCCATCAGAGTAAGTGATTTCACCACCAAACCAAATCCAAAATAAAAATCCCAAGTAATCCTACATAACTAGCCTAAAATCAACTAAAATCAACAAATATAAATCATATAGAGAGAGCCCTCTCTGAGCATTAGGAAGGCTAGATCCTAAGGCTTAAAAGTAGTTTTGTGGTTACCTCTAATATTCTTTAAACCAAAATATACACAACCCTTGAGGATTATTGGAGTGATAACATATTGGCGACCATACTGGGGAACTAACCAGTCCTCCGTGTTCAAAATAAATCTTAAAGGAAACACTTTTAATTATATTTTCACCTTAAGATTGCTTTAAATGGTTGTCAGTAAAATTTTCACTAAAAACTGCAATTATGGCTTCAGAAGAACCAGGTCTAATCCAAATCTAGAAGCTGCTGTAATAGTAGATAATCCTGACAATATTTTAAAGAAAAATAAAAAAAGTAGAAAGTTTAGGTAATAAAAATTCATTAATCAAGGCAAATTCTCTTCCCAATAAATTATCAAGTTTACAAGACATTGAATTTGATTTAACTTTTGAGCAATCTTTGTTTAAAACTAAATCTGAAAGTGACATATATCATAGTGTAATAGACCATGATTTCATTTCATTTATTGAAACTAAGAATGAAATTGTTTCACTTGATTAAGATGAAAAAGCTCTAGAATTTTATGATAAACTTGATGCTTTAACTACAAATTTGATTAAGGAAATTGATGAAACTTGTTTTCAACATTCAGTTGAATTGATTGCTTTATCTACCTATAACCCTAAGCCTTCTACCAGTCATTTATAAAATTTAAATTCAAATTTATTTAGTACCACCTCATCTATTTTTTCCACTACACCTCATTCAACTGCATCCTTCATTCCTAAGCTTCCTCTTCAACCTAGAGTTTTATTTCCATCCCCAAATACTGCAAGTTCATCCTCTAGCACTACTGCTACATTTTAAAGCACTTCAACCACTTTTCCTAGTACATCTTCTAGTGTACCAACTCAATCTTCAAGTACCTCAACCTCATCTCCAAGCACCACACATTTACCTCCTAGTCCAACCGGAATCTTAGCTATGGCTGCCAGATATGCTCCTTTGGTCCTACCAGGGAAGTTACATAACATGCCCCAAGATTATCAAATAAAAATCCCTAAATTTGATGGAACCAGTCAATACACTAATGTCAAAATGACTGATTATTTTGAACTACATGAAATTGATGAATCTAATGTCCAAATGAGACTGTTTTCCCAAACCTTAGTTGCAGAAGTGAAAAAATGGTTTAAAGATTTACCTACAAATCATATTGCTGATTTAGAAGCCTTCCATAGATTGTTTATCAGTAGATGGGAGAAAAATAAGAATCCATTACAAATTTTGTCTGAATATGAACACATAAAAATAGGACCTAATGAAACAGTTCAAGACTATTGTACTAGATTCAACAGTATATATAATTCTATTCCAGTAAACATTAAACCACCATGAGATCTAGCTTTACTCAAATTTTCTGATGGTTTTGATATGGATATGTCATACCAACTGAGGGAAAGGAACCCAGAAACACTAGAAAAAATGCAAAACATAGCAGTTAGTGTAGAAGCCAATTTTTTAGCCAAGAGAGAAATAATGAGAAATGAAAGAAGGGTAACAATAAAAGAGGAAACATCTACATCAGATAGTAAAATGGATAGTTTAGCAAAAGCCATGGAGAAAATTATGAATATACTAGAAATTATGGAAAGGAAACCACGGTGAGATAATCAACAACAAGGCCCTCAAATAAGAAATCCCAACTTTAAAACACCAACACTGGTAAATCTAGAGAATCAACACCTGATCAAACAATAAGACCACCTTTCCAAGAGAACTATGCTGAAAGTTCTCACCAAAACGAAGATGATGAAGACACTTGGATTAATCTAATGTGCATTAATGATGATAATACCATTTTTCTTATAAAATAAGAACATGAATTATATGAATTACAATAGTTACAATTAGAATCTGGGGAGTCTTTCAATTATAAGGTTATGAGTTTGCCATTAATGAAGTTCATAAGCAATATAACCTTAGGAGTAAGAAAAATGTAGAGGCCCCTACTAAGAAATATGCCCAAACTCAGACAAAGAAAACAGTAGAAGCTCATGCAGCCAAAGTATTGCAAATCCTCCCTAGGGAAACCAAGCAAAACTCTAGTTCAAATTAGAAAAATTCAAATCCTAATCAGAAAATTTCTAGTCCAAAAATTGCACCTAATCCTAAAATTGCTAACATTATAGATACTGATGTTCAAACTTCAGCTGATCCTCAAAAAAAATTTGCTATTAAGACAACAAATTCTGCTAAAACAACAATTTATGATCCAAAAACTTCTATTTTTTATCACCAAACATCTAATCCCAAAACAACTGCTGCCAAAAATGTTGTTGAAACTTAAAAAACTGCCAAAGTTACCACTGCAACTCAAACTATCCCTGAAAAGAATATAAAAAGCAGTAAAACAGTGGAAACACAAACAGAAAATGTAAAACCAACTGTAGAAAAAGAATAAAAACACACTCAAATTGTTGTTAATAAAGAAGAAGTCATTCAGTTAGGAAAAACACAAGCACCATTCAACATCCAAACTGAAATTTCCAAACTAAAAATACCAATTCCTTTAACAGAATTAGTAAAGCATGATTTATACAAATCACAGGTCACTAACACATTGAACATGAATGAAGGTGAACACTCTATTAATTTGAGTGATGAGCAACCAGAACTAATATTTGGTCCTGAAGTAAATGGAAAACACCAAGAAGGAGGACTCCCTCCTTTCTACATTAGCTTGATTTTTCATGATCGAGTTTTACATAATGCTATGCTAGATTCAGGAGCCTCACATAATTTAATGCCAAAATCCATTACGGAAACTTTAAATTTAGACATCACTAGACCTTATAAAGATCTTTTCTCATATGATTCCAATAAGGTGAAATGTCTAGGTTTAATCAAAGATTTATGTGTCACTCTAGTTCAATACCCAGGAAAAATCATAGTCATGGATATTGTAGTAGCTGATATCCCTCCTAAGTATGGAATGTTGTTATCTTGCTCATTGGGAGCAAAACTTCATGGATCTCTACAATTAGACATGTCTTATGCCACTATTTCAGTATTTGGTCAACCCAAGAAAGTTTACAGAGAAACTCTAATGAAGTACATGGTTAGTAGTGTAGAAATACCTCGAAACTATCCTATTTATTCTATACCTACTGATATGGACTCTTTCATATTATGTAATTTAGAAACTGGCATAGAGAATAACACAGAATGAAAACAAAAAAAGAAAGAACCAGACAGTGACAACATATTTCATGAATCAATGTGGCACCTAGAATTTGATGGATTAGTGAACAAATCAGGAGCAGGAGTAGGAGTTTGGATTCATAACATGGAAAAAAATCATTCAGAAGGTCATGCCTTTAGATTAAACTTCAAATGTACAAACAACATGGCTGAGTATGAAGCTTTGATTTTAGGATTGCAGATTGTTAGAAATTTAGGAGGTAAAAGAGTTTCTATCATGGGAGACTCTGATTTAATTATAAAAAAAAAATAGAGGAGAATATTCTGTATATAATCCTAGATTAAGCCAATATAGAGAAACAATTTTAGATCTGATCAAAGAATTGCTTGAATGTGACTTTGTTGTAATTCCTAGAAAATGGAACATACAAGCTCACAGTTTAGCAACTTTTGCTAGTACCTGCAATCTGCCTTTTCAGCCAAATCATCAATATATAGCAGAGGTAAAACACAGGCCTACTATACCAGATTATCTAAAATATTGGCAGATATTTTCATAGGATGAAAAAATCTATCATTTTATGAATGCTAAGGGAGAATTTCAGAATTGTAACATAGATATAGATTGTATAGTAGATGATAAAATAGACAGTGAGATAGATGTAAATAAGTTAGATTTCACTGAACCCACTAAATTCACTCAAGTAGAAATAGATAATTTAGAAAAGGTAGAAATAGAAGAATTAGCAGATGATGATTCTAACATTTTAAACCTTAAAAATAAATTTTTACCTAAGGGATTAGCCCCATTAGAAGATATTTTTTATTCAAATGATGTTGCAAGAAAACCAAAAAAGGAACCATTAATATCAGACATAGAAGAATGCAATATAGGAACAGAACAAAAGCCTAAACTCATCAAACTTTCCAAAGCATTACCTCAAGAAGAAAAACTGAAATACATAGCTATGTTTAAAGAATTTCATAATGTAATTGCATGGAGTTATGAAGACTTAAAATCTTATGACACTAGCATAATACAACACAAAATACCCATAAAAGAAGATCAAAAAATTTTTAAATAGAAACTTAGAAGAATCAATCCAGTTTTAATGCCTTTGATTGAAAAAGAGGTAAAGAGGATGTATGAAGCTCAAATCATTGCACCTACCAGATATTCTGATTGGGTTTCAAACTTAGTTCCCACTAGGAAGAAAACAGGGGAAATCAGGCTTTGTGTTGATTTCCGGAATTTAAACAAGGTGTCCCTAAAAGATAACTACCCTCTCCCCAAGATGGATCATATTTTACAAAGGGTGGTTGGTTCTTCCAGGATTTCATTGCTTGATGGATTTTTTGGATACAACCAAATTTTAGTTCAAAAAGATGAGAAACCTAAGACAACATTTACTACTCCATGGGGTACTTTCATGTATTTGAAAATGCCTTTTGGATTAATGAATGCAGGAGCTACTTTCCAGACAGATATGGATGTTGTAGTGTGTTTGGTGCATGTATGTACGAAATCACACCAACTTAAGGGGTGTGATCTACCCACTTAAGTTATTGGTAATAGGCAGAAAAAGAAGTGGAGTCAAGTAAGTTAATGGAACAAGCTAGAATCAATAAGCATACTAGATAGAGAAATAGCATACATATATAAACTAAAAACTAAAAACAAATAAACACGAGATTTGAAAAGAGTCAAACAATAACAATAATATGAACGGTGGCTCTAGGCCCTTCTTATTGAGTGTTGGTAGTAATAAGAGTGAAACTTTACCCTCTTGCCAAAGGACCCCTAGACAATGGTTCTAGGTCTCGATGCAAGGATGTTTTTTATCCCAATCTTGCCTTGGTGCAGTCTCCCTCTCTCTCTACTGTGTTGGACTGAACATGTTGGATGGCCAACAATTGAGTCCCCTCTATCTTCAGCTCTGTCTCACACACTGCTGTTACTGCTTGGGAAATTACGGCTAGCATAAAAATGTGTTCACAAATTCTTCATCTCATGGTGGCCTTATATAGGAGATTTCAAATCCTCCCTTCCCTCTCTTGGTACATTGTGGATGGTGACCCAAGAGAGGGGCATGATTCCTTTGTGTGCTCCAAATATTCCATTGTGTGCTCACATAGTGTCTAAGGAGGCATTGGTGGCTGTATTTAGGCAGCTCAAGTAAGGAATCACTTGTCCTTTGCTTTGTGTGGTCCTGGATAGTGACATTTCGCCACTCCTAGGATTGTGCACATATCGGGAAAAAAGGCATGCAGAAGGCGCTCTTCACAAAGAATTATGCGTGCAAATAGCATTTAGGACTTGTTCAAATTTGATTTTCCTCATACCTTAGAGATTTTTAAATACTTTCCAGATTCTATAATGTCTTCCAACCCTGTAAATCCTTTTTCCTAACATTAATTAATGTCGTCTTCTATTGTACAATATTCCAATGTTAACAGTTTCCCCCTAATGTGTGAGGTCTAGGAAGAACTGTATAGATGAAATACATTATAGCTTCTTTTCTGTATCGTGCATAGAGAGAGAGAGAGGCCTGCGTGAAGCTTTGGAATTGAAAACACCCTGCACTAGTTCCAAGAATGACCATGTCCTAGAGAACCCCTGTAAGAAAATACAATTTACAATACATAGACAAATTTTCTACGAGGTGGGCATGTCCCATGCTCGTAATGTTGTGGCTAGTTAAAAAAATCTAGTTGACAGATACATGATATGTCTGTGTCCTTAGTATGGTAGTGATACTGGCGGTTGCTGACGATAATTGTTGACGCCCTCAGGGGCATTTTTTATTTGAAAATAGGTGGAATATGGTACCCGTATGTGTAAACTTGGTATGGCATATAGCTACGCATTGTACGCATAGGTACTAGCTAGGACCTTCCTGTGTAAGCATTGTTGACAGAGACGCTTATGGAGGCACAAGTCTTCGACAAATTTGATCAAATTGCAATGGTTGTAAGGTACAATACCATCTTGACATGAAGGCTTTTGTTGTAGTCGAATTTCAGGAGGATCGATGAAATATATGGGCAGTGATGTCTCCCATAGTGCCACCCGAGGATTCCCCTAGTATGAAGAGGGGTAATCCAAGGTACCTCTTCGTTTTGGAGAATAGGTGTTGAAATCGACAAAAAGGAAGCCTCAACCAGTCGAGGGGTTGCCAACATGAGGGGTCGAGGACCTGGATGTGATGGGTTTAACATAGGCATGTTGGCGAGGGGTGACTAAAAAATGATGATGGGGGTTCAGTGGCCCGAGGTCAGAGTATACTAAGAAGCTTAGCCACAATCATAGTTATTTTTTATGGGGAAATCCCTGGAGTCGGTAGGACTTCCAGGGCGAGTAAAAACCAGCTATGAATTTCATGATGGCTTGTGCGTGGGGGGTGTAATACTCCGACCAAGGGTGTTCAGGGACTACTGCCATTGGAGAAAAAGATAAATGGGAGGGTGAAGGACGTAGTGCACCATTCGAGGTCTTTGTAAACTTACCAAAAGAATAAAATAATGGAGTTTATTTTATACAAAACACAGAGACGGGTACCCCAAAACATGAAATTGTTCGCTCACTAATGTTGTGAGGAAGTTTTTTTGCTAAGGGTGGGGGTCCCATTGGTTGGTCTCATGTGCGGGGTTGATGAAGTGAATGTGGAAGTATCGCAGATGGGATTGTGTTGGTGTAGGTATGGTGGGCCAAATGCAAGGCACGGTGGTGCACTCTTGATCTACTTGTACAACCTGGTCGTTTGGTAAGGGGGTTTTAGCTTGTATTGTAAAACTTGACCTTATGCATGTTAGATGGATGGGCATGAGGTGCTTCTCGGACTGAAATTGTATGGCCATGGCATCACTTTTGTTGTGATATATGGTCTACTATGGGTGACAAGCGCCATGGAGGGGAGGCTCTACCAACCAACGAGGATGTTTATCATGTGCAGGGTGAGGTGATGATAAACATGGTCTGATATGAGGATCCTATGGTTTATTTCTGATGGAGAAATGATGTCAGGATATGCTGATTTTTCTGGGACCTGCACTTGGAACTTTCTGTGAATGGATTTGTGAATGGTTTTGCGAGCTTTTTCTTGTAAAAACAACTACCTCAAGTGAAAGCATATTCTTTATCAAATATTATTGAAATTCATGAGCTTTAAAAAATAACATTTGAGAGGGCATACCTGTCGGCGCTGAAAAATATATTTTCAGGAGCGCGAATGTGTGGAATCGCCTCTATTTGTTATGGAGTGTTGATCACAGTGCTGCTTTCGGTCTGGTGATTAGATACTTTAAGCTCCAATTTTCTCTTGGGAGTTGTTACTTGGCTCCTAGTTTTGATTTCAGTTGGGGTTGCCCCCAGACTGAGATCAGGGGGGGAGTTGCTGGTTACTTCCCCCTGTCTAGGATCTCCCTTTTGTTTTTTCCTCGACTTATTTTTGCAGCATTTGCATGATTGTCATAATTCTCCTGGTTGTATGGTTGCTTATGAACCTAGGAAGGGTTGCACTAGATTGACCGGTGCATTACGTTATTCCATTGGTCCATTCTATGCAGGGAATGGGGGATATTGGTTCCCTTGTCCCTAGTTGGTATATGAGTGCTGGGGTGACTTTCATGATAGCTAGGTTGTGATACGTTCTAAGTAGAATCGTATGAGTATCCGGGGTATTAATTATTGCTGCCTAGGTGTCCTTGGGCCAAAGACCCGATCGAACCGTCTGCAGAATTGACGTGCATAGTGCTACTTCTGCCTAGGTGATCTTGGGAAAAATACCTGATCAAACTGTCTGTAGAATTGATGCGCATGGTACTACTGCTGCCTAGGTGATTGTGGGTCAAAGACCCGATCAAGCTATCTAAAGAATCTACCTACCTGGTAACTCTCTAAGTACCATGGGTGTTACTGCTACCTAAGAGATCTTGGGTCAAAGACCCGATCACGCTGTCTGCAGAATCTAGCTACCTGGTAACTCCCTGAGTATCATGGGTGTTACTGCTGCCTAGGAGATCTTGGGTCAAAGACCCGATAAAACTGTATGCAGAATCTACCTACCTGGTAACTCTCTGAGTATCATGGGTGTCACTGCTGCCTAGGATATCTTGGGTCAAAGACACAATCAAGCCGTCTGCAGAATCGATGCGCATGGTCACTCCCCGAATACAGATTTCTGTTGCCTAGGTGACCTTGGGTCAAAGACAAGATCAAGCCGTCTGCAGTAATCGATGTGCCTGATAACTCAAGAGGATGAGGCAATCAGGTTCCCCTATTCCTGGTTGGTGTACGGTGGTTTGGGGGGAGGATGGAGAAATAGTTTTCTTCCTGGTGACCTTCATTCCTCCTGTATGTATAGGATGGAATGAGGTTCATTTCCGGATGCTTGGGTCAAGGGATTCTCTTGATAGGATCGCTCAATGGCATGTAAGGCATCCCTATATCATGGTATCCCTGGGAAATGGTGGGTATAGTGCTCGTAGTTGCTGCAAGGAGCGCATTCGTGATTGGTAATCAACACTTTTACTTTACCTTTGGTCATAGGTTCCTTTTTACGGGAACACAGCATTGTGATGTCCGTCTCAAAGCCAAGGAGTGGTTTTAATTCATCCAGCTCCAGACAGATATGGGTAGGGTGACCTATTACATCGCATATGGCACAGACTGGTGATTCCCATTGAATGGCAAGGGTCACCATCTTCTTTCCTCTCTCCTTAGTTTTCTTAGCCGTAATCACTAGTTTTGCAGTGGGAATTTCCTTTGTAGGGGTGGTTTCAACTATTTCTTGGATGAGTGGGGCCTCCTCGGGACTAAGGGGCTTCAATCCTGTGGTAGTAACATGGGTGGATCCTGGTCCTACAAGGGGAATGAGGTACCAAACTGGGATTTCCAACGATATGTTGGATAATACCAGTGTTGCCAAAACCTGCTTGGGGACGAAACCAGCTGGGGGGTAGAGGAAAGGGGTTTAGGAGGCGGCGTAGGCTATGGAGTTTGTTGTGGCCGATGACTCGGTGCCATTATTGCTTATTTCCATGTCATGACTATCCTCAACGCTTGATGTGGACATCATGCACATCAGAGCCCCTGTAACACCGAAGCCCCTGTAACATCGGGTGATGACTCAGGGATTATGGGAGGATCTCCTAGGAATGACCTTAGAACGGATGACGGTTTGAATTGGCTAGGGCCATATTCTTGGTACCATGAAAGTGCATCCAAGGATGTACCTACATAGGGTAGAATTACATCAGTGTATGTTAGGGGTCGCTTCTTGTTGTGTGTCAGCTGGTCTATATTAATGATGCGGTCCTCATGGGGGAACATCATAATATGGAAGATGGAGAAGGCTATGGGAGACATGGCATACATGTAACTCTGCCCAAGGAGTATATTTTAGTCCAAGTGAGCATCCAAGACTTCAATGTCTATGTGGACTGTCTTTCTGGCTAAACAGACTGGGACATTTTGGTAGAGGCCAACAGGGGTCGAAGGATGACCATCGTATGCTCTAAGCGTGATGACTGAGGGTTTTAGTTCAGGAGACCCTAACTTTTGTCAAACGTTTTTGACATGATGCATGTGGATGCACCCTCGTCTATGACATACTGATGAATAGTGATATTCTGGACCGACACTGGTATCTGGAAGGTGACCATGGAAGGAAGCTTAGGTGTGGCTTTGTCTAAGTCAAAATCCATTAGACGTGTATCGGCAGGGTTGATAGTGCTTAACGTGGAAAGTAGGGCTTTCTGTTGTTTTTGGCATGACTGCAATACTTCCAAAGCCGACATAGTGGCGGGAGATTGTACTAAATCGTCTAGGATGTTATAATTATGGGCCACTTTGGAGTAGCTTCCTACTCGCCTATTAGGTCCCTTTGCCATCTTTGGAAATGGTTATATAGGCATCTTTGAAATGGTCAAAGGTGCAGCCGGTGTGCTGGTACTTGCCCCTGACATATTGGTGTCTGGTGGGGTGTCATAGTTGTGATTTTGTGTTTGGAAAAACATCTCTTCGCCAGTCATGTAGATTTCATGGCTGATTTTCCCAGAGTCGTTTGTATTTTGATGCTGAGTGCTCACCGTCCCTTGATTGGGGAAAGGTTATTGCATCACAGCTGGTTGTTGGGAAGATCCTCCTTGTCCTCGGTTACTTTGTAGCTTCTTCTGCTTAGGGATATCAGGACAGTAGTGAGTATAGTGACCATACTCACTGCATATCGAACAGGAATGGTTTGCTCGAAGAGGTGGCCTTTTTCTCTGTTGTTGGGAAATGCTTGGCATCTGATTCTGATTCCGGTTCGAGTTGCCTCCAGGCTGGGATCATGGTGGGCACTACTGGTTGTTTCCCCCCTATCCAAGGTTCCCTTTTGGCTTGTTTTTGGATTTTTTCTTCACTATGTTCGGAGGGTAGTTCTCCTGGTTATATTAGTGTGGTTGGTTTTGGGATGGCTGCATAAATTTCACCTGTGGATTAGTCTGCATAGGTGGGTCATGTGTTGGGGACTGAGCATAACGCGGTCCCTAGTTTGCACCTAGGTGTTGGAGGGGAGCTCTTCCGTCAGTGTTTCTTTCTGCGTACTAACTCCCCTGAGCCGAAGGATAAGGTCCTCCCTGGTGATACGTTGGCGCCCTATTGGTCAAATTTTGTTGAGGCATATGATGACTTTGAAAAATGGGTTGAGGTACGTTCTGGGTAGTACTGTATGTGTAACTGGGGTTTTGACTACTACTACCTAGGTAACCTTGGGTCAATGACCCAATTAGTCCGTCTACAGATTTCCACACGCCTGGTGATTCTTGATAAGTTTGCAGGCGCGGGGCATTAGGCAGGATGTTGTAAATGTATCCTGACTGCGTATAAATCAGCTCAAGCAGTTGGGCTTTATTGATTGCGTCCTCTTCAGATATGGGCTTCTGTTGTGCCACATCCTTTGAAATCTCTATCATAATAGTTTTCAAGATCAAATCCAATAGAACCCGATCGTCGAGTTTCTCTTTACATAAACTATGATGCCGCCTCCATTCATGGAGATGGTCCAAGATGTGGACAGCGGGGGTCTGTCTAAAATGCATCTGTAATTCCATTCCAGAATCATGGTGAATGGGTAACTGAAAATATGATAGGAATGTGGTAGCGAGGGCACTAAAGGTTCCATGTGAAGCTGAGGGTTGCTCCACGTACCACTTTGCGGCTACTCCCATAAGAGTGCGTTGAAATAATCTCAATCGACTAGTGTCGTCAATGATATTGTTCGATGAGCACCATAGGTGAAAGGTCATGACATGATTACCTGGTTCTTCTGCTTGCCTGCCTTTGAATTTTGGTATATCTGAAGGGAACCTCGTGGGCATGGGAGGCCATGTAGGATCGTGTGCGATGGAGTAATTCACCAACTTGGTTAAATCGGGTAGATTCAATGAAGCTAATAAAGGTGACTGGGAGGTTGACGCCATTGCAATGTGTGAAGACACAAAGTTCTGGTTAGGAACAGGGTTATTCTGCGACATACCCTGCCGTGTATTTGGCTGGCTTCCTGAATGGGACGCACTCCTCTGCCACCTAGGGGTCATGGGAGGAGTGGTGTGTGGTGTGGTGTTGGGAGACCAACTAGGGTTCCCAACTACGGCTGCCCCAATAAAGGATGAACCAATTATTGTGGTAGTGTTCCGTCTTTGACGCCTGAATGGCGAAAGACCTGGAACCCCTCCCGATAATGGGGGGAGGTCCAAAAGATGCCTGGGTCAACAAGTTTCCATTGGTATCGTTTAGGTGTTGACCAGGTTTGGTTTTGGAAAAATTTGAGAGGATAGAGTCTATGATCAAAGAAAACTTCTTGTCACGTACATAAAAAAAAAGCGAAAAAATAAAATAAATTTCCCTTTAAATTAATCTATGCGATCAAGAAATCAAAAAAGTGGTTTTTGTTGGTTTGCGTATGATACTCAAAATCCTAGAATACCTATGCATCCTCACACACTCAAATGTAACTGAGCCTTGAGAATATTTCTTGCGAGTAATGGCACAACGTCCCATAAGAGCTGGCGATGCCCCCAGTCAGCCGAAGAGAATCCACCAAGGTAAGGGTAGAGGGTCTGGTGCTTGCCTGCACCGTCACCTATAGGGAAAAATCTGCCCTAGTTTTTGGCCACTAAGAACCATCGTCCCACGTGAGCGTTTGAGTCTTGGGCTTCCTGGTAGTCAGCTAAAAGTACCGAGTATCAGTCGGGTCAGGTAGCCCCAACTGATACCGCACGCACTGCGCCTAAGCCTAACCCCCTCTGAAACGGGTCTCTGTCGCACTCGGGTTTTCTTTGCCGTGGGCTGATAGGTGGATTTGAAGCTCCTTAAATACAAAACTTCTATGTTTCAATATGAAGTATGATCAAGGCAGCTTATTGGATGCCTACCCCCTTGATCCTAAATTAAGCTATAAATTATTTTTTGGCCCTTGTGGGGAGAATTTAGTGAATTTGGTTAAGTTAGTTTTAGTTTTCTTTTCTTCGCTTAGTGGGTGAGTGTGTGTAAGCACACCCCCTTGATCCTAAATTAAGCTATAAATTCTTTTGTGGCCCCTGTGGGGAGAATTTAGTGAGTTTGGTTAAGTTAGTTTTAGGTGTCTTTGCTTTGC
Source organism: Pinus albicaulis (assembly GCA_034641835.2). Taxonomy (NCBI): domain Eukaryota; kingdom Viridiplantae; phylum Streptophyta; class Pinopsida; order Pinales; family Pinaceae; genus Pinus; species Pinus albicaulis. The sequence continues at coordinate 369,393,354 of CM076578.1, read as the reverse complement.
TTAGTGGTTGAGTGTGTGTGAGCACAAAGTGGACAAGCACATAGTTTAAACGTGTGGATATCGATGATCCTTTACAAAATCCCCTATTTAAACTATGTTGTATTGTTCCTAGCTCAAATGAAAAACATGTGTGGTTAATGGGCTGCTTTCTATTTTTCCTAGTTAATCTATGTGACAACCTATAGGGAGATGGTGTATTGTCAATAGGGAGAATTCATATGCTTACCTAGGATCACCGAAGGGTGCAAAGGTAGCAGAGATTACTTTCTCTTCTATAAACAATTCAATCCTAGTCCTAAAATTCCTAGTGCAAAAATTGAACTAAACCTAAACTTTTACACTAGAAAAAAGAAAACTAGCTATGCATGTGTGGTCTTGGGCCACTTACTTGGGCCAGTTATCTAGGTGTGTAAGTACTAAAATTTGAAAAACATAAAAAAAATTCAGAATGCAAGTTATTCCCCCCTGCCCCCTACTTAAACTATGTGTGAACTTTGCAAAAATCAACTTGAAGTAAAACTGACACTAAGCCTACAAAAAGCAGCTAAGAGTGAGCTTTAACAAGCTACGGGGTACCACAACTAGTGCTGGTAGGTGTATTAGGGGTTGTCAAACAATTTACAAGCAAGAGAAAACAGAAATAAGGGATAAAACTCTAATTCTATATTTTTCGCGCAAAACGTTGAGACAAGAGCGTTGCGCTTCTATGAGGAGAAAACATGCGCAAATTCTTGCAAGAAATTTTTTGGAGTCGTTCTGCTTCATTTTTTCACTTGGGATGAACTAGGGCCTGCAAGAGAAATCAGGGGAAATTCAGCTCCACTCCACAACACAAAAAGGGGTCTCTAAAAAAAAGGCACAACCACATAAACTTGGTAATAAACGTTAGTGGATTCGCAAATCCTATTGTAGTGTGTTTGGTGCACGCATATATGAAATCACACCAATTTAATGGGTGTGGTCTACCTACTTAAGTTATTGGTAACAGGCAGAAAAAGAAGTGGAGTCAAGTAAGTTAGTGGAACAAGCTAGAATCAATAAGCATACTAGATAGAGAAATGGCATGCATATATAAACTAAAACTAAAAAAAAATAAACACGAGCTCTGAAAAGAGTCAAACGACAACAATAATACAAACGATGGCTCTAGGCCCCTCTTATTAAGTGCTGGTCGTAATAAGATTGAAACTTTACCCTCTTTCCAAAGGGCCCCTAGACAATGGTTCTAGGTCCCGATGCAAGGATTTTTTTATCCCAAGCTTGTCTCGGTGCAGTCTCCCTCTCCCTCTACTATGTTGGACTGAACTTGTTGGATGGCCAACAATTGATTCCCCTCTATCTTCAGCTCTGGCTCACACACTGCTGGTATTTCTTGGGAAATTCTGGCCAGCATAACAATGTGTTCACAAATTCTTCATCTCATGTTGGCCTTATATAGGAGATTTCAAATCCTCCCTTCCCTCTCTTGTTACATTGTGGATAGTGACCCAAGAGAGGGGCATGATTCCTTTGTGTGCTCCAAATATTCCATTGTGTGCTCACATAGTGTCTAAGGAGGCATTGGTGGATGTCCTTAGGCAGCTTCAAGTAAGGAATCACTTTTCCTTTGCTTTGTGTGGTCTCGGATAGTGACATTTTGCCACTCCCAGGATTGTGCACATATCGGGAAAAAATATGCACAGAAGGCGCTCTTCACGAAGGATTATGCGCGCAAAGAGCATTTAGGACTTGTTCAAATTTTATTTTCCTCGGACCTTAGAGATTTTTAAATACTTTCCAGATTCTGTAATGTCTTCAAGCCCTATAAATCCTTTTTCCTAACATTTATTAATGTCATCTTCTACTGTACGATTTTCCAGTGTTAACAATTGATATAGCTTTTGCCAAATAAATTCATGATTTTCTTGTAATTTATCTAGATGATATAACTATATTTTCAAAAACCGACAATGAACGTCTAGATCATCTGAGACAAGTGTTTACCAAATGTAAGAAATTTGGTATTTCTCTGAATCCCACAAAGACTCTCTTTGGACTTGAAGAAGGTAAACTATTAGGACATATAATATCAAAAGAGGGAATTAGGATAGACCCAGCTATAATAGAGGCCATTTAGAACATAAGGGATCCTAGAAATATTAAATAATTGAAAGCTTTCTTAGGTAAAATCAATTTTCTCAGAAGATTCATTCCAAACTTAGCAGAATTAATTAGAGAACTCAATAACATGTTAAAGAAATACTCAGCACTTAAACGGACAATAGAGGCCAAACAATCCTTTGAATTAATCAAACAAGCCCTTATAAAAACACCAATCCTAATAAGTCCTGATTTCAAAAAATATTTCATTATTTTTTCTTTTGCTTCAGAACATACTATTGTTGCAGTATTACTGTAGAAGAATGATCAAGGCTATGAACAGCCCATTGTTTTTTTCATCAAATCACTAAGAGATGCCACATTAAAGTATAACATAATGGAAAAACAGGCACTAGCTTTAGTGAAGGCTATCAAAGACTTTAGAGTGTACATCTTCTATTCACACATCATTGCTTATGTTCCAAATTCAGTAGTAAAGGATATTCTAACTCAGAATGGACCTGATGGTAAGAGAGGCAAGTGGATTGCCACCATTTTGGAATATGGCATGGAAATTAAGCACACCAAACTCATTAAATGCCAAAGTTTATCCAAACTCATGGTTGAATCGAACTGTCATAACTTAGATATAAATTTTATTGCCCAATTAGATGATCAGGAAGAGATGGCGACTCCACAGATCAGTAAAGAATTTTTAGATTCACCATGGTATGCAGATATCATATTTGTATTACTAAATTTACAAGCTCTTCCTAGATTTTCAAGAACTAAAGCTAGATTTTTAAAGTTAAAAGCAATGAAATTTTGTATCATAGATAATGCTCTATTTTGGAAAGATCATGGTGGCATTTTATTGAATTTTTTACTTAAATATGAAGCTGATAAAGTTATGGAAGAGTTTCATGCAGATGACTATGGAGGACACCTTTATTGGAAGTCAACTGCAGATAAAATCTTGAGGGTTGGTTTTTACTGGCCTACACTCTTTGCAGATGTAAGAAAATATGTGACCTCCTATCACAAATGCCAAATCTTTGAAGGGAAGAAAAAGATGTTACCTTTACCCCTTAAACCCATCTCCACATAAATGCCTTTTCAGCAATGGGGTTTAGACTTCATTGGTGAAATCCACCCACCTTCCTCAGCCCAACTCAAATGGATTTTGACAGCCACAGACTATTTCACCAAGTGGATAGAAGCCATTCCTTCTAGGCAAGCCACTGATACTATCATAATCTCATTTCTAGAAAACAATATACTATCTAGATTTGGATGTCCCCAAAAGCTCATTACTAATAATGTAGCTGCTTTCAAGTCTAATAAAATGATTGACTTCTCTAACAAATACCACATTAGCCTTGGTCATTCCACTTCCTATTACCCTCAAGGTAATGGTCTTGCTGAATCCTCCAATAAAATCCTTGTTAATATCATCAAGAAAGTATTAGAAGACAATAAAAAGACCTGGAACAAAAGGTTAGTTAATGCCTTATGGGCAAACAGACTCACCACAAATAAATCCATTGGTACATCCCCTTATCAGCTTGTATATGGGATGGATGTTGTTTTTCCATCCTCTTTAGGAGTACCAGTGATGAAAATGATCCAAGAACTGCAGGTAGAAACCAATGATATCCAGAGAAGGATAAATCAGACCATACACTTGCAGCAAACTAGGGAAGAAGTCTATGTCAATTCACAAGTTGTCCAAGATAAGATTAAAAATATATTTGACAGGAAGACAAAGGAAGATGATTTTTACATAGGTGACAAAGTTCTTAAGTGGGATTCCAGGAGACAGGAGAAAGGTAAACATGGTAAATTTGATTTCCTATGGAAAGGTCCCTATGTCATTTATGGTTACAGAGGTAACAATGCATTCTTTTTTAAGGAGTTAGATGGATCAGATCTACCCGGTGGACCTATCAATGGTAGAATGTTGAAGCATTACTATTCCCCTGAATAACAGTAGTTCACTTTGTTTACTTTCCTCATTGTACATAAGATTGCAGCATTTAGATTGGATTGGATATTTTTCTTGCAAAGTTGAAGCCCGGAGAGAAGGCCCTAAGCTTTGAAAGACAAAATATCATAAGTATGAATAATTCAAAGCTCATAAAACAGTTCCAAGGAAAAATCACAGTCAAAATTCAAGGCTACTGATCTTAAAGTTCTTGACATTTCACCGGGAAATTCCATCCCCATGTGGAGCCACTATTAGGGTCCTATAATAATAGGATTCATAATTTTGAATTGACATTGATTAGTCTTGTAATATGTACATATTTTTCTTTCTGCAAATTTTTTTTCCCATATTAAAATAAAAAAATGTAAAGAGGGTAAAATTCCTAAAAGAAAAAATTAAAGGACTAAAAGAAAAAAGATCAAAAAGAATATAAAAAATGAACCCCAACAAAAAAGAGATAAAAATAGATCATGAAAGTGATGCAAATTAAAATGCCACTACTATTTACTTTACTTTTCAAAATAAGATTGTGTGCAACTTGTCAAAAATTCCATAGTCCATGAAGGTTAAACTATTTAATCTTGACCTTTCATGCTTTAAATTTCATGCTGATAGATAGAGAACAAAGATCTAGCCAAACTATTTAATGTTGGCAAATCAGTAGCTAGGTAGAGAATAATAAGGAGCTCAACAGTTTAATCTGAGCCTTTGGAAGTAATAATATTAGAATTAGATAGTTTGTTGTTAAAATAAAAATGAATAAGGGTCTGCTAGCCCAAATGCACCCAAAGAAATGAAGAAAAAATGTTAGGGTAGCTGATGGGTAGGTAAAATCAATTTTCACTAAGGCATGGATAGCAAAAATTGCTCATTTCATATTTACTGATTTCCCTTCAAAATCATTTCCCTTGCAAAAATACCCCTTCCCCTTCATTTTTATTATTTCCCCTTACTTCACTCTTTTTCCCTTACAAAAATTCCCTTTTCCTAAGTTAAAATGAATATTTTCCTTTGGAAAAGTAAAACCCTTAATTAACTTCCATTTTCTTTCAAAAATACACAAAAAACCCCTAAAAAACCTTTATCCTAAGTATAAATGATTAAATTTTATGTCGGGTGCCCCTATGAAAGTATCCATCCCCGATATAAGTTTGCACATTAAAACTTAGTGAAATTCCCATACTTAGTAACATTTTATTGTATATTATTAACATTTAAATTTATTTGTTAACTCTCATTATACCTTTATCCCGTATATATTAATTCCTTATTATAAATTCCCAACCCTTCTGTTAATTAAACATATAAATGTTATTGTATTTCTCCGCCTATACACAGGTCCCACTTACCTTAACCCCATTGGCTATGTATTAAAACTTTACCATATCCCATCGCATAATTTAAGGTCCTGGGTCCCACGCCTATCACGTCCCAATCAAGCCCTGCTATTTTCCAACCATCGGATCTTAAATGATCATATCCAATGGCCCATATCTCCTATTGCACGCCCGATAGACAATTATTTAACCACCCCAAGACCTTGCGAAATGCGTGGTTTTCGGAGCCCCGCTCCTAGATATGTGGCACTATTCTATTCGATCACATCCCTCCAAACTATACCGCCCGACCGCTTTAGCTCATGTGAAAACCATTCAATTTTATTATTTCCCATTGCGAAAACCACTATCATTTGAAATGACCTGCGCATTCAATGTTAAAACATTGTTGGTTAAAAACCCATATAACCACCCTTTTGTGCCTTTTCACCACTTTCTGTTATCATTCGCACAGAAGAAGCATTTCTGACCTAAAGAATTGCTTCTGACCTCATTTTAAGACTTTTTTACCCGAAATCAACACCATTTGTTGCTACAACCAATGCAGAATTCACCTGAAGCACTATAAAGACCAGTGAAGCCTCAAAAAGCTTCCGCAACCTTAGAAACCTTCTGAAAACCAAAATCTCCATTTTCTCCAGGTATTCTTCAGTGCTTAGGCCAAATACTTACAGAAAGAAATTAATTCAGTAATTGAACTTGTGTAGGAGCTTTACAGACCAAAAAATAAAGCCTTGTTACTTCTTAAGCTCTTTCTACAAACCCTAGGCATCTATTTACAGAATTATAAGGTCCTAAAAAAGTTTTTGGTCACAGAGAATACAATTTGATCAGTTTAAACCTTTGCAGACCATAGATAAGGCCCTATTTCATCCTAAATCAGTCTGCAAACTGTAATTATCTTTATGAGGTGATTTGGTCGGATTAATCGATCTTGTGGACAAGACCGATCTCCCTAGTATCCTAAGGATAGTCTAGCAACAAATAGACAATTAAATCTATCTTTCTCTAGATATATCGTGATTCATAATTAAATGCTATAAAGGTTTTACGATCTTACCTTTGATCCAATGCTTGTTTGTAGTAGTCGTCCTTCAGTGGCCTGAAAGATTTGCCTTCAAAGATCTGCAATCACAAACAAACAAATATCAAATAGTACCTGCATAGCATATATTCATAAATCATATCTATTATGGTGATCAAGAAATCCATAAAATAAACCAATCAATTGACAACTTATTGAGAAAAACAGACTTATTTGTATTAACTTTGAATAGTAAATAAACCTTACAATCATGTCCACCTTGATGTTGTACAGGTCTTCCTGGGGTCCGAAATAGGAATCTCCTTTACTCTGATAAGCCTTGCACTCTTCTAACCGAGATACATACAGGTATGTAATCTTTCCCACATAAAATCTCAGCTAAAAGGGTCTAAGTTCCAATAGCACTTCACTTCAAATAATACTAAAGTTTGAATTCCCTTTGAGGTTGTCCTATGCCTCTTTTTATAGTGAATGAGAGGAGGTTACAGCTCGATAAAAGAAGGGATAGAATCCTCCTTCAAAGGGATTAGCTCCTTACATCAAGAGGTTAGCTCCTTAATGGATGGGATAAATGAACCTAAAAAGAGCGGACTTCCCACCGCAAGATTGTTTCTAGAAGCTTCTAAAAATGACTCAAACTGAGCTTTTAGATTTTACTTGCACCTTCTTTACCTTTTACAGGGATCCTCACTTTTAATGAAGAGAAAGTGCAGTCAGGTATGCAAGAAATATGCCAAATAGATGTAGTACTGCAAGTAAAGCTAAGAGAAAGTGCGGTACAAGTGTTTTAAGGACTTTTATGAGCTTTTCTCTCATTTTTAAGGCTTGATATTAGGAACTGATGTTTTTATACTTGCAAGGGAGAAATGTATGAGTGATAATGAGCTCATACGGACAGTCAAATGTCAAGGTGACAATTTTCAGTGCAATAGAGACCCCCCTAAAGTGCAAAGTCTGTAATAGATGAAGATAGAGTATGTAATGTATGAAGAGTGAAGTACTTTATCATTTCAAGGATTATCCTGTGGACCCCCCAGTCGGAACCTATAAAAACATTCAATGAAAAACATATATATGTATATATATCATCGCTGAGGTAGGCATTCCCATACTCAGATCAAAACTAGCTAGAAAATTGACTAAACTTGTTTTTATACAAGAATGATTTTTTTCAATACATCAACAGTATAGACATGTGTAGACACAATATGGACATTGCCATTTGTTTATGAATGGTCTACTGTATAATGAATAACAAAATTCCTCACAGCCTGGATGGTAGAAACTAGATCCAGGGTCTTGATTTCTGCTTCTCGAACTAGTACGATTCTATCCATGCGATTGAATGTGTCGAAGTCAAACATGGTAGAAACCACTTGATTACAAGTCAATGATGTGAACTGTTAACAAGTGTGAGAGAAACCACCATTAATTTCAATGGCCCTCAAAGTACTCAGTACAATCCATGAAATGTGAATGAATGAGCTGAAGTCGAACATGTCATGGAATCATTCGATCGAAGGTCAATGATGCAACCTATCATCGAAGGCAAGAAACCTGCCATTAAGGCATGTAGATTTCAAGGTACTGACGATTTCTAGATCAAATTCCTAGATAATGAGTTGTCATCGATAGAAAGTCATCTGTTGTAGGCAAGCCCACAACACGAAACCATAAGTCAGGTTTTGAAGAAATATTTGGCAGGGACTGACTCAGGGATCGTCAAAATGGAAGACAGATATTTTGCAGATGAATGGTTTGTTTGAACTGTCCTCTTGAACACATAATGACACTGCAGATGGCTTGGTGACAATTGACCCAAAGCTAATACCCAGAAACCGGCTAAAGACTTTCAATATGGTTTGATTAACTGTTAAGAAAAGGATTTTCCCAACCCAGGTGAAAAAGTGTCGTGTTCAAGAGTGGTTAACGGCTTTTCCAAAATCAAATTGTAACAAACAGGTTCATTTTTCTCTCTTTTTCCCCACCATTTCTGGCAAGTACCTCTTTATTTTTGACAAGCTTGAGGAGGATAACATTTGCTTGTTTATAAGCTCATCCTTCGGATGAGTCCAACTTAATTTAAAATTCGAACCCTAAGAAGGAGTGGTTCATTCCTATTTAAAATTGACAGGTCCTTTATTGTTAAATTTTAATGAGTCCAGTATAGGAGAAACTCGGTGTCTTTCAATTTTAGGGAGTCAGAAGAAAAACTTAAGAAAACTCCATGGGTGTACTTTTTCGTAATTTTAGTCTGTCGAGCCCAAAAAAGGATAAAATAATGCGGGAAAGAACTCTATTGACCGTAATTAGTCAACGTATACCTTTTTCATAAATAGTCCATTTCAGTCTGTAAAAGGGGTAAACTTATACTAAAGGTACGACTGTTCATTTATTTTAACAAGTTCGAATAGTCAAGTGCTCAGAAATCTCTTCAATTTTCAAGAGTTTGAAAAGGGCTTAAAAGAGGACTCCAAAGTTTCATTTTTTCGTAAGTTTTGGAAGAGTCTGAAAAAGTGATAAAAGTATGCTCTTTGTAGAAAATGATCAATTCTCCTGAAAAATCCAATATTCTGCACACAAAAATTCAAAAATTACACATACCAGTTTAAGATAAATAAAAATGTTTTTAAAAAACTACCTTTCCAAAGTGAAAAATAAACAAGTTTAAAATTTCAATTATTTGAAAAAACTTATAAAAAGGGGTTTTTCAACTTCATTTTTACCGTTCGAGTTGAGAGTGAATAGTGAGAGCTTTTTGGGTAAAAACGTTCCTGTGAAGATTCTCGACAATCCGTCCATTGAAATCGAAAACCGTCAGCTTCAGGTAATCCACATTCTCTTTTACTTGCATTCTATCCATTTACTTTTTCAAATTAGGGCTTAAATTTCATTTTTAGAGAAGAATTTAATTAAAAATTTCGCTTGCGGGGGTCCACAGGCACAACACGTGGCCCCTGCGGACCCCGAATTTTTCTTACAAAAGAAGAAGTCGTGGTCCCACACTTTATCTGAATGGAAAGTGCGGAGGTGCCGCAAAGAAAATAAAAACATAATTTTCTTCAATTTCACCCAAAAGTTTTCAAATAAGATGATTCTAATCTTTCATTTTGTTCATTGTAGGACATTCACAATGCTTATTTGGCGAGAACGCGAGCACAAAGATGTAGATGACGCTGTAATGATTCATTTTCCTACACTGCAGGCTTTGAGAGCATGCGGATTATATAAGTTTTGGGCCATTCAAGGCATGAGGACTCAAGTAGACCTCCTAACATGGCTAGTAAATAAATGGGACATACAGGACCAGTGCTTTGTGATTGGAGGCCACCAGCTCGAAATTGAGCTGGAGGACATATATTTTTTGATTGGTTTGTCCAAGAGAGGTGAACCAATATCTCTGTTCGGGACTAGGCCAGGTGGCCAGTCTGTCTCTAGTCTTTTACTAGAGTTCTGTGATGATCGAGCAGATCCCAAGGACAAACGGATCGATATTAAAACTATCATCCGTCCTAAGTTAAAAATCATTGCTTTCTCTGTTACCAGATTATTCAAGAGTGCAACATTGCATGTGGCTACTGGATCCCAAATGCGGATTGCAGTGGATTGTTTCTGAGACACAATATTCAACTGGTGTGAAGCGAGATTGGCCAATGTGAAAGGCCAATTGACCAGAGCAAAAAATGGGAAGTTAAACAACTTCAAATATGGATCCATTGTAGTGACTTTTTCTTTGGAGAGGATCCCTCTACTGGCTCAACAACTCATTCCAGTCGATCTAGGTAGTGTTCGGGAACCTCGGATGGTTCAATGGGTAGCACTGATGGCTCGTCATGGTGATGGCATCAAGGTTGTTTGATTTCCTTCTACATATTTCCATTGGTTGAACAACCAAATTTTTGTGATAGAGGACTTTCCATACACCAAGATGGAATACTGTGGTGATCGATACATGACTCTTCACCGCAGTATTCCATCTCTAAGCTAATGTGTTCAAATGTCTTGGAATATGCTGATATTCAATATAATCAAATTCTCATTCCAGGAGATGAACTTTTAAAAATAACCTTAATAATACTGGATTTATAATGGCATAAACCCTATTAAGCTGTAATACAATGAGTTCAGAATCTAACCTAACAATCAAACTCAGAATCCCAAACGAAATGGATTCAGATAATAACTCAATCACTGCACTATACTCTGCAATGTTATTCATTGTTTGACCGAGGCTTACCCCATGCATAGACACTAACTTGTCAGAGGGTGAATAGATAACCCAAGCTGCGGAAGAAATGTTTCGTGTACTACGACAAGCACCATCAGCAAAACCAATGTATGTTTCAAAAGACATCGACATCTACAATATCGAGAGTAAAATCCAGATAAGCATGAATATTGATATCGAGCACACTTTAAACTAGGTATGCTTTTTTAATATAAGACACACCAGCTGTAAAAAAACTAATCTAACAGAAAAAATCTCCACACAAAATTAAGCATAATATCTCTTCGGATAAAGCCCATTTCTGGGTTTATCTAAAGAGACCCCGTCAAAATCTATCAGTTCATAGGCCCCTTTTGCTAGCTTTCGCTTAACAATGTAAGGACCATGCCACATAGGTCCAAATTTTCCAACCCCTAGCTTATCGTTAGCTTGATCGTATACCAAAACTAGGTCTCCTTCTGAAAAAATGCGAGGTGTAAAACTTCTATCGTACTGAGCTTTCATTCGTTTCGCATGAGTTTCGGTTTCTAGTGCAACAGTGCGTCGATTCTCATCTAGCTGAGCTAAGTACAAAAAACGTTTCTCTTCCTCAGAAGTAGCTGGTAGTAATTCTATGGCTAATTGTAATGACGGTATTTCACATTCAATTGGTAACACTGCTTCCAAACCGTAAACCAGTTGAAAAGGATTGAAACTAGTTGATGTTTTCACTGAGGTCCGATATGCCCAAAGTGCTGAAAAGAGCATGGTATGCCCATTCAACTTATGAATACCAATTATCCGTTTGATAATGGTGACTAAAACTTTATTGATAGCTTCAACCAGACCATTACCCTGCGGGTAATATATAGTAGAACTATCATGACGCAGGCCAAGTTGATCTGTTAGTTCAGTCATCATGATATTTCGAAAATGACTTCCATGGTCCGTAATGATAGCTTGAGGAACACCGAATCGAGCAATTACATGATTGAATACGAAAGTCACTGCAGTCTTGCCGTCTGCCGAAAATGTAGGCATCGCCTCGGCCCACTTAGTAAAATAATCTACTGCGAGGATAATATCTGCATGCCCCCTGGCCGAGTGAGGGTTACATGTAATAAATTCAATGCCCCACTTTTCGAAAGGACCGACAACAATTATAGGGTGAAGAGGAGTGTGAGGTGCACGCATCTTACGATCAAAAACTTGACAATTGTGGCATTTCTGAATTGCATAAATACAATCTTTAAATAAGGATGGCCAGAAATAACCAGCGCGCAATATCTTTTGGGCTGTGGCATACCCCAACATATGACCGCCACATGCTCCAGAGTGACAGTCATTAAGAACCTTTTCAGCTTTGTCATGAGTAAGACAACGTCGGAAAACAGAATCCGCACCACGATGATAAAGTGTGTCACCAACAATATTATATTGCTGAGACTGGAACGAATCTTCCGTCGCTGAGATCGTGAGATTTCAGGCCAAAAATTTTGGGTTTGGAGATAAACAATGATATACCCATACCAAGGATCAAAATTACTAATAAGAAACAAGGATTCGTCCGCAATGGGCTGTTCTGCCATAGTTTCTGTATAAGTACGCGGGAAATCACACATAAGTTCGGCAAAAACCAAAGATTTCTTTGATTTGGAATTTTCAAATTCCTGCAGGATAACTATCCCTTTGGAATACTTTCCCCCTAGAAATTGTTTGGTCAAGATATGCATCATAGGGTTACAGTCAGAAATCACCGTGGTTTTGCGTAATAAGATGTAGTGATGAAATCGTTGGACAACTTGAACAGTTGCCAAGGCCAATTTCTCCATGTGTGAATACTTGATTTCAGTTGGATGCAGGTTTCAACAAAGATAGTAAATCACATGTTCAGTTTTGAATTCATCTTCCTGAACTAAAACCATTCCAATGGTAGAATGAGAAGCGGCGAGGTACAAAAAATGATCCTGGTTGTAATTGGGAGGATGCAATAACGGTGCATGGGTCAACACGTGTTTTAGAGCATCAAAAGACCGATCAGTGATCTCGTCCCAAAAGAATGGAATGTTCTACTTTAACAACCTGGTAAAACCTTTCGTTAACTTGGCGTAGTTAGGAATGAAACGACATAAAAATTTCGCTTTCCCTTGCAAACTTTGGAGTTGGCGAAGAGTCAAAGGAGGAGTTAAATTGATGATAGCCTCAACCTTCGATGGATCGACATGAGTTCCTGCCTTTGAAATGGAAAATCCCAGTAAGTGACCTGATTCTACACAGAAGACACATTTTTGAGGATTCAATCGAATCTGATAATGCCTACATCTCATAAAGATAGCTCATAAATGAGTGAGATGATCAGCTCTATGCGATGAATGGGCAGGTAAATCATCGAGATAAGGCTACACAATGTGCTTGATGTCATGAAACACATAAGACATGGCCCTTTGAAAAGTTTCCCCATCATTCTTCAATCCAAAGGGTAATTTGCCATAAGAAAATGTCCCCCACGGACAAATGAAAGTTGTTTTAGGTTGATCAGCAGGGAGTATGTTGATTTGATTGTAACCGGAAAAACCATCCATAAAGTAAAACATTTCACTTCTGGCACAATCGTCAATAATTTGATTAATATAGGGGGTTGGATAATTGTCTCTAGTACAAGCTCGATTAATATCCTTATAGTCGATACATACTCTTATCGTTCCTTGTTTTTTGTTGACAGGAACAATATTAGATACCCAATATATTAAAGGGATTAGATAAATGAAACCTACACAAAGTAATTTCTCAACTTCGACCTTGATAGTAGCAGCCTTCCATGGATGTATCTGACGTAAGCGTTGTCGGACAGGTTTAACATCCGGGTATGTTTTAATTTCATGGACAACAATTGACGGATAGATTCCTAGAATTTCTTCATATGACTAGGCAAAAATGTCACAAAATTCTTGAAATAGGGCTTTATAAGTTTGGATTTCAGCGTCCATACAAGAAGCACCTATATGAATGTTTTCAACAATTCCTGGCTTAACTAAAATGTCAATGGGAACCGTTCTAGAGATATTTTCCAAATTTATCTCAGAATCAGAATGTTGCAAAGGATTCTGGGGTTCTTTGACATAGTAAGTAGTAAAAATAGAAGAAAAATCATTTTCAAAATGATCGAGCTCAGGTAAAAACGAATATCGGTGATGTAGATCTTCCCATGGTAAATCATCAACAGACAAAAGTTCATGAATCTGCTCATCAGTATGAACAAGATCAAGAAATGTCGTTGTAGTTGAGCTAGATATAGAAAGTGATTCCTCATGCATCACACTCATAGGATCAAGTTTGGTTGAACGAGGATCGGAAAACGATTGCACTGCCTGATACGCAACTTCAAAAGGACTCAATGGCATCGTGCCATCAAAAGAATCCAACTCGGAATCGGAAGGTACGATCCAAGGATCATCAAAAGTAATAGTATTCGATGAAATCATATGAATATTTGCAATAGGAGGTGGTACGTTAGGAGCAAGTAAGGAAAAATTTCCCAGTAAACTAGAATCTTTAAGCAAACCAACACCAACATCCTTATAAGGGATAGTCGTTTTGCCAATGTGCTGGATACTATATGTAGCGGCTGGATCAGATGAAAAATAAATCAACTGGTCTATTGTAACGATCTTTCCTTTATGAGGAAACTTGATAAGCCGAAAGACTGATGAAATAACAGCAGTCATAGCATAAGACCAACTGTGACCCAGGAGAAGGTTGTAGTCTAGAGGGGCATCAACCACTTCCACATCTAGATTTACAGTTTTTCCTTCGACCTCTATAGGTAAATCCTACAAAATACCAAAAGGATGGAACCCTCGGCCATCAAAAGCTTTTAGAATAGTCGGAGACTAATTGAGTGTGGGAGAACCAAGTGATTTCCAACACTAGATCGACATAATACACGTAGAAGCCCCTTCATCAATCACAGTACGAAAGCAATGTCTGTTTTTTACTAAAACTGGAATCTGGATAGCCATTTGATGGGGTAGGCGAGGTGTAATATTCTCTAAATCGAAGATCATTAGGTTTGAATCCTGAACATCGACAGCTCCTATAGCAAACAATAGTAATTTACATTGTGCTGGGCACGATTGCAGCACTTCCAAAGCCGACGTTTCTGAAGGGGAAATAGCTAAGTCTTCAACAATATTGTAATTCTGAACAGCTCTCGCATGCGGATTGAAAGCTGATTTACGAAGTACACCTTTAGCAAGCGGTTTGATTACTAAGTCAGAGTTGGGTTTCTTGATCTGTAGTGGATCAGAAATGGAAGGAGATGTAGTTGATGATGTTGAATTAGAATATTATGCTTCTTTACCATCAACAGGATTTTTACTACCATAATCTTGTGATCTCGTCGCAATTTGAATGTCTTCTGAGGCATTCGAGGAAGAACCAATCATCTTACTATCTTGAGTGGTAAAAGGATCCTTCAAGATAGCAGGCGTTTGAGAACCTTTAACGAATTTTGAAACCTCCACTCGATGCAGGCATTCCTTGGTAAAATGATACTCATCACAAATGAAACAAGGATAGCGAGGTTTTCGTTTCTCGTCAGCGGGTTCATTTTTATCAACTTTATCTTTTGAATTCTATTTGTTTTTATTCTTCCCTTTATTTTTACCACTAGATTTAGATTTGGTCGTAGATGAATCTACAACATGGATGTCGGTAGAAATTTCATTAGAAGAATCTCCTTTCGGGGAATCAGGTAAAGTTATTATAGGAGAAGATGTCTTGGAAGATTTCTTCTTGATTTTAGTACTAACTGAATTGATTACTCCATCAGCGCCATGAGACCCTAAAGGAGTTTTTGTTAATTGATCGTGCTTTGGTAGATCAGGGATTTTTTCATGTAAAGTGCCTAACTACGTATAGATGAGGTCAAGGTACTGAGCCTGAGAAATGACTTGCTCTTCAGTAACAACTCCTCCCTTAGCTACATCTTCAGTATTTTGGGTAATAATGATTTAATGAACCATTCTGCCAAAATTTGATCCAGAATGAAAACTTTCACTAAACGCCTTCTACATCGCCATTCATGAATATGATCAGAAATATATGTGGACGTGGATTGTTTCAGTGAATTCAATAGTTCCGTGCCATTGTCGTATCTGATAGGCAACTGAAAATGAGTTAAGAAAGTAGTCGTTAATTGATTAAAATTATTAAAAGAGCCTCGTGGTAACTCAATGTATCATTTGGCAGCAAGACCAATAAGAGTTCATTGAAAAAGACATAACCGAATTGAATCATCGATTAATGAATTAGATGCACACCAAAGGTGATAAGTCATAACGTGATTTGACGGGTCCTCTCCTAACTTACCTTCGAATTTTGGGATATCACTGGGAAACTTATTAGGCATCAACGGCCAATACGGAAGATAATAAATCAGATCATTTGTAAGGCGTGACAGATCAGGTAAATCCAAAGTTGCAATAAATGGTAACTAACAGTTAGGGTCGCGAAAACCTTGAGTAATGAGACCAGTTCCAGGAGGAGGATATCCAGGATACCCTGGAATCGGATTTGCATTAGGAACGGTAAAACCTCCCGAAAAACCAGGATTAACTGGACCAAACTGGGGTTGTTGAGGCTGTTGATAAGTATAGCCAGGATACGGTTGATACTGATAAACTGGGTTTTGTGCAACAGGACCGAATTGATACTGTCCCTGGTATGGTTGATATGTGAATTGCGGTTGACTTGTGGCAATCGTACTTGAACTAGCTTGTCCCGTAGGTATCTAAACTGTAGTCTGGATTGTAGGTCCAGACTATGGTACAGAGACTTGCGGAATTTGCACAGATATTTGCGGGATAGTAGAAACAGGAACTGTAGATATTCCAGAAATAGGTGTGGATGGTTGAACAGATACTGTAGCAGTAGCAATCTGGGGCAAAGTTCGAGGTGCACTAGGCCCAGTTTGCTTTACAGAACCAGGTGCAGAAACTTTAAGAGTAGATTGGACGGAACCTACGGATGGTCCAGGTTGATTTGGTAATTGCACATTGGGTTGTTGCAAAATCTGTTGAATTTGAGATTGATCCCACACTGGATTAATTCCGGGAATTTGATTCATGGAAGGTTGAACATATTGAGGACCATAACTAGGTTGAACATAAGGCTGATAATTAATGGGAATATTTCCAGATCCTTGTAAAGGTTGATCTAAAGGAGGTTGAACATATTGAGCCGAGTACTGACCCTGAGACTGATATTGAGTTTTAGGCACGTACTGAATCTGAGGTTGATATTGACCCTGAGGAATAAACTAACTCTGAGGTTGATATTGACCTTGGGGCATATACTGTCCTTGAGGAAAGTATTTCCCTTGAGGTTTCCCCCCAAGAGGTAAATATTTTCCTATAGGTTGACCCCCGGGTGGTAAGTAACTACCCTGAATTTTCCCTCTGGGTGGTAATTGACTACCCTAAGGTTGCCCCCCAAGCGGTAACTGACTTCCTTGAGGTTGAGAACTAGGAATGTTTCCAGAAATCATATAGACTTGTTTTGAGTTCAATGTTTAAATGTGAGTACCATTTGTACCAGATGATAAAACTACTTGTTCGACTGGTCTTGGAGATGCTCTTGAGAAAGTACCAGAAAGTGACTGGTATCCCAAAGGAACTTGTGGACCACCATATAAAAATGTTTCCGAAGACTCGGAAAACATAGATGACTCACCTGACATAGTTACTGAATGTTGAATCCCTCTAGGTGTAGGATAAAATGGAATTCGAGGTGGAGAATAACTAAGGCCTTCGTTTTGCAAAAAATTGGTCAAAGACAAATACCAATCGTCAGTGTGAAAAGGACTGTAGAAAATTGATTCACGCTCTCTTACGTTTAAAGTATCTTGATCTTCGAGAGGATTGACTATTTCTTCAGGAAGAACAAGTTCTTCAATACTGATGAGATCAGTAAGAAGATTTTCAGTAATCCAGTTTCTTACTAAGGGTGAATCAGGCTCACGAGAAGTTGGAGTAGCAAATCTTGAAGATGTTTCAAGTGTAGGAGTTTCAGAGTCTGGTTCAGAAATTACAGGTTCATTAGAAAATTCATTGGTTGGATAAATATTGCCAGTGATTTCAGAAATTTTAATTGGTTCAGAAATATAATCTGTTACTTGACTTATTACTGGATGATCAGGATGAGTTATTAAAAATTGTTCGTTTGTTTCAGGTGATCAATTTATACCAGCTGTATGTGGTACCAGTGCTCTTAGTCCTTCAAGTTGACCTACAATATATTCAGGGGGTTTCCCCTGAAGTCTACGAGATTGTCTCGGTAATTCTTCCATGATTGAATATTGATGAATCACACGCAAACAAAGAAAATTTCAATAAAAAATCCTAAAGTCACTAAAGAAACAAACAACTGAATCACACGCCCAAAAAATCTAAGAGTGAAAACCACGCACAAACAGTAAATTCTCGTACTAAAAATACTAGTTGGTGATAAAATCCAACATAGTGGAATTTTAATACAGAAATGGCAGTTGGAATAGTTACCCTGACAACCTGCTTAATGAAACAGAATGGCACAAGTTTCTTCACTAAACCATCTCGAGTGAAGAGAACCCCCCAGAGAGTCCAAGTGAGTCTAGTCGACGTCTGCTCCAGGTACAGTGAGATCTTTACTCCACCGTCACCTTAGGAAATAATCTTAATTTTATGGACACTAAGGTTACCAACAGCAAAAAATACACTTGGGGGAACAGTCTACGATCCGATATATGCGCAAGGGAAGAGTAACAAAGCTCAATCCCCTTGAAAGTTCCTCGACATGGACAATCCGAGGTTTACCAACAAGCGACCCCAGGCTCCTCGACAATGGTAAATCTGAGGTTTACCGTTTATATTACGCACACATCTTCTATCTTTCCCAATGAGACAGAATTAATTATCTCACTGGTTTGGACATGATCTCGTGCTTGACTTCTTTACGAGAAGCTTCCCAGAGTATACCAGTTAAAATTGGATTTATTTCCTACCGCAAGATTTAATTGCTTTTGTGTTTTTACGACCTTCGAGAGTTAATTACTCCCTACTCCAAGATACTAGCCTAAGCTATATTGGTGAAAATAACCCTAGAAATAGAAAAAATTACTAAGTCGATTTTAATTAAGATTTGTTTTTATGGGTTGTCTCTTAAGACAATAGGTATGGAAATGAAACTTTGATGATGTGAAGACTCGACTCCAAATACACTAAAAAATGCACCTATTATGATAAGCAATTCGTTTTTCTTTCAATGAAGTCTAGCTAAAAGAAAGAGTTCAAGAAATGCAATTTTCTAAAAGACAATTCTTTCTTTTAACATAAAGAACCAATGAAAACCTTTTTCAAATAAGAACTCAAAATGAGACAAATAATCAATTGCTCACAATAAATCCCTTTCTCTTTTTCAAAACTCGAAACTACAAAAACAACTTTCCTTCAAAAGAAATCTACAATTTCTAGAAACACACTCAAAACTACAAAAACTAATTTTGAGTTCTAAAAACTTCGAAAAACTAATCTGAATTAAAGCTTCAAATTTTTTGAGGACATTTTGCTTAGCTTTTTAGTAAACTAAGGATTTCTTTGCACAGAATAACAAATAAATCGAAAAAACATCCAGATATGTTTTCTTTTGTAAAATTGAAATTCAGAACTTATAACAAAAGTTTTTTCAAAGATTTGCAATGAGAAAACTAGATCTATTTCTCATAAAGAATGATTTTTGCAACCAAGTCAGACTCATCAAGAAGAAAAAGGGACACCAGTGTGATCTAAGGTATTTCTAGGCTTCTGATCTTTGAGTCACTACAAAGACAAAGTAAAAACCACTCTAAACATGCAGATCTTCAAGAAAATCACTCAAAACAAAAATGCTAAAGGAAATCACTCACAAAATATTCTTGATAGGACAGATACAGATCTAGGTAGATACTAAGAATCCTAAATCAAATCTACACTTAAGCAAGAAAAGGAAATCTTAAGTTTTTTTTAAATTTTCACAGGGTCCGCAGGTTCCAGAGCAAACAAGTGCGGTCCTGCACTAGTTACTCAAGGAAATTGTGGAGATGCCCACACTGTGCGTGAATGAAAAGTGCAGAGATCAGAAAACTTGAAGAAAACAAAAGTTTTCAAAACTCTTCAAAGTACAAAAAAATTAAAATAAGCTACCCAAACCAGTCTATCAATCAAGAACCAGAAAAATCATTTTCTCAAGTCAAAACAAAAGGAAAACCAAAAATCTAATCCTTCCCCAGTGGAATCGCCAATTTTTTGGTCGGATTAATCGATGTTGTAGACAATACCGATCTCCCCAGTATCCTAAGGATAGTCTAGCAACAAACAGACAATTAAATCTATCTTTCTCTAGATATATCGCGATTCATAATTAAATGTTATAAAGGTTTTACGATCTTACCTTTGATCCAACGCTTGTTTGTAGTACTCGTCCTTCAGTCGCCCGAAGGAGTTGCCTTCGAAGATTTGCAATCACAAACAAACAAATATCAAATAGCACCTACATAGCATATGTTCATAAATCATATCTATTATGGTGATCAACGAATCCATAAAATAAACCAATCAATTGACAACTTATTGAGAAAAACGGACTTATTTGTATTAACTTTGAATAGTATGAAAAACCTTACAACCATGTCTGCCTTGATGTTGTACAGGTCTTCCTGGGGTCTGAAGCAGGAATCTCCTTTACTCTGATAAGCCTTGCACTCTTCTAACCGATATACATACAGGTATGTAATCTTTCCCACATAAAATCTCAGTTAAAAGGGTCTAAGTTCCAACGGCAGTTCACCTCAAATAATACTAAAGCTTGAACTCCCTTTGAGGCTGTCCTATGCCTCTTCTTATAGTGAAAGAGAGGAGGTTATAGCTCCATACAAGAAGGGATAGAATCCTCCTTCAAAGGGATTAGCTCCTTACATCAAGGGGTTAGCTCCTTAATGGATGGGATACATGAACCTGAAAAGAGCGGACTTCCCACCGCAAGATTGTTTCTAGAAGCTTCTAAAAATGACTCAAACTGAGCTTTTAGATTTTACTTGTGCCTTCTTTACCTTTTACAGGGATCCACACTTTTAATGAAGAGAAAGTGCGGTCAGGTACGCAGGAAATATGCCAAATAGATGTGGTACCACAGGTAAAGCTAAGAGAAAGTGCAATACAAGCGTTTTAAGGACGTTTATGAGCTTTTATCTCATTTTTAAGGCTTGATATTAGGAACTGATGTTTTTAGACTTGCAAGGGAGAAATGTATGAGTGATAATGAGATCATACGGACAGTCAAATGTCAAGGTGACAATTGTCAGTGCAACAAGGTGCTCCTAAAGGCCTAAATGAGTTTTTTCTAAGTCAAAGATTAATCAATTGAGTAAAATCAAACAAAAAAATGGCTTCCAAAATCATTGTATCTATCAATCATCTGCAACCTCCTATTGTAGATGTGGAACATACTCCTTTAACTGATAGAGATTTTAAAATTAATGACACACTAATTGAGTTTAATCTTCTTGAGCTCCACTGCTGGAGCCATGGAAAATCCATAGACCAAGCAGATGAGGTTTTCATTTGGGAATCTAATTTGCCAAAGTATGTAGTCCCACAAAATTTTCAGTGCCCAAAAGTGATCAGAATTTGTCAATACTACTATTTCCCTGACCAGAGAGTCGTAATTACTCCTGAAAAGGAATTTATGTTCACTATTATAGTTGATTCAATCAACTAGATGTTGTAGATTCAACCTAGGCCAGATGAAACCCATTTTTCCATTGAAACCCTTACCCAGTTGTATATGAATCTGGGCTTCCCTAAGAGGTTCCAGATATTCCAAACTTTCATGCCTTCATCTGTAGAAACTCCCAAGACAAATCATCCTTACCCATCTGTAATATTTTCTGAGAGAACCAGACACATCATCACAATGATGTCCTACGTTTTGGGTTATTTTAATAATGAGAATGTTGATGCTTCAGTCTTGGGTTTCTTTTCTACTTTCACACTTGGTCAGCCCCCTACTACCATTTTCAATTTTTCCCAGTACCTTGTTGATTCAATTCATGAACAGTTCGTCAAAATGCCTGAAGAAGGTGTCTTCAAGTATTCTTCTGTTCTATTTCATATGTTTTTTGTAC
Source organism: Pinus albicaulis (assembly GCA_034641835.2). Lineage (NCBI taxonomy): Eukaryota > Viridiplantae > Streptophyta > Pinopsida > Pinales > Pinaceae > Pinus > Pinus albicaulis. The sequence continues at coordinate 369,371,502 of CM076578.1, read as the reverse complement.
TTTCAGTCTGATAAATTTTCCATCAACCTTAAAAAGCTTGATGTTGAAGGTAACCCACAGTTAGTTATATTTTGGACTCCAATTATCAGAAAAGGATCGACATAGTCCACCTACACAGAATTTATTGATTCTTTCATTCATCCTATGGTCAATATGCTGAATAGCAGCATGCAGCCAAGAATCAGTGAGGAAATTAAGAAGGTCCTACAATTATCTGAACATAGTAGGACAGGAGATTGGTACCTCTATCAAAACCACACAGAGATTAGGGTATATGGATCTAATATTATTCCATATAAACTTCCCAAATACCTCCTAATGTTGTTATTTTCCCTTGATTATATCATATAGATCATTAACTCTGATGGAATTAATTTTTTGGCAGCCAAAAAGAAAACACAATCTAAGATTAAGAATCAAGTTGGCCCTTTTATTTGTAACAGTAGAGATGCAAGTCCACAGGCAGAAAAACATTTGGAGGAGTTTAAGTTCATCCACATTTTTCAGTGGTATTATGATCCTCTAGGAGTAATAATCAAATTGAGAGTTAAATGTAAATTAACTCCTTATGTACATTAGAAGAAACCAGATATTGAGAAGTACTCCAATCAGTCTAAATGGTTGGAGAACACCTTGACAGAGGTAGATAAGCAAGGTGATATTAGTCAAATCTTGCAGAATCCAGCCCAAGAGGATAGGAACTCAAAAAGAATAAGAGAAGAAGGATCATACACTGCAGAGACTACCACTGAAACTAAATTTAAATTGATGTACAGGAAGAAGCCAAAATTGAATCTTGTAAATGAGGAAGTGGAAACAATTGAAGTAATTGATACTGATGCAGTGGTGAAAGAAAATGTTCGTCCTGTAGTTACTGAAAATACACACCAACCTTCAACTTCAAACACTCAAATGATTCAAAAATAGCACAGTGTTGAATTATCCTCATCCAGCAAACCAACAGAGAAATAGATGGACATTATGCAGAAGTACAAAGAAATAAAGATCAGAAATGAAGCCTTAAAGGTTGATGCATACATACTATTGGAAGCAGTCACCTAGTGACCAAAGCACATTGCTTTTTGCTTTTGAATACAAGACTAGGAAGATGTAAATGACCTTCCTACAGCCTAAAGTTAAGAATCCCAAAACATCAGTTGATTACAAAAAGACATCATATGAAGTTCAAGCAGAATATCTTCATCCAATTGATTAGATAGAATTTCACAAACAAGCTGGTGAAATGTTGTATTCAACAATGAAAAATAAATCCATGAGTGTACAGAAGCTGCAAAACACTCTTGGAAACTTCAGAGATCAGCTCAAATTAGAAAAGGCATCCTCACGGGCTAAGGATAACATAATCAAATCATTGGAAGATTTGGTTATTGAAGTAGGATATGATCCTAATAATGTAAAAGTTGCAGATGAACTGATAAAAAAGAAGAATGAAAACATTGTTGCATTAAAGAAGCAACTAAAAATGCCTCCTACTAAACATCCTCAGGAAAAGGAAGTGTTACAGGATGCAAACCAGAAAGATAAGATGATGAATCTTATTCTTCAGTTGACTGCCCAAATAAAGGAGATGGAAAATGAAATGGACAATTTGGTCCAGGAGAAAAAGGCCAGAGCAAAAGAAGTCCCTATCACTCTCATTCCTGTAGTCACTATTGTTGGCCCTTGCACATTAGCAGAATCATTGGCCCCTACAGTCCCAATGGCTACAACACTTCCTGTCACTTCAGGAACTACTTCAGCAACAGTGTCACCTACATCAACAGCACAGCCAACTAATGAAGCAAGTAAGTTAATTAAATCAATGCAGGACATGTCTATGCAAAGAAATGAAATCAACAGACTTAAATAACAGTTGAAAAGTCTAGAGGATGAAAAGAAACCTAATCAGATTATGCTCAAGAATGAAGAACATAAAGTAAACATATTGACAAAGAAATTAAAGAAGCTAGATAAATATCTAACACTGAAAGAACCAATGGGACAAGCCAAGCAGCAGTTATGGGCCAATATCATTGAATCTATCAATGATATTTTTCCATCAATCCAAGTTATTTATGAACAAAAAGATCTCATCAAAGCAGCAGGAGAAGCCATCCGAAAAATCAAAGAAGAACTTGGCAAGAAACCTAAAGAGGCTAATGAAATCATAAAATTCCTCAATTCCAAGAATAAGCAAGAACTAGAAGAGATTGGGATAAGTGACAGAACATAAATCATCCTAGAAGTTAGGAAGGTGATTTCTAAGAGGAATTTAATGATTCAACTTGAAGAAAATTTCCAAAACATGGAGGTTTCCATAACTATATTTATGATGAAGTTTGACATTTTGAGACAGAAAGGCCTGCCAAATCCTCTGGTTGTTTATGAAAAATTAATGAAACAAGAGGATTATGATAAGAAAATGAGAGAAGTGTCCAAGGATCAGGCTAACCTTCCTTCTTCACAAGGAATTCCAACAGGGATAATTCTCTACAAGAATTTTGAAAATCTTGTTTACCTGCAACATGAGGTAAAACACCTATTTGTCAACAAGCCTACATTTTCAAAATATATAGAGGCAAATGAAATATTAAGAAGGATGGTGAAGACAAAATTACCAAAGGTGGATAATTGTGAGAAATTGATTGATTTACTGTGAAGCTAAAATAGTAAATAGAGTAATCAAAAGGTTAAAAACAGCAGTGACAGTTTCAAGTTAAAAGAGAGACAGATAAAGAGTATCAGAGTTAAAGTGTATCAGGTGAAAGTTAGAGTTAAAGTCAAATCAGAGATAATAAATTAGAATAAAATATTGCCAACGTAAAGGACACTCCACTGCATAACAAACAACCTTTGTTGAGCAAACAACAAAGAGATAAATTAGCAACAAATTAAAGACAGCAAACAAAAAATTCAATAAAAGCAGGGGCAGCTTGCATTAGTTAGATAGTTGTCTTTATCTTCTTGCATGAAGATATTCATTTTTCCATGAATAATTCCTAAGTTTATTTTAGGATATTTTTTAAGCTTTTTTATATAAATACTTCACATTTCGAAGTATTGAGTGTGGATGAATTGATAAACATGTCTATAGTTGTTCTATTCTGGAACCTAAGGGTGATGTACCAATTTCAAGTCAGAAGCATGAATTAAAGCAATAAAGAGATTATATTACAGCATTCATGTGTTGGGCCATTACAATGAAGTACTTTCTATTTTCTCAATTGTTTCTTTCTGAAGTTTTCACAAATACTTGTATGTTTTTCTAAATCTAAATGTATAACAAGAATGTTATTTCAGAATATGTTTAAAAACACTCTGTCTTGAACTGTTATGTCATTTTCATGTTTTCTACTGATATCCAGATTGGGGAATTCTTAATTTGTCCCTAGTTTCGATTGACCTCTGTCTTTTCACTCATTATCCGAATTGGAGAACCCTTAATTTCTCTCTTACCCCGATTGAAAGCATTTTCACTATCAACCTAAAGATCTAAAGTTATTCAACTATCTTGCCTTGTGAATACTTCCCTTTAGAACCTTGATCCAGCTCTGTTACTTGACACTTTGACTCCATTAGCCCAATGGTAAGCATATCTACATATATCCATCTGAGTAAGTGATTTCACCACCAAACCAAATCCAAAATCAAAATCCCAAGTAATCCTACATAACTAGCCTAAAATCAACTAAAATCAAAAAAGATAAATCATATATGTTAGCCATCAATAATTTTTGTCTTAGCAATGATGGCTAAATCTGTCTTCAAGCCTTCAAGAGACCATCTCCATTGAAAACTATTATTTCTTGAAGTCTTGTAATGTCTTTTGTCCTTAAAATTATATTCACTGTTGTTTCCATCATAAGTTCTCCAAACCCTGCTTTTTATAAAAAGAAACTGTTCCTAAGGCTCCATTTTCATCATGTTATCCCCTCCATTTCATTCTCATGTTATCCCCATATCACATCAAATTCCCTTCAAAACCTCATAAACCCCTTCTTTCTGGTTTTTAACCCCTTTTCTAAACTTACCGAAACCTCTAATAAGGGGCTTAAAACTCACTTTTTGGCCTGAAAACTCCTTTTTCTACATATGGGCCATTAAACGCTTTCTCTACTTTAGCCTAGCCCCATTCCTCATGTGACCAAGCCCCACAACCGGGCGCTAAAGACCTCAACCATCCTTCCTAAACCCTTCTTCCCTTTATATTTCCTTTTTCCCTGACCTTTCATCTAAATCAGATCATGATCGTTGATCTAAGTAGATCAACGACCATCGAGACTTCTCCCATCTGCCCTTCTATCCACCATCCTCATCCCTCCATTAGATCTTCGCTGCCTGATCAATAGATCCAACGGCTAGGATCTAACCCGACCATTTAACATCACCTAATAACCTTTTCACTCTGCGACGAAATAACGTATGTCATCAGCTGGGCCCACTGCTCCTCCTCCCCGCACCTTTCCGCTTATCGCATTCACTCCCCATCGTCGGATCTACAGCCATCGATCAAACGGCTGACGTTCGATATCGTATAAATTTTTAACCCCCCCCCTCCACTATGCATCTTGCATTGCAAGTTTTATGGTATCACGTTAGTTTTGGTAATTACCACTTATCGCCCGAGTGCTGCGCGAAAACCATTAAATTTTTTCCAAAACCGCTCCTCCGTTTATTCGCGCTATCTCCCGTTTCAAACCCTATATTGTTACTCTGCCATGGTTTTGATCTTTTCTCCAATGCAATCACCTCCCCCCTCACTGCTCCTTTGCCTTCACCAGCCTCTGAAGTAGTTGAAACCCATATTCGCAGGTTTTTCTTAAATGTTTTAATGTCGTGTTGCAGGTTTAATGGCGGTGTCCATAAATTTTTCCCATAGTCACAAATGGTGACACGAAGGTTCGAGATGACGATCCCAGGCCTGATTATTGCATAAAGGGGACCCGAGCAAGGTTTTTATTTCCATTTTTTTCGATGGATCATGACCATCGGCCCTCAACAAACCCTCCAAGCCACCGATACAGCTGCAAACACAGATCAGCAGAAGATTAAAAAGTATCAGAAATCAAGGTTAAAGGGATTAATACATAAAGATTGAAGATTAAAGTTATTAATCCACAATTTAAATTATCAAAGAACAATTGAAGATCGAAGATGATTAAAGAGGCTTAATTAGTCCTAAATTAGATTAAAATCAGAGATTAAAGTGTTAAAGAAGACAGATCAGTGAAGATAGCCTTCCAATGCCAGATCAGTAAAGCCAATTACTCTCCCAACCACCAAATATGCCACCTGCAGTCCTATTATTTCAAAAGAATACACAGTAAATGCACAGTCAGTGATATTTTTCCAAAGACAGCCAGAAAAGTAACTGCCAGCCTACTAAAGCCTCCAAAGTCAACAAAAGCAGCCTGAGTACATAATATTAATGTAAAAACAATTAATACAGATGAAAACATCAGATATCTTTTCCATCAGGTCTCCCAAAGGCTGAGAAGCATTAATCTTGTATTAATTGAACAAATAGCCCTTTCTTTCACTCCACCTCCTCATTTCTTCTATAAATACTTCTTTAGGAGATATTGTAGGGGTTGGTTGTTGATGTAATAATTGCTGCATTGAAACATTCTATATGTAAATAGTTTCCTGAGGCTGTTGAAGCTCTGTTTGTAATTGAAGAAGATAGGCTGAGAAGAGAAGTTGATGCTGTAATGAAACACTGGACTTGTAGTTTGTAACTAGATTGACATCAATATACAAGTTGATTCATGGGATCCTGGTCTATACCATTGAAACACTGGACTTGTAGTTTGTAACTAGATTGACATCAATATACAAGTTGATTCATGGGATCCTGGTCTATACCATTGGTGATGTGCTTCTTACTGTATTTGTTTTCCTTCTTATGTTTTCCATAAATTGTCCATTTTTCTCTGATAAAGAACAACAAATTTAGACTAGGATTTACTGTAAAAGTACCTTAGATCTCACTGATAAGATTTATCTTTATGTTTTCCTCTAATTGTGTGTTTAAGGATAATTTAATAAGAGTATAACCAATAAAGGAATGTTGGTGAGCCCATGTCTTACTGTGTAAAACTTGAAACATTGTTCTTGAATGATATTTTCAATACATGCTAAGTAAAGATTAAAATAGGGAAGTTTATGGTTAGCCCTATCCTCTAGTTCTTTCTCCAACAGTTGTTTGAAAGTTTCCCTTAAGAGTATGTTGAAAGCAAGCTAGGTTAAAAGTCCTTACTTGATCTTAAGCTACCCTTTGTTTTCTTAAATGTTTTCTACTTTCTGAAGGTAGTATTGTTGATTGCTGGATTATTGTCTGATAAGTTGGATTTAGTACAAGTTTGCCCAAAGAAGACCATGGTTAGCCCTGTCCTTTGGCTTGCTTCAACCAGTTGCTTAAAGGCTTTTTCTTGTTTAAAGTAGAGTTGATGAATTCTTGTTGGATGATTAGCTTTACTTCCTTCACTGCACTTTTAATGTTCCATCTCACAATCTAATCTAAAGAGATCCTTTGATATAGATGACTTGCCCCATGGACTACTCTTAAAAATTGTTGTACAATTAAAACCTTTTTGTGACTCCATAACCCAATGGATTAATGTTGTTTCATACCTATCCTGTCAGCTGAACCTTTTTCAACCTACTTACATCTTCAACTCTATGAGACTCTTTCATTTCATGATTTTCCACTCAATCAAAGATCAACACCCAACCAAACAAACCAACAAAACCCTTGTACTTAATAACTAGCCTAATATCATACTCAAAACCTTAAAGATATACCAATCTTTGCACTTATAGAGAGATCCTTCTCTAGATCCAGGAGGACTAGATCCTAGGATCCCAAAGTGGTCCTGATGTTGGCCCTACAGTGTTTATTCTTTCCACTCCCATAAACTACAGGGACCACAACATAGTGGCAACCATACTGGGGACAATCTGAAGTAATAGATAACTTCACAACTCAGAAATACCATATTTAACAAATGAATCAAGTGTCTGCCAAGAGTGGTTATTGATTGTTGATGGTGAACAACAACCAAGCCTTGAAAATAAGTAAAAATCCTTCACCTGGCGACTCCATTGGTGTTCAGAAGGCCTTCTGATCCCTGTGGTTTTTCCTACACTCCACTAGGAAACCCTTTACCATAACATCATTCAAACTTAGTAAAGAAGACTTTGAGGATTAAGTTTCCTTTGAAAAGAATTGTTTGCCTCTTAAATATTGTTATATCTGGTTAAATGTTTCATACCTTGGGTCTAAAAAAAAAAATAACAACAGCAAAGTGGCTTCAAGAAGAATTTATACTAGAAGCCATCCTAACCCAAAACCTCTTGAGATAGTTGATAATTCAAAAAGAATCCTTAGGAAATCTCTTAAAGCTAAGAATCCAGCTATTGTCAGACCAATTTTAAGAGCTAACTCCTTTCTTGAAATCCTTACAACTCTTAGAGATACCCAAGTTGACTTACCTTTTTCAAGTAACTTACCAAGAACTAGGTCACTTACTGGTATAGATCGGATTGACTTTGAGCCTTCAAGTTCCCCACAGCATAGTGGTGACCATAGTGATAGTAGAGAAACCCATCCTTCTACACCTCCTAATTCTCATTTCATTCATAATTTTGGTTTCTCTCACCCAACATCTACTCAAAAGTATCTTGCTGGTCCAAGTACTTCTATTACTCATATATCCACTGTTCAAACCACTCCAGTCCACCTTCTTCCTCCTTTCATAAACCCTCCACCTGTCAATCCCCCATTTTTTCCACCACCTCTTATCATGGCAACATAGTATGCTCCTCTAGTCCTTCCTTTACCTCTAGTCAATCTACCACAGGAATATCAGTCCAAGATTCCATTATATGATGCCAATGGTCCAACTTCTGCTTCACAACATGTGGATAAGATGAATGAATATTTTGATAGAAATGAAATAGATGATGAAACTGTTAAACTCAGATTATTTGCTCAAATTTTAGGGGGAGAAGTAAGAAAATGGTTCAAGAACTTAACCCCTAATACTATCAATGACCTTCAAGCCTTTCATCAACTATTTCTAAACAAATGGGAAGTTAGAAAGAACCCTCTCCATATCCTATCAAAATATGAGAACCTTAAGAGAAATGCAGGAGAGGGAGTACAAGAGTATTGTACTAGATTCAATAGTGTGTATAATGCTCTGCCTACCCATATGAAACCTCCACAAGGCCTAGCTCTAATGAAATTCCCTGATGGGTTTGATCTTGAAATGGCCTACCAACTTATGGAAAGAGAACTTCTCACATTAGAAGACATGCAAAGAGCAGCAGTCAGTGTTGAAGTAAATTTGATTGCTAAAAGATCTAGAATGAAGACTGAGAAGAGAGTTTCATATAGAGAGGAAGTTGTCCCATCCACATCAGATTCAAATATTGAAAAATTAGAAAAAACCATGGAAACGATGATGGAAAGGATGAGCATATATGAGAGAGCTCAATCAAGAGAAAACCAACCAACTCCTCAAAATAGAAATCAGAACCAAAATCATAATTTTAGGAGAAATCAACCTCAGAACAGACCAAGAGACTCTGATCAGCAGATCAGACCTCATTTTCAACAAAATTATGTTAATGAGGATGAAGAAACAAACGAAGAAACAGAGAATAACCACATGAACATGTTGGGAGCAAATGATGAAGAAACTGTCTTCCTAAATAAGAGAAAACAAGGTCTATATACACCCTATGATGATGGAAGAACAGAGATTGAATATTACCATCAAGATTTTCAGAATGCCATCATAGAAAACCCAAAACAATATGACCTTAGGAGTAAAAAGAAGCAGGACCCTCCCAACAATAAAACCTCTGAAAAATCTACCAAAAATAGCCCTGTAAATAAACCAAAAGATATAACACAAAGACAGAAAATAGTCGCTGTAAATTCTGATCCAAACAAGGGTAAAGGCACTCAAACCAATGAAAAACAGAGTGAAGACCCTAGTAGCACTAGCACTTCAACTAATGCTCCTGTAAAAACAATTTTGACCAATGTAAATGGAGGAAATCAGCAAGCTGATTTTGCTGATAAGTTGGTGATTAATAAGGCTGAAACCAAAATTTTAAAAAATCAGATACCTTTCAGTTTGGAAAATGAAATTATGAAGATTAAAATCTATGTTCCCCTTACTGAATTAGTCACCCAAGATGCCTATAGATCACAGATTTTGAAAGCTTTGAACTTAGGAGAAAATAATGATACTGTCAACTTAAATGATGACCAACCAGAACTCCTATTTGGTCCCAAGATTGAAGGAATATATCAAGAAGGGAAAATTCCTCCTTTTTATGTCAGTTTGAACATTCATGAAAAAATTTTGCACAACGTTATGCATGACTCAAGAGCCTCTCACAACCTAATGCCAAAAGCAGTAATGGAGAGGTTAGGCCTTGAAATTACCAGGCCATACAAAGATCTATATTCCTTTGACTCTAGCAGAGTGAAATGATTAGGCCTGATCAAAGACCTCTGTGTAAACTTAGCACAAATTCCAGCCAAATTCTTAGTGATGGATATTGTAGTGGCTGATGTACCCCCCAAATATGGCATGCTTCTCTCAAGATCATGGGGAGCTAAGTTGTAGGGAACAATGAAAATGGATATGACTTGCACTACCATCCCTGTTTTTAATCAACCTAGAAGACTCTATAGGGAATCTCACATGAAATACATGGTAAGTAGCCAAGAGAGACCGGAAAACTCCCCTCTTTATTCTGTACACACAGGCCTTGACTCATTCATTCTTTTCAATGATGAGACTTTTAATGAGCAAGGATTTGAACATGAAACATCAACTAGCCTAGTAGCCACCCCACATCACAACTTAGTGGCAAACATAGAAAAAGAATAGGAGAAGGCAGAAGTGTCAAAACAGTTTGCTAAATCCGAAAATCATAGTAAACAAAACATAGGTCAAGAGCTACAAAACAATCATCAATAGAGTGCTAACCTTGAGATTCAAGAAGAGAATCCTCAACACATTGCAAATCCTGAGGAACAAAACCAAATTCAACGTAGTGCCAACATAATGGCACACAAGACAAGGAGGATAGTAGTGAAATTAATGACAAATCTGAAACTAGTCCTCTTTGGAGTATGAGTTTCGATGGATCTTGTAGTAAGACTAGTGCAGGTGCAAGAGTGTGGCTTCACAACAAAAAAAAAAATCATGTTAAAGGCCACTCATACAAATTGAACTTTCAATGCACTAATAACATAGCAGAATATGAGGAACTCCTTTTAGGCTTACACTTATTGAAGAAATTAGGAGCCAAAAGGATAATTGTTCATGGAGATTCCGAATTGATAATTAGGCAGATTAATGGGGAATACACTGCAAGACATCTCAGATTGAGAGCCTATAGAGATGATACCCTGTATTTGCTTAAAACGTTTGATGAATTCGAACTTACATTTGTCCCAAGAAATCAAAATATGCTTGCTAATGGACTCACTATTGCTGTTAGTACTTGTAAAAGACCTTGTGGAAACAAACAATACACAATTCAAGAGAAATATAGACCATCTGTCCCAAAAAATGACAAATACTGGCAAGTGTTTGAGGGAGATAAACAAATAGAAGACTTCCTACAGTCTAGAAATGAATTTGAAATGCCAAGTTGAGATTCAGATTATGAACAAGACTGTCCTACTAAGGAAAAATCATCTTATGAAGAAGAAAAGTCTCCAAAGATTGCTGATATAAATCTGTTATCTAAAAAACCTGGAAATACAACATAAATTAGCACAGATTTAGAAAAAGAAGACTTAGAAGTGTTGTAATCTAGCACCCAAAGCTTGACAAAAGGACTAGTCCCATTAGAAGAATTGTTTGATTTCAATGATGTTGTTAAAAAGCCAAAACTGGAACCTATTGAGACTGAAGTAGAAGAATGCAATATTGGCAGTGAACAAAAGCCTAGAATGATCAAACTATCCAAAACATTGCCAGCTCACATTAAACTAAAATACATTGAGTTGTTTAAAGTATTTTTTGATGTATTTGCATGGAGTTATGAAGATTTGAAATCATATGATACAGAAATAATTCAACATAAAATACCATTCAAGGAAAACCAAAAGCCTTATAGACAGAAACTGCGCAGAATAAACCCTGTTCATCTACCCCTGGTTGAGAAAGAAATTAAGAAAATGTATGATGCTAGAATTATTGTCCCCATTAGATATTCAGATTGGGTGTCTAATCTTGTATCAGTTAGGAAGAAAACAGGAGAAATAAGGCTTTGCATTGATTTTAGAAACTTAAATAGAGTCTCATTAAAGGACAACTACCCCTTACCCAAAATGGATCACATTTTACAAAAGGTAGTTGGTTCTAGAAGAATTTCTTTGCTAGATGGCTTCTCAGGTTACAATCAGATATTGGTACATCCTGATGATCAATTAAAAACAGCCTTTACTACACCTTGGGGTACTTTCATGTATGTGAAAATGCCCTTTGGTTTAATGAATGTTGGTGCCACATTTCAGAGAGCCATGGATATTGCATTCTCAGAAGAACTAGGTTACTTCATTATTATTTACCTTGATGATATCACTGTCTACTCCAAAACAGATGAAGAACACCTAGAACACTTGAGAAAGGTCTTTGAGAAATGCAGAAAGTATGGGTTATCCTTGAATCCAAAGAAAACAATGTTTGATCTCCAAGAAGGTAAACTTCTTGGACATATCATATTAGAAAAAGGAATAAGGATAGACCCAAAGAGGATCGATCGTATATTGCAAATCAACCATCCTAGGAACATCAAGGAACTTCAATCTTTCATTGGAAAGATTAATTTATTGAGAAGGTTCATACCCAACCTATCTGAACTCCTTAGAAACATGACAAACATGCTTAAAAGAGAAGGAGGAGTTAAATGGACCTTAGAAGAAAAGAAATCATTTGAGCTGGTAAAACAAGCACTTACCAATACACCAGTTCTTATTAGTCCTGATTTTACAAAGGATTTCCTCTTTTTTTCATTTGCATCAGAACACACCATAGCTGTTGTCCTATTACAGAAAAATTTGAAGGGACAAGAGCAGCCAATTGTATTTTTCAGTAAGGCATTAAGAGATGCACCTCTGAAGTATAATATAGTGGAAAAACAAGCCTTTACCTTGGTCAAAGCCTTAAAAGACTTCAGATTTTACATTTTACATTCCCACATAATTGCATTTGTGCCCAATTCAGTAGTAAAAGACATATTGACCCAAGATCCAGATGGCAAAAGAGGAAAGTGGATTGCTGTGATACTTGAATATGATTTAGAAATCAAGCCCACTAAGCTCATAAAAGGTCAAGGACTAGCAAGGTTAATGGCTGAGTCTAATTTTGAAGCTCTTGATATCAACATGTTAGATGCATTAGATGAACAGGAGGAGTTGGCAACTCCCATTGTTGAAGATCATTTTCTGTTTTCATCTTGGTATGCTGATATTTTATATGTTTTGCTCAATTTAAATGTCCCTCCTGGTTTGTCTAAAACGAAGGAAATATTTTTAAATTTAAAAGCTGTAAATTACTACATTTTGGATAAATGTTTATATTGGAAAAATGCTAGTGGATTATTGCTTAAATGTTTGCCTGAGAATGATGCAGAAAATATCAAGCATGAGTTCCATGAAGGAGAATGTGGAGGCCACCTCTATTGGAAAGAAACTGCCAAAAAAAATCCTTAGAGCTGGTTACTACTGGCCCACCCTCTTTCAATATGTCCATAAAATGATAAAAGCCTGTCACAAATGTCAACTTTTTGAAGGCAAAAGAAAATTGCTTCCCTTGCCTCTGCAACCAATCACTGTTGAAGCTCCTTTTTAGCAGTGGGGTCTAGACTTCATTGGGGAAATCCATCCTGCCTCATCTGCCCAACATAGATGGATCCTCACAGCAACAGACTATTTTACCAAATGGATAGAAGCCATCCCTTCTAGGAAATCCATAGACTCAGTTATCATAAAATTCCTTGAAAATCATGTCCTATCTAGATTTGGCTGCCCTAGGAAGATCATCACTGATAATGTTGCTGCATTTGGATCCAAAAAGATGGTTAAATTTTGTCATAAATATTAGATCATATTGGGTCATTCCACTGCTTATTACCCTCAAGGTAATGGGTTAGCAGAATCCTCAAACAAAATTTTGGTTAACATAATCAAGAAGTTGTTGGAAGATAATAAGAAATCATGGCACAACAAGCTAGTACATGCATTATGGGCTGATAGATTGACAATTAAAAAATCAATTGGAATGTCTCCCTACCAGCTAGTTTATGGAACAGATGCAATTTTTCCAACTAGTCTAGGAGTGCTAGTTATGAAGTTAATCTAAGAAGTACAGTCTGAAAATGATGATATGACAAGAAGGATACATCAGACTATACATCTTCATCAAACCAGGGAGGAATTCTACTGTTACACCATTTTTTGGTCATCTAACCTTTCATCATTAGATGGACCCAAGTACACCATGTAAGTCCAGTTTTACCCCAAGTAAAACTGCTTTCACTATGTTAATTAGGAAACCCCAAAAGGAATAATTAATTAAACCATAATTTAATTATTATTCCCAATCATGTTTAACCCAAAAACAAAGAAATTAATGAGATACACCCATAGTTATCTTATTATTTTCTAGGAATAATTATTTAAATAATATTCCTTGTTAAATATGACCAAATCAACCACTATTAATTAAATAAATCATTATTTATTTGATTATATCTCAACCACTTTCTTAAAAGGATAAATAAATCATTTATTTATTTATTCTTCACTAATCAAGGGATTTTGACCCAAGTCAAAGTCCCTTTCCCTCCAACAAATAATAATAAAATATACCATAGAGGTGGATCTAGATTTGGTTAACATTATTTTAATCATGCACCAAGATCTAGAATGACCCAATATTTTGTTATAAATAGGAGGGTTTTCCCCTTCATTCTTCACCTTTTGTTGCATATTAGATCACTCTCGATCTATACACTTGGTCTCATTTCTGCCATTTTGCTCCCATTGAGCTCTACCTTCTACATTGGGTTTTCTACATTTACAAGAGAGAGAAAGCTTAGATCTGAAGTGCTGAGGACTACAAAGAACCCATCCCATTGAGGAGATCCGGATACACCTTCTTGTTTCCTCCCAGGTGCCCTGTAATATAAAAATTCATTCAAAAATCGTGTTCTTGTCTTGTCTGTTGGATGCATGGAGCAAACTCTTTACTTTACTGCTTAATGTCTTTCCATTTATAGATCTGTTTGTTGTAGCACTTTAACTACTAATTGCAGATCTGAAGATGTTTTGCAGCCATTATTGTTGTTAGGGCTATTAGTTATGCGTAGCTAAAGTGGTTCTTTTTCGTACACTTCGACGAAGAATTCATACTAACAAATGGCGACTCCACACGGGTTTTAAATTACGACCGCCGTCGTTTCTCATATTCCTGCATATCCAGCTACTTCAGGCCCTAGGGCTTCTTTTCAGCTGCTTAGTTTTTCTCTTTTCATGTCATTTTTCTCACATAAACCCCTAAAAACTTAAAATTTCTAACTTCCGTGTGTTTCTGGCCCTATTGCGCAGGTAAGCGACACCAGCCGCAACTGAGACGGCAACTTTTCTGAAAATCTGCCGCCGAGACAACCGGAACAGGGGGGTCGCACTTTTTGGCCCAAAACCTCGCGAATTGACGCACTTTTCAGCCTCGTTTCCCGCGACCAACTCTCGTATCAGTCATAACTCGCGACCGCCCTTTTTCCGCATTTTTCCGCAATTTTTCCGGGGTTCTCGCCGTGCCCTCCGCGTGGTTTTCTCTGCATCGTCTCGGCCCCCGCCTTGACCAAGATCTGATCTGTTTTTACTCATCTAAGTGGGAACCCATCCCCTTAGGGCTTTAGTACCCTCCACTTTTTGTGGAAGAGTTTCAGCCGTTTCAGCCGTCGGTTTCAGAGCTTCAGCCCCCTCTTTTTCCAGATCTTACCTCACTTTCAGATCCATTGAAATCAGCCTCTTTTCCTTTCAAATCACCTCTTGTCGTTTTGTTTGGACCTCCTCTGAAGGCCTCCGCCTTGCCCCCCGGTTTTTTGCTGATTTCCCTTTTCCAGCCACCTTGCCTCTGTCTCTTGGCTATGATCTGCACCCCTTGTCTGCAGCTTTATCCTCCAGATCTCTGTCCCCTTTGACCCTAGATCTGTCGAGCTTCCTTTGTGTGTGTTTCCATAGTTTTTCCCTTTCTTTTCAGCATAGTTGTGAGAGACCCACCTTCTTGGTTTAGATAGATGCATACGTAGTCGTTATTTTTCTGTTATTTCAGCATTTTATTCTGTTCTCTGTAGGTTTATTTTCAGCTACGTCGCACACTTTTTCTTGCTCTCAAACAACGGAAAGGGTTTAAAAATTAAAATTAACGCACGCCACACACTGACCCTAAGTGAAGAAGCGCCTGGTTTACACCGCCTCGCAAAGACTCTAAAATCAATTGTCACCTTAATGGTTCTCGCTTCTCGGACTTTTCTTGATTTTGTCCTTTCTCGCTCTTGCTGCCTCTTTCTTCCGTCATCATTGCGCCTAAGGCGCTTCCGAGACTTCTGGCCTTCATCCTCGCCTCTGCTGATCGACCGCTTCACTGCCGGGCCGTCAAGCGAGCCAGTCCACCTTCGAGTCCGCACTCCGACTCCTCTCCTGATTCATCGGGTC
Source organism: Pinus albicaulis (assembly GCA_034641835.2). Taxonomy (NCBI): domain Eukaryota; kingdom Viridiplantae; phylum Streptophyta; class Pinopsida; order Pinales; family Pinaceae; genus Pinus; species Pinus albicaulis. Next base: position 369,355,742 of record CM076578.1, on the reverse strand, counting down.
CCCCTTCTCCTTCCGGTTCTCCCCCTTTTATCTTCACCATGTCCGGATCAGGTTCTCCCGGCCCCAATGCCGGCCCTACTTCTAGCGGAACCGTCACAACCACTACTCCGGCCACCCCTGTGCTGTCGTACATTGCAGGCCTCAGCCTCCCCGATTTCCATCAGTTGATTAACGACCCCATTCACCATAATACCACCTGGCCCACTATGCCCACCAAGTTACCCTCTGATATCCCTAAGTTCGAGGGCCTTAATGGCGAAGACCCAACCAATCACGTCCGGTCTTTCCACATGTGGTGTTCCTCCAACTCCATTACCGATGACTCCATCCGTCTTCGTTTGTTCCAACACACACTTACCGGCGAAGCTTCTAAATGGTATGTCGAACAGGCCACTTCCTCCCATACCACGTTCGAGACTCTTGCCCAAGCCTTCTTGTCGTACTTCCAGCTCCCTCTCCGATACGACACTGGTACGGAGCTCTTGACTTCATTTAAGCAATCCTCTTCCACATGCCTTTCTGCCCATGTTCAGGAATGGCGACGAAGACGAAGCTTATGTCGAGCCCCTCCCTTTGAAGATCGGGTTTACATGGACTGGTTCCTTCGCACCCTCCCGTCTCCCATCGGCAAAGATGTCGCCTCTCACTTTCCTCAATCTGAAGAAGCCGCCCTCCAAATAGCTTTAAAATATGACCTGATCTACGCTCAATCTGGTTATGTTTATACCGTTCTCCCTGACATCCCCAGGCCCGGTGGCGCTAACGCCCCGGGGGCATCTCATTCCGCCGACGGTAGTGTTGGATCTCTTTCCCACCCCTCTGCTCACCCTCCTATGAGCCATGGCCTCCCTCAGGGAGGGGCCAGCACCTCTAGCACTCTGCCCCCTCCCGGCAACATGTATCCAGGATACGGCATGCCTCCTCCTTTTGCCCAACCCCCTGCTTACCTCAATGCTGCCCAACCCAACCCTTACTTTTATCCGCAGCCTGGTGCGCCAGCTCCCCCAGCATATGCGTTTCCGCCTCCCTTTGCCTCCTTACCACCCGCAACAAGACTTACAACCCCTGCAGTGCAAGTATTTGCACACAGGTGCGATTAATCCCCTTCTTCCTCAAAGAAGGGGAGAGGCAAACTGTGAACTCCATGTTGTTCCTGTGAATCGAGGACCTATTCCGAGTATGACCTAACACTGCAACTCAAATTTCTCTTAGGCATTCCGCCAGATTTTGATGTGCCGCTTCAAGACAAATGAAGCCCCGTTCGTGCTGGGCAGTTGTTTACGGTCACTCCACTCACGATTGTCCTCTCTTACCCCAGATGCGACAGATGTGGGAGTCTCAAGCCACATTGCGCGGACAACACGCCTCCCCTCATGCTCCTCCTAATGTGGCCACTACCCAGCCAGTTGTGTTCACTGATCCTTTCCCTCAACAGGGATTCGTGGCTACCCAACCGCCTGACAGCCAGGTAGCCGCCCCTCCTTCCATTTCTGGTTCCTCCGATTACCAGATCCTCATGATGCACTCCGATCCTTCCCCTTCCGTCGATCCTGCTGACAACCAAATGATTGTTTTTGACGCCACCCAATCGGACCATACCCCTCTTCCTCCTTCCGTTGCTTTCCAACTCCCTGTCAAAATCCGGAATGCCACGGTATCCCGGTGTATAATTGATGAGGGGGCATCCACTTGCGTGATGTCCGCTTCGGTTTGGAAGCAACTCGGATCCCCTGAGATGGCCCCTTCCACGATCACCCTTCGAGCGTGGGATGGTCATGCCTCCCAGCCTATTGGCCTGTTTCATCACTGTCCCATCACCCTCGCCGGTAAGACCGTTTGCGTTGATGTCGAAGTCATTGACGCCCCTCTAGACTGCAACATTCTATTGGGGTGAAGCTACACCTATGCCATGTCTGCTGTCCCATCCGCGGTCTTCCGCAAGATGTCTTTTCCACATAATGGGAAGATAGTCACCATTGACCAGCTATCTTATCATGAGCCGCCGTCTCAGACCTCCTCCGAGACGACCATCTCTTCCGTAGCCAACAAGCAAACCGTCGATCCCTTGACCAGTGTCTCCCCCGGCGTCTATAAATATTCTACCCTGCTGGGTACTTTTCCTCGCCTTCCCCCCCCTCCTGTTACCGATCCCAGCTTGTCGAATGTTTGCATGATGCAATCGTCTCAGGCCACCCGTAAGCGGCCTGCCTCGGCTAGTCCGCAACCTCCTCCCCGCCCTCCGCGACCCGCTTCTAGCCATTCATCTCAGCCATCCGGACCTCCTCCTTCTGGCCCTCCCCCCACAGCTGGTATCCCAGAACCTCTTTATCCTCCCGGCTCGGTTCCCCCTGGCCTTGCCCATCTCGGAGCCATACCTCCTGGTCATTACCCTGCTGGACAGATCCCCTTCTTGGCTCCCCCTCCTGGAGTATCTTCTGTCCCCATCATGGCCACCCTCTCTCTCCCTAACTTGACCTTGGGCATTCCGGTCTGGTACCTTGACCCCCCAGCCGCCACCCCCCCTGGTCTCCCCAAACCTTATATGGCTTTGACACCGGTTCAACCGATCCCCCTCGCTTCCTCCATAGCCACTGTGCCCCCAGCACCCCCACCAGACCATTCTCCTGTTGTGCCGGCTCCCGAGAAGACAAGCAAAGCCCGAAGGGGGGCAACCCATCACGATCCAGCCCCCCCGACATCCCTTAACCCCCCACGACCACCAAAGCCCGCCATTCGATGCGCTTTGTGTGATGTCGTCGGTCATGCCACTCACATGTGTCCTGAATTGCCCCACCTCAAGCTTCTGGTCAACGAGACATTCCCCGACTCTGATCTCCCAGAAGTCCATGTCACTATCCTCGACTCCCTCCGATGACTCAAACACTTGCGCACAAACCACCCTTGTGCCTTGTGCGATTTTCACGGCCATTACACCCACCTCTGTCCCCGCCTTGACGAGTACCGTTCCTCCTTGGACTTGTACCGCCAATTCAAGGCCGCTTCGATCGGACCAAAGGACATTCACATTCCGCCTCCCGCTTTTAAGCCAACGGAGCCCTCGGTCACCATTTTGTATCTGTCATCATCCTTGAGACCTAATTCACCAGCCACTCAACCTACCGATCCCCTCAGCTTCTCAGCCGACCTTGGATCTGTTGATATCGCCCATATGAGCCCTTCTCCTCATGATGAACCGTTCCCCACCACTACTCCCTCGGGTGTCCCTTCTGCCTCCAATCTTCCCATCTTCCAATCTGATGAAGACATCATGGAAGCCATGACTGACCCCGACTTTCCCTGGGATGATATGCACCATCGCGCATATTTCCTCCCACAGCAATCCCACGACCAATACGCTGTGGAAACCAAAGACTTCATCCCCCATGCAGTTGATTGGTTCAAAAACCCCATTCCTACACCTGACGCTTTCGAGGAAGGAAACATGGCCAATATCTCGTCTACCATCAAAGTTAACATTTCGGCCACACCAGGAATCGAAGAATACATCACATTGGGTGCCCAATGCACCCCGGAAGAAATTGAAACTTACACCCAGCTTTTCAAAGAATTCCACGATATCTTCGCCTGGTCCTATTCTGAAATGCCCGGACTCGATCCTGCCATTGTCGAGCATCATATCGACACCTGGCCTGACGCCAAACCAGTCCGCCAAAAGATGAGACCCATTCATCCTTCCCGACGTGACGCTATTAAAGCTGAAATCAATAAGCTCAAGCAGGCTGGTTTCATTTACCCCATCGAATACACCACTTGGGTTTCTAACCCCGTTCCTGTTCTCAAGAAACAAGGCACCATTCGTGTCTGCACGGACTTTCGCGACCTAAACAAAGCTTGTCCCAAAGACAACTTCCCCACACCGTTCATCGACCAAATCATTAACGAGTGTGCGGGGCATGAGATCCTATCCTTCATGGATGGTTTCTCCGGATACAACCAAATTGCTATCCGTCCTGCTGATCAACTAAAAACCGCGTTCATTAGTCCGTGGGGAACTTTCGCTTACCGGGTCATGCCTTTCGGCCTAAAAAACGCCGGCGCCACCTTTCAACGGGCCATGTCTTATTGCTTCCATGACTTAGCTCATATTATTCTTGCCTACTTAGACGACCTCACGGCACGTTCTAAGCATCGGGCGCAACACATACACGATTTGCGCACCATTTTTCTCCGATGTCGCAAGTATAATATCCGACTTAACCCGTTGAAATGCGTCTTTTGCGTTCCTGCCGGCCGCCTCCTAGGCTTCATCGTGTCTAAGGACGGTATCACTCTTCACCCTTTGAAAGTTCAAGCCATTCTTGAACTCCCCATCCCGCGTACCCTCCGCCAGCTCCAAAGCCTCCAAGGCAAAGCTAATTTCCTTCGTCGGTTCGTCCCTGACTATGCCACCACTGCGCACGGGTTCCTTAGACTCCTACGCTCCCATATCCCCTTTGTTTGGGATACCCATGCTCACGAGTCTTTCGATGCCCTCAAACAGGCTCTCACATCCGCTCCCTTAATTCGCCCTCCCGACTTTAATCGGGACTTCATCCTATATATCTCCGCTTCCACCTATTCGGTCGCTGGAGTCCTTATCCAAGAGGATGACCATGGCATCGAGCATGTGATCTACTATGTCAGTAAGAACCTTGTGGGACCCCCTGTCTCATATTCCTATGACGAGAAATTAGCGCTGGCTATCGTGTTCTCAGTCCAAAACCTTCGTCATTATATCCTCCTGCGCTCCACCAAGGTTGTGACAAATTCCAACCCCATGGCCTTCCTACTGAGTCGTCGTATACTTACTGGGAAGTACGCCCGTTGGGTCGTTATCCTTCAAGAATTCGACCTTGAATTTGTCACCCCAAAAAGTAAGAAAGGCTTAGCCCTCGCTGAGCTTATTTCTGAATTACCTACCGGATCGCAAGACCCTCCCGTTAATGACGATTTCCCTGATGAACACCTGTTTGCCATTACTTCCGACGACCCGTGGTATGGCGATATTCTTACTTATTTGCGAACCCAAAAGTTCGCCCTCCACCTTGACCGTGAAGCTCGTCGACGTATCCAACACCAAGCCCCCCGATACCTTCTTATCGGTGACGACCTCTATCGTTGCGGAGTTGATACGGTCCTTCGTCGTTGCCTCACACACGCTGAAGCTGAACAGGTCCTTAATGCCTGCCATAGCGGCGCTTGCGGTGGCCACCTCTCCGGTCTTGCTACTGCCCAAAAAATAATGCGCGCCGGGTATTTTTGGCCTTCCCTCTTCAGTGATTGCATCGAGGCAGTCAAACACTGTCCCAATTTCCAACATTTCGCCCCTAAGGCGAGAGCTCCACCAACTCCCCTCCATCCGGTCGTCTCCACTGGTCCCTTCTGTAAATGGGCCATCGACTTTATGGAGTGTCGCCCGCCATCCTCTGGTAGCCACAAGTATATCATCGTGGCGGTCGACTATTTCACCAAATGGGCCGAGGCCATGCCAATGTTCAACAACACGGCAGCTACCGCGGCCCTCTTTTTCTTTAACCATGTTATAGCTCGCCTCGGGGTTCCCAAGCAACTGGTCTCTGATCATGGCAGACATTTTGAAGATGAGATATGGCGTGAGCTATCCTCACTGTTGGGTTTTGAGCACCAATATTCCTCCTCCTATTACCCCCAAGGTAATGGCCAAGTTGAAGCAGTCAACAAAACCCTCAATACTATGCTTCAACGAACAGTGAATAAGCACAAAACCAACTGGCATCTCATGCTCTTTCCTGCCTTATGGGCCTATCGAACCTCTGTCAAAACCGCCACCGGGTTCACCCCTTTCCACCTCGTCTTTGGAGAGGAGGCAGTTTTACCGATCGAGTGTGAAATTCCTTCTCTGCAACTAGCCGTTGAACTTCTCCCTGACACCCAACCGCTAGAACAACGAATTATCATGCTTGAGCGTGCCTCCGAAGACCGCCGTATTGCCTTACAAACCATGGAAGCGGCCAAAAAACGCACCAAAGCTCAGTATGATCGAAAAGTCCAGCCTCGCACTTTTCACGAAGGCGACCTTGTTCTAGTCTATGACCAGGCCCATGATGTCCTGGGTCATGGGAAGTTTGACTCATTATGGCTAGGCCCTTACATCATTAGTAAGGATCTTGGAAAGGGAGCATACCTCTTAGAGGATTTCGAAGGCCATCCCCTTCCTAACCCTCGCAATGCACTCTATCTTAAGAAATATTACCCTTAGCATTTCCCCTCGGAAATGCATGTTTTATTTTTCTTTTAGATAGCCAGCATATGTTGTTTCATTTTTTCTACTGCACCAGGACCCATCTTCGTCCAACATGCAGTTACCTCACCTCCATTCAAAATCGAATTTCCTCACCTACAACACCTGTACTGGGGGCACCATACTGCCCCCTTACTCGTCCATGTTCGTGTCGATTTTCGTCATGAGTGCCCACTTTGTACTCATGTTTCTATGACCCCCCATTGGGGCCTTTACTGTGTGGTAGCACTATACAGTCGCCCTTGTTTAGAACATCCAAGTCGAGTCATCATTGCATTCATGGAGTCTATCCTGCACCCCACTATAGCCCTCCATCCTTCTTTGCTTGGTTCCTCCCTTGTGTCGCATATCATGACCTTCCGCCCCACTGTCCCCTGTCCCTTTCGATATTGTGTCAGTCGATGCCATGTCATTCATGCCCTTTATGCTCTAACAAGGGAAGTCGTCCTTTCGCCACTCCATCCTTCCCATTTCCACCATCACCATTAGTGTCAGTCTGTCTGTCGCTCTATTGCTCTTCTCTCGTGCCTTAGTTGAGGATCTCTCATTGCCTCACCTACGGCGGACCTCCTTCTGTCGACCTCAGCACATTTATTCCAGAAGCAAGGTCTAGAGGGCGGTGTACCTTGGTTCCAGCTTCCACTCTTGTTCGGTGCCTCGGATCAGGCAGGGGGATTTCTCACCTCCCTTTGACTTGATTGCTTCTCCAGCTCCTTTCAGCATGATCGAGATTCGTATACTGGACAGTCCAGTGACCCAGCAGCAGCTCTTGATGATTCCCGGGCGTGTGTGAGATGTCTCAGCCCTCATGAGGGGGTGGCCCTGCAGGTAGCCCCCCACATGCCCGGATGACCTCTTCATTGCAGCCTTTGATGCCGCTCCATATTTTGATGATGTTGGCCTTAGCCACTTGCAGCACCTCTATGATTTGCATGTATCAGTCAGATTTTGTGAGCCCTTCCCCATTTACAGGGGGCATTTGGGTTGTATTTATCTCATGTAATCAGATGATATTGTACTAGTCCTGGCTGTTATCCCAGGCACAGCATGTATGTGAGACTCTTCATTGTATTTTTATCTGGCTCTTGATTATGCCAGCTGTACTCTATGGTTCGGTCCCTTGTTCATTGGACACACTATTCTTTTGTACTTTGTCACGGCGGGCATAGGTATGCCTCCCCCGCCGCCTTCAGCACAGGTACCCTCTCATAACAGAGACTTGTTGCACCTGCGAGTCTCGTCTCCTCAGGGTCTAGTCTTTCAGCACACTATCTACCTCATATTTCTCTCTCTGACATACCCTTTTGTTGTCTAGTGATTGTCTTCTTACAACGTACTTCGGTCATACGATTTGCTCCCGACACTCGCACGCTGGGGGGCAATCTGTTACACCATTTTTTGGTCATCTAACTCTTCATCATTAGATGGACCCAAGTGCACCATGTAAGACCAGTTTTACCCCAAGTAAAACTGCTTTCACTATGTTAATTAGGAAACCCCAAAAGGAATAATTAATTAAACCATAATTTAATTATTATTCCCAATCATGTTTAACCCAAAAACAAAGAAATTAATGAGATACACCCATAGTTATCTTATTATTTTCTAGGAATAATTATTTAAATAATATTCCTTGTTAAATATGACCAAATCAACCATTATTAATTAAATAAATCATTATTTATTTGATTATATCTCAACCACTTCCTTAAAAGGATAAATAAATCATTTATTTATTTATTCTTCACTAATCAAGGGATTTTGACCCAAGTCAAAGTCCCTTTCCCTCCAACAAATAATAATAAAATATTCCATAGAGGTGGATCTAGATTTGGTTAACATTATTTTAATCATGCACCAAGATCTAGAATGACCCAATATCTTGTTATAAATAGGAGGGTTTTCCCCTTCATTCTTCACCTTTTGTTGCATACTAGATCACTCTGGATCTATACACTCGGTCTCATTTTCTGCCATTGTTGCTCCCATTGAGCTCTACCTTCTACATTGGTTTTTCTACATCTACAAGAGAGAGAAAGCTTAGATCTGAAGTGCTGAGGACTACAAAGAACCCATCCCATTGAGGAGATCTGGATACACCTTCTTGTTTCCTCCCAGGTGCCCTGTAATATAAAAATTCATTCAAAAAAAATCGTGTTCTTGTCTTGTCTATTGGATGCATGGAGCAAACTCTTTACTTTATTGCTTAATATCTTTCCATTTATAGATCTGTTTGTTGCAGCACTTTAACTACTAATTGCAGATCTGAAGATGTTTTGCAGCCATTATTGTTGTTAGGGCTATTAGTTATGCGTAGCTAAAGTGGGTCTTTTTCGTACACTTCGACAAAGAATTCATACTAACATCTACAACAGAGCTCAGCATTTACAAGAAAGGATCAAGAAGTTGTTTGACAAAAGAACCGAAGCAAGTGATTTCAAAATTGGTGACAAAGTACTCAAGTGGGATTCCAGGAGAGAAGATAAGGGAAAACATGGAAAGTTTGATAATTTATGGCTAGGCCCTTATCTCATTCATGCTACTGCTGGTAACAATGCTTATTTTCTGTACGAATTGGATGGAATTGAACTTTTGGAGGTCTTGCCAATGGCAGGATGCTCAAACATTATTTTTCTTAATAGTATTAGTTTAAAGCTTTTCATTTTCTTCATTGTAAAAACCATTGCTTACTTTGTTTTGAAAAAAGGAAAAATACAAAAACAATAAAAAGAGAAAAGAGGGCAGAATGAAAACAAGAAAGGTACAACCCCATACCAAAAAAAAAGAGAAAGAATCTGAAAGTGTGCAAGCTTAAATTCCACTACCAAAAGAAGCACTGCTATTCAATCATATAGCCTAATCATGATTGGATAGGTTTAAATTTACTGCTGATAGGTTAGTGAATCAGATTAGCCAAACAGTTCAATCTTGGCTTATCAGTAGACTAGATTAGGATAGAAAAACAAAGGTTCAAACAAGCATAAATCCTGAACCTGTAAGTCTGAAAAATAATGGTTCTAATATGCTCAAAACTTGAACCAGGGAGAGAGAAAAATATGACTCTAAAACAGACCAAAATCTGAGTCATAAAAAGAAAGAAGGATGTTTGTAATTTTCAGATCTTAAGCCTTCACCATTTTGTTTTAAATTTCTGTAAATTTTACTCTATTTATAGCTTGTTTTTATGCAATATACCCTACAACAAATCAAACAGCTTAATCCTAGTTTTAATGTATTTAAATTTCTGTTTTAGAATGTAGAGAATGCAAATATGTCAGACAGTTTAATCCTGGCGGATAGTAGATTAGGTAGTGAATTTATGAGCTCAACTTCTTAATCTGAACTCATGGAGAAATAAGGGTAGATTTATATTAGTTTCCTGCTTTCAATAAAAGAACAAAATGTTGATGAAAAAGGTTTGCAAGTCCAAGTGCACCTTAAAGAATAAAAAATGTTAGGAAGGTAGGTTGTGTAGGTAGTTGTTTGGGGAGAAATTATTTTGCTGATATAACAAGTTCTGATCATCTTTTCTGAGCAGTTGATCAAAAAGGAAAGAAAGAGGATTTTCAAATACAAGACACTGATCTATATCCAGAGATAAATATCTGAAGTTCTTGACACCTTTAAGAAGCTGCCATCCCCAAGTGGAGCCACTGTTAGCCATCAATAATTTTTGTCTTAGCAATGATAGCTAAATCTGTCTTCAAGCCTTCAAGAGACTTTCTCCATTGAAAAATGTTCTTTCTTGAAGTCTTGTAATGTCTTTTGTCCTTAAAATTATATTCACTGTTGTTTCCATCATAAGTTCTCCAAACCCTTCTTTTTATAAAAAGAAACTATTCCAAAGGCTCCATTTTCATCATGTTATCCCCTCCATTTCATTATCATATTATCCCCATATCACATCAAATTCCCTTCAAAACCTCATAAACCCCTTCTTTCTAGTTTTTAACCCCTTTTCTAAACTTACCGAAACCTCTAAAAAGGGGCTTAAAACTCACTTTTTGGCCTGAAAACTCCTTTTTCTGCATATGGGCCATTAAGCACTTTCTCTGCTTTAGCCCAAACCCATTCCTCATTTGACCAAGCCCCGCAACCGGGTGCTAAAGACCTCATCCATCCTTCCTAAACCCTTCTTCCCTTTATATTTCCTTTTTTCCCAACCTTTCATCTAAAGCAGATCATGTAATATCCCTTTTTCAGGAATATTGCCCAGCTATTTGATAGGAACATTGTATAAGGAAAAATATGCAAAGACAATGCAGACCAATGCTTGTTACTCTTTTTTAGGATTTTTGGGACTAATATGTGGGATTTCAGCAAAAACAAATGGGTTTAGATGTACTAAACAGATCTCCCACAAACTGGTATCAGTGAGATATTTCCCTTTAAGACATTAACAATCAACAATCTGATCTAAACCAGAGATTTACTGAAGGGTAATTTATTGGATATGTCACCTTTACAAGAAATGATGAGATCCAGAGGCTATCTATCCCTTTTTACACTCTGTCCATAGACTCTTGTCGAGAGGTAATATCCCAAAAGGGTTTACTCAGCAAATCATGCTTGAAAAACACATTTTTAAGGTATGATGCCTTAAGCTACCATAAAATGTGTTTGAGAACACTAAGCAACCAATAGAAAGAACAGAAGCACTCTTTACTCAGCTTTTAACAGCAGAAAGATGGGGAAAAGAAGCATTTTATGCACTAAAATAGGTGTATACAAAAATATGCGTAACATTAAGGGTCAAGGTTCTAGAATACGTTATATTAGGTTAAGAGGGACCTCCATGCAAAATTTCAGCTTAAAAAAATTAATTTTTTCTATGTTAAACAGTTCCTCCTTCCCGACTAGTCAAGAAAAACCTTGATTTCCCATGACCTAAATTATGCAGAAAAGTGCTGAAGCTTGGGTAGCGTAATTTCTGAAGTGCTTGGCTGATTTTATGGAGAAATTTCATTATTCAAGTTCATAATAAGATTCATATGGCTTACGCAAGGAAAAACAGACATTTCTATGAAGGAAAACCCTACAATGAGTTGCTGCAACACATCGAAAAAGACTGCAGACTATATCAGCATTATTTTTCAATGGTTTCAGCTGCTATAAGTGAAAACTCAGATCTATGATAGATCTATGGCTGAAACATCAGATCCATACTAGATCTGGAAACTACTCAGCCTTCTCTACAAGATCCCCTTGGGATTTCATAAAAATAATGTCGGAATAAGTGTAGATCTGACATATAAGCTACAGAACTGCAGAATACTCAGAATTTCTGAAGATGAATTTATTATAACAGATATCATATCTGAAATAGCTTGAAACATTAGCTACATCAAATATTTACAAAGTGAGAGGCAAGCCTCAATCACTAAAGATCATCTATTGCACAAAATTGAAATAACAATTAAACACAAGTGCAGAAACGCAGTTCTTGAGAGTGACTGCGCAGTAGCTATAGAAAAATGAAGCAAATGCTATATGATACAAATCTAAATACAAAATAAGAGTGAGATTCTCTTCCGGGTGGTCACAAGACACCCTCCCTGAGAGAAATCTCCTCCAAACAACTAGATCTCTGCAGATCTAGACTACCACTTGCTGCAACTCAAGCAGCTGCAAAATCCTCAACAGGACCAGCGCTGCTAATAGATGGAGCTTGGCCAAAATGCCGGATAGTGACTCATTTCAGTACTTTCTCCTCCAAGAGCTACTCAAGGAAGGAGGGAGGAATCCTAAACAGGAAATCCTCTTCCCTTAAGCTAAACAGCCAAGAGAGCTAGAGTTGCTCCAGCAACCTCTACTTCGAAATTCCTTCAACAACCCTTTCTTGAGCCCTCACCTCATTTTTATAACTTGAAGGGGTGCACAAACCCTAAACCACTTCAATGGACTTAACCCCTTTCACATTGGAACCCTCTTCTAAAACTGCGCTGGTTCTCCAAGGTGGTCCAATTTTTGTTCACACACAAGTGGATTTTTGTTGCAAAGGCCCAGATTTATCCTTTTTCACATTGGGCATGCATTTATTCTTTGATTTAAGGATCTTTGCATGTCCTCCTCTACATTTTATTCATCAAACAATAAGAAAGAAACAAAGTGAAGTATTCATATTATCTTGGGCTAAATAGGAATATTACAGTCATCCCCCTTCAAAATGTTGCTTGTCCTCAAGCAACTGCAAGGAAGAACCAAACTTCTCCTCCCCTTTTATGTGGCCTCATCAATGGATCCACCATGGCTAAAAATGATAAGCAATGAATCTACCCTCCAATGACCTTCTGCAAGTGCAAGATAGCAAGTGTACATCATGAGAAATGAGAGGTACAAGTGGTGATCTTTTTGTTGTTCTATGGCCTCATCAGGTAGGAGTGATGAAGAGCATGGGGAAAACATTTCCCAATGAGTGCATCCCACACCCATGCTATCATCCAAATAAAAGGATCCATTCTTGATAGCTCATAGAAACAATCATTAATCCCCATGATTTGCATTGAGTAGGGGCTACAAGGCTTGAAATGAGGGATAAATATACCCAACTCACGTTGTCCCTCTTGCCACTGTTGATGGATGTGGAGTTGTGGATCTTGGGCTGCAAAAATGTGGTCACCTGAAGTCAAAAGGAATATGAAACTTCATGATATCCTTCATTGATTTCAGTGAGCCTCCTTGCCCACCCTCTTATGCATATAGTGAACAATTTGCCTTCACCATATGTGCTCCAAAAGACATGTGGACTAAGTGCCATATGATGTGTTGGATGGTGACAATAGTCCCTCCCTTGAGACCAGTGTTGTCCATCATCTTGCTGCCTCAAGTCATGATACCATAAGTGGCCACCCCACCACTTTCTTGCTGAAATAAGCTTCTCCAAAGCTTGGAAATGATAGAGGAAAATAAGTGTTGGCTGAATGGAGATCAAGCAAAACATGTCTTGCTCTAATTCCTCCCATGAGAGAGGCTCCCCTTCATGATACAAACTCAATGCATGACCCTTTGTAGAAGATGATACAATGTACCATGCAACAACCACAAAAATTTCCCTCCTCTTCTTGAAATACCATTGAACATGGGAGAGTACATTCCCAATGGGTACATTCATCCAATGTATCAGTCCTCCTCTCCCACATATGCTCCCCATAAAAATAGAAATATCAGCAACATAAGGAGCAAGAATAGAAATCATGTTGGCTGCCATATGCAACAAATATGAAGGGCAGTGATCCCTCATATGCAACCAACGTAGTTCATTAGGGGAATTTTGAGGTCTAAAATGGGCCTCCTAAGGAAATTATAAAATAATAGTGGAAAAAATCTAATAAGATTTGATGACATCATCAAATTTTAGAGGGAAAAATGAAAAAACTACTTTTTCAATTCATATTTTCAGCTTATCTCCCAAAGTTTTTACTCAAATTTCGAGCGGGAGTACTTGCTGGATGCAGAATTTAATTCCCCATCCAAGGAGTACCCATGTTGCATACTTTCAATGGGTCCTACTACACGAAAAATGAGAAATACATAAAAAAATGTGATTACAATCACGTTTTTTATGTATTTCTCATTTTTCGTGTAGAAGAGTTCATCGAAAGTATGCAACATGGGTACTCCTTGGATGAGGAATTAAATTCCGCATCCAACGAGTACTCCCGCTCGAAATTTGAGTAAAAATTTTGGGAGATAAGTTTAAAATACGAATTGAAAAAGTAGTTTTATTATTTTATTATTTTTTAATTTTTTTACTTTTTTACTCCAAAAATGGTGAATCATCCCTTATGGATTACATCATCATCTTGAATCCTATTGGTTGTTATAAAGTTTATTTTTGTTGTACATTTTTCTTAGGAGGCCCATTTTAGACCTCAAAATTCCCCTAATGTGACCTCAACTGCAATAGAGACTGCTGAAAAATGTGGTCTCCCAACCACTTGCATGCTGCCCCAATCTCTTCATAAGCTTGGAGGAACTGAATGATAGATGAGGCAATGTAAGTATGTCCTCCAAAGAAAAATCCCTCCCCAAGTCCTCCTAGGGAGAGGTCAACAATACTTCTCATGGCCTCAAGCAGACCATGCAACCTCAAAGAAAGCATGTTCGTCCTTGGAGCAACATTCTGCACATGTATGGTTAAGGAAGCAATATGTAGATCAGCAAGTAAATAAACAATGTCCTTACCATAGCTTTTTCTCATGCAAAGGGAGCATCTCATATATGAGCCTCCTTCCATCCTCAAAGAGAAGAGAGGAGACTGCTTTAACTCTTCCCAAGAGTCATGTGCATGCACAGCTCCCATGCCAAATGTAGATGAGGAAAGGTTGTTACCCTTCCCCTGTTTCTCCTACCACAGCGCAGAAACTGAAATGAGAGTGGGGGTGGATGATATTGAGAAACTGTTTCTCTCCTCCTTGAACCTTCCCAAGACTCTCAGCACTGCATCAAGACCTCCCAAGGTGTCCACTTCTCTAAAATCAATGAGCAATGCCTCACCATGTGAAGCACTCACCTCCTCTTGCTGATCAAGTGGCCTCCTTGGTGCAATGTCTCCAGGAGATGAGACATCATCTAGTGGTGACTGAATACATGAGTGGAGAAAACCCTCCATGCTTTCACTGCACAATCCAATCACCTCTTTAGGTGCATCAACTTTCTGCAATAAATAGGAATGAGATTGGCCCTCTTCCCCATCTTCTCTTGGTGTCCTCATGCTTTTGCACCTTCTCCATCTCAAGGGATTTTGAAATGTAGCCCCTTTGATATCTTTAAGGGAAGATCTTATTCCTCCCTTACTGCTCTTTCACAGTGCAGTGCAACTCTATTGTTCTAGATCAACAGCACATATAAATGTAGATCTCTCCATGCAATGGGCTGAAATGAAAACAGATGAACTCTTGTTCATACCTTGGTGAAATGTAGGAGCAAGAAATTATTCTGCAACTGTGTAGTCTTCCTCCATTGAACATGAAGGCTGCTCATCCAAGGTTGTGCCAGTGCTGATACAAGTCTTCACCCCTTCAATCTCCTTGAGATTTTCTTGAATACCCTTCAAGGTCTGGAAAAAGAGTGGGGGAATCTCTTTTTCTGTCATTCCTTCTTCTTCTCCTCTTTCTCTCAACAAGAAAGTAGGTATGGGACAATAGTGCAAATCATATTATGTGGCTGAATGCTCACACACATCATAAGAATTACTAGGGACTTCTTCATCTTCTTGAAATTCTCTAGGAATTTCACTGTAGCTTCTTCCACTTTGAAACCCTCTTGGAGTTTCACTGCACCCTTCTTCTTCCATTGGTAGAACCTCCTTGGAGAGGCCCTTCTCTGATCTAAAAATGGATGAAAGAATCTCATCCTTTCCATATTTGTTCTCTTTCTCTGCTGACATCTTGTTCTCACAGGCTGTGCCAGAGATCATGCTCTGATACCACTGTAATATCCCTTTTCAGGAATATTGCCCAGTTGCTTGATAGGAACGATGTATAAGGAAAAATATGCAAAGAAAATGCAGACCAATGCTTGGTTCCTCTTTTTTAGGCTGTGTGGGACTGATATGTGGGATTTTAGCAGAAACAAATGGGTTTAGATGTATTAAACAGATCTCCCACAAACTGGTATCAATGAGATATTTCCCTTTAAGACATTAACAATCAACAATCTGATCTAAACCAGAGATTGAATGAAGGGGAATTTATTGGCTATGTCACTTTTACAAGAAATGATAAGATCTAGAGGCTATCTGGCCCTTTTCAGACTCTGTCCATAGACTCTTGTCGAGAGGTAATATCCCAAAAGGGCTTACTCAGCAAATCATGCCTGAAAAATGCATTTTTCAGGTATGATTCCTTCAGCTACCACAAAATTTTTCTGAGAATGCTTATAAATCAATAGAAATAATAGCATCACTCTTTACTCAGCTTTTAACATCAGAAAGATGCGGAAAAGCATCATTTTATGCACTAAAATAGGTGTATACAAAAATTTGCGTAAAATGAAGGGTCAAGGTTCTGGAATATGTTCTATTAGGTTAAGAGGGACCTTCATGAAAAATTTTAGCTTAAACAAATAAGGTTTTCTATGTTAAACAATTCCTCCTTCTCGATTAGTCAAGAAAAACCTTGATTTCCCATGACCTAAATTATGCAAAAAAGTGTTGAAGCTTGGGTAGCGTAATTTCTGAAGTGCTTGGCTGATTTTATGTAGAAATTTCATTATGAAGGTTCAAAATAATATTCATATGGCTTATGCAAGGAAAAACAGACAATTCTATGAAGGAAAACCCTGCAATGAGTTGCTGCAACACATAGAAAAAGACTGCAGACTATATCAGCGTTATTTTTTAGGGGTTTCAGCTGCTGTAAGTGAAAACTCATATCTATGATGGATCTGTGGCTGAAACATTAGATCCATACAAAATCTGGAAACTACTCAGCCTTCTCTACAAGATCCCCTTGGGATTTCATCAAAATAATGCTGGAATAAGTGTAGATCTGACATATAAGCTACAGAACTGCAGAATACTCATAATTCCTAAAGATGAATTTATTATAACAGAGATCAGATTTGAAATAGCTTGAAACAGTAGCTACATCAAATATTTACAAAGTGAGAGGAAAGCCTCAATCACTGAAGATCATCTATTGCACAAAATTGAAATAACAATTAAACCCAAGTGCAGAAAAGCAGTTCTTGAGAGGGACTGTGCAGTAGCTATAGAAAAATGAAGCAAATTCTATATGATATAGATCTGAATACAAAATAAGAGTGAGATTCTCTTCTGGGTGGTCACAAGACACCCTCTCTGAGAGAAATCTCCTCCAAACAACTAGATCTCTACAGATCTAGACTACCACTTGCTACAACTCAAGCAGCTGCAAAATCCTCAACAGGACCAGTGCTGCTAATAAATGGAGCTTGGCAAAAATTCCAGATAGTGGCTCGTTTCAATACATTCTCCTCCAAAAGCTACTCAAGGAAGGAGGGAGGAATCCTAAACAGGAAATCCTCTTCCCTTAGGCTAAACAGCCAAGAGAGCTAGAGTTGCTCCAGCAACCTCTACTTCGAAATTCCTTCAACAACCCTTTCTTGAGCCCTCACCTCCTTTTTATAACTTGAAAGGGTGCACAAACCCTAAACCACTTCAATGGACTTAACTCCTTTCACATTGGAACCCTCTTCTAAAACTACGTTGGTTCTCCAAGGTGGTCCAATTTCTGTTCACACGCAAGTGGATTTTTGTTGCAAAGGCCTAGATTTATCCTTTTTCACATTGGGCATGTATTTATTCTTTGATTTAAGGAGCTTTGCATGTTCTCCTCTACATTTTATTCATCAAACAATAAGAAAGAAACAAAATGAAGTATTCCTATTAGCTTGGACTAAATAGGAATATTACAGATCATGACCGTTGATTTGAGTAGATCAACGACCATCGGGACTTCTTCCATCTGCCCTTCTATTCACCATCCTCATCCCTCCATTAGATCTCCGCCGCCCGATCAATAGATCCAACGGCCAGGATCTAACCTGACCATTTAACATCACCCGATAACCTTTTCACTTCGCAGCGAAATAAATTACGTCATCCGCTAGGCCCACTGCTCATCCTCCCCACACCTTTCCGCTTATCACATTCACTCCCCACCATTGGTTCTATAGCCATTGATCCAACGGCTGACATTCTATATCGCATAAATTTTTCACCCCCCCCCCCTCCACCGTGCATCTTGCACGTGATACCTGCGGTTTTCAAAATGCCACGCATCGCAAGTTGTATGGTATCACGTTAGTTTTGGTAATTACCACTTACCGCCCGAGTGTTGCGCGAAAACCATTAATGGTTTTCCAAAACTACTCCTCCATTTATTCGCGCCATCTCCCGTTTCAAACCCTAGATTGTTACTCCGCCATGGTTTTGATCTTTTCTCCACTGCAATCACCTCCCCCCTCACTGCTCCTTCGCCTTCACCAGCCTCTGAAGTAGTTGAAACCCATATTCGTAGGTTTTTAAATGTTTTAATATCATTTTGCAGGTTTAATGGCGGTGTCCATAAAGTTTTCCCACAGTCACGAATGGTGACACGAAGGTTCGGGATGACGATCCCAGGCCTGATTATTGCATAAAGGGGACCCGAGTAGGGTTTTTATTTCCATGTTTGTCGATGGATCATGACCATCGGCCCTCAACAAACTCTCCAAGCCACTTGTATAGCTGCAAACACAGATCAGCAGAAGATTAAAAAGTATCAGAAATCAAGGTTAAAGGGATTAATACATAAATATTGAAGATTAAAGAGATTAATCCACAGTTTAAATGATCAAAGAACAATTGAAGACTGAAGATGATTAAAGAGGCTTAATTAGGCCTAAATCAGATTAAAATCAGAGATTAAAGTGTTAAATAAGACAGATCAATGAAGATAGCCTTCTAATTCCAGATCAGTAAGGCCAATTACTCTCCCAACCACCAAACATGCCACCTCAACAGTCCTATTATTTCAAAAGAATACACAGTAAATGAACAGTCAGTGATATTTTGCCAAAGATAACTAGAAAAGTAACTGCCAGCCTACTAAAGCCTCCAAAGTCAAAAAAAGCAGCCTTAGTACATAATAATAATGTAAAATCAATTAATACAGATGAAAACATCAGATATCTTCTCCATCAGGTCTCCCAAAGGCCGAGAAGCATTAATCTTGTATTAATTGAACAAATAGCCCTTTCTTTCACTCCACCTCCTCATTTCTTCTATAAATACTTCTTTAGGAGATATTGTAGGGGTTGGTTGTTGATGTAATAGTTGCTACATTGAAACATTCTGTATGTAAATATTTTCCTGAGGCTGTTGAAGCTCTGTTCGTAATTGAAGAAGATAGGCTGAGAAGAGAAGTTGATGCTGTAATGAAACACTGGACTTGTAGTTTGTAACTAGATTGACATCAATATACAAGTTGATTCATGGGATCTTGGTCTATACCATTGGTGATGTGCTTCTTATTGTACTTGTTTTCCTTCTTATGTTTTCCATAAATTGTCCATTTTTCTCTGATAAAGAACAGCAAATTTAGACTAGGATTTACTATAAAAGTACCCTAGATCTCACTGATAAGCTTTATCTTTATTTTTTCCTCTAATTGTGTGTTTAAGGATAATTTAATAAGAGTATAACTAGTCAAGGAATGTTGGTGAGCCCATGTCTTACTGTGTAAAACTTGAAAAATTGTTCTTGAATGATATTTTCAATACATGCTAAGTAAAGATTAAACTAGGGAAGTTTATGGTTAGCCCTGTCCTCTAGTTCTTTCTCAAACAGTTGTTTGAAAGTTTCCCTTAAGAGTATGTTGAAATCAGGCTAGGTTAAAAGTCCTTACTTGATCTTAAGCTGCCCTTTGTTTTCTTAAATTTTTTCTACTTTTTGAAGGTAGTCTTGTTGATTGCTGGATTGTTGTCTGATAAGTTGGCTTTAGTACAAGTTTGAACAAAGAAGTCCATGGTTAGCCTTGTCCTTTGGCTTGCTTCAACCAATTGCTTAAAGGTTTTTTCTTGTTTAAAGTAGAGTTGATGAATTCTTGTGGAATGATTAGCTTTACTTCCTTCACTACACTTTTAATGTTCCATCTCACAATCTAATCTAAAGAGATCCTTTGATATAGATGACTTGCACCATGGACCACTCTTGAAAATTGTTGTACAATTAAAACCATTTTGTGACTTCATAACCCAATGGATTTGTTGTAACTCCTAGAGACAGCCTTGAGTTGTAAAAATACCAGTGCCTAGGACATCTTAAATGCAAGGAGCATATGACTCAACTGTTTGTAGTTGACAAGGTTAGTCTCTCATGCTTCTATCTACTGATGAACAGTTTTGATAAGAGTGGGACCGAGACTCAAAGTAGGACTATAGAAAAGAAGGGATCTGTAAGGAATGAATATGAAATCTAATAAGTAAATACCTCAGACAGGTTTGAAACATAACATTGTGATGAGGGCCATCGTGTAAAATGAAATTGCGGATATCAAATTGTAAGTGGATGGAGACTATGGCAGAAAATGAGAAAAGATATCAACTATAATGGGCTTATTCAGAATAAGAATCCAAATAGCTAACATCAGCAGAACTGCGAAAATGCTATGAATGTGAAACAGAGTATCATGCCTAAGCCATATTTAAAGCACTATGAGTGAGTAAACATGAGTATATTTTATTATAAATTCACATTTACACAGTGGAGCACTCACATTCCAGAGCCTTCAGATACAAGAAATGTGAGAAAACACAAAATGGACATTTATATTCAAAATCATGAAGGAAGAGCTATAAACTGTAATTCATCTTCAGGGGAATCCTCAACGCCGGCAAAATGTTTTATTACTGAATCCCAACGGGATCTTCAACATAGACTATTGGATTCATACAAAATACACATACAGGAAACTTTTAGCTAGTCAGTCTTTCAAAAAATCTGGAACCATGTATCAGTCTTTATTCATTCCTTTTATAATCTCTTATTCCTATGCGTGGAAAGATATTTTGGGAAAATATCTTTCCCGCATGCCTGTGTGTTGTTTTAAGTCCCAATCAAAAAACAAAACTGATGATGAGGTAAAACTCCTCTCATCATCTTACAAAGTAGGCTCGAAGCCATTTCTAATAGAAAATAAA
This sequence comes from Pinus albicaulis, assembly GCA_034641835.2. Lineage (NCBI taxonomy): Eukaryota > Viridiplantae > Streptophyta > Pinopsida > Pinales > Pinaceae > Pinus > Pinus albicaulis. Next base: position 369,334,798 of record CM076578.1, on the reverse strand, counting down.
AACAAACTAACAACTGAAAGTAAAATGCAAGAGTGAAAATGTGGATTTTCACTCGAAATTGAAAGCTAAAAGAAAATAAAACTAAAAGGCCACGTGGGCTTGATCATGAGTTGTCACTTCTTTTGGTGAGACGGTGATGCGGTTGCTACTGAAGAGGAAGGCATTGTAGATGTTGATGAGCTACCCTTCTTCTTAGTAGACAGAGCGACCAGGGAGGTAGACGCGGTAGCTGAAATGCTAGTACAATCCAGACACCTCTGCCAGATGTCTGTTACAGGATCCGATATTGCAATGAAAGCTTCAACTAAAAGATGTACCTCTATTATTTCATCATATTTGGTCTGATTGGGTAAACTTTGCTTGACTTGATGTAGTAAGAAGAACTCTTTACCGAGTGTAGTAACTATTGTCTCAGTCTTAAGCCGCGTGGTCTCTTCTGACACAGTATCAGTTCGGTTCATCATCTCTACCATTATACCCTCATATGTTTGTAACGAATGAAGTGTGTTACCATTAGGCTCCAAACATGGTGGAAGGCTAGCCTGTACCATTTCAGCCCACTTTCCTTCAAACTGCCCCACAGTCTTAATCATTCCTTTCAAGCTATCGAGAGCTTGACTGCACATGGCCTCCTTTTCTAATACCCTCTTGCATTCTGTAGCTTCCTTGAACCTGTTTTCAACTCCACGGTTGGCTAACTCCTCTGAGCTCAAATTGTTTAGCAAATTGAGGTATTTCCTGGCACTATCGATCTTGGTTGGAGCGTCAACGTGCCCTTCGTGCAGAGTTTTTCTGAACTTGCAGATTGCAACCTTCTTGTCTTCCACCAGAGTAATATAGGCCCAGCGCTTCTTTACCTCTGTGATGATGTCTGCCCAGATTAAGCGTTTGGCTTCCAAAAGGGTGATGTTTCCCTTCATCCGATTCATCAAGTCCTTAATCTCCTTTTCTTGTTGTAGTTTTTGTTGTTTTGCCTCTTCCATCTCGTTCTACAAGGTGGCTACTGTTTTATTGTACTCATCAATACGGGTTTCAAGGTGTTGAATCTTAGTTTGAGAAGTTTGAGATTACTTCTCTGCTGCATGAAGTTTGGCCAATGCTATGCTTAACTGTTCTGGCAGTGAGCTGGGTACTTCAGGAAGTGGTGCAGAACACACATGTGTATCCCAAGTTTTTTGTAACTCATCCATATTTTGCTGAAGAGCCATCATTTTGGTTGCAATCTTGGCTTTCTCCTCCCTTTCCTTTTCCAAGGAATCTGCTAATTCAGCTTTATCTTTGTCCATTCGGGCAAACTCAGCAGTTTGCACATGCTGATGCCTAGGCACATTTAACTATTTTTTCAAAGCTGTTACTTGCTTCTGTAAGTCAGAAATGACATGCCACTGGTGACTTTCCTTGCTACTCTCTTGGTCTCTTACAACATTCTGGAGACTCTGTAGGTCATTAGAGACCCCTCGGGCGCCAATCCGCTGTATTCTTATATTATCAAGCACTTGGTTGTGTTTGATCTTTAAATTTTTCAATTCAAGGGCAAGCTTTACGACCTCATCCTTCAACATATCGCCAAAACACTAAAACTGATTACACTTATCAATAGGAGGAACTTTTGATAAATTCATAGCAATTTCTAAAGCCTGATAGCTAGTGGTTCCAGCCTCTGCATCTAAAATTGCCTCGGTCATGGCCATTAATATCTCTTCCTTCCCCATGTCAAGCTCTTCCGTAATCCGAGTATGATATTTGTCTACAAAACTTGCCAACTCAGACCAATGCTTTTCTATAATGCTTCGGCTTCTTTGTCTGATCCTTGCTCTTGTCTGAGCCCTGCTAATTGAGGTGACCTGAGATGTTTCCGAATATTCAGAGGAAGAAGGAGCATCATGTATTACCCGGAAACCATGTTTTTCTTTGTCTGGGTCTCCGTAGATGGCTTCGTTCTCCAACAAGAATTCCTCTTCAACTGCTTCTGCAACTCCAGTCTTTTGCTTTTTAGAAGGAGGAGATGTTCTGCCTACTTCTACCTCCATCTGCTCGCCTGTGTATGTTTCTTTTGTAGAAGCAGTGTCACCCTTTCCTCCCGTTTCCAATGATTCTCCCTCCATCTGTGACAACAAAGGCCACATTTCAAGGTTAGTTCTCCATTCCATGAAGGGCCTGGTTTCATGTACATATTTAGCAGATTTTATCTTTCTTTTTCTGCTAGATATGATTCCTTTCGGGTCATAGGCCCATGGCCCTCCTCATACCAAATCCATCCAATTTAGTATGGATTCCACCGTAGAAAGGGCATGTCTTGAGCTTATAGTGAAAGGGCCGACAGTGGTAGGGAGTCTGAGAATGTAGCCCTTTTTTGCAGGGACAAAATGGAATTGGTCTACCTTTAGGGTTTTTCTGAGGTATTCCAAAGTGTATATGCACATGGCAGGGAACACCGACAAGCGGTAAGGGGAGTGTCTATGCCATAAACCCTGATTTCGTGTAGTCATCGAACAAGTACCAATCTCCTGTACTCTGCTCATCATTTTTCTGTAGCCAATTATTTTGCTTGGGAAAAATGTTGGGCGAAGGGCAGTCATGGATTATAGTATATAATATTGACATGAAATCATTCAAAAAGGTCGAGTAACCTCTCCCATTTAGTTTCTGGCGTACAGCATAATTCCAATCGAAAACAGACCTGGGTTGGGAGTTTATTTTAGAGATTTTCTCTAAACCCAAACCCTTGAATGCATCTGAATGCTGGAAGAGAAAAAGGTAAAACACTAACGAACATAAAAAAAAACACCCTGTGGCTAAAAGGTCTTGGAACTGGGTTAGAATAGTAGAGGACAAAAAGGCAGGAAAATATAGGACCACTCCCTGCTGAGACATTAACCACAGTAAGGCTATGCATTCCTTAGTGACATTTTCAACCTCGGTTAACCCCAATAGCCCTGCAATAATGCCTAAAGTAGGTTGAAGGTCTGGTTTAAAAGCAGAGAGGTGTATTACGTTCGAAGACGGGAAAGCCGTGAGGTGAGAGTCTGTGACATCTGCGAGAAAATCACCCTGTTGCTTCCAAGATAATTTGGAGAACTGTCTGGATAGAGTCAACTCGGTGAAACTGAGATATTTGGGGCTTTCATGGTAGCAGAGAGCTTTCCTTAAAAGTTCGGGGGAGATGTGAAAAATCTTGTTTCCTTGAGATGACAGGAATACATCTTGCTTCGCATCATAAGCATCCCTAAGCCAGCATATGAATTCTGTGACTGGGAAGGTAAGAGGGGTAATTTGGTGGTAAAAACCCAACTGAAAGACTCTAAATTTATCCTGCCCATGAATGTGAGCCCCGAACAGGTCAGGTCTAGTCCTAGAGATGTGGAAAGGGTATTTAGGGTCTTAGATATGAACATGCTGGTCTGTGAATGGTTCTGGACCAGGAGCAGCCTTGGCCTCATGGACTTGAGGGGTTTCTGGTTCGGATTTCCCAACTTTAACTCTTCCCATAACCATTGTGCAAAGGAAAAAATGGAAGAACAACTTTTTAAGACAATTGCGAAAGGAGCTAAATACCTGCACAGTAAAAATGCTTGGGTAAAACAACCGGGGATAGCTGAAAATGACTTGGAGGACCTGGTATTGGGAGCTCAAGCTTGGACATAAACTATGCTCCATAAAAAGAAAGTATTTACCATAGTGAGTAATTACTATGGTTAACTGCTCGATATTTCCCGAAAAACAAGGCTCGGATGACAACTATTAGGGCTAACGTCATAAGGACGTCGACACTGAGACACGTGGCATTGGGTCATTGGTTATCAGACTGTCCTTTAGTAAATGCCATGCGTTGGGTTTAATACCGGTATTGGCCATGTACCGGCTGTCCTAAAGACTTACCTTACTTTTTAAAATCTTACCGCTCCCTATCCTTTGTGGTGATAGGTATCCTCGTGGTCAGGTCCCACCTTCTATTGCGCCTCAACATCTTTCTGGGGGGTTCATGAAACTACTCCAAGTCCGCTGCCCCCACCCCACGGAACATCATCTTGGGTCCCGTTGTTGGCACGTTATAAAACAATTCTAGGGGGGGAAGCCTCACCTCCCTTTGCTTGTGTTATATCCCCCCGGAATGCCTTATCTATGTTCCACGTGGCTCCGCGGCTCAATACAGGTGTGGGTTCCACCTCTCAGTCCAGCTGTCTATGCCACCAATTAACTTTATTTCATCAGCTTTTCCCCACGGTTTTAACCTTCCGTGTTATGCCCATTTAGCTTAATTTATTTATTTTTCTCTTTAGCTATGTGTTCGCCCGCTCAATTCATGCAATATATGCATATCTCTTAGAGAAAGTCCCTTTTATTAATATTTTTAACGGTGGGGAGGATGTCATAACAACATTGGCTCCATTTGGGGATGACACGTTTGTACTCGAACGTGTCGAGAACCTCGCAGACCATCAGCTAGTTCTTTCTTGAAAACATAGCCCTTTCAACACATGTCTTTTCGATCTTGCCAAATCACAAACAACAAAACACCATGGTGAAAGCAAACAAATAATGTACACTATAATACAACAAGTCTCTCGACATGCATCAATACTAGAAATAAGGTTTGAGAAATTTCTCGTTCACAAGGACTTCATGCAGGTCACCTTCCAGGTTATCCAGTCTAAAAGTATTATTTCCTCCAACTTCTACAATTTTGAACAGCCCAAACCATAAGGGATCAAACTTTCCATGCTTCCCTTTCTTGGCTCTCCTGATATCCCATCTGAGCACAAGATCTCCGACCTTCATTTCTTTGTCTTTGGTGTGTTGGTCGAACAAGCCTTTCATTTTCTCCTGATACTCCACCAGTCTTTGATTTACCTAACTTTGAGTTTCTTCCAATTCTACCAACTAATTCATTCTTCTGGTCAAGTCATTTGGTTTTTCCTGGAAATCTTGCAGAAAACGAGCTACAAGCAGGGCTAACTATATTGGGAATATTGTTGCTCACCCATAGACAAATTCATATGGAGACTTGCCAGTTGACCGCTTACTAGTGATCCTGTTCGCCCATAGTGCGAATTTGAGCTGAGAATCCTAGTTCTTCTGGTTTTCATTTATGGCCTTTTTTAGTGCTCGTACCAACATCTTGTTGGAAGACTTTGCCAGCCCATTTCCCTGAAGATAGTCTGTTGTGGAGTGCCCCAGTGTAATATTGTACTGTTGGCAGAAATTAATGAATTTGGTGGACTTAAAAGCCTGTGCATTGTCAGTTACAATTTTAGTAGGGCAACCGTACCTTGATATGATGTTATCCTCCATGAATTTGATCACCACTGCGTCTGTTGCATTCCTTGCTGGCATAGCCTCTACCCATTTAGTGAAGTAATATGTGGCTGTCAGGATCCACTTGTGCTGTCCACTGGACGCGGGATGGATTTCCCCTATGAAATCAATCCCCCATTGTTGGAAAGGTTCTTCTATATGTACTGGGATCATGGGCAGAGGTGCAAATTTCTACTTCTCAGCAAATCTTTGGCATTTTTCGTAGGCTCTAACTCGAGTGTGAACATATCCAAACAGCTTTGGCCAGAAGAAACCTGCCTTCAGAATTTTATGGGCAGTGGCCCTCTAGCTATAGTGTCCTCCACAGATACCTTCATGGAATTCTGCCATAACTTCTTCCACCTTGTTCTCCGTGAGACATAAAAGTAGGATGCCAGATGGATCCTTCCAGTACAAACGTCTGTTTTCTACCATGAACTTCTGAGATCTCAATCTCAAGGTATGGTACTTCGTTTTATCGCAGCTGGGAGGGCATCTAAGAGTCAGAAGGTACTCCACAATTTCTTTATACCACGCACTGAGTAGATACTTTACATGATTTTTCTGAGAGGAATTTTCTATCCCTTGATGTTCCCCTGTACCTTCAGCTATCTCTACCATTGTCATCGATAATTTTTTCCCCAAGGCTTGACAGTTAGACTCGGACAGGATCTTAGCAAGTCCCTGTCCCTTTATGAGCTTAGTGGGATAGATGTCTAACTCATATTCTTGAATCTTTGCTATCCATTTCCCTCTCTTCCCCTCACTATCACCTTGGATCAGGATATATTTTACTGCAGCAGTTGGTACGAAAGCAGTTATGGCAGACTACAAAATGTACGTCCAAAAAGCCTTCAAAGATTTCACCAAGGCATAAGCCTGCTTTTCCAGAATGTTATATTTCATCTCAGCATATCGGAGCACCTGACTAAAAAAGGCAATGGGCTGCTCATATCCTTTTGTGTTCTTCTATAGTAGTATAGCCGCTACAGTGTGGGGAGACGCGAATGAGAAAATCATAAATGGTTTATTGTAATCAGGTCCTACCAGTACAGGAGCTTCTGCAAACACATTTTTGATTCTATTGAAATCTTCTCTTGACTCAGTAGACCACTTCACCTCATTATCCTTTTTCAGCATTTATGTTATATGTCGAACTATCTCTGCATAGCTCAGTATGAATCTTCTTAAGAAATTTATGCGTCCAAGAAACACTTGGACTTCTTTCTTGTTTCTAGGTAAAGATATACCGTTTATTACTTCTACCCTCTTTGGGTCAATATTCACTCCTGCTTTAGTTACGATATGTCCTAACAATTTTCCTTCATCTAAAGCAAATAAGGATTTCTATGAGTTCAAATATAAGCCATACCTGCGGCATTTTTCAAAGGTCCTGCATAGGTGTTCAATATGTTCTGCATCATCCTTCGAAAAGACTGTGATATCATCTAAGTATACTACCACAAACTTGTCTTGCTCGTGCACGAATGCAATATCCATGGCTCTTTGGAAAGTGGCGTCGACATTGATCAACCCAAATGGCATCCGGGCATACATGAATGTACCCCATGGAGTGGTAAATGTCGTTTTCTTTTGGTCTTCTAGGAGGACTACCACTTGGTTGTATCCTGAGAAACCGTCCATCATTAACATCCATGAAGCTCCCACCACCTTTTGTAGTATATGGTCCATTTTGGGCAGTGGATAGTTCTCTTTCAGAGAGGCTTGGTTCAAATTTCGAAAGTCTACGCACAGCCTCATCTCCCCATTCTTTTTTCGAACTAGGACCAATTTTACCACCCATTCAGAGTACCTTAATGGCACAATGATTTTGGCCTTTAATAGTTTCTTGATCTCCTTCTCTATGTATGGGAGCAGTAAAGGATTAATCTGCCTCAAATTTTGTTTATGCGGCTTTGCATCCCCTCTTAATGGGATCTTATGTTGTATGATGTCAGTGTCAAAACTTTTCAGGTCCTGATAAGACCAGGTGAACACATCCTTGTAGGACTGGAATAATTGTAGATATTTCTCCTTATACCCCTCAGGGACCTTCTTTGACAGCTTTAAAATCTTGGGATCTACCTCTGTTCCAAGGTTTAGCTCCTCTACCTTCTCATCTTCGACCACTTTGTTATGATTGACTGGGACGTCATTTTTGTCAAACAACCTTTCCAACGGTACCAATCCCCTAGGAATTACATTCCCTTTAAGTTGGAGTATCTTATGACCCACCACAGTCTCTTGCCAATTTTGTTCAGGTGGCTCTCTGCCTCTTCTCCCTCTGCATCTATGGTCAAATTGAAGAATTCCCCAATAGTCTCCATGAATCTCTTCACTTGTTCTTCATCTTCAAACACCTGCCGGTGTTTGATATTGTCTGGGATAGAAGGGCGATAGTGTATTTCTATCACATATCTCAACAAGGGGTTCTGAGGAGGTATGAAATTACTGGCTGCTACTGCAAGGGAATCAGCCATTCTATTTTGGTCTCTCGGCATGAACTGAATGTCAAATGCCAGGAAGAAGTTCTCCACAAAATCCCACACCTCATTTCTATAAGCTCTTAGTCTAGGGTGCTTTGCTTTGCACTGATTTATGATCTTCCTTACTACCAATTCTGAATCACCGAGGACTTTCAGACTTTGGATGTTCATATGTTTAGCGGTCTGCAACCTAAGCAACAATGATTCATATTCAGCCACATTTTTCATGGCCTCATACTCCAGTTTCAAGGAAAAAGGGACTAACTACCCAGTGGGAGAGATCAAAAGGACACCAGCTCCAGTCCCTTCCCTAGAGTTTACTCCATCAAAATGTAGGGTCCAGATACCTTTTTCTTCGCTACTTGCTGACTGTTCAGCTTTCAATTGGCAAAGTGTGGGTTCCTGCAGGAAATCTTCGTCTTCTTCGAGCATCAAGCATGAGAACTCCCCGTCTGTGTTATAGACAGGTGAATTTACTGTATTTTCTGCCTTTATCACCATTTTTACAAACCTTGTCTCTCTATATAACCTCCTTTCTTAGCCTCCGAATATTGGAATAGTTGCATAAGTCAGATCCAAGTTTATTGAACCTCCAATCTTCGTCCCCCATGATCTGGATAGCAGCATCCCAAAATGAGTTGGGATGTCTGCAACTACTATATCCATTACCACGCTTTTAGCTGGTATTTGGGCCAGATTTACGACCAAATATTTGATCATTCCTAAACATTTTACTCTTTTAGAATCAAAAGAATACAAATATTTGTATGGGTGAGTAATCTACAAACCCAATTGTTCCATCACTGAAAGAGGTAGCCGATTGTGGGATGCCCCAGAATCAAGCATGCAGTCAGCATGTCATGAATGACCAGGGAGACATAAAAAGGAGGGGTTGATGAATCTAGCTCTTCGACATGGGGACCAAACACTACCATGGCCCTTTCCTCTTGGAGGTTAAGACTATCCGGGATTTGGGTTACGCTCTAAGGAAGCATGAACTGAGATACCTGAGTTTGGTAAGTGGGTTGTTTTAAGAGCTCAACTAGTGGAACAGGAATCTTGACTTTTTCCAGCTCTTTTTGAAGGCTAAACCCAGTGGAAGACTTCTCTACAGGGTTTTCTTTGGACTCTTTTGGTATGGCTGGAAGTTTCTCTTCAACTTCAATTTGTTTGACATTTACATGGGGGTTGACAACAGGCTTAGAAGAAGATGGAATAGAAACATTAGAATGAAGAGGTTCCTTTACAGGTTTCTTACCTTTATCTTCGGTCTTCTGAATGATTGGTTCTTTTTGAGGTTCCTCTTCTTCTATTTCTTGTGTATGGGTCCTCTTCCTAGAAGATCGAAGGTCGTACTTCCTATGAAATTTTGCTTGCACGAAGTCCACGAACTGTTTACAATAATCATCAATATCAGGTTCTTTAGCAACTCCTGATGCATCAGCTTCTTCTTGCAAAGAAGGCTCAGCTTCATTTCCTTCTTGCAAGGGGAGTTCTAAACCCTCACTTTCAGAGTAAGCAAGGTATTGGTCATACTTTTCTTCAGGAAATTCTTCGGCAAAGCCATCCACCTACCCTTCGAGGTACAGTGGGGGTTATATCTGATTTTGATGTTCCTTTCGCTCTCTTTGCAATATTTGCAGAGGCGGTTTCCTGTATTGAGGGTTAAAACCCCGATTGGGAGCGGCCTGAGATGGCCTTGAGGATGACTTCTTTGTTTCTAGCTCAAGCTTCACCAGCTTGCTTGAGAGATTCTTGATCATCTTACTCATTTCCTCGATATTATAATCGACTGCTTCTCTCTCTTGATTTGAGGTGGAGACCTCTTCTTTGCCTCTTCGTCTAGAATCATGATCCACTCTCCCTTTTGATTTACCAGTCGAGAAAAAATTAGCTTCTACCTCTAAAGCATCAATCTGAGCTTCGTCTAGGGTGGCAGACTTTCTTTCCCTCAAGGAGAAACTGAAATCTGATTCAAAGGCTGCTACGAAAACCACTTTAGCAGTGATTTGGTGGGGCTTCATTTCTGCTGGTAGACTTGCATACAATGTATTGAATCTCTTAATGAATTCTAACATATCCTCATTATGTCTTTTCCTCAATGCATTGAATTCAGTAAGACAGTATCCGTGATCCTTTTTATCCCCCCATTTTCTTTTGAAAGTATTCTCCATCTCTTCCCAAGTGGTAACAGAACGGTCCCCAAGAGTTTTAAACCATTTTCGAGCCTCGCCATCTAAAGACTGAACAAAGAGTCTCAGCACAACATCAATATGCTCAACGTTGAAGTTTTTTGCAAAGGCGCAGAATACTTCCAAATGTTTCTGGGCAGCTGTGTCATCTTCTCCATTAAAACAAGGTAGAACTTTCAGATAGTCTTGAGGCATATCATGCAAGACTGGTGGTAGTGCCAGGGGGGCATATTTATTCAACAAGAATCCAGGGACAGCCATGACTGGAGGTGGAGGTGGGTTCTAATGAATGATAGGAGGTGGTGGAAGTGAGGTGCATATGAAAATAGGGACGTACTGGACGACTGCTTGTGAGGTGGCTTGAACAGAAGGAATATGTGAAGTGGTAACTTCTGTGACTTCTTTGACCTCCTGAACTTCAAGGGTAGGATGTAGAAAAAATATCGAGGTGTTTTCAAATTCGGCCTCGTCTTTGACTTCAACCCCTCCAGGAGAGGAATGATCTGGAGAATATTCAAGAACTCTAGCAGTGGTCTCGGGGCCTTGAACTTCAGCCAACTGGGAGGAAGATGGTGAATCCTCAAGAGAGAACCTTTGTATATCAATGTAAGCAGTCTGCTTTTCTCTCCAATTTATTTTATGTATTATTTTCTCAGGGTCAGATACAGAAGGGGTTCTCAGTTGAGATGAATCTGACCTCAAGTGGGGCTTATTTTGAGCCAGGACTCTTGAATGAATTAAAACTTTGGATTATAGTGGAGTCGCCAAGGTGAGGGGTATACAACTCTCAACCCTTCCTACTCACCTATTTGAAGGGTGATTGTGTTTCTGTCGTATCCCAGGGATTTAAGTCAACTTCGTTCCTCGGAAACGGCGCCAAAAATATGTTGTAACTCCTAGAGACAGCCTTGAGTTGTAAAAAGACCAGTGCCTAGGACATATTAAATGCAAGGAGCATATGACTCAACTATTTGCAGTTGACAAGGTTAGGCTCTCATGCTTCTATCTAATCATGAACAGTTTTGATAAGAGTGGGACCGAGACTCAAAGTAGGACTATAGCAAAGAAGGGAACTGTAAGGACTGAATATGAAATCCAATAAGTAAATACCTCAGACAGCTTTGAAACATAACACTGTGATGAGGGCCATCATGTAAAACGAAATTGCAGATATCAAATTGTAAGTGGAAGGAGACTATGGCAGAAAATGAGAAAAGATATCAACTATAATGGGCTTATTTAGAATAAGAATCCAAATAGCTAACATCATCAGAACTGTGAAAATGATATGAATGTGAAACAAAGTATCATGCTTGAGCCATATTTAAAGCACTATGAGTGAGTAAACATGAATATCTTTTATGATAAATTCACATTTACACAGTGGAGCACTCACATTCCAGAGCATTCAGATACAAGAAATGTGAGAAACCACAAAATGGACATTTATATTCAAAAACATGAAGGAAGAGCTACAAACTGCAATTCATCTTCAGAGAATCCTCAACGCCAGCAAAAAAATTTATTACTGAATCCCAACGATATCTTCAACATAGACTATTGGATTCATACAAAATACACATACAGGAAACTTTTAGCTAGTCAATCTTTCAAAAAATCTGGAACCATGTATCAGTCTTTCTTCATTCCTTTTATAATCTCTGATTCCTATGTAATATCTTTCCCATGTGCCTGTGTGCTATTTTAAGTCCCAATCAAAAAAAAAAATTGATGATGAGGTAAAATGCCTCTCATCATCTTACAAAGTAGGCTCGAAGCCATTTCTAACAAAAAATAAAAACAAACTGATAACTGAAAGTAAAATGCAAGAGTGAAAATGTGGATTTTCACTCGAAATTGAAAGCTAAAAGAAAATAAAACTAAAAGGCCACGTGGGCCTAATCATGAGTTGTCACTTCTTTCGGTGAGACAGTGATGTTGTTGTTGCTGAAGAGGAAGGCATTGTAGATGTTGATGAGCTGCCCTTCTTCTTAGTAGACTGAGTGACTAGGGAGGCAGACGCGGTAGCCGAAATGCTAGTACAATCTAGACACCTCTGCCAGATATCTGTTGTAGGACTCGGTATTGCAATGAAAGCTTCGACTAAAAGATGTACCTCTGTTATTTCAACATAGTTGTTCTGAGTGGGTAACCGTTGCTTGACTCGATGCAGTAAGGAGAACTCTTTACCGAGTGCAATAACTATTGTCTCGGGCTTAAGCCGAGTGGTCTTTTCTGACACAGTATCAGTTCATTTCATCATCTCTACCATTATGCCCTCATATGTTTGTAACAAATGAAGTGTGTTACCGTTAGGCTCCCAGCATGGTGGAAGGCCAGCTTGTACCAGTTCAACCCACTTTTTGCTTCAAACTACCGCACAGTCTTAATCATTCCTTTCAAGCTATCGAGATCCTGACTGTGCATGGCCTCCTTTTCTAATACCCTCTTGCATTCTGTAGCTTCCTTGAACCTGTTTTCAACTCCACAGTTGGCTAACTCCTCTGAGCTCGAATTTTTCAGCAAATTGAGATATTTTCTGGCACTGTCGATCTTGGTTGGAGCATCAGCGTGCCCTTCGTACAGATTTTTTTTGAACTTGCGGATTGCAACCTTCTTGTCTTCCACCAGAGTAATATAGGCCCAGCGCTTCTTTACCTCTGTGATGATGTCTGCCCAGATTAAGCGTTTGGCTTCCAAAAGGGTGATGTTTCCCTTCATCTGATTCATCAAGTCGTTAATCTCCTTTTTTTGTTGCAGTTTTTGCTATTTTGCCTCTTCCATCTCCTTCTGCAAGGTGGCTACTGTTTTATTGTACTGTTTAATACAGGCCTCAAGGTGTTGAATCTTATTTTGATCAGTTTGAGATTGCTTCTCTGTTGTATGAAGTTTGGCCAACGTTGTGCTTAACTATTCTGGCAGTGAGCTGGCTACTTCAGGAAGTGGTGCAGAACACACATGTGTATCCCAAGTTTTTTGTAACTCATCCATCTTTTGCTGAAGAGCCGTCATTTCAGCTGCAATATTGGCTTTCTCCTCCCTTTCCTTTTCCAAGGAATCTGCTAATTCATCTTTATATTTGTCCTTTCGGGCCAACTTTGCAGTTTGCCAATGCTGATGCCTAAGCACATTTAACTATTTTTTCAGAGCTGCTACTTGCTTCTATAAGTCAGCAATGAGATGATGCTGGTGACTTTCCTTGCTACTCTCCTGGTCTCTTACAACATTTTGGAGACTCTGTAGGTCATTAGAGACCCCTCGGGCGCCAATCCGCTATATTCTTATATTATCAAGCACTTGGTTAAGTTTGATCTGCAAATTTTTCAATTTGAGGGCGAGCTTTATGACCTCATCCTTCAACATATCGCCAAAACACTAAAACATATTACACTTATCAATAGGAGGAACTTTTGATAAATTCATAGCAATTTCTAAAGCCTGATAGCTATTGGTTCCAGCCTCTGCATCTAAAATTGCCTCGGTCATGGCCATTAATATCTCTTCCTTCTCCATGTCAAGCTCTGTCGTAATCTGAGTATGATATTTGTCTACAAAACTTGCCAACTCAAACCAGTGCTTTTCTATAATGCTTCGGCTTCTCTGTCTGATCCCTGCTCTCGTCTGAGCTCTGCTAATTGAGGTGACCAGAGATGTTTCTTAATATTCAGAGGAAGAAGGAGAATTATGTATTACCCTTTTTCTTTGTCTGGGACTCCGTAGATGGCTTCTTTCTCAAACAATAATTCCTCTTCAATTGCTTCTGCAACTCCACTCTTTTGGTTTTTAGAAGGAGAAAATGTTCCGCCTGCTTCTACCTCCATATACTCGCCTGTGTACTCGAATCCTTCTGCATGTTTCTTCTTTGTTACTTCTGTAGAAGAAGTGTCACCCTTTCCTCTCGTTTCGGATGATTCTCCCTCCATCTATGATAGCAAAGCCCATGTTTCAATGTTAGCTCTCCATTCCATGAAGGGCCTGGTTTCATGTACATATTCAGTAGATTTTATCTTTCTTTTTCTGCTAGATATGATTCCTTTCGGGTCATAGGCCCAGGGCCCTCCTCATACCAAATCCATCCCATTTAGCAGGGATTCCACCATAGAAATGGCATGTCTTGAGCTTACAGTGAAAGGGCCGACAATGGTAGGGAGTCTCAGAATGTAGCCCTTTTTTGTAGGGACAAAGTGGAACTGGCCCGCCTTCAGGGTTTTTCTGAGGTATTCCAAAGCGTATATGTGCATGGCAGGGAACACCGACAAGCGGTAAGGGGGAGTGTCTGCGCCATAAACCCTGATTTTGGTATAGTCATCGAACAAGTACCAATCTCCTGTACTCTGCTCATCACTTTTCTGTAGCCAATTCTTCTGCTCGGGAAAAATCCTGGGCGGAGGACAGTCATGGATTATAGTATAGACAATTGACATGAAATCATTCAAAAAGGCCAAGTAACCTCTCCCATTTAGTGTCTGGCGTACAACATAATTCTAGTCAAAAATAGACCTGGGTTGGGAGTTTATTTTAGATATTTTCTCTAAACCCAAACCCTCAAATGCATCCACATGTTGTAAGAGAAAAAGGTAAAACACCAACGAACAGAAACAAAAACACCCTGTTGCTAAAAGGTCTTGCAACTGGGTTAGAATAGTAGAGGCCAAAAGGCAGGAAAATATGGGACCACTCCCGGCTGAGACATTAACCACAGTAAGGCTATGCATTCCTTAGTGACATTTTCAACCTCGCATAACCCCAATAGCCCTGCAATAATGCCTAAAGTAGGTTTAAGGTCTTGTTTAAAAGCAGAGAGGTGTATTACGTCCAAAGACGGGAAAGCCATGAGGCGAGAGTCTGTGATATCTGCGAGAAAATCACCCTGTTGCTTCCAAGATAATTTGGAGAACTATCTGGATAGAGTCAACTCGGTGAAACTGAGATATTTTGGGCTTTCAGGGTAGCAGAGAGCTTTCCTTAAAAGTTCGGGGGAGATGTGAAAAATCTTGTTTCCTTGAGATGACAGGAATACATCTCGCTTCGCATCATAAGCATCCCTGAGCCAGCATATGAATTCTGTGACTGGGAAGGTAAGAGCGGTAATTTGATGGTAAAAACCCGACTAAAAGACTCTAAATTTATCTTGCCCATGAATGTGAGCCCCGAATAGGTCAGGTCTAGCCTTAGAGCTGTGGAAAGGGTATTTAGGGTTTAGGATATGAACATGTTGGTCTGTGAATGGTTCTGGACCAGGAGTAGCCTCGGCCTCACGGACTTGAGGGGTTTCTTGTTTAGATTTCCCAACTTTAACTCTTCCCATAACCATTGTGCAAAGGAAAAAATGGAAGGAAAAATTTTTAAGACAATTGCAAAAGGACCTAAATCCCTGCACAGTAAAAATGCTCGGGAAAAACAACCGGGGATAGCTAAAAATGACTTGGAAGACCTGGTACTGGGAGCTCGAGCTTGGACATATACTATGCTCCGTAAAAAGAAAGTATTTAACATAGCGAGTAACAACTACGGTTAACTGCTCGATATTTCTCTAAAAACAAGGCTAGGATGACAACTGTTAGGGCTGACGTGATAAGGACGTCAACATTGAGACACGTGGCATTGGGTCATTGGTTATCAAACTGTCCTTTAGGTAAATGCCATGCATTGGGTCTAATACTGGTACTGGCCATGTACTGGCTGTCCTAAAGACTTACCTTACTTTTTAAAATCTTACCGCTCCCTGTCCTTTGTGGTGACAGGTGTCCTCGTGGTCAGGTCCCACCTGCTATCGTGCCTCAGCATCTTTTCGGGGGGTTCATGAAACTACTCCAAGTCTGTTGCCCCCACCCCATGGAACATCATCTTAGGTCCCATTATTGGTGCGTTATAATACAATTCCGGGGGGGGGGAAGCCCTGCGTCCCTTTGCTTGTGTTATATCCCCCCAGAATGCCTTATCTATGTTCCACATGGCTCCGTGGCTCAATAGAGGTGTGGGTTCCACCTCTCTGTCCAGCTGTCTGCGCCACCAATAAACTTTATTTCATCAGCTTTTCCCCGCAGTTTTAACCTTACGTTTTATGCCCCTTTAGCTTAATTTATTTATTTTTCTCTTTAGCTATGTGTCCGCCCACTCAATTCATGAAATATATGCATACTTCTTACAGAAATTCCCCTTTATTAATCTTTTGAACGGTGAGGAGGATGTCATAACAACAGGATTAATGTTGTTTCATACCTATCTTGTCAGCTGAACCTTTTTCAACCTACTTACATATTCACCTCTATGAGACTCTTTCATTTCATGATTTTCCACTGAATCAAAGATCAACACCCAACCAAACAAACCAACAAAACCCTTGTACTTAATAACTAGCCTAATATCATACTCAAAACCTTAAAGATATACCAATCTTTGCACTTATAGAGAGATCCCTCTCTGGATCCAGGAGGGCTAGATCTTAGGATCCCAAAGCGGTTCTAATGTTGGCCCTGTAGCATTTATTCTTGTCACTCTCATAAACTACGAGGACCACAAAAATATAGAGAGAGCCCTCCCTAAGCATTAGGAAGGCTAGATCCTAAGGCTTAAAAGTAGGTTTTTGGTTACCTCTATTATTCTTTAAACCAAAATATACACAACCCTTGAGAATTATTGGAGTGATAACACTTCCCTTCATCACTGCTGCTCTCAAAGTCCATAGGGTTAGGAGTAAATGTGCGACACTTTATTTACTAAAAAAATTTCATCTGGTCATTCATAACTATTGCTCTCATAATCCTTAAGATTAGGAGTAAGTGGCAAATGTGACTCTCTATCCACTAAAATTTTTTCATCCTAACATTCATCACTATTTCTCTCATAGTCTTTAGGATTAGGTCTAAGTGGAAAAGGTGACTCTCTATCCACTGAAAATTTTTCATCTAACCAATCGTCACTATTTCTCTCATATTCCTTAGGATTAGGACTAAGTGGCAATTGTGGCTCTCTATCCACTGAAAATTTTTCATCCTACCATTCATCACTATTGCTCTCAAATTCCTTAGGATTAGGACTAAGTGGAAAATGTGAGGCTCTAATTTTTGGAAATTCTTCATCTTTCCATTCGTCATTATTGCTCTCATAGTCCTTAGGATTAGGAATAAGTAGAAATTTAGACTCTCTATTTATTTGAAAATCTTCATCTTTCATTTTGTCACTACTTCTCTCATTATATTCATCAATATGAATAGAGTTGTTACATGACGAAGATGTTGATGCTTCATAAAATGAAACTTCAGTATTAGAGGAATCCATAACACTCAAACAAGAAATGTTCAATATGTAAATGATCTCTCTCCCAATGATAATATATAGCTGAAACAATGAAAAATTCCCTCCAAAATTTTTCACTAAATTTTTTTGCTTGAAGTATGTCCCTCCAAATTTTATTTAAACGATTTATTTGAACATTAGTTATAAAAATATTCTCATAATATGGACCTTAATTTCGAATTAAATTCCCTAGACATTTTTCTCTTAATAATTGTTTTCAAACTAAAATAATTTTAATTAAATTATATAACTTTTACTACAATATAAATTTTATTTTTTTAATATTCATCATAGTTTTTTTATCCCACATTTACCCCGCTGAAAACAATTATGTTATTTCCACTTTATAAGAAATTTCATTTTCACTATTCCACAAATCACGTCAAGATTTCTCAAGGTTTGTTTAAAAGCTTGGAATGATTTTCTAGAGCAGCAACTTTGTCAACGAGAGATTCTCACTTTTGAAAGGTTAGTTTTGTTTCTATTATTATGGAAATTAGTAAACTATTAAAATTAATTAAAGCAAGTAATTTATACCGTTAAAAATTTACCATATTTTACCATTAATGTTTTTAGTTAGAAAACGAAATAAATTTGTTTTTAATCTAAAATTAAAAAAATAATTAACATGCAAACTGTGGGTGGGCCCACCTGGGGCAGCACAACTCCCTGGGCTCAGGCGGACGCCACCCTGTGGACGCGTCCGCCTGCAGCATAGCGTCGTGGGCGCCATGCTGCGAACGGATGCACCCATAGGGTGGCATCCACCCGAGCCCAAGGGTGCCCAAGGCAAGGAGGTTGATTCGGAGAATCAGCCCCAATTCTCAGAATTGGCCTCTTGCACATATTATAAAAAAATAAAATAAAAAAAATAAATAAATAAAAATCTTTTTATATGCCCAAGGTGCGGATTCTGAGAATCGTCCCTTTGGGCATATAATTTTCTTTTTTTAATGCCCAAAGGGACGATTCTCATAATTGGCCCTTCGGGCATATAATTTTTTTTCTTTTTTAAATACCCAAAGAGCCGATTCTCAGAATCGGCCCTTTATATATATATATATAGATATAGATATAGATATAGATATAGATATAGATATAGATATAGATATAGATATAGATATAGATATAGATATAGATATAGATATAGATATAGATATAGATATAGATATAGATATATCTTCTCAGAATCGGCCCCTTGGGCATATTAAAAAAATGATTTTTTTTTAGTGGGGTTGGGGAGAAAATATAAAAATAAAAAAATAAAAATTTAAAGGAACTTGTTTTAAATTTGGGGGGGGGGGGCGATGCTGAGAATCGACCGCCAAATTATAATTTTTTTTTTTAGGGGGTTTGGGGAGATGACATGTAAAAAAGTAAACAATGTTCTATAGTTTCTGTCGGGAAAAAATGTATAAAAATATCATTTAAAAAAAAAACAAGTTTTCTATTTTGTTTACATAAGATATTTGTTTTTTGTGATTTAGTAATTTATATGTAGATATATATGTTTAGAGAAAATGGAATCAAGGAAGGTTTCTATCAATATTTCTGGACCAAAGTCAACATCTGCATCATCTAAAGCTACAGGTGGGTCTTCAAAAATCATTGATGGACAAACTGAACCTCAGTTAATTACTGAAAATATGGGAGATGCATCCACAAAAGAAAAGAATTTGGTTTCATAATGGAAGAAATCAACAGAATTGAATCGTTCAAAGTATGCATGGTTTCTTAAAGATATAGAAGACGAATTTCTGCAATTATATCTATATGCTAATAATAATTTTGATGCTGAAAGTTATGACCTAGTGGGAAAAGTATTAGACCTATATATTCTTCCAAATATAGAAAGTGTTTATATACTATCAAAACCTCCCAAGTCACATGATAAACATAGATATCATTTTACATTGTCGATGTATAACACAAGGGAATATTCCTCAAAGATATGCAAACAAATCATACAAAATATTGCACAGAATATTGTATGTATTTTTGTTTACACTTATCTATTTTGTGTTATTCAAATCGTATCATTGTATTTTTATGTAATATTCCTACTTAACTTCAGCTAGGAGGAATATGCATTTTTGTTTTGTTTCCTGTTTCATGAAGAAATGAATAAAGGAGGACATGAAAAGCTCCTAAAATGAATGAATAAATCAATGCCCATGTAAACAAAGATATATCTGGGCCATGTAAATAAAATCTTGCAGGTGTGAACAGGCTTGGACCATAATACTGGGTCAATCTTGACCAAATCAACAGCGCAGTCTAGGTGCAATGAACCTCATGGATAAACAGCGCAGTTTTTGATGGAGGTCCCACATGTGAAAAGGGTTAACTCATTGAGGTGGTTTAGGGTTTGAGAAGGTTTTCATCTTATAAAAGAAGGAGGAGGACAAGAGGAAGAGGTTGTTGATCATATTATTTTCTGAAGGTATTGTCTGCTTAGACATTCCTCTTTGGGATTTCATGTTTAGGGATCCCATCTCTTCCATAGAGTAGCTCTTGGAAGATCCTTGCTTGCCTAGTCCACTATCTAGCATTTGGCTAAGCCTCATCTTGCATCTACAGCGCAGTCCTGCTTTGGGGTGAGCTGTCTATGTAAGTTGTAGCGAGTGGAGTTCTAGATCTATTTAGATCTAACCTATACTAGTGTCTCTTCTCAGTGAGAGTGTCATTTAACCTCCTGGAAGAGTACATTGGCTATTTGAGCTGCAGATCCATACATTGGCATCAGGCCATAGTCTACTCAGAGCTACAGCGCAGTCTTTCTTCCATGATTGTGTTAGTTTGGTGAGCAGAATTGGAGGGCATCTTGGTATCAGTTTTAGAGGAGAGATCTCTAGTGATTGGATCTATCCTTTCACTGTGGTGATCCATGAATGGGCCAACCCATTCATGTTCCTTTCAGATCTGATTTGTTACATATGATATGATTCAAAAATTTCTGAATACTTCTGCAGATCTGTGAGATTTGATCTCAGATCTACTCTCTGTTTTTCATGTTTTGCTAAGATCCCTAAGGGGAATGTAAAGAGGAGTATTTCTTGTACAAAAATCTGTAATAGATCCATATTTTTATGTACAGGTCTACTCTAAATCTGAGTTGTAATCCAATGCATGCTTCAGCAATAAAAATAACATTGTCTAGCCTATTCTGCAGTATCATCTTGTTGTAGCAGCTCTTTTTGAGGCTTTCCTCTTGTATAATCTTCTTATTTCCATTATAAACTGTATAAGTTGCATTGAAGATATATTTTTTTTGATTTAATACTGAAATAAGAGGCTCCATATTGGCCTCATGCTTGTACAAACATAAACAACATTATTTTTTAAGTGATTCTTTGCATATAGCTGCAGCCCCTCTCTTTGGGTGTTTTTCAACTAGACTAGGTTGTGGGAGATCTGTTTAACCCACCTAGTTTGATTTGTTTTTGCTCCCCTTTTGGATTTAGATCTTATATGAGCTGATCTAAGGGATCCAGGGGCTGCAAACTTATTTCAGTGCATATAATTCCCAAGAGTGCGTTATTCCAGCAGGCTTGCTGTGTAATTCCCAATCTGGGATATTACAGTGGTATCAGAGCATCTTTCTTGGCACAGACTATGCATTCTGTGAAGATCCAATATGTCTGCAGAAGAGGAAGAATCTCTCACTAATGGATAAAATAAGTATCCGAGAAGAAGACAAAAGAAAAAGGATTGCACCAAAGACAAAGAATATAAGAATGAAAACCCCTTGTATGGAAGAATAAAAGGAGTAGAGTTTTCTAACATTATTTCTCAAGCTATGCATGAGCAGAAGAAATAAATCAAGGGAATGAGGAGGGAATGGCATGAATATCCTTCAATAATATCTTCTCATGAAGAAAGCCCCAGTACTCCTCCCTATGTGTGTGAGCGTTCAACCACACAATCTAATTTACAGCGTTGTGACATGCCTACTTTCTTGTCAAAGGAAGAAGGAAAAGGAGGAGCACCAAAGGAGGGAAATCTTTGTGATTGTCTCCAAGAATATGAGTCTCAATCAGTGAGATTCAAAAAGCATATCAGTTTCTCGGAGTTCTGCCATCTTAGAAAGGAAAGGAGATCCTGCAACTATAATCGAAGAAGAGGGTGTTTGCAACCCACTTTGGGTAGACTCTCTCTACCTATTTTTGATGGATCACCTGAGAGCTCAGCCCAATCTTGGGTAATGGAGCTTGACACATATCTATAGCTGCATCAAGTCTCAAAAGAAGAAGCCATGAAAGTAGCATCGCTGCACCTTCAAGGTAGGGCTTATGCCTGGTGGCTATTTGAGTCATTTTCCTTGAAAAATGTGAACATTTATTCTTATGAAAAGTTTACCAGAAGACTAGTAAGATTATTTGATGTACAATCTAAAATCTCTTTGAGGAAGCAAGCTAATTCAAAGGAGTATAAATCTTTGCATGAGTTGGAAAAATCCATGGAGCCAACTCCACTCCTGAACAATGTTGAAAGGACTGAAAATCTGTTTCATATTTTTCCAAGAGCAGAAGGCCCTTTCCTGCAAGACATCTTTCCTCAAATGGAAGGCATGGGATCTCTTGCATCCTTGCAAGAAATTCCAAGGGATCTTTCACATGGATTACATGGGCATCATGTGTCTAGAATGGAAGACAATGAGATAGAACAAAGGAGGGATCACAAGGTTGGCATGACAAAGAGTGATCTAATTTTGCTAGAAGAAGAGAAGGAAGCAAGCACCCCAGTCAAAATCATTATTGCCTCCTTAAGAGTGATGCCACATTACCATGGGTCCTCCACACAAGAAGCAGAGGCAGAATTTCGCAGTGGAAGCAGGGGTATGATGATCCCATCTAATTGGCATGTAAGGATGAACCATGAGAGATCCTTATCTTGTGGTAAACCACCTGGGAGACCACCTGATTCTGTTTGGGTGGGATATATTTCACAACATGATGCTCCAATATCAGATCTAGAAAGGATGGGAGCATTAGAAGACAAATTTACAGCGCTGGAAGGTTTGGGTAGCCTCAAGGAAGAGGGAGATTCTCTTCCCTTATCATCAACTCCCAACTTCATTTCTGATTCTGCGTTGTTGGATGGAGAGAATGGAAGGTATGTCCTTCCAACACACAACTTTGACATAAGAGTTGTCAAAGAAGGGAGTAGAAACATGATAGACATCCCTATGGATGCATCATCAGCGTTGTCCTTATTGGGGAGTGTAGATCTATATTGGAGATCCCAGTTGTTGGTGGATTATTCCAAGGATCTGCACACTTGTATGATGCTTGATGGTCAGATGCATGGAGAATACTATCTAATCCATGAGGAATTCATCTATCATCATGGGAGGGTCTTCTTACCTAAAGCCTCCAAGCTTAAGAAGGAGATGCTACAAAGAGCTTACAAAGAATTCTTCTTCAAACCTACCTATCCTATGGAGATCTACAACACCATCATGAGATACTTTGATTGGGAAGGTTTTGGAAAGGAGATAAATTAGCATTTTCAAGAATGCATGAAGTATGTGGAGATGGGGCAACCACAATGCTATTTGAGAGATTTATTTCAGCCACCTCTTCCTACCTTGGAAGGAGGAGAAAGATCCATACACCCCTCCACTTGTATAAGGAGAACTTTGGGTGAAGAACATACATATGTAAAACATATTTCACTATCTATTTGTATGCATTCTTTCACTATTTTTGTGCAGGCCATGACTCCTAGAAGGAGTGATACATTTTGTAAATCTCATGGAAAATATTGGGCCACACACATGTCAAAAATTGGCCCCTCCCTTGATATAAAAAGGGAATTTCTCTATCATGACGGGTGCTTGCCTAAGGCACCGAATTTATTCAACATTTTTATCCATATGCAAGCGATGAGGAACTACACCCCAATCATGAGGAGCCTTGATTGGGAAGGCTTAAAAGAGGGACTATATTAGCACTTTCAAGAGTGCATAAGTCATGAGGAGTTGGGGCAGCCAAGGGACTCTATGCAAGAGTCATTTCAGCCATCTCTTCCTTCTCTTGAGAGAGGAGAAATGTCCATGCACAACTCCATGTGTATGAGGGACTTGCATGGTAAAGAATCTGATCTCATAGAGCATGTTTATTTTTCTGATTTGACATATTCTCTTACCATGTGTATGCATGCCATGGCTCCTAAAGGGAGTGATACTTCATGTAGATCTCATGGCATTGGTAGGGCCAATAAAAATTCTAAATCTGGCCACTCCCTTGAGGTGCAAAGGGAGGTTATTTTTCATGATGGGTGCTTCCCAAAGGCACTAAACATATCTCTCATTTTCAGCAATGAAGAGATAACTTGTGCAGAAAGTTAGTGGTTGAGAAACCACTTACCAAACTTTGATCTGAAGCAGGTAGGAGATGCCCTGCACTGGTACCTTATGCGGAGACTTGATCCACCTCCCTATGCTCAAATTTTAGTTTGTGTAGATGTACTTTTGTTTCCATACATTGATGATGTAATTGTACTATTTATGGGGATGTATGGAGAGAGGATGGGGAGCATATGTGTACCTCATGGGATGGAGACTCTCTATGTGCCTTATGATACATGTTTTAGAGGGAGTATTGGCTCAACCATGTTTGTTTCTTATGATTTCTTGTCTGCATATGGGATGGGTTTTGCCCATCTTATATTAACTTTGGAGGAACATTTCATGGATATGTGGATCGGTGAGCATCTAGCTTATGATGAGAGCTTGATCCTTGATGATGTCACCAATGGAGGAGAAGATTTGCAGCACTCTCCCTATCATTTTCTTGAGGACAAGCAACATTTTGGAGGGGAGGACTGTAATATTCCTACTTAACTTCAACTAAGAGGAATATGCATTTTTGTTTTGTTTCCTATTTCATGAATAAATGAATAAAGGAGGACATGAAAAACTTTTTAAATGAATGAATAAATCAATTCCCATGTAAACAAAGATATATTTGGGCCATGTAAATAAACTATTGCAGGTGTGAACAGGCTTGGACCATAAGACTAGGTCAATCTTGACCAAATCAACAGCGCAGGCTAGGTGCAATGAACCTCATGGATAGACATCGCAGTTTCTGAGGGAGGTCCCACATGTGAAAAGGGTTAACTCATTGAGGTGTTTTAGGGTTTGAGAAGGTTTTCATCTTATAAAAGAAGGAGGAGGACAAGAGGAAGAGGTTGTTGATTGTTTGGTCAATTTAGTGTGTCCTAAATTGCTGCATTTAATTTGTCAATCCGGGAATCGTAAGCTGATGAAGTGCGGCGCACTATATGTGCAAGATAACCTATTTCTTAACTTTTTGCCGTTTTTGGTTTTTCTAAGGTGAAATGGAAATTCTAAAATGAAAACAAGTTTGGTTATATTTGTTCAAGGAAGTGATATCCCTTATAATGATTTACCAACTTGAAACTTTAAAAGCAAATTGAAAATTACAACGACAAGACTTGAAAGAAAGTAAAAGTGTACTGCTGAAATGAAAAGGTGCTGCTAATCTAATGAATCAAAACAGTAAACTAGTGAACATGGAAAACCAAACTATTCTTGTTGCCAACTAAACACAAAAGAAACTATGCTTAAGGAAATTCAAAATTGCAACAAAATAAATCTAAATCAGATTACATCAATTTATCTTCTGACCCTTCATCATTAGTCCAGCTATGATTTTAGGAAGTAATCATAAACAACTTGAGTAACTGATATTTAATTTGCAGAAAGTAAACTAATACTAAACCATACACTCATGATTCAATCCCTCACCATCAGTCCAGCTGTGGCTTTCGGAGGCAACCGAAGATGTCATACATGATTTAATATATCTAAATTTGCAGAAAAGAAACTAATACTAAACTACACATTTCATAATGCAGTCCCTCACCATCAGTCCAGCTGTGGCTTTCGGAGGCAACTGAAGACGCTATGAGCAGCTTAATATATCTAAATTTGCATAAAAGAAACTAATACTAAACTACACATTTCATAATGCAGTCCCTCACCATCAGTCCAGCTGTGGCTTTCGGAGGCAACTGAAGACGCTATGAGCAGCTTAATATATCTAAATTTAACTACTGAATCAGATAAGCAAAACTGAAATGTACAAAGCAAGACTGAAGTTAAACAAAAGCTATGAAAAGCAAACTAGCAGCAGAACAATGTTAGTTTCATGTCATTAGTCAAAATACTATGAAAATGCCTGGGCTGTCTACCTAAAACCTGCACAAGAAAACTGATCAGTGATTAACAATCATAAAAACATGAAAGACAGAAATGAAATGGAAATTATGGAAATGTATAAACATAAATGAAACAACTACAAAGTATGAACATATGGATGGATTATGATACAATGACTTTTAAAAGAAATGAAATGAGAAATGTACACTAATACACAAAACCTTAGCTGAGCAGGGGCCCTCTACATAGCTTTGGTAACGATCCTCAAACACGAATTAAGTTGAAAAACAGAGTCTTCTCACATTAAAAAGCAGTTCATCACAGAATGGTAGTGTTACGGCTCAAGGGCAGCGTAATCACTACAAAGAAAACTAACAGATAACAGATTTTATTCACGAACATCAACTATCAACTAACAACTAACTTTATGTGCGTATGCAAACGCTCTATATATAACAATAAACTGTAACTGTCTCCTAAAGTTCATGATGGCAGAGAGCACGTAGACCACTACGTCCACGGATATAGGAGTATGGACGTGTTGGAAAGTGAATCTACGGAAGGTGGATGCTTGAATTCAACTCCAGAGCTCTGCACAGATGTCGATTTAACCTCCGTAGGCTTAGAAACGGCCGTATGGATGTTTATTTGCCACGAAACAGAGTCCGGCCGACATGAAACTCCATAGTTGACTTCCACGTGGACGGCTTTGACCGCGGCTTCTTTGGACGAGTTTGCTTGAACCAATAGGACACGAACCATGTCCTCGTCATTCCTAGCCTGCCCATGTGGCTCGTTTCCCTTGTAGACACCTATAGCATATAATTCCACAAAATAGCTGCGGAAAGTTTCAGCAGCTGCGGAAAGTGGCAAGATTCCGCAGCTGTATGAACAAAATCTAGATCAAATAGAAAACACAAAAACATAATTAAAACCATGTTAGATACCCTTTGCACATGATATTGACAATTTTGGGAGGTTTAGGTGAGTGAAAAAGGTATGGAAAGGTGTATGGAAAAGATGCAAATTCGGGACTCAACATACCCCCACTGTGAAGGTGTTGCATGTCCTCATGCAACCAAAATTTTGATACTCTTTGTTCAGTTCATGTGCCTTGATACTTCAGCCAGCACATCCAACCCCCTTATCTTCTTCTTTGGTACTGCCATCATTCTGGGTTTCTTCATTAAGCACCTAAATTTGATATTCACAAGTGCTCTGCTCAATTTCTGGCATTTCCTTTTTAATTTCTTATTCTTCTTTTGCCAAATTCCCAAATGTAACATAGTGTTATCATGGATGATCTTGTCCAGTTTGCCTTGTTCTTTTAGTGTTTCATTTTCATTTTTGATGTGCCGATTCAAAAGCTCCAGCTCAAAAATTTCCTGTTTTAATGACTGAACTAAATCATCCTGCAATGTATGAGGCTGAATGGAAGAGGTACTTGGACCTGTGGCTGCCTTTTCCAAGGATTCTATATAGTCATATACCTCCTGCTGCTTGGGGTCTACTTCCAGTGTCATTTTCATTGGGTTGTCCCCAAAATGCTGTAAAGGAGAATTATGTTCAAAATCTGGCCGAGGAGGGCTTACATCAATATTTTGCTGAGAATAAGATGGAGTATGCTCATTGTCTGATTGGGAATGAAAGGAATCAGGTTCACTAACTGACTGAAATGGACTATGGTCATTTGGAGACTGTTCATATGTCTCCTCACCCAAATCAATGAAATGAGGACCCTTAATTTGTGTTTTTCTCAATTTTCCCTTAAGCCTGCTGCTTCTCCTCACATGCTGTGGTACACTACCCTTTTGTTCTTGTTTTCCTGTCTCTGCCTTCTTGGATATGGATGATTGTTTTTGAAGATAAACTAATCTGTTAGATAGTATTTGGTGATCTTCTTCTTCAGAAGAAGGAGTTTTATGACTAGCCTCAATAATTTCTTTCCCTTTTGGTATTATTGGCTTCTTAGCTTTGATTTCCTTCTTCTTCCTTTTTACCAATCTCTCTTCCCTATCAGTTTTTTTCATAGTAGTAGTAGAAGTGTTTTGGATTTCATCTATTGTTCTTTTCCTTCTACTTCTTTTTGTTGTGCTAGCTGCGGGAATTTCCTGAGTAGGAGCAATTTGGGTTTCAACATTCATTCTCTTTCTTCTACTCCTCCTAATTGAACTACCTTCAGGAATTTCCTGAGGTTCTTCAAAGAAGTTTCTAACTAGGAATTGTTCCCATGTATCTTTTCTTTCCTTTAGCTCCTTTTCAATCAGAATTTTTATAAGGCCGTGGTGATAAAGATGAGGCTCTACATCTCCCAAGTGTTTTTGCACAGTCACATCCATTTTCTTCAAGCTATTGAATAGGAAATAAGGAAGATTGAGAGTTTGGTTTTCAAGAAAATTCATCAATAGCCTAGTATGGTATATGTACATAGACCCAAAATGGCCTTCACATGTAATAAATTTCTGAACAATTAGTAGTAAAGTGGCCCATTCTTCTTTTATTGCATGCACAGGGATTCCTCTTTTAAAAACAGTGATATCCATACCTTGATTTCGTAGAATTGTTCTCCATGCCTTATCACTGATACTTTTATTTTTGAACCAACGTTCTCCTTCCTGAAGAAGCTCTGTGGCTGTTGCTATTGATGCTTCATTGACCAAAAACTTGAGGTCTCCAACTTCTGCTTCCGAGCCATCAAATGATCTTGCGAACGCTTTTGTAACTTCTCTGTGGTAACCCCTGAATTTCTAAATAAAACGCAGCCATTTAGCTTTCCTCAACATCTCTTTTGCTTGCGGATATCCCTCTATAAACTTCGGTCCTTCCGGCTCTGCCCTTAATAATTTTCCCATTTCACTTCTCTGTGCTTCACAGGTTTGCCTCTGTGAGGGTTTAAGTGGAAATGGAACGATGGAATACACAGGATCGAGCACAATACTGTGGGGATGTTATCATAAAATGGAAATGAGCACCATAAACGGAATGGAGTAAGACTGTGGATAGATATACGGGAGTGAGAGTGAGCAAAAGGAACGAAATGGAGTGAAACAGGGGGTGAGAATGAGTAGAGTGGGGTTTCATAAACACGACAGAGACATGACAAAGAGGTTAACAAAGTATAATGCATTCGGCCGCGTTTTGAATTTTGGTGGCTGTGTAATAAATATGAACACGTTTCAATCAATGATTATGAAGTTATGCGGCTTGTAAGAGTCCTTTGCCAACTCAAATACGTCTCATTATCTACGGTGGGATATTGGAACATGAGTGAGAATCGGAATTTCAATGATGAAACCGTTTGTGAATAAATGCAAGAGGATAACATGGAGATCGTGGAAGGTTACGGGACTGTCAATATAATCATTTCGTGTTATGGGTAGAGCTCATAGTTTAAAACTATATAAAAATGTGTTTTTCAATACTATTTGAAATAAACTTTATTCATACCTTTGGAATCCTTGCTTTTGCCCTTGGTCTTCAACTGATTGATCTTCATTAGTGTCTTGAATGTTCCATTGATCCTCTCTCCCGCATTTTATTTCATAATTATAGAAATAACAACTGACTGTACATTCTCTTTGAAAACAGAGTAGTAGCTGCGGAATCTGCTTCTGGCTGCGGAAACTGGAGTCAGCTGCGGAAACAGATGTCAGCTGCGGAAACTGACACAACTATTACTTAGTTGAATAGAAATGAACAAATGACAGATGAACAGGTGGAAATGGTCATAAAAAAGATTTTTATTGATGGAATGGATGAAATGAAGTGGAGTGAAGTGAAATGAAATGAAATGAGATGAAATGAAGTGGAATGAAATGGAGTGGGTGGTGAAATGAAATGAAATGAAAGACGGATTTTTTTTTGGAAAATATAGAGTGTCAGGTGTCCCTGATTTTCACCCCATATTTTCTGTATAAGACTGCCAATCAATGATTGGTTTTCAGGCTTATACCATTTTTTTTTTCTCCTTTTTTTTTTTTTTTTTTTAAACTTGAAAAACAAAAGCTAGGCTGGTGGAGAAGAAGAATTCTTCTGTACCAGCCTGATTGCAGAACTTTCTTGAAACAACTTGACAAAATCCTCTTTAGAGAGTGTCTTATGATAAACTTTCAATCTATGGCCATTCACAATAAGAGGAGTTTGAAACTCATCAATGGTCTTGATTCTTACAGCTCCATTGCTAAATATTTTGTCAATCTCATATGGCCCAAGCCAATGAGTCTGAAATTTCCCTTGAAAATCTTTAAACTTGGAGTCAAATAACAATGCCCAATCTCCTTCTTGAAACTTCTTCTCTTTGATATATTTGTCATGCCATTTAGTTCTTTGATATTGAACTAGATCAGTTCTTAGAATTGCTTCTTGTCCGATCTCATCTAGCTCATTCAACTGCTCCATTCTATGCTTTTGGGCTTCTGATAAGTCCATCCCCAACTGAACTGCTATCTTGAAGGTCTTGACTTGGAACTCAATGGGGAGCAAGAATTATTTCCCATAAACAAGTTCATAGGGAGAATGTCCCGTTGTATTCCTCCATGTAGTTCTGTAGGCCCACAAGGCTTCTGGAAGCCTTTCTGCCCAATCTCTTCTATGTAGATGAACAGTTTTGGTGATGATACTTTCAAGAACTTTGTTTGTGGACTCCACTTGACCATTTGCTTGTGGATGGTAAGGAGTAGATCTTCTTTGCTTGATTTTGTATTCTTCCATCAACTTTTCCACCAAATTTGATGTGAATTGGCTCCCCTGATCTGTTACAATTTCTCTTGGAACACCAAAGCGAGTAAAAATATCCTCATAAAGAAAATGAACAACTGAATTTTCAGTAGCATATACTAATGCTTTAGCTTCTACCCATTTAGTAACATAATCAATACAAACCAATATATACTTCTTTTGCTTAGATGGTGGATTAATAGGTCCAATGAAATCTAAAGCCCATTTTTCAAAGGGTTCAATGAGTACCTGTGTTTGCAATGGAATTTCATTTGAAAGGGTAGGTTTCCCTACTCTTTGGCAGCTATCACACCTTTTGACATATTGCTTTGCATCTTTGAAGAGAGAAGGCCAATAATATCCCAAGGAAAGGATTTTATAGGCCGTCCTTTTGTCCGCAAAGTGTCCGCCGCATGGTTCATCATGACATGCCTTAAGAATATCAGGCATTTCATCTTCCCCGACACATCTTCTGATCACAAGATCTGGCCCTGTTTTAAACAATTCGTTAGAAATCCATGAATATTTTGAACTCTCCTGAATAATTTTTCGTTTTTCACTTGGAAATAAATGTGAAGGTAGTTTCCCTGTAACCAAATAGTTAGCAATATCTGCATACCAAGGGGTCTTAATAGTTACCGCAAACAAATATTCATCAGGAAACTTATCTTCTACAGGAGAATCTTCTTTAGTATTTTGAATTCTAGACAAGAAATCAGCTACTGTATTCTGTTTTCCCGGTCTATCCAACACAGTAATATTGAATTCTTGCAAAAGTAAAAGCCATCTTGTCACTCTGCCATTAGTAACAGGTTTTTTCATTAAATATCTAATTGCAGAATGGTCAGTATGAATAAAAGTTTCATAGCCTGTTATGTAATGTCTAAATTTATTAATTGCATGAACAATAGCTAAAAACTCTTTTTCAGTCACAGTATAGTTCAACTCTGTGGGAGTCAAATTTTTACTGGTATAATAAATGGCATAAGGAACTAAATCTTTTTGACCCAACATAGCTCCTAGAGCTGTATCTGAAGCATTCGTAGAAATATGGAAAGGGAGTTTCCAATTTGGTCCTCTCAAGATAGGTGCTTCAGATATTCTTGTTTTCAAAGTTTCAAAGGTTGATTGACAATCAGGATCCCATTTGAATTCACAGTCTTTTGTAAGCAATTTGAAGAGTGGAGATGTTATTTTAGTGAAGTTTTCTATAAATCTTCTATAGTAACCAGTAAATCCTAGAAAACTTCTAACATCTCTTTGACAATTTGGAATAGGCAACTTGGAGATGACTTCAACTTTTGATCCATCAACCTTAATCCCATCTCCTGAAATATGATGTCCTAAAACAATCCCTTCAGTAAACATCATAAAGCATTTTTCATGACTTAATGAAAGGTTTGTTTCTTTACATCTTATGAGAACTTTTTCCAAATTTTCTAATGCCTCTTCAAATGAATTACCATAAACTGTAAAATCATCCATATAAACCTCTACACAATCATGGATTAGATCAGAAAAAAATTCTAGTACTGCTCTTTGGAATGTTGCTGGTGCATTACATAACCCAAAAGGAAGCACTCGGTAGGCAAAAGTTCCCCATGGACAAGTAAATGTGGTCTTATCTTGATCTTCAGGTGCTACCCGAATTTGATTATAGCCACTAAAACCATCCAAAAATGAAAAGTACTTTTTACCTGCTAATGTATCTAATACCTGATCAATAAAAGGCAAAGGAAAGTGATCCTTCAAAGTTGCTTTGTTCAATTCCCCGTAATCAATGCATACCCTCCATTTACCATTCTTTTTAGGTACTATAACCAAAGGAGAAACCCATCGGCTATCTGAAATTGGATAAATGAAGTTTACATTGAGAAGTTTTTTGAGCTCTTCTTTCACTATCTCCCTAAGATTTGGATTCATCCTTCTTTGAGGTTGTCTGATTGGTCTACTGTTTTCCTCAATATAGATATGATGGATGCAAGTCTTAGGATCAATACCCTTCATGTCAGTATACTCCCATGCAAATGCAGTAGAATGTTTTTGCAAGATTCTCGTTAGTTCTTCTTGTTGTGACTTCTCCAGATGTTTGTTGATATTCAATGTCTTTTCTGGAAAAATCTCAAAAGCAGAATTACCAAACTCTTCCATAGAGTAAAGAGATATTTGTCTTGATGATAAATATTCTATGTCAGATTCCAACTGAAATTGTGTGGGGTCATATTCTGAAGTTATCTCAAAATTTTCTAATGTGTTCAGAATTTGACTATCCTCACTAAGCTCAGAAATGGTAAAGACAGGTTGTATAGTGTTCTCATCATCGACCCATTCATTGTCTCCTATTTCTGTAATTGCTCTTGCTGGAGGATACAAATTGAATTTCTTTGTCGAATTACCATTAGAAATGTACATGTCTCCAGATCTACAACTAATAAAAGCATCAGCTGTGGCTAACCAAGGTCTTCCTAAGATAAGTGGATGTCCTCCTAGATTACTCTTGGGAGTCAAAATCATAAAGTCTACTGGATATTCCCAAGAATCTAAGGAGACTGAAATATCTTCTAATACACCATCTGGTTTAATAACCGATCGATCTGCAAGTTGCAGTAAAGTAGGTGTAAAAATAAGGTTAGGAAGTTTTAACTGTTCCATAGTCCGTCTACTCATAATGTTGATAGCAGCCCCTAAGTCAATCAATGTGTTTGGAATTTCTATCCCATTTATATGTGTCTTGACAATTGGACTTCCTGGATCTACATACTTCTGCATGGTAATTTTTCCCATCATAATGTCTGCAATCTTTCCTACCATGTGGATTCTTCTTGTGTCCTTTAGCTTCCTTCCTGGTCTTTTGAAAGTCAACTCCTTTATGGTTTTTGCTAGAATAGGAATTTCTCGAATGGCTTGTAGCAATGGAATCTTGATACAAACATTCTTCAATTCATCTAGAAAGTCATAGTTAGGCAACAAGATTTGTTTCTCCACCCCCTTATCAATTTGTAGTCTTTCCGGAAAAGGAGGTGTAGATGAAGATACAGGTTGCTCAACTATAGGAGTTGTGGATGTTAGCTTTTCTTTTTCTTTTTGAATTTTTGAATTTTGAAGAGATTCTTCCTCAGAACCCTTATTGACTTGAAGAGAGTCCTCCTCAGAGGTATCTTGCTCCTGAATATCTATAGAAGGTTTTTTTAAGACTCTACCAGATCTGAGTTGTACATCGTTGAGAGGAACAATCATATAGGTAGGAAATTGTTGTCCTTCTACCACATAAGTAGTTTGAGGATTCTTATTGTTAGGATTTGGCAATGGCTGAGCTGGAAGTTGATTTGTCTTCTGTTGGTATGGGAGCATGAGTTGAGGATTTGTATTTTGTTGAGAAGGTTGTTGTTGTGTAAATGGCAATGAAAGTTGTGGATTTGGGCTTGGAAATTGTGGAGCTTGTTGATTTTGAAAAGATGGAGGATATTGATAAAATTGAGCAAATCTCCCATAAGGATTTTGCATCCCTTGTACCCATGGCTGATATGAATTTTGATGTTGGGGCCAAGGTTGTTGCCAAGGAGTCCAATTTGGTGGGGTTTGAAGATTCATAGGGTTATTAAACCCTTGAGATTGTTGTCCCCGCCAAGGTCTCCTTGCGACAAAACAGAGAGATTCTATTGAATTTGGATCTTCTTGAAAAACAACTTTGAGTCCAGGGATTGAAGGACAATCCTTGATCTCATGATTTTCTGAGCAAATCATACATGTTTCTACAACTTTTGCATCCAAGGGACATTCCCTTAAAGCATGTTTCTTTCTACATTTCGGACCAAAGATGGCTAAAGCATCTGTTTCTGCTTTCTGCTTGTTTTGGATTTTAAGGGTGTCTAGTTGTTCACTAAGGCTCCCTAAGATATCAGTTTTGAACTCATCAATCATATTACCAATCTCTGCCCTACTTACCGATCCAGTTGCAGATTTGTTAGCCCTAATAAGAGAAGAATCCCTAGGCCCTTTTCCAGTTTTAGATTTTCCTCTTGAGAGATGGATACATAGTTCTGTTATATCACGAAATGGGAGTTGAGAAATGTCTCCTTTCCCCATCATGTTTAAAATGTCTATCCATTCATCTCTAATGGCTTTTAATAGGAGTGCTTTCAAGGTTTCATTATCTAAGTTGCTCATCTTTGCTCTTTTCAAGTTGTATTGAAATCTTTCAATTAAGTCTTCCAAATTTTCATCTTCTCTTTGCATCATTTTGAATACCTCATCCTTGTGATTGGTGGGCATACAATAGTCCAAATATCTATCCAAAAATGTTTGTTTCATATCATTCCAAGTCCTAATAGATTGAGTGGCTAATCCCATGAACCATTTCAAAGAAGATCCCTTCAATGTTGAAGGAAACAGTTTGAGTTTTTGAGAATCTTCCATATAGTCATAAGTTGGGCACACTACTTCAAACTCAAACAGAAATGTTTCAGGATCCTCACTTCGCAATCCATAAAAGTTAGGGAGAACAGATGGTGAGATATTTTTCATTGTTGCATGAGTTTCCTCATCAACTATAGGGAATCCAAGAAAATTGTCCCTATTTCTACCATCATTTCCTTCACCATCGTTATCTCCATTATCTCCTCCTCTTCTACCTCCACCTCTATTTATTACTTCCTCTGCCATGATAGTTTCTTTAGAGTCCTTATAGTCCTCTAGTTCTTCTACCAAGGAAGGATGAGAGAAAGTCTCTTTGTTTTCTAAGTGGGTTTTAGTAGGTGGTATAGGAGAATCCTCTAATTCAGTTGTTCCTTGACTTCCAAAAATTTTAAGGCTAGGGGTAGATGGTGGTGAATCTGGTCTATGCCTTGAAGAAGATGGAGTTATGAAAATCGAACTCTTGGCTTTAGCTATAAACCTTCCCCTAGAATCTCTTGCTCTATGCATGTCATTTTTTTTTTTTTTAAAGTTGGGCTAATAATTCTCTTTCTGATCTTCCAGGTCACACTAGGTGCAAGAAGAGAGCATACTTAAGAAATTACTAAACCAATAACTTTCTTTTCTGATCCTCCAGATCACACTAGGTGCAAGAGGAGAGCATACTTCAAGAAGTTATCAAGTTTTCCCTTCTTTTATGATTTTGTTTTTTTTTTTAAAGAAATTGGCTACCTAGTTACACTTCCCCGGCAACGGCGCCAAAATGTTTGGTCAATTTAGTGTGTCCTAAATTGCTGCATTTAATTTGTTAATCCGGGAATCGTAAGCTGATGAAGTGCGGCGCACTATATGTGCAAGATAACCTATTTCTTAACTTTTGTCGTTTTTGGTTTTTTTCTAAGGTGAAATGGAAATTCTAAAATGAAAACAAGTTTGGTTATATTTGTTCAAGGAAGTGATATCCCCTATAATGATTTACCAACTTGAAACTTTAAAAGCAAATTTAAAATTACAATGACAAGACTTGAAAGAAAGTAAAAGTGTACTGCTGAAATGAAAAGGCGTTGCTAATCTAATGAATCAAAACAGTAAACTAGTGAACATGAAAACCAAACTATTCTTGCTGCCAACTAAACACAAAAGAAACTATGCTTAAGGAAATTCAAAATTGCAACAAAATAAATCTAAATCAGATTACATCAATTCATTTTCCGACCCTTCATCATTAGACCAGCTATGATTTTCGGAAGTAATCATAAACAACTTGTGTAACTGATATTTAATTTGCAGAAAGTAAACTAATACTAAACCATACACTCATGATTCAATCCCTCACCATCAGTCCAGCTGTGGCTTTCGGAGGCAAATGAAGATGTCATGCATGATTTAATATATCTAAATTTGCAGAAAAGAAACTAATACTAAACTACACATTTCATAATGCAATCCCTCACCATCAGTCCAGCTGTGGCTTTCGGAGGCAACTGAAGATGCTATGAGCAGCTTAATATATCTAAATTTGCAAAAAAGAAACTAATACTAAACTACACATTTCATAATGCAGTCCCTCACCATCAGTCCAGCTGTGGCTTTCGGAGGCAACTGAAGACGCTATGAGCAGCTTAATATATCTAAATTTAACTACTGAATCAGATAAGCAAAACTGAAATGTACAAAGCAAGATTGAAGTTAAACAAAAGCTATGAAAAGCAAACTAGCAGCAGAACAATGTTAGTTTCATGTCATTAGTCAAAATACTATGAAAAATGCCCGGGCTGTCTACCTAAAACCTGCACAAGAAAACTGATCAGTGATTAACAATCATAAAAACATGAAAGACAAAAATGAAATGGAAATTATGGAAATGTATAAACAGAAATGAAACAACTACAAAGTATGAACATATGATGGATTATGATACAATGACTTTTAAAAGAAATGAAATGAGAAATGTACACTAATACACAAAACCTTGGCTGAGCAGGGGCCCTCTACACAACTTTGGTAACGATCCTCAAACACGAATTAAGTTGAAAAACAGAGTCTTCTCATATTAACAAGCAGTTCATTACAGAATGGTAGTGTTACGGCTCAAGGGCTGCGTAATCACTACAAAGAAAACTAACAGATAACAGAGTACATTCACGAACATCAACTATCAACTAACAACTAACTTTTTGTGCGTATGCAAACGCTCTATATATAACAATAAACTGTAACTGTCTCCTAAAGTTCATGATGGCAGAGAGCACGTAGACCACTACGCCCACGGATATAGAAGTATGGCCGTGTTGGAAAGCGAATCTACGGAAGGTGGATGCTTGAATTCAACTCCAGAGCTCTGCACAGATGTCGATTTAACCTCCGCAAGCTTAGAAACGGCTGTATGGATGTTTATTTGCCAGGAAACAGAGTCCGGCCGACATGAAACTCCATAGTTGACTTCCACGTGGATGGCTTTGACCGCGGCTTCTTTGGACGAGTTTGCTTGAACCAGTAGGACACGAACCATGTCCACGTCATTCCTAGCCTGCCCATGTGGCTCGTTTCCCTTGTAGACACCTGTAGCATATAATTCCACAAAATAGCTGCGGAAAGTTTCAGCAGCTGCGGAAAGTGGCAAGATTCCGCAGCTATATGAACAAAATCTAGATCAAATAGAAAACACAAAAACATAATTAAAAACCATGTTAGATACCCTTTGCACATGATATTGACAATTTTGGGAGGTTTAGGTGAGTGAAAAAGGTATGGAAAAGTGTATGGAAAAGATGCAAATTCGGGACTCAACATTGATCATATTATTTTCTGAAGGTATTGTCTGCTTAGACATTCCTCTTTGGGATTTCTTGTTTAGGGATCCCATCTCTTCCATAGAGAAGCTCTTGGAAGATCCTTGCTTGCCTAGTCCACTATCTAGCATTTTTCTAAGCCTCATCTTGCATCTACAGTGCAGTCCTACTTTGGGGTGAGCTGTCTATGTAAGCTGTAGCAAGTGGAGTTCTAGATATGTTTAGATCTAGCCTATACTAGTGTCTCTTCTCAGTGAGAGTGTCATTTAACCTCCTGGAAGAGTACATTAGTTGTTTGAGCTGCAGATCCATACATTGGAATCAGGCCATAGTCTACTCAGAGCTACAATGCAGTCTTTCTTCCATGACTGTGTTAGTTTGGTGAGCAGAATTGTAGGGCATCTTGGTATCAGTTTTAGAGGAGAGATCTCTAGTGATTGGATCTATCCTTTCACTATGGTGATCCATGAATGGGCCAACCCATTCATGTTCCTTTTAGATGTGATTTTTTAAATATTATATGATTCAAAAATTTCTGAATACTTCTGCAAATCTGTGAGATTTAATCTCATATCTACTCTTTGTTTTTCATGTTTTGCTAAGATCCCTAAGGGGAATGTAAAGAGGAGTATTTCTTGTATACAGATCTGTAATAGATCCATATTTTTATGTACAATCTACTCTATATTTGAGTTGTAATCCAATTCATGCTTCGGCAATAAAAATAACGTTGTATAGCCTATTCTGCAGTTTCATCTTGTTGTAGCAGCTCTTTTTGAGGCTTTCCTCTTGTATAATCTTCTTATTTCCATTCTAAACTGTATAAGCTGCATTGAAGATATATTTTTCTGATGTAATACTGAAATAAGAGCCTCCATATTGGCCTCATGCTTATACAAAACTAAACAACATTATTTTTTAAGTGATTCTTTGCATATAGCTGCAGCCCCTCTCTTTCGGTGTTTTTCAGCTAGACTAGGTTGTGGGAGATCTGTTTAACCCACCTAGTTTGATTTTTTGTTTCTCCCCTTTTGGATTTAGATCTTAGATGAGCTGATCTAAGGGATCCAGGGGCTGCAAACTTATTTCAGTGCATATAATTCCCAAGAGTGCATTATTCCAGCAGGCTTGTTGTGTAATTCCAAATCTGGGATATTACATTTTAATAACTCAGTTAATATTGAAATATTATATTTTGTTTTACAGGATTTTGCCGAGGTAATTTAAATTATGTTGGGGGGAAACTATTATATAGAGAGATATATTATGAACTTTGTCTCCATTTTCCATGAACATGAAGCAGAAGATATAGGAAAGAAGTAAAAAAAAAACTTCATGATGCTACAAGATTGTATCAAAGGGATCAATCTAGTAAAGGTAGACATGTTAATTTTCAAAATGAGGAAGTTGAAGTTGAATGTGAAGATGAAGAATGGGTTGCCATGTCTGAGGATAAGCTTAGAACTGATGTTAGAAAGGAGAAAAGCCATAAAAACAAAAAAAAAATGTCCAAGAATGTCTCCCTTCTAGTTGATTATGAAGAGAATGTTTTGGTTCAAGAAAATATCATAAC
This sequence comes from Pinus albicaulis, assembly GCA_034641835.2. Taxonomy (NCBI): domain Eukaryota; kingdom Viridiplantae; phylum Streptophyta; class Pinopsida; order Pinales; family Pinaceae; genus Pinus; species Pinus albicaulis. Next base: position 369,295,841 of record CM076578.1, on the reverse strand, counting down.
CAATAGGAGGAAGAAACAAAAAAAAATTCATTCTGAAAAAAATCATGGACAATAGTGAAGGGCCTACTGAAAACTCCAAATCAAGTAGGGAAATCATTACACCGAGAGTTGATTTAGAGGATGGTGTTATGAAAACAAAACAAAATGCCATTTGACATCATTTGGTGCAGAAAAATTTAATTTAGGGTGGTCGGTCATTTCAAATTAATGTCATTCAAATCTACAAGAGAGATGAAGGACAATTCAAATATCAAATTAGAAAGCCACACCACTTGCATGTTCACAATTTGAAAAAAATGATGAGGTACAACCCTTTTGCACATGTGGTTGATTATGTTCTTCTTGTTGATCCAAGTCAGGTTCCTAACAAATAATCATTTGACAAGTCAAAATGTTTTGAATACAAATATTATGTACTTGGGGGAAACCATTCTGTAGAAGCTCAAAGGAAATAAATGGAGGAATATCACAATAAGCTGCGTTTTGAAACAATAAAATGTATCATTGATGTTGATTTAACAGATACAAAATAAAATTTATTGGCATGGAATCATAATTTAGATAATGAGTATAGGATGTCTATGACTTTCATCCAAAGGGTCAGATTTATTCATAGATAATTTGAAGAAAAATTTGGTGGTGATAATACAAAGGTTGATCATGCATTCCGTAAGGAATTTTGTATGGAAATGGGTAATCAAATCGAAGAAAAATTAAGTTCAAAAGGTGCCAAAGTAGATTATGAAATATTCAAAATTATGGATATCATTTTCCAGTTGGCATTTATAACTAGAGAGATATGAGAATTGATTGATCAGATTTTTGAGTTGTGGGAGAACGTTGGCATCAAAAGTCAAAAGGTCAAAAAGTCTAAACCATTGATATGTACCAACAGTAAATCAGTTCCTAAAATGAAGCTCCTTCCAGAAGATATGACTATGACACCTTGGTGATAAATGCAAGGAGTGAAGGATGAAAAGCTTGTCAAAACAATAGTATCTCGTGTAAAGTCATGATAATTATCAATGGAGGAAATATCTAAGGAATTTCTAAAGTATGTTTGTTATTTTTACTTATTTTTGGATTATAACTTTCTATTAAATATAATTTTTTTTGTTGGTATTATTTTTTATACATAACACAATACTAACATTGTTTACTTCATTTATTCAGTCACAAGGTTTATATGAGAATATAAGAACAAATGGTTAAATTGTTGAATGAAGATAGTTGGGATGATGTTGTACGCAACTACCCAGATTCAAGTTCTACATCAGTGCTAAGTGATTTTTATCTTGCATTTAAAAAGGTATGTTCATTCATACATTCATTTCTATTCATATGTATATTATTTTTAATTTATAACTTATACATTACTTTTGTTTATTTTATTAAAGATGAAGAAGGATGCAAATGGAGCACCGGATAGTTTCAGAAGCTTTATTGAAAAAAATAAAATGGAAAGGATGAGAAAACAACGTCTTAGTGATGTTGAACTTGATCCCAGTCTTAATCATTTCATTTGGAATGGGCTCCACACTATCCAATATCAAATAATATTAGGTTATTTTGAAGACATTGCAAAACTCATACCTAAAAGGGATTATTCCCTAGTTATTGCAAATATTCCTCATGGTTTCAATATCCCAAACATTGAATATGATAGTGACCCTTATACTTATCAAGAATTTATTAAAGTGGTTGTGGGATTTCTAGAAGTCACAACATCACCATTTTGGAGATTTGTGACATTTCATTCAGACATGTGCAAATTACATATTAAATCGCACTCCTACTAAGGTTTTAAATAATATAACTCCAGAAGAAGCTTGGAGCTCAATCAAACCAGATGTAAGTCACTTTCATGTTTTTGGAAGTGATGCTTGGGCCCATATTCCCGATGTGAAACATAAAGCCTTAGAACCTAAGAGTGAAAAATTCATTTTTGTTAGATATTTTGATGTCAAAGGATATAGACTTCTTCAACCAAAATCAACAAATATAATCATTAGAAGAGATGTAAAATTTGATGAAAATATTGTTGAAAATGGCAACAAGAAAGAGTGAAGGAGGCCTCCTGAAACATCTTTCCTGATCCTAGTTGGAAAGTGATCACCTAAACTAGGTGGGGACCACACATGTGATTTTTGTCGCAAAGTCTATTTTTAGACTATGTCTATTTTTAGACATATGGAGCATGGTCTAGGAGTTGCAGTATGCTATTCTTGGAGGATTGGTCATGTTGGTAAAAATAGATGGACCTCATTTTTAGACATATAGGTCGAAGTCTATTTTTAGACTGCCTGTCTAAAAATAGAACAGTCGAATATTATTTACCCTTAATAATATTTGGACTCTAAACTTCAATTTACTCTCTTGGAGCACTTCAGTTTGACCCCCTGAGGTGGGGCATGCAGCTGAAATGGGGATTTATGCTATTCGCATGGGTTTGGTGAGCTAATGCATGGTTGACTTCAGTTAGAACTCATGTGGCAGAGTTCGGTGGAGTTGATTGAGGAGTTGATGGAGTTGTGTTCGGTTTAACTTAGTTGAACTAGTTGTATTTAGTTTAACTGGCTAATACACTAGAGATGAGTGGTGTGAATTAATTATTAATTAATTCACTCATTATTAACTCATAATTCAACTAAATAACACATCAGTTAACAACAATGCATGGACAATTCAGTGAAGACCAGTGGAAGAGGTAGATGAAAGGGTGGAGTCTACTATCAGTTGTGACATTAGTTGTGCATGAGATTTGCACAATCATTGGAGGAGATTTCCAATGAGGATTGCTCAGTTAAAGCCAAGGGAGGTCGAATTCATTCCATTCATTCTCTCATCTTGGATTGCGCAGTAGAGGCAGGCAAACAGTGGAGGAGTTTTGAACCCGTGACTTGTTCAAAACTGAGCTAGTTTGTGTGTAACTTTTGGAGACAGTACTGAGTACTTGTGAGGAGTATTGTACTGATATTGTTACATGATTCTTATTCATTATAATATACAGACATTAGGGGGTTTTCAGCTGTAAGATTTCCCCGGTATACATACTGTGTTATATGTGTTGAATTTCTATGTGCGCATGTGAATGTTTTCAATACCGCTTGTTGTTTTTATTTCCGCATGTGATGATTAATGCGTAGAAGAGATTATGTGTTATGTATGAAGCTCAAATAGTATGTGACCAGGATAATCTCGGATGAATAAGTGATTTATTCAAGAAATTTCTACATGGTATCAAAGGGATATTGATCATCAGATCTATTATTCAGAAAGTGATTGCATTTTATTTCTTCAGGCAGAGTCTGCAATTGGGCCAGGTAGCCTCCGGATTCATCCTTCTTTGAAGGTGAAAGGTCTGGTAAATGCCCATGCAGTCAATCTCTGATTTGGAAATAATTTTTTCTCACGAATTTTAGATCGGAAGCGGTTGAGTTTTCAGCTGGTGGAATTAGAATTTGCAGAAGTGTTTTCTTGGTGTTACAGGCGAAGATGTCTTTCATCGAAATGCGATTAGAGTATGCCTTAGAAGGCAACTCGAATTATATTGCATTGAAAGACCGCATGGAGGAAGTATTAGATGATAATGGGTTGTTGGAATTCATAGAGAAAATAGTTCCAAAGCCTACTTCTACGGATGCTGCTGTAATTGAAGCCTGGCAAAAGAAGACAGCAAGGTGTCAAAGGATTCTGTTGGAGGGCGTGAAGGATCACATAGTATCCAGCCTGCATGGTAAAGCTTCTCCATTCTTGATGTGGAAATATTTGACAGAATTGTTCCAGAGCAAGAGTGACCAAAGGAAGTTGGCACTAAAGGATAAACTCAGGAAAATAAAGATGGAGAAGAATGACACTATTCCGGTATACTTGACAAAGTTTTTCCACTACAGGGATGAGCTTGGGAGTGTAGGAGTTAGTGTGGATGAAGAGGACTTGGTGAGCTTGGCTCTCCTTGGTCTTCCAAAGAGTTGGCATTCCTATGAGGACTTTGTCAATGGTCGGGAGAAATTGCTAGGATGGGAAAGACTATGGTCTGATCTTGTGTAAGAGGAGATCAGGCAGAGTACCAGGGACGGATCTTCATCAAAGGCATCTGATGAAGAAGGAAAAGTCAAGAAGGTTGGGGTTCGAGCGAAGAATCTCAACAGAATTGAAGTAGATGGGATTTCTACGGAGCTTCCTACTGTTGGGAAGTGCAGGAAAGCCATGCAATTGAAGCTTGAGAGGGAGCGGGTTTTGCATGAAGGTAAAAGTGAAGACATGCAATTAAAGCTTGAGAGGGAGCAAGTGTTGCATGCAGGTGAGAAAGACATGCAACTGATTCTTGAGAGGGAGCAAGTTTTTCATGCATGTGATAGTGAACCTCGGGATGTGGAGCAGCCACAAGAGGATCATGGAGTGGAAGAAACTACCTGCGCAACAGGGAATTTTCAGGTCGATACACAGTAGGGAGTGCATGCAGCTATACCACCAGGTGAGAGGTGGGGCGACATGCATGATTAATCCCAAGAGGAGATTTCTGGGAAGGATTCATGAGATGGTGTGGATCTCATGAATTAAAACTGGCTATGAGGTGCCCACGTCGTTGTGCTAGCAGAGCATGACCGCTGAGATGACGGCAGACCAAAGTGATGTAGTACCCGATGCCAGAGCCACGATCGCAGCGATAGAAAGAGTGCACATGCAAATATTTAAACAGCCGCGTGGTTCCCGATGACATGCAACACAAGGTGGTCGAAGACTTTGATGATGAGTGCATCGATCGATAGAGTTGTTTGGAGCCTATTCAAGCCAGAGAGTTGCAAGAAAGGTGATGTATGGAGTTGCATGGCGGCCAGAAGGGCATGGCACATGCATGGAGTTGCATGGCGCATGCATGAGTTTGCATGGCGCATGCAAAGGCTGTAGGGCGAATGCATGGAGTTTCATGTCACATGCATGGAGTCGCATGTCGCTTGTGAAGGTTGCAGGGCGAATGCATGGAGTTGCATGTCACATGCAATGCCATTCCTTTCTTGTTGAGAGGGAGTGTTGAATATTGCAACAAGAAACAGTGAAGGAGGCATCCTGAAACATCATTCCTGATCCTATTTGGAAAGTGATCACCTAAACTAGGTGGGGCCCACACAGGTGATTTTTGTCGCAAAGTCTATTTTTAGACTATGTCTATTTTTAGACCATGTTCATTTTTAGACTATGTCTATTTTTAGACATATGAAGCATGGTCCAGGGGTTCCAGTATGTTATTCTTGGAGTATTGGTCATGTTGGTAAAAATATATGGGACTCTATTTTTTGGACCTATAGGTCGAAGTCTATTTTTAGACTGCCTCTCCTTAAAATAGGGAAGTCAAATATTATTTACCCTTAATAATATTTGGACTATAAACTTTAGTTTACTCTCTTGGAGCCCTCGCCCTCGAGCTACGATGTGGCATTACGTGAATTGGCGGTATGAAATTCGAATTTCCTATGAGTTATTTGAGCTTTTTGCATGGTTGACTTCAGTTAGAACTCAAGTGGCGGAGTTTGGTGGAGTTGATGAGAGAGTTGGTGGAGTTGTGTTCGGGTTAAATTAGTTGAACTAGTTGTATTTATTTTAACTGGCTAATACACTAGAGATGAGTGGGGTGAATTAAATATTTTTTAATTCACTAAGTATTAACTCATTATTCAACTAAATAACACATCAATTGACTGCAGTGCATGGACAGTTCAGTGAAGACCAGTGGAAGAGGTAGATGAAAGGGTGAGTTTGCTATTAGTTGTGACATTAGTTGTGCATGAGATTTGCACAAGCATTGGAGGAGATTGCCAATGAGGATTGTGCAGTTAAAGCCAAGGGAATTCGAATTCATTCCATTCTATTCTCTCATCTTGGATTGCGCAGTAGAGGCAGGCAAACAGTGGGGGAGTTTTGAGCCCGTGACTTGTTCAAAACTGAGCTAGTTTGTGTGTAACTTTTGGAGACAGTACTGAGTACTTGTGAGGAGTATTGTACTGAGATTGTTACATGATTATTCTTCATTATAATATACAGACAGTAGGGGGTTTTCAGCTGTAAGCTTTCCCCGGTATACATACTGTGTTATATGTGTTGAATTTCTATGTGCGCATGTGAATGTTTTCAATACTGCTTGTTGTTTTTATTTCCGCATGTGATGATTAATGCGTAGAAGAGATTATGTGTTATGTATGAAGCTCAAATAGTATGTGACCAGGATAATCTCCATTTTTGATTGGTTTCACTGATTCTAATTGGGCTGGTGACCCTGATGATTGAAATTCTACTACAGGATATGTATTCACTCTTGGTTCAAGACCTATTACTCGGTCTTGTAAGAAAAAAAGTGTCATCTCTCTTTCTTCAGCAGAAGTAGAGTATCGTGGTGCAATTGAAGCCAACAGGGAAGCCATGTGGCTTTGTCATATCCTGTCCGAATTTGGTCTTCATCAGCAGCATCCAACTACACTTTGGTGTGACAATCAGAGTGCCATTCAGCTATGTAAGGATCCAGTTCAGCATCAGCGTATGAAACACATTGAACTCCACATACACTTCATCATAAAGCTCATTCATGATCGTGTTCTTGAAGTGTAGTATTGTCCAACCAATGATCAAGTAGCCAATATCTTTACAAAGGCTCTCACAGAAGTGAATTTTACCAAACTTCGATCCATGCTTGGAGTTCAGGAAAGTTTACATTAAGGGGGGATAGGCTCTAATGCCTCCTTCCTTCTCCTATTGTGTCACTTTTGTAAATCCTTCAATCCTATCCCAATTTGTTCTTAAGGGGGGATGTTAGGATATTTCGACACATAGGAAATAGGCTCCTTTTGTGTCACCTTTGTAAATCCTTCAATCCTATCCCAAGTTGTTCTTAAGGGGGGATGTTAGGATATTCTGACACATAGGATATAGTTAAGAATAACCTAGTCTAGTGTAGAGTTAGGTAAAGTGTGTTTCTTTACCATGTACATTTGTAACTTATAATCTGACGGTCACGATTTGTAGTGATCCAACAGTTATCTCTCTCCTCAGTATTAACGAAACTCGATTCGTGGCTTAACACCCGATTATTCCATGAACTCTATTTAAAGAGCATGGAGGGTCCTTTTTTGGTTAACTGTTTATGAGAGAAACATATGTAACCTTTCTTTTTATATTAATAAAGTGCCTGAAGTGGCCGCGTTGGCTCAGGCCATGGACTATTTCCCTCTTTGAGGGTTTTAACCACATGATTATACTAGTGTACTGATCTATGATCTGTTTGTGAGTGGTGACCTTTGGTTCTTGATCTAAGGAACTTATCCTGTAAATTCCTACAAGATATACATGCATGTTGTGTAATTTCTACATGAAAAAGGATGATAGCTACAATCCTATTATTTTCAATCAAGTAGGTGGAAAGAATCATAGCCAAGTACTGGTCCATGATGTTGTTGTAAAAAAACTAACCTATGAAGATAAAGAAGCAAAAGGAGAGATAGTTAACATATATCAAAAACCACAGTCATTGTTTAACTATCTTTCAGATTTATGTTCAAATGAAGGAGATTGGGTTTTGGATTTATTTTCAGGCTCAGGTAAGTTTTATTATATAAGAATGAATTTCACTATTTTCTTTTTTAATTTTTTATTTGTTTATACGAATTTACTAAATTTTTTATTTTGTACTTGATGATTAGGTACAACACTAGCATGTTTCTTACAAAAAGGAAGAAATTGCATTTCCATTGAAAAAGACCCAGCACAATGCAAATTTATTCAACAAAGAATCAATGCTCTTCAATTTCTTCCAAATGCAATGCAAGAATTTGGTGTGAGAAAAGGAGATTTTAATGAATCTCCTGTGGCAAAAAAAATCAAAAGAACATCAACCACCATTAGATGGAATGATTGGAAATGCATACTTTGGGATGTTCGTAGACATCAAAGATCCATCAGAAGAGGAAAATGATGAAACTGAAGCCAATGATGAAAATATTGTGGAAGAGGACAATAATGAAACTCTTGAAGATGAAGAGTTTGGGTTACGTGATATTATTGATTATTGATTAAGTTAAGCTTCCAAATGAAGCTCATTTTTTGTAACTATTCATAAGTTATACTTGTAATGTTTTGACTCTCACATTTTATGAGAAGAAATAAATATTCAATTGTTGTTATTATATGTTTAATATTTTTATAATGTGATTGTCACTTCATTTTTATGTGAATCATGTAAGTTTTGAAAAAAACTGTAATTATTATTAACTTTTCACATAAAATTCACAAAAATTGCGAATTTTTATACTTTTTTTGTTATTTTTTTCCTATAAAAATGGTTTATTTGACATGCCAGTTTTAGCAAAAAAGACGCAAAATGTCTATTTTTTCAGTTATTTCTATATTCAAAATGTGCTTTTTTATGTAAATTGTTAAAAAAATCTTGCTTTTTTAGTGACAATTATTTCATGTCTGTTAGCCATCAATAAAATCTATTATATTATAAGATGGCTAAATAGGTCCTCAAATTTCCAAAAACAAAATTTTCTTGTGAAATACTGTGAGTTTTGGAAATCTCACTGAGTTCATTATCCGAAGTCTATCAGTTCACTAAAATTTTCATCTAAGCCTTCTCAAAGTTTACCATGTTGCAAAGAAAACTCCATTTTCTAGGCCTAAATTGTCTCATTTCACCCCCCCCCCCCCATTTGCCTACTTTCCCCCTTCTAAAAACAGTCATTTTCCCCCATCAGTTTTCCCTTTTCATTCATTACCTTCTCTCAAAAAGGCTTCAAAAACCTTGTAAAAACCTCTTACTTGGTTTAAATTGACTTTTTAACCTATCCGAACCCCCCTAAAAACCCTCTATTTAGGCCTAATCCGCCCCTTTACAAAAACAGGCTTTAAATCCCCTTTCAGCTTTAAGCCGTAGCCCTTCTGTTCATAAAACCTGGGATCCCGACTACCCGCTATCCCTGAGCCCTCCTATTTTTCAGCCCACAGTCCTATCTTCCCCCCACAGGACCATTCCTCTGACCTAACTTCTAGCCCCTTCCTTGTATTTTCTACGCTCTGCCCCACACATTCCTTCAAGATATCTCCACCGTTGATCACCCCCAATCCAATGGCCATCACATCCCCTGTTTTCCAAAAACCCCGCTCATAACCCATCCCCCGCTACTCGACAAATGAACCTACATCACCCCACTGGCCCACCTTCCACTACTCCCACTGCCGCCCAATCCCCCTTTTACACCTGTACTCCACTACCCGATTTGTTTCTCCTATCAGGTTTAACCCACGCCATAGATCTCATCGCCTGATATCTAACGGCCAGCATTGCATATCCCGCGTGATTTGTTGTTAAGGTTTAACATCCCATTATGAGTGTTTTTTCCCAGGACACGCGTCAAGCGATGTATGGAATCGCATTCATTCACCCTGAAATCGCTTACCACCAATTATCCGCGTGATAAACTGCCTGGTTTTCGCAAAACAGCCCTTTTCCTCTACGCGCCATAATTCAAAATCTTCCGCTCCTCCGCCTATTCCATCTATGGAACCTCCCCTCCGCATTTTTCCCCCTCCTCTACAAATCGCTCCGGCACCTCATGGACCCTGAAACGCAGTTAAACCACAGATCACAGGCTTTAAAATTAACTTGTGTTTGTTTGTTGCAGGTTTAATGGCGAATAAGGGTTAAAGGCCTCCCACAGTCAAATAAGTGGCAATAAACCTCTAGATGACGATCCGGGAGGCAGAATACATGAAGAAAAGGGACCTAAGGGTTTTTACATAAAGGATTGATCGATGACTCGTGATCATCAATTAATCAGAAAACCCTCCACCGCATAAAGAGAAATCCCTACAAACAAACAATCAAAGAAAATAAAGGAAGATCAGTGAAAGAGATGAAGAACAGAGGATTAAAGCCTAATCAAAGATTAAAGAAATAAAGCTAAAGGATTAGCCCCAAAGAGACAGTGATTAAAGATTAAAGATAAAGGTAAATTAAAAGAATAGTCATAAAGCAGGACAAAGACAGTGAAGACAGATTATGAAGGCCAAATGCAAAATTAAGGCTAAAAACAGAGTTTAAAGGTTAAATCAAGATAAATTAAACCTAAGGCAGTTTCGAAGGATTCATCAAGGCATCCTTTACTTCTCCAAAAGACAAATTGCCACATAAAAGCATGTTTTTCCTCAAAGGCATAAAAGAAGTTATTATAGTCAGAGATGTTTTAAAGAGCAGCTCAATAGTTATTACAGAGTTATCACTAAGCCTTAAAAGTCAAAAATTGCAACTAAAGTGACTCAGAAATTAAAGACAGCAGTCATTATGCAGAGTAAACCTTGCTGATATTTTTACCTTGAGCCTTGCATGGTCTCAAAGGTCAAAAAACATTAAAACACACATTTCATTAAATTTGGAATTTCATAGTGGATCTAGAAATTCAAAATAACCAAAATTCTCACTTCTAGTGATCACCTTGTAATAAATAATTTCCAATTTTAATGAAATATGTGTTTTAACTCTGTCATAAATGATACCTTAAGACCTAGTTTTTGTTTCACCTCCTCATTTGCTTATAAATATTGCATGAGGACTTCAAAGTTGTTGTTGATGATTGGTAAAAATTGGTTATTAAGCTAAATTTGAGAGTTAGAGAGTTGTTGAGCTAGTTGAGGAATACTAGGCTGGATAGAGAAAGCTTTGAGTTGTAAAGACCCACTGTGCTAGAGTATGTAACTAGTTTGAACATCCATAAAACAAGCCAATTCACAGGATCCTGGTCTATGTTAATGGTGATGTTTTTCCTCTCTGTTTTTGTTTCTTCTCATGTTTTACATTCTGCCCATTTTCTCTGATAAAGAACAGAAAAAATAGATTAGGATTTACTGTTAAAGGTACCCTATTTCTGTCTGCAAGCTTTATCTTTATGATTTCTTCTGCTAAGGTATGATTGGAGGATTCTTAATTTCCCTCCAGTTGTATCCAGCTTGTTGTTTTAAGAATGATTCAATAGAGTATAACCAAGGAACGTTGGTGAGCCCATGTCTTTCTGAGTACAACTTGAGATATTGTTTTTAAATGATCTTCTTCAAAGTATGCTAAGTAGAGTATAAACAAGGGAAGTCTATGGTATGCCCTGCCCTCTGGTCCGCCTTTAAAGGTTGCTTTGAAAGATCCCTACAGAGTTGGTCAAAATCAGATTATATTATTTCTATCTGATCTTAGGCTGCTCTCATTGTTATCATGCATGTTTTCATTATCTTAAAGTAGTCTTAGGATTACTGGATTGTTGTATTAAAAGTTTGCTTTAATAAAATTCTATCCAAAGAAGTCTATGGTTCGCCCTATCCTTTGGATTACTTCAAACAGTTACTTTGAAATGTTTTTCTTGTTTTAGTAGAGCTAGAAGATTCTTAATTGACTATAGCTTTGATGCCTTCACAACACTTTAATGCTTCATATCACAACTTAATATAAAGAGATCCATTTAATCTAGATAACTTTCCCTATGAAAACCCTTGAATAATTGTTGAACAATTAAATCCTTTTGTGACTCCATAGCCCAATGGATTAATACAGTCCCATAGTCTATCTTTCCAGCTCAAACATTCCCTCAATCTACTCCAACCTTTAATCTCTCAAATCACCTTTCAATCAACCAAAACCAAACAAGTTCTCAAGAGCTTCATAACTAGCCTAATATCATAAACAAGGCATAAAGATATATCCTTTAGAACACTTATATAGAGATATCCCTCTCTGAATCCAGGAAGGCTAGGTCCTAGGATTCCAAAGTAGTTCTGATGTGGCCCCTGCAGTGTTTATTCTTGCCATTCTTATAAATTGTAGGGAACCAACATAGTGGCGACCATACTGGGGAACTGAGTAATAAATAACTTCAAAAACTCAGAAAACCTCTTTAAGACTTAAAATGAATCAAGTGTCAGCCAAGAATGGTTCCTGATTGTTGATAGTGGACAACAACCATACCTTGAAGACAACTAAAAATCCTCCACCTGGTGACTCCACTGGTTTTCAGTAGGCCTGTTGATCCCACTATTTTTCCAAAGACTCCAATGGGAAACTTATTTTATCATTAATACATCATAAAAACCCAATTAAGAAAAATTTGTGGATTAAGTTTTCTTACACAGATCAGTTTGCCTTCAAAATACTATCATATTTGGCTAAAAAATTTCCTATCCTTGGATCTAAATCCTGACTTCCAAGAGAATCCACACTAGAGCCTATCCTGACCCAAATCCTCCTGAAATAGTTGATAATCTTGAAAGCATTCTTAGGAGGTCTCCTACCTCCAAAACTCTAGCTATTGTCAAACCAATTCAAAGAGCAAACTCTATCTCTGAAAACCTTACAGCTCTGCAAAATACCCAAGTTGACTTACCCTTCATAAGAAACCTATCTAGAACAAAGTCACTAAGTGGTATAGATCAGATAAACTTTGAGCCTAAAAACTCACAACAAAATAGCAGCAGAGAAGCCTCCCCTTCCACACCTCCTGATCTTCATTTCATTCATAACTTTGGCTTCTCTCATCCTAAATCTGCTCAACAGTACTTAGCTTGTCCAAGTACTTCTGCTACACCCATTCATACATCCACTGTTCAAACCACTCCACCTCATCATCCACCTCCTGTCACAGATCTTCCACTCGTAAACCCTCCATTGTTTCCACAAGTCCATATCATGGCAACATGGTATGCTCCCCTAGTCCTTCCTTTACCTTTAGTTTTTCTACCACAAGATTATAAATCCAAGATTCCTTTATATGATGCAAGTAGTGGTACTAATTCTCAACAACATGTGGACAAAATGAATGACTACTTTAACAAACAAGAAATAGATGATGAAACCATTAAACTTAGAATGTTTGCTCAAAGTTGTTGGGCCGCTAATTTTTCATTATTATTATCACTTTTTAATACCTATTTCAACACTTCTACTATTCTTTATCACGTCATTTATCATGGTTTATCATATAATTCCATCTTATAATTATTTATGCTCTTATGGATAAATATTATTTCCTCTCCTTTATTCTTAATAAATTGATGATTATTATGCATGATTTTACCAATTATGGTTTATTAATATATTTTTTATAACATCACTCACCATTTTAGCCTCCAAGATATTTTCCAAATTGCAGATTTGATCTCCAGCTCATCATTAAATATTCCAACTCAAAAATTCGCCGGAATAAGAAGTGACAGTTTTGCGTTGGACATTCTGGGCAAATGGAGAAGAATCAGGAAAATCCGAAACATGGGTTTTGTCCAGAACGGACTGAATTAACTCTATTAAAGAACAGTTTGCCCACATTTGGTCTGTATTAAGAGAAACGGAAGGTTCTCTGAAGATGATTTTCTCAGATTCGATGTTGTGTCCGTTTTCCAAATTATCTCAGTTGCAAATCCAAATTCGACCTGTTCCTATTGAAAGATTGATGGAAATATATTTTCTTGTTGATCAAGTTGTTGGGAACAATCCAATTCTATTATGAGGGATCACTACTTCAAAGCTCATCTATATTCTTGTTTTGTCCGCCTGGTTGTTATAAAAGGATAGCGCTTGTAGAAATCAGGGGAGAGCATGTATTGTTATTATTCGACTCTCGTTGGTTGAGACAGAGTGTGATTTCCTGTAAACTTATTTACACATGATTAATACATAATTCGGTTGCTGTTTCATTATTTGATACTGGAGTAGTTCGGCAGTGCTTCACTGGCGGCTAAGGGCCCAGCCCTGGTGGATCCACTCGCTATTTGTACCATTACTTTACAATTCTAGTCGTGTGATGGTTTGCTTTAATATTCATTTCTTTTAATCGCATTTCTTTACATTTTACTGTTTTATAGCTTGTTGTTTCAATATTCTATTAAATAAGTTTTGTTGTTCATTCCAGATTTTGTTGTTCATTTCTATTAAATAGCTTTGCTGTTCATTTCTATTAAATAGCTTTGTTGTTCATCTCTTTACTGCAAGTGATTGGTTTTGCTTTAGAATAGTTTGCAGTGAGCTCGTTTATTCCATTTCCATTTCAACATTATTAATTTAATTCAGTTATCATTTCCAATTAATTTCTTTGGTGTGGAGTGTGAGATCAACAACTATAAAGGACATTGGCTATCACTGTCTAAGTTCTCAGATTGAGGATCTTGTTTATGTTTGATTTCATTTGCATCAGTTGACAGAGAAAAGATTTATTACTGCTGCATCCTTGACTGATGATTGTTGAGTGAGTGAGCTAGTTTATGAACATTAAGTTTCTTGTAATTGCAATTAAATTCTATTTTCAAGCATCCGTTTACTCTTGTATTTGAAACACTGTACTGCAAATTGGAAAACATTACTCTTGGATTAAATTTCTGCCTCAAACTGAGTACACTCTTGAAATAAAAAATCGTACCTGGATTGATAATTAATGTAGGATAAATAGGAGTTAAAAAGACACCTTTTATACCTCAACAAAATCTTAGGGGGAGAAGCAAGAAAATGGTTCAAAGGCTTAAACCCTAATAGTATAAATGACCTCCCTGCTTTTCATCAATTATTTTTAAACAAATGGGAAGTCAAGAAGAACCCTCTCTAGATTCTATCAGAATATGAGAACATTAAGAGGAATGTTGGAGAGGGTGTACAAGAGTACTGCACTAGATTTAATAGTGTGTACAATGCCCTACCTAACCATATGAAACCACCACAAGGCCTAGCTCTAATGAAATTCCCTGATGGGTTTGACCCCGAAATGTCTTACCAATTAAGAGAGAGAGAAGCCCTCACCTTAGAAGATATGCAGAGGGGAGCAATATGTGTAGAGTCAAATCTGATTGCCAAAAGAGCTACGATGAAAAGTGAAAAAAGAGTGACTTATAGAGAAGAATTTGTACCCTCTACATCTTATACAAAACTTGATAACTTAGTCAAAACCATGGAAAGGATGATGGAGAGGATGAATGTAAATGAGAGAGATTATCCTAGAGAAAATCAAATAGCTCCTCAAAACAGAAATCAAACTCGGAATCAAAATCAAAACTTTAGAAGGAACCCCACTCAAATAAGACAAAGAGGTCTTGATCAGCAGATCGGACCTCCTTTTCAAGAAAATTATGCTGATGAGGATGAGGGAATAATGGAGGAAATAGAGGAAAATCACATGAACATGTTGGGAGTAAACAATGAGGATATTGTTTTCCTAAATGAGGAAGAACAAGGAATATTTACACCTTATGAAGAGGAGAGCCTAGAGTCTGCAAACTACAAACAAGGCTTTGAAAATGGCATAATGGAAGTACACAAACAATATGACCTAAGAAGTAAAAATAATCAAGAAATTCCCAAGAAAAATACCTCTGAAATTTTTGCTAAAAACAATTCTGCAAACATTTCTAAAAACACAGCAGAAAACCACAACTTAGTGGCTGAAAGTTCTGATAAAAAAAAAGGAAAGAACACCCAAATTTCTAACAAAAATAGTGGTGACCCTAACAACACTAACACCTCAGCTAATGCTCCTGATAAAACCATTCTAACTGTTGTCCATAATAAAACCAGCAAGCTGATTTTGCTGAGAAAACATTGACTAAAAAGGTTGAATTGAACATTTCTAAAACTCAGACTCTTTTTAGCATAGAGAGTGAAATTTCCAAAATTAAAATTTCTATTCCTCAAACTGAATTAGTCACTCAAGATGTATATAAATCCCAAATTTTAAGAGCTTTGAACATAGGAGACAACAATGATTCTGTTAACTTAAATGATGACAAACCTGAGCTTTTGTTTGGACCAAAAGTAGAAGGGAAATTTCAGGAAGGAAGTACCACTACTTTATATGTCAGTTTAGACATCCATGATAAAATTTTGCACAATGCCATGCTTGATTTAGGAGCATCACACAACCTCATGCCCAAATTAATAATGGAAAGATTAGGCCTTGAGGTGACTAGGCCATACAAAGATTTATACTCCTTTGACTCCAGTAGAGTTAAATGCCTGGGCCTAATAAAAGATATTTGTGTCAACTTAGCACAAATCCCAGCCAAAAGCTTAGTGATTGACATATTAGTGGCTGATATACCTCCTAAATATGGTATTCTCCTTTCAAGCTCTTGGGGTGCTAAGCTTCAAGGTACCATGCAGATGGACATGACTCGTGCAGATGGATATGACTTATGCCACCATCCCTTTCTTCAGTCAACCTAGAAGACTATATAGGGAAACACACATGAAATACATGGTGAGTAGTCAAGAAAGACCAAAAAATTCCCCTCTTTGTTCTATTCATACAGACCTTGACTCATTCATTCTTTACAATGATGAAAATATTAATTAGAAAAGGTTAGAAGATGAGAAACCAGTCATAGAAGAAAAGGGAAAGAAGGAGGAATTAACCAAACAGTTTGCTAATTCAGAAAATCACAGCAAACAGATTAAAGATCACCAGCAACAAAACAACCATCTACCTAGTGCTGATCATGAGAATCAAACAGAAAATCCTCAATACACTGAAGACCTTGAGGAACAAGACAAAAATAAACATAGTGCAGACCCCAAAAAAGAGCAACATAGTGACATTCAAGACAAACAAGTCAAAGAGGGAAGTGTAGAAATTTGTTGTATAATGAAGATTTATACACCGAGATTATCCCGATCATACACAAATTCGATTTGATGCACAACACATAATCTCTTCTACAAATTAATCATCACATGCGGAAAATAAAACAAGCGGCAGAACATCAATTCACACACATAGAACGTAGCATGTATGGGAAAATCTTATAGCTGAAAAACCCCAGCTATATGTATCATATAATGGATGAGAAACATGTAACTTTACACAATACAATACTCCTCACAAGTACTCAGTACTGTCTCCAAAAGCTACACACAAACTAGCTCAGTTTTTGAACAGGTTACGGGTTCAAAACTCCTCCACTAGCTGCCTGCCTCTACTGCGCAATCCAAAAGGAGAGAATAGACTGAACCAATTCGAATTCCTCTTGCTTGAACAGCGCAATAATCATTGGCATAATCACCCCACTGATTGTGCAAATCTCATGCAAAACTAATGTACAACTGCCGGCTCTTTCACCTATCTCTTGCACTAGTCTTCACTGAATTTTCCATGCACTGTAGTTGACTGATGAGTTCTTTAGTTAAATAATGAGTTAATAATCAGTGAATTAATTAATAATTAATTCACCCAACTCATCTCTAGTGTAATCACCAGTTAAACTGATCACAACTAGTTCAACTAGTCTCAACCCCATCAACTCCTCAATCAGCTCCACCGAACTCCGCCACTTGAGTTCCAACTGAAGTAAATCATGCATTAGCTCACCAAAATCATGGGAATAGTGTAAATCCTCATGTCAGCTGCATGCCCCACATCCAGGGGTCAAACTGAAGTGCTCCAAGAGAATAAGATAAAGTTTATAGTCTGAATATTATTAAGAGAAAATAATATTCGACTGTTCTATTTTTAGCCCGGCAGTCTAAAAATTGAAACCGCCCAAATGTCTAAAAATAGAGGTCCATATATTTTTACCAACTCAACCAATCATCCAATAATAGCATACTGCAACTCCTAGACCATGCTCCATATGTCTAAAAATAGACATAGTCTAAAAATAGACTTTACGCCAAAAATAGCCTGCGGGCCCACCTAGTGAAGGCGACTTCATTTCACTAGGCTCCATCATCTTGTTGCATTTTCAACACTCCCTCTCAACAAGATATGGATTATCTGCAACCCCTATCCTGCCTCTATGGAACTCGAATTTGCTCCTGGTGAGCACCTTTGTCAGGATATCAGCATCCTGATCCTCCGTGGGAATATATGAAAGCATCATGATCCTCCGCTGAACACAGTCTCTGATATGATGGTACCTGATGTCGATGTGTTTGGATCTATCATGAAATACTGGATTAACCGAGAGCTTGATGCAGCTTTGGTTATCACAATAAATCACAGTAGGCTCCAAATGTACCCCGAACAACCCGACCAGGATCTTCCTCATCCAGATCGCCTCGCATGCAGCCAAACTTGCTGCCATGTACTCGGCCTCTGCTGAACTGAGTGCCACAGATCTCTGCTTCCTGTTGTACCAGGAAACTGTTGTCGACCCGATACTGAAGACCCTCCAGATGTGCTCTTCTGGTCCGTTGGGCTCCCTGCCCAATCTGCATCTGTGAAGCCACATAGCTTCACTCCATCCTCCTGTCTGTACCACAGTCCATATCCCGATGTGCCACTGAGATAATGCAATACATGCTTGCCTGCCTTCCAGAAGACCTTGGTAGGTTTAACCATAGCTTGCGAAAGCTAGTTAACAGCATAGCATATATCGGGTCGTGTATTGACCAGATACATAAGTGACCCCACCAACTGTCGATAGACAGTGGAATCCACTACCTCCGCTGAAGTAGCATCCTCCTTCCTCCAACCTCCAGGAAGAGGAGTATCAACAGGCTTGCAGCCACGCATGTTGAACCTCTCCAGTATCTCTCGAGCATACTTGCTCTGAGAAACAAACAGTCCACCACTGCGCTGCCAGATTTCAAATCCCAAGAAATAATGAAGGAGGCCCAAGTCCTTCATCTCAAACTCTCGTGCAAGATCCTCCTTGCATGAAAGTATCAGCAGCTCATCACCCGTCAAAATCAGACCATCTACATACAGTACGATGATCAGCAGCTTCCCCTCCACCACAATCTAGTACAGGTTAGGATCCGCCTCACTCTTGGAGAATCCAAGCCCAGTGAAATAACTGTCTATCCATGTGTACCAAGCACGAGGTGCTTGCTTCAACCCATACAGTGCTCTCTTGAGCCGGCACACATGCGACTCATTGCTGAAGATCTCGAAACCTTTGGGCTACTCTATGTACACCTCCTCCTCAATGACTGCATTGAGGAACACAGTCTTCAGCTCCATCTGATGGATGTGCCACCCCATCTGCGCTAAGAGAGCAAGAATCGACCGTATGGAAGAGTACCTTGCGACAGGTGCAAAGGTCTCCTCATAATCGATCCCCTCTATCTGAGAAAAGCCTCGGGCAAAAAATCTTGCCTTGTACTTTTCCACACTCCCGTCAGCCGCCTGCTTCACTTTTTAGACCCATCTCGAGCCTACCACTGATTTCACCTTCAGTCTTGGGACAATCTCCCATGCATTGTTTTTGACGATCGAATCATACTCTTCGATCATGGCATCTACCCATGCGGGCTCCTCCACAGCTTCCTCGAAAGAGGATGGCTCCATCACGACACATTTGCTCACAAGAGCCATGTATCCAATGTACCGATCCGGTGACTGTCTCTGCCTGCGATGTGCTGTAGGTGGTCCTACAACATTCTCTGCATCTTGAGCTAGTCGCTCAGCTTCTGTAGTGCGCTTGCGCCCTCTGATGGTTGGCGCTGCATGAGTGGTCTCTTCCACTCCATGAATCTCATCTTGTGGTTGATCCACATCCTGAGACTCATCCTTAGGAGCTAACAGCTCCTCATCTACATGCAAGTGTGGCTCCCTCTCAAGCGAACACTGCATGGCTTTCTCCTCCTAAAATTTGATATCCCGTCGCACAACAGTCTTGCGACTGTCTGGCACATACACTCGATAGTTGTGGGGTGTATCAGTGTACCCCACAAATATCCCAACCTCTGCGGTCGGCTCCAGCTTCTTTCTGGCGTCCTTTGTGACATGCACGTACACAGGTGAACCAAAAATCCTCAGATGGGAAATATCAGGCCTCCTGCCAGAAAATGCCTCCTCGGGTGTACTCATGCCAAGAATCTTGTGAGAACAACGGTTCTGCACATATACTGTTGTGTTGCATGCCTCAGCCCACAAATGAAGGGGTAGGCCCTGATCATGCAACATCACCCATACAGCACCCACGATCTTTCTATTATTCTGCTCAGCAACCCCGTTCTGCTGTGGGTTATGGGGAGCTATGAGCTCTCTTCGAATCCCTTCTGCACTACAGAAATCCTTGAACTCGCCAGAGATGAATTCGCCACCATTGTCGCTCCTAAGAGCCTTCACCTTCTTCCTCGATTCCTTCTCGACCAGTGCTTTGAACTCACAGAACTTTGAGTATGTATCGCTCTTCTTCTGCATGAAGAAGATCCAGCACTTTCGAGAGAAATCATCAACAAAGATCATGTAGTACTTGTGCTTTGCTGTCGAAGCTACTGAAAAAGGACCACACACGTCTGTGTGAACTCTCTCAAGGATCGTCATGGCATGACTATCCTTCTCGTGAAAGTTGGCTTTCACAAACTTCCCCAAAGTACACCCCTTGCACTGATCTGACTGCGCAAGGGTGCCTTTAGGAAGCCCAGTAGAAATCTGCTGCAGTATCTTCAAGGCTCCATGGTGAAGGTGGCCCAATCTTCGGTGCCACAGTTCGCCCTCATCATCCCGGCTCACCACTTCTCCCGCCTTGCATGCCATTGCTACGCAGCCATCTACATGCAACTGATAAAGGTTCTTGACTCGAACCCCTATCTTCCGGGTCTCTCCAGTAGCCTTGCTACGCAGGAAAGCCTTTCCTTCGCTGAAGACCACATCATACCCCTTGTCTTCCAACATCGCCACAAAGATCAAGTTTTTCTTCAATCCAGGCACATGCATCACATCCTTCAATACGAAGGGTTTACCAGACTCCCTCTGAAATGATATGGTACCGATACCGGTCGCACTGTATCTACCATCATCGCCCATCTTGATGTGCACGCCCAGATATTTGTCTTCCAGATCATAAAACAAATCTCGATCTCCTGTCATTTGAAATGACGCACCACTATCCAAGAACCACACTGATCCCATCACACTTGATACCAAGCATGCGATCAGTGAAAAATCTAACTCAAACTGCGAGGCCAAGGCCTCTCCATCTCCGGATCTAGCAGCTTTCTTGTTTTTCTTCTTCTGCGGACAATTTGTGGCATAATGTCCGTGCTGGTGACAGTGAAAGCACTTCACCTTAGACATGTCTTACTTCTTGCCCTTAGCACCAGAATGAGAATTTTTCTTGCTCTTCCCCTTCTTTGCTTTGGCAGCCAAAGCGCAGTTTTCTTCATCAGCTCCCTTTGATGAAGATCCGTCCCTAGTGCTCCGCCGGATCTCCTCTTGCACAAGATCAGACCACAGTCTTTCCCATCCTGGCATTTTCTCTCATCCATTGACACTATCTTGATATGCATGCCAAATTTTCAGAAGTCCTAGGAGAGCCAAGCTCACCAAGTCCTCATCATCCACCGTCACCCCCACACTTCCCAGCTCATCCCTACATTGGGTGAACCTCGTGAGCTACTTGGGCATACTTTCTTCCTTCTCACACTTGATGTTCCTGAGTTTATCCTTGAGCACCAGCTTCCTTTGGTCGCTCTTGCTTTGGTATAGATTTTTCAAGGCTTTCCACATCAAATATGGAGAAGCCTTCCCATGCAGGCTGGACACAATGTGATCCTTTACGCCCTCCAACAGAATCCTTCGACATTTTTCTTGTTTCTTTTGCCAAGCTTCGACGACAGCAGCATCAGTAGAAGTAGGCTTTGGAACTTCTTTCTCAATGAATTACAACAGCCCGTTATCATCTAACACAGCCTCCATCTGGTATTTCCATGCAACATAATTCGAACTGCCTTCCAAGGCATATTCCAGTCGCAATCCGTTGAAAGACATTTTTGCCTCGGCACTAAGAACGCAAATCTGCAAATTCGAATTCCACTAGCTGATAAATCAACCGCTTCCGATCTACACTTGAGAACAAATTATTTCTAAATTAGAGATCGACTGTAGGGGCATTTACCAAACCTTTCACCTTCATAGAAGGATGAATTTCGGAGGCTACCTGGCCCGCACTACAGACTCTTCCTATAGAAATAAAATGCAATCACCGTAATAGATCTTCGACGATTAATATCGCTCTGATACCATGTAGAAATTTGCTGTATAATGAATATTTATACACCAATATTATCCTGATCATACACAAATTCGATTTTTTGCCCAACACATAATCTCTTCTACAAATTAATCATCACATGCGGAAAATAAAACAAGCGGCAGAACATCAATTCACACACATAGAACGCAGCATGTATGGGGAAATCTTATATCTGAAAACCCCTAGCTATATGTATCATATAATGGATGAGAAACATGTAACTTTACACAATACAATACTCCTCACAAGTACTCAGTACTGTCTCCAAAAGCTACACACAAACTAGCTCAGTTTTTGAACAGGTTACAGGTTCAAAACTCCTCCACTAGCTGCCTGCCTCTACTGCGCAATCCAAAAGGAGAGAATAGACTGAACCAATTTGAATTCCTCTTGCTTGAACAGTGCAATCATCATTGGCATACTCACCCCACTGATTGTGAAAATCTCATGCACAACTAATGTACAACTGCCGGCTCTTTCACCTATCTCTTGCACTAGTCTTCACTGAACTGTCCATGCACTGTAGTTGACTGATGAGTTATTTAGTTAAATAATGAGTTAATAATTAGTGAATTAATTAATAATTAATTCACCCAACTCATCTCTAGAGTAATCGCCAGTTAAATTGATCACAACTAGTTCAACTAGTCTCAACCCCATCAACTCCTCAATCAGCTCCACCGAACTCCGCCACTTGAGTTCCAACTGAAGTCAATCATGCATTAGCTCACCAAACTCATGGGAATAGTGTAAATCCTCATGTCAGCTGCATGCCCCACATCTATGGGTCAAACTAAAGTGCTCCAAGAGAATAAGATAAATTTTATATTCTGAATATTATTAAGAGCAAATAATATTCGACTGTTCTATTTTTAGCCCGGCAGTCTAAAAATAGAAACTGCCCAAATGTCTAAAAATAGAGGTCCATCTATTTTTACCAACTTGACCAATCATCCAAGAATAGCATACTGCAACTCCTAGACCATGCTCCATATGTCTAAAAATAGACATAGTCTAAAAATATACTTTGTGCCAAAAATAGCCTGCGGGCCCACCTAGTGAAGGCGACTTCATTTCACTAGGCTCCATCATCTTGTTGCATTTTCAACAGGCAGAGATCAAATTGATGATAAATCTGAAATTATTCTTCTTTGGAGTATGAGTTTTAATGGGTCTTTTAGTAAAACTGGTGCAGCAGCAGGCATATGGGTGCATAACATAGAGAACAATCATGTTGAAGGCCACTCATACAAACTAAATTTTCAATGCACTAACAACATAGCAGAGTATGAAGCGCTCCTCTTAGGACTGCATTTACTAAAGAAATTAGGATCCAATAGGATAACTGTCCATGGAGATTCAGAACTAATAATTAGGCAGATAAATGGAGAATACACTGCTAAACATCCAAGACTAAGAGCCTATAGAGATGATGTCGTGGACCTTTTAAAATCCTTTATAGAATATGAGCTTACCTTTGTCCCCATAAACCAAAACATTCTTTCCAATGGTTTAGCCTTTGCTACTAGTACATGTCTAAAACCTTATGAAAGCAAACAATACACAATCCAAGTCAAATATAGACCAGCATTCCCAGATAATGAAAGATACTGGCAATTTTTTGAGGGAGATAAACAGATAAAATATTTCCTGTAGTCCATAAATGAGTTTGAAGTGCCAAATTCAGATTTAGAGTATGAAGAAGACTGCCCTACTAAGGAACAATATTATAAAGAAGAACCTCCTGACACTGCTGAGATAAATCTGTTAAACCAAGGACATAAACATAAAGCAGAAAAATACACGGACTTAGAAAAATAAGCTCTAGAAGTGCTGCAATCTAACACTGAAAATTTGCTAAAGGGACTAGTGCCTCTAGAATAATTGTTTGACTTTAATGATGTTTCCAAAAAGCCAAAAATGGAACCTACTGAAGCTGAAGTTGAAGAGTGCAATATAGGCAGTGAAGAAAGGCCTAAAATGATCAAATTATCCAATACACTGCCAGCTCACATAAAACTGAAATATCTTGAGCTGTTTAGAGAATTTTCTAATGTGTTTTCCTGGAGTTATGAAGATTTAAATCATATCATACAAAAATAATTCATCACAAGATACCCCTCAAAGAAAACCAGAAGCCTTATAGACCAAAATTAAGCAGAATAAACCCTATACAATTACCTCTGGTTGAGAAAGAAATCAGAAAAATGTATGATGTTGGAATTATAGTCCCTGTGAGATACTCAGAATGGGTATCCAATCTTGCATCTGTTAGGAAGAAAACATGAGAGATAAGGCTTTTCATAGACTTTAGAAACTTGAACAAAGCCTCTTTAAAGGACAATTACCCCTTGCCCAAAATGGATCACATCTTACAAAGGGTGGTAGGTTCTAAAAGAATTTATTTGCTAGATTGCTTCTCAGGATGCAATCAAGTATTGGTACACCCTGATGATCAACTTCAGACAGCTTTTACTACACCTTGGGGCACTTTCATGTCTTTGAAATTCCTTTTGGTTTAATGAATGTTGGTGCCACATTTCAGAGAGCCATGGATATTTCTTTCTCAGAACAAATAGGTTACTTCATTGTGATTTACTTAGATGACATCACAGTCTATTCCAAAACAGATGAAGAACACCTAATACACCTAAGAAAAGTCTTTGAGAAATGAAAAAAGTATGTTCTATCCTTAAATGCCAAGAAAACTCTATTTGGTCTCCAAGAAGGTAAACTTCTAGGCCGTATCACATCTGAAAAGGGAATAAAGATAGACCCAAAAAGGATTGAAGGTATATTGCAAATCAATCATCCTAGAAATATCAAGGAACTTCAATCTTTCATTGAGAAGATAAATTTCTTGAGAAGGTTCGTGCCCAACCTATGAACTCTTTAGAAACATCACAAACATGCTTAAAAGAGAAACGGGAGTTAAGTGGACCTTAGAAGCAAAGAAATCATTTGAACTGGTAAAACAAGCACTTACCCAAACACCAGTTCTTATTAGTCCTGATTTTACTAAAGACTTCTTCATATTCTCCTTTGCATCAGAACATACAATTGTTGTTGTCCTATTACAGAAAAACATAAAGGGACAAGAGCAGCCTATTGCATTTTTTAGCAAGGCATTAAGAGATGCACCTTTGAAATACAACATAATGGAAAAATAGGTTGTTGCCTTGATCAAAGCCTTAAAAGATTTAAAAGTTTACATTTTACACTCACACATCATTGCATTTGTGCCTCATTCAGTGGTGAAAGACATCTTGACACAAGATCCTGATGGCAAAAGAGGAAAGTGGATTGTTGTTATACTAGAATATGATTTAGAGATCAAGCCCACTAAACTCATCAAAGGCCAAGTACTAGCAAAACTTATGACTAAAACCAACTTTCAAGCACTTGATATAAACATGTTAAATGCATTAGATGAACCAGAGGAGTTGGCAACTCCACTTATTGAAGATCATTTTCTGAATTCATCTTGGTATGAATATATTTTGTACGTACTACTTAATCTTAATGTCCCTCCTGGTTTGTCTAAAACAAAGGCAAGGTTTTTAAAGTTAAAAGCTGTAAATTACAGCATTTTAGATAAATGTCTATATTGGAAAAATGCCAGTGGATTATTGCTTAAATGTTTGCCTAAGAATGATGCAGATAAGATCAAGCATGAGTTCCATGAAGGAGAATGTGGAGGCCACCTCTATTGGAAAACTACTGTTAACAAAATCCTTAGAGCTGGCTATTACTAGCCCACCCTCTTTCAAGATATCCATAAAATGGTAATTGCCTGCCATAAGTGTCAAATATTTGAAGGAAAAAGAAAATTTCTACCCTTACCTCTGCATCCTATCACTGTTGAAGCTCCTTTTCAACAGTGGGGTCTAGACTTCATTGGGGAAATCCATCCTACTTCATTTGCCCAACATAAATGGATCATCATAGCAACTGATTACTTCACAAAATGGATAGAGGCGATCCCTTCTAGGAATGCCACTAACTCAGTAATCATTAAATTCCTTGAAAATCATATCCTGTCTAGATTTGGCTGTCCTAGGAAGATTATCACTGACAATGCTATTGCCTTTGGATCCAAAAAGATGATAGATTTTTGCCACAAATATTAGATAACATTGGGTCTTTCCACAGCTTATTACCCTCAATGTAATGGGTTGGAAAAATCCTCAAACAAAATTTTGGTAAACATCATCAAAAATTTGTTGGAATAAAATAAAAAATCATGACACAATAAGCTAGTACATGCACTATGGGCAGACAGGTTAACAACTAAAAAGTCAATTGGTATGTCCCCTTATCAGCTAGTTTATGGAGCAGATGTAATATTTCAAACCATTTTAGGAGTGCCATTCATGAAATTAATCCAAGAAGTACAATCTGAAGAAGATGACATGATAAGAAGGATCAATCAAATTGTACAATTGCAGCAAACTAGAGAGGAAGTTTACAACAGAGCACAGCAAGTACAAGAAAACATCAAGAAGCTGTTTGATAAGAGAACAAAGGCAAATGATTTCAACATTAGTGACAAGGTACTAAAATGGGATTCTAGGAGAGAAGATAAGGGAAAACATGGAAAGTTTGAAAATTTATGGAAAGGCCCTTATCTCATTCAGTCTGCTATAGGTAACAATGCATTCTTTCTTCAGGAGATGGATGGAACATAACTTTTTGGAGGTCCTGTCAATGACAGGATGCTCAAGCATTATTTTTGTTAAGATTTCTCAATTCAAAGCTTTTTCCATTGTAAATAACATTGCTTGAAAGAAAAGTTAGAAAAACAAACACAAAAACAAAAGAAAAGAGAAAAGAGGGCAGCTAAAAGAAAAGGTACAGCCCCATACCAAAAAAGAGAGAAAATCTGAAAGTGTGCAAGTCCAAATGCCACTACTTTGAAATAAAAAATGTTATTCAGTCATACAGCCTAATCATGATTGAATAAATTTAAATTTATGCTGATAGGTTAGTGAATGAAGATTTGCCAAACTGTATAAACTTGGCTTATCAGTAGACTAGAT
This sequence comes from Pinus albicaulis, assembly GCA_034641835.2. Taxonomy (NCBI): domain Eukaryota; kingdom Viridiplantae; phylum Streptophyta; class Pinopsida; order Pinales; family Pinaceae; genus Pinus; species Pinus albicaulis. The sequence goes on along the minus strand of CM076578.1, from coordinate 369,268,818 downwards.
TAGGAAAGAATGAAATGGTTCTAAAAAGATCAAAACCTGAACTAAAGAAAGAGAGGGATGCTTAACAAATTTCAGATTACAAGCCCTCAAAGTTTTGTTTTAAAATTTTCTGCAAATAAAGTCTACGTGCGGCTTGTACAAAATGCCATAGCCCCATAACAAATCAGACTGTCTAATCCTAATTTGATTATGTTTTCAATTTCCTATTTTAAACTAGAGAATGAAAATCTATCAAACAGATTAATCTTGACAAATAGTTAGAATAGGTAGAGAAATAATGAGTTCATTAGTTTAATTTGAACTCTTGAATGATATAAGGGTAGAAGTAGATAGTTTCCTGTTGAAATAAAAGAAAAATTGATGTTACAAGGGTTTGCAAGTCTAAATGCACCCACTGAAGAAAAAATGTTAGGAAAGTATGTTGTGTAGGTAGAAGTTTGGGTTGAAGACTAATCATGTATGATTCAGATACTATAGATCATCTATACAGAACAACAAAATCATCAAGCCAAAAAGAGGATTGTCAAGGTGCAAAAACAAGGCACTGGTCTACTTTCTAGATATTTATTCTCTGAGGTTCTTGACACCTCCAAACAGCTGCCTTTGCCAAGTGGAGCCACTGTTAGCCATCAGTAAAATATGTTGTATTAGAAGATGGCTAAATAGGTCCTCAGATTTCCAAAATCAAAATTTTCTTGTGAAATACTGTGAGTTTTGGAAATCTCGCTGAGTTCATTATCCTAAGTCTATCAATTCACTGAAATTTTCATCTAAGCCTCCACAAATTTTCCCTGCTGCAAAGAAAACTCCATTTTCTAGGCCTGAATTGTCTCATTCACCCCCCCCCCCCAATTTTCCTACTTTCCCCCTTCTAAAAACAGTCATTTTCCACCATCATTTTTCCCCTTTCATTCATTATCTTCTCTCAAAAAGGCTTCAAAAACCTTGTAAAAACCTCTTACTTGGTTTAAATTGATTTTTTACCCTATCCGAACCCCCCCTAAAAACACCTAAAAACCCTCTTTTTAGGCCTAATCCGCCCCTTTACAAAAACAAGCTTTAAAGCCCCTTTCAGCTTTAAGCCCCAACCCTTATGTTCATAAAACCTGTGATCCCGACTACCTGCTATCCTTGAGCCCTCCTATTTTTCAGCCCCCGGTCCTATCTTCCCCCCACAGGACCATTCCTCCGACCTAACTTCTAGCCCCTTCCCTGTATTTTCTCCGCCTCGCCCCACTCATTTCTTCAAGAGATCTCCACCGATGATCGCCCCCGATCCAACGGCCATCGCATCCCTCTTTTTCCAAAAACCCCACTCATAACCCATCCCCTGCTACCCGACAAAGGATCCTACGTCACCCCATTGGCCCACCTTCCACTACTCCCACTGCCGCCCAATCCCCCTTTTACACCTGTACTCCACTACCCGATTTGTTTCTCCAATCGGGTTTAACCCATGCCGTAGATATCATCGCCTAAGATCTAATGGCCAGCATTTCATACCGCACGATTTTCCGTCAAGGTTTAACATCCAATTTCTACGCGAAATGAGCGGTTTTTCCCAGGACACATGTCAAGCGATGTATGGAATCGCGTTCATTCACCTTGAAACCGCTTACCACTAATTATCCGCACAATAAACCGCCTATTTTTTGCAAAATTTCCTTTTTCCTCTGTGCGCCATAATTCAAAATCTTTCGCTCCTCTGCCTGTTCCATCTATTGAACCTCCCCTCCACATTTTTCCCCCTCTACAAATAGCTCTGGCACCTCATGGACACTAAAACGCAGTTAAACCACAGATCGTAGGCTTTAAAATTAATTTTTGTTTCTTTGTTGCAGGTTTAATGGAAAATAAGGGTTAAAGGCCCTCTCACAATCAAATAAGTGGCAATAAACCTCTAGATGACAATCCGGGAGGCAGAATACATGAAGAAAAGGGACCTAAGGGTTTTTACATAAAGGATTGATCGATGACTCATGATCATCAATTAATCAGGTTGATCGATGACTCATGATCATCAATTAATCAGGAAACCCTCCACCGCATAAAGAGAAATCCATGCAAACAGACAATCAAAGAAAATAAAGGAAGATCAATGAAAGAGATGAAGAACAAAGGATTAAAGCCTAATCAAAGATTAAAGAAATAAAGCTAAAGGATTAGCCCCAAAGAGACAGTGATTAAAGATTAAAGGTAAAGGTAAATTAAAAGAACAATCATAAAGCAGGACAAAGACATTGAAGACAGATTATGAAGGCCAAATGAAAAATTAAGGCCAAAAACAGAGTTTAAATGTTAAATCAAGATAAATTAAACCTAAGGCAGTTTCGAAGGATTCATCAAGGCATCCTTTACTTCTTCAAAAGACAAATTGCCACCCACAAGCATGGCTTTCCTCAAAGGCATAAAAGAAGTTATTACAGTTAGAGATATTTTAAAGAGCGGCTCAATAGTTATTACAGAGTTATCACTAAGCCTTAAAAGTCAAAAATTGCAACTAAAGTGACTCAGAAATTAAAGACAGCAGTCATTATGCAGAGTAAACCTTGCAGATATTTTTACCTTGAGCCTTGCATGGTCTCAAAGGTCAAAAAACATTAACTCTATCATAAATGATACCTTAAGACCTAGTTTTTGTTTCACCTCCTCATTTGCTTATAAATATTACATGAGGACTTCAAAGTTGTTGTTGTTGATTGGTAAAAATTGGTTTTTAAGCTAAATTTGAGAGTTAGAGAGTTGTTGAGCTAGTTGAGGAATACTAGGTTGGATAGAGAAAACTTTGAGCTGTAAAGACCCACTGTGCTAGAGTATGTAACTGGTTTGAACATCAATAAAACAAGTTGATTCATAAGATCCTGGTCTATGTTAATGGTGATGTTTTTCCTCTCTGTTTTTGTTTCTTCTCATGTTTTACATTTTGCTCATTTTCTCTGATAAAGAACAAAAAATTTAGACTAGGATTTACTGTTAAAGGTACCCTATTTCTGTCTGCAAGCTTTATCTTTATGTTTTCTTTTGCTAAGGTCTGATTGGAGGATTCTTAATTACCCTCCAGTTTTATCCAGCTTGTTGTTTTAAGAATGATTCAATAGAGTATAACCAGGGGACGTTGGTGAGTGCATGTCTTTCTAAGTACAACTTGAGATATTCTTTTTAAATGATCTTCTTCAAAGTATGCTAAGTAGATTCTAAACCAGGGAAGTCTATGGTATGCCATGTCCTCTAGTCTGCCTTTAAAGGTTGCTTTGAAAGATCCCTACAGAGTTGGTCAAAAGCAGATTAGATTATTTCCGTTTGATCTTAGGCTGCTCTCATTGTTATCATGCATGTTTTCTTTTTCTAAAAGTAGTCTTAGGATTAATAGATTGTTGTCTTAAAAGTTTTCTTTAATAAAATTATGTCCAAAGAAGTCTATGGTTCGCCCTGTCCTTTGGCTTACTTCAAACAGTTACTTTGAAAGACTTTTCTTGTTTTAGTAGAGCTAGAAGATTCTTAATTTACTATAGCTTTGTTGCCTTCACAACACTTTAATGTTTCATATCACAAATTAATCTAAATATATCCATTTAATCTAGATAACTTTCCCTATGAAAACCCTTTAATAGTTGTTGAACAATTAAACCCTTTTGTGACTCCATAGCCCAATGGATTAATACAGTCCCATAGTCTATCTTTCCAGCTCAAACGTTCCCTCAATCTACTCCAACCTTTAATCTCTCAAATTACCTTTCAATCAACCAAAACCAAACAAGTTCTCAAGAGCTTCATAACTAGCCTAATATCATAAACAAAGCATAAAGATATATCCTTTAAAACACTTATATAGAGAGATCCCTCTCTGAATCTAGGAAGGCTAGGTCCTAGGATTCCAAAGTGGTTCTGATGTGGCCCCTGCAGTGTTTATTCTTGCCATTCTTATAAATCATAGGGAGCCAACAATGTCCAATGAAATATTATTTAAACATATATAATTAGATAGAATATTGGCACTTTAAAATTTTGACCTTTTTTTTACACTGCAAAAAATCAAATATCTCACTACAAAAAAAAAATTAAAAGAAAAACAAAAAAATAAATACCTGAAAAACATTTAAAAAAAAATATGTAAGTGAAGAGGAAGAAGTTGAGTACCTAAAAAAATTTTAAATTTAGAAATTAATTACTAGCATTTAATAGATTAGAAAAATTTAAGTCAAAAAAAAGTCTTCTAAAAAAAGGGGATGACGCTAGCATCAACACTTTTCAAAATCAACATAAAAACACTAAAATTTTAAAAATAATGTCAATACTTAGTACATAAGAAAATCTAATTTGTAAAAAACATGCCAAAAAAAATTTAATATTATTCTTAATCAGCACTTTTCAAAATCATACCATTTTTGCTACCTAAAAAAAGCGGGTACTCGTTTCCATTCCCGTTTCAAAGTTTACATTGTTTTTGGCAAAGATGGCAGAAAAAGTTCAGCATAAGAAGAATAGTCTTGAAGGCAGCGTCTTCCACCATGCTCAGATCAAAATCATTGTTTTACACCAGCTTGAGTAGAAGAACATCACTTGGGAAAATTTCATGCAAGCAGATGTATTTTTGTCTTCTAGTAGCCAGCCTACTATCCCTAGTTCACCATCAGCACCATCTAGACATGTGGAGGTTGGCTCACCTAACATAGTTTTAGTGAGGAGGAAGATTGAGGTCACTCAAACATACCAAAGAGGCAGAAGGCTTGTGTTTTCTCCTCATATTTAGGAAGGGGCCAAGCCCACATCAACAAAGTAGGAAACACCATTACAGCGTGAGACATCTATGCATGATGAGGAGCATGACTTTGACTTAGTAGACTTGGAGGCCAATGAAGAGCATGAAAACCTAGAGAGGGTCATCAAGGAAAAATATGCTCAGATCAAAGAACTCCAAGACAAATTGGATACGGCTAATTTCGTCATTTCCTTCCTAGAGCAAGAAAACAATCAGTTGAAGTCAAAACAATTGTCTTTAGAGAAAAGTCAGTTTGAAGCTAGTATGAATGATGTGAAAGTCAAAGAAGTGGTTGATATTGAAGAGTCAGAGATGAAGATCAGGTGACAAGAAAGAGTCCAGGGACCATGGATCTCTGAAGAGCATTGCAGAAAGAAAAAGAACAAAATCCACCGGATGAGGAGTTGACTTTTGAAGCAAGAATAGCCATGGAAAATAAAAACAGGGAGTTTTGGCTTGATAAAGTCAATATTCACTTGGAGAATCTCCTTTACAAGGCCAACAGGGACAACAAGATGCAAAAACGCATGGTTGACCACTACTATGCAAGAAATCAGATTTGCAATGTCAAAGTCAAACAATTGCAAGCCAAACTGAAGGAAACCCTAAAAAGTCAAAAGGAGAAGTACAACTTGGAGATTCTTTCTAATGTGTCCCTAGTGGCATAACATACCTTATGAGGCACCTCTAGACCAATTTTCAGGAGTTTTGGAGAAAATTTTGGTTTTTGAGAAATTTTTGTCAAATTTGGAAATCAAAAAACCGGTCATACTCGAAAAAGCGTAGCGTGGCCACGCTACGCTTTTGTTGGGGGGTCCATTGGAAGAAAAATCAGCATTTTTGGATTCCTCTTGAAGATTAAATCAATCCTAGTCAGTGGTTTGGCCATGTCATACACTTCTAGAGGGTCAAAATTCCCCAAAACATGCAAAAAAATCACCTTTCTACCTTGTTTTTGAAGGCTTTGTTATGCTTTCTGAGTACTCTTGGGAGAATGAAGTTTTGGAGGGATAGAAGCCACCTTTTTGAGTGCTTGATGATCCTATCATGTAGAATACATCCATATATTTCCATATCATCTTTCAGATCAAGATTTGGACACCTGGAAGGCCTCCAAAAGTCAATTTTCCTCAACTCGCTATGCTTTCTCCTGATTTCGCTACGCTTTCTCCAGAAAGCAATTTTCACAGGTTGTTTGACCTAGTTTGACTTTTTACCTATGTAATTGATGAATGATGGTGTCATGAGGAGTAATTGAGCTGGTAAATAGTGAAATAGGGTAGATACATGCTTGTTAATGTAATTTTGGTCAAATGTATCGAGTTTCCTATGATGAGGTGAATTGGTTGACCTCCACTAGACATTAGGGTTTTGTTGAGCTTATCATGTAATCAGCTCCACAACTAATGTATTCAAACCCTGAGAGAGGGGAGATATTTTTTTGGTCTATATCTATCATTTTCAGAGTCATTTGACTGGTTGGACATCAAAGGATTCTAATCTTTGTAGCTTGTACTTTCACTTTCATATTCAGAAATCAAAGGATGCAGTTGTAGCTATTATATAGGAATTCATGTACAATGAGTTTATGATCATGTATCTTCTTTGTTATAGTCATTATTGAATGATATATAGCTCCTATTTCATATCTTGTATCTTCAATGGCTTTTCTTATAGTTCAGAGGTATAATTCTATTAATTTAGCTATGTTTATATGGAAATTCATTTTATGTTTCATGCTTCCAGTTTAATGAATTCATGAAAGAAAATGCTCATTAAATCCCTCTACCTTTTCAGACTCACCACTATACCTAAAAAACCCTAAATCCATCATAGATCCATTTCTACCTTGCTCCTTTATATTTTTTCACCTGTAAACCCTTTGATACCTAGACCTAGCTACTTGGTTTCATCCCTGATCTCGCATCAAACCCTAAAATATTCAAAACCTACCTGAGCCTATCATATCTAGCCTAATATCTTTCATGTCACAATCAATCCTTGATTTTGATCACATAGAGAGAGCCCTCTCAGCCTGGTAGGGCTAGCTACTAGGTCAAAGTGGTCTATGGTTACCTTTGCCAGTCTCCTTTTCAGCCTTTGGAGAACTAGTGGATGCTAACATAGGGAACCTGCAGCCCCGTTATTCTTGGAATATCACCGACATAATCAAATTCTTAATTTGTTTTCAACTTTTAGAAATATTAACATTATGGAAATACAAAATATCAAGGAACATCACGACAAGGAGCAAGCAACAAAGACTTTCAACCCTAATGTTAATAATGAAAAAACGCGTACTCCATTTTGCTTTAATCACAGAATTGAGGCATAGAAAAAGAGTTATTTTTGTTGGTGGCCATTTGCAGAGTGCAGAGAAAACTTCATACAATAAAATCTCTCCACACTTCATATAGTGCTCTGCAATGCCATTACATGCCATTTTTGTTTGAGCGATATGAAATGGAAAAAAAAATTGGGTAACATGTGCATGTACATATTTTACATTGTATCATGTTCTTGCTCTATCATCACGTAGAACTGTCATTTGCATTTTTATTTTTGGCTATCGTAGATGTGCATAATCAAATATAGAAAAATTTGCGCAGAGCTGGATTTGATTGTGCAGAGTGTGGATGTGCAGAGGCAGGTGCTATAGGGTAAACTGCTTGGGTGGTTGGTTTTCGAATATCCCTCTCAGGGCTTTCTAGTGCCCGAGGCAGACAGTAAGATTAGCTATGTTGTTCACAAAGATGGCATGAGCATGTTCATATTAACTTGAAATAACTTGATAGAATACGATATAGAATTACCTCTTTGAAAATCTTGGAGTCCCTTGGAGAGCATTAGGCAGCGAAGCAAGAGTCCTTCTTCACCGGCTCCAAATCTTAGTCCTGCAATCAGTCAAAGCACCCACATAATCTCTAACATAACATATATCCTACCAATCAAGTCAATATACAATGAACTTCTAAATTATACACATCTGAGCCATTCATATCATACTTATGAAAATGTTCAAACGATAATGACAATATTAAGCATTGAATGGACAAACCGAACACAGTTCTATTAATTTGAAAGAAGGAGGATTAAAACCGTCGGTTGTACCAAGCCCTCCTTAGTCTCCCAATCTCTCTTATCTCTCAAGTGAAGAATTCTAAGTCAACAAGCTCTCTAGGAACCTCTTTGAATCTTGGCCTTCACACTATTCTCTATTCCACAAGTATGCAAAACCTTTAGCAATCCTTCAACCTTAAATTAAGAGCCTTCAGCTCCTTCTTATAGGAGAGGGAGAAAGCCATTGTTTCCTTTCTCTTTCCACTAGTTTGGAATGGGAAAAACTTAGATGTTTCCTTGATCTCCATGCTTTTGCCTCCTTTGGAGTTCAGTCTTCTTATGGAAATGACCAATAATGAACTGGTGTATTGCAGTTTCCTCTATGAACTGATTCTCTTGTGAGGGAAAGTCGGAGATTCAAATCATTCTCCGCGGGCTTTTCCCGATTCAAACTTAAAACAAGGGTAACACTTCCCTCCAATGCAGACAGAGCGTTTCCCTAGCCACTAACGCGGCCTATTCACTGATTATCTGCGTTATAACGCTCTTGTTTTGTTCTATATAGGCGTTACCCTGGCTGAAATAGGTTTAATTTAGGTCTTTGTATTCCTTCCATATTTGTCTTCTCCTCTGAGCTGATGAGGAGGTATTTTGACCTGTAACAGATGCCCCCTAAAGTGTGAGGTCAGAGACGAAGACGATGGCCGAAATACTTTACAATTTGTTTAGAGATAGAGAGATTGAAAGACTGAGGAAAACCTGAAACAACAACATACGTCAGAAAATATAATATTTGCCTAGAGTCGGGCATTTCCCATGCTCAGTAGCTTAAACAACATGATTTCTCTAGAATAGATATATGAAGAATCTGTCCACCGATAAGCACAATGTGGAATTGTCTGTCATAACAGGATCAGGCTGAAGAAGCTGTCCCCATAAACAATATCGCAACTTGGGGAAGGAAACACAACTTTAATGATGCAACCTTTGCCCCAAGGTATTGACCGCCGATTCACTTAAACTGCATATTCCTCAACATGTGAATAAAGGAGTTGTCGTCAAACATGTGATAAATCGTCTGATTACCAGTCGATAATGAGAACTGTTAACAGACGTGAAGGTGACCACAGATAATGATGATGGCCCCTAAGATGCGCAGTACAATCTAGCGAGTGTGAATAAAAGGAGTTGAAGTCGAACACTCATAGAATCATTCGACCAGGAGCCAATGATGAAGACCCCTGATCAAACACAAGACTACCTGCCACTGATGTCTGCAAGTATCCGGGTACTGATGTGTTTCTGGATCAACTTCCTAGATAATATGTTGAAGTCGATAGGAAGAGATCTGTTGAAAGGTAGGCACTGAGGCGTCCTACATCAGTCAACACGAAACGGAAACCAACTGATTTTGTTTATGATTGAGATAATGTAGAGTGAATGGGGACGTCAGACGACAAATGATTTCTAGCATAATGAGCGGTTTGGTTGATAACAGGAGCAGTAGATAACAAGATCTGCTTGAACAATAGAAGGCACTCTAGCAGGGTACTAGGCAATTGAAGAAGGAATGACCAAAGATTGGACATTGAGAATGCACGTGTGTTGGACTTTAAGGCTACACAATTATGATGAAATCTCACTGTCAAAGAATTTTCTGTGAAGTGCCATGTTCAGAATTTTCTACAATCTAAATTTTTTGAAACGTAAATGTGAGGTAGTATCCACTGTCCAAATTTTCCTCATTCGATTGCTTAATTAAACGATGAAAATCCCGGTGAATTTTTCTTGTATGCTGAAATATTCAAAAAATGTCAGTAGAAGATAACCTGTGGCCCATCCATTAGGCCAATGAGTCCTGTATGAGAAAACGTGAATTTTTCATATAGAGAGTCTAAAAATGTCATAAAGAAATCTTCTGATTCAATGCTTAACGAGTCCTTAATAGAGCAACCCAGAATTTTCAACAAGCTAGAGAGTCTGAAAAATATCGTAAAAGATGACTCCATTGGGGTACCTTTGTCATGTCTTGATAACCGGGCATGGCAAAGGGATAATAGTAAGCCCGAAACAGTTCATTTTCCGTAAGTTAGTCCATCAAATCCGGAAAAGTGAGAAATCTATGTTCGTTGGACGTCTACCTCATTTTGTTATGAGTACGAGGAGACGGAGTAAACTCAATACTCTATGTGAAATTTTAACGAGTCCAACAAAGAAAAACTCGGTACCTCCGTGAAATTTTAACGAGTCACGCGGAGAAAACTCGGTTACTTTTTCAGTTTAAAGAGCTTTGAAAAAGAGGAAAAGAATGGCTCCTTGTTCTCTGTCTTGGTAGTTTAACGAGCCCGACAAAGGCAACTCGGGATTTTTTCGGTTTTATGAGCAAGAAAAAGATTCCTAAAAAGAAAGCTCAGTGTTTCTCCATAGCTTTAACAAGTCTGAAGAAGAAAACTCTAGGTTTTTCGGATTAACGAGCAAGAAAAGACCATAGAAAAAGAACGCTCGATATCAACTTCGTGTAAGTTTAACGAGTCCAAAGAAGGAAACTCGAGGTTTTTCGGATTAACAAGCAAGAAAAATACCGTAAAAAGAATGCTCGATAAAACATGAGTATGTCTGCTCATAAATCTTGATCCCTTATTAGAACATCAGTACCAAATCTCGAGAGTTGCGACACATGCGCAGCAAGAAATCACGACTTTTCCAACTAGCTTAAGAGAGTCATGCCCTAGAATTTGTTATAAGAAGGTCAGAAGACTTTCATTTTCACTGTTTTGAGTGTTGCGAAGAAGCTCTGGGGTGAAAAGGGGTGAAAACTTCAGCTGACGATTACGGTCAATCCGGGCAACGATTTTCCTTTCCGCGAGATCCAGGTAAGAGCTAGAACCTCCTGCTATCACTTAATTGTCATTTTGTTAGGTTTTGCTGGTTCAAAATTAGGAAATTTTGAGGCCCTAGAAAAATATTTGCGCCTAACGCGGGTCAGGAGTACAATAGGCGCTTTAAACGCACAACCCGTGAAGGAGTGTCACGTTAGAATGCTCTGTTTTGTACTAGAGCCAGTGTTAGGTGCACCATGTTTTCTAACAACTCAATTTTTTCCGTTTTGAAGTGGTCCAGGCAAGTTTTAATTGGTTTAAAATGTTGCATTTGCAGGTGTTCAGCTGTTAATCATGAGTATCTAGCGAGAGAGAGAACATGAGCGGGAAGAACAAGAGATGGTGACGGATGCGGCAAGCTTAATGGCTTTCCGGAGGTGCGGATTGCTCAAGTATGCCCATTTAGAACTGATGAGGGGCCAAGAGGACCTCCTGAGGTGGCTGATCCAGCAGTGGGACGAACGGCATCATGTTTTTCGGATTGGGGTCAATGAGCTCGCAATCGAAAAGGATGATGTGTACTTTTTGACCGGCTTATCATGTCGTGGGGCGAGGCCCAATTTGACGGGGTCCAGAGCTGATCCTCGTTCCACTACTGATTTGATCCATGCACACTGCATACGTGGCGCCCAGGCTGTGAGTAACCAGATACCTATTGCACAGGTGACTTTGAGACCACTGCGGTCTATACTATGGATGATTGTTTGCTTGGCAGGTGCCAAGAGTCAGCATGTGGCCACCAAGGCCCAGATGCTCCTAGCCTTGGATTGCATGCAGCCTCAGGTTTTCGACTGGTGTGACGGAGTTGTCCGTCGGGTCCGAGCAGAACTTACTGCATGTAAGACCCGTACCCAGAGAGATTTTGGATACGGCACACTGATTGTTTCATTTATACTTGAGCGGATACCACTGATGAGGCCCAGGATCGCTACAGCACCATTGGGTCCACGCGAGCCGAGGCAGGCTCGGTGGGCCACTTTGCTTCCACGGACTGGAGAGGGTCCCGTCCGTCACTGTTTTGATGATGGGTTTTTTTATTGGCTAGACTCCAAGATAATCATGATTGAGGATTATCCCTATGCAGGGATGAACTTCACAGGCGCTCCGGAGTTAGTCTTGCCCCCTGGCACCCAGTGGGGGCCCGATGGTAAGAAGGAAATGATCAGTGTTTTTCAAAGAAGTTTTTTTGTGTTTTTAGCTTTTGAATGTTTATGCAATTTTTTTTTTTTGTTGAAATAGGGTGAAAATTAAGTTTTGACATGAAGCTTTTGTTTGCTTGACACAGATGTGGCACCTGTCCGTCCAGTTGGGGCCCCTCGCTATGCATGGTGAGGACTGTAGCTACTCGGGGTTGGCGCACCAGTAGATGATGCAGAAGCCGGCGACGCTGATGATGCCCAAATTTTGCATGAACTCTCCAGAAACCTGGAGGGTCTGAGTATGGGTATACCACCGCTTCCTATGCGGGAGGTTCCAGTTCATCTACAGTGGCATACTGTAGGTGTGCCGGAGAGATACCTAGTGCCTCTGAGGAGGATAGCTAGAGCAGTTGTATGCTACCATGAGCATCAGGCTTAGCTGGCGGAGCAGATGTATTAGTGTCAGAGCGTGGCTTAGTGTAGCCAAATTTTTGTAAAACACCCCAAGTTTTGGAAGATTTTTTGATGTGGCTATGTACTGGACATGACATATATATATATATATATTGGTGATTTTGTGTTTTTAAATTTTTATGTATTTTTGATGTGATAAAAATATATGTACTCATGAGTAAATATTTTATACTAAATGTGACAAATGCCAATCTAACACATAATTCGCCAAAGAATCGGCTAATGCATTAAATTCTCTAGGAACGTGCTCAAATGTGATTGTTTGAAATTGACGTTCTAAAATTCGCACTCGTAAAAAATAACGTAACAACACAGGATGGCGGACATGGTAATGATTGTTTAACTGCATAATGATGAGTTGGGAATCTAACCTGACCACTAAATCGGAGATGTCATGAGATGCTGCTTCTGTGAGGAGTTGGATCACTGACATGTACTCAGCAACATTATTGGTGGCGTTACCCAGGAAGATTCCCCCAGAACCAAGAAGGTCTGACTCAGGAGTGTAGAGAACCCAAGCAGCTGAAGCAATGCGTCTAGTGTGACAACTAGCACTGTCCGCATATCCGACGTATGATAACGAGTGTGATGACATCTGTGCGAAAGAAAAATATTACATGAGAAAAACACCTTAAACCAAAAATAATCCAGAAGCATCAAAACAAAAAGCAAAACTTATATACATAAAATTACAAAGCATATGCCTAGTGCGAAACTAGGCAAAATACTTCTTTAGATAGAGCTCGTTGTGGGGCTCCTCGAGTGGAATTCCATTACAGTCCTGGAGTTCGTAAGCTCCCTTTGAGAGGACCTTAGTGACGATGTAAGGACCGAGCCATAGTGGTTGGAGTGTTCCTGCCCCCAAGAGGTCATGTTTTTGATCATAAAGTAGAACAAGATCGCCCTCTTGGAAAGAACAAGGCTTGACAGATTTGTCGTATTGAGCCTTGACTCGGCGCTGGTGAGCTTCGAGAGCTAGTTTCGTCCAAATGATCGAGTGAGAGCAAGCGCTCTTCAGTGGCGGTGGTGCCAGGCAGAAGTTCAACGGCAAGTTTGAGTGATGGAATTTCGCACTCGATTGGAAGTACTGCCTCCAGGACGAAAGCAAGTTGGAATGGTGTGATATTCGAAAAGCAATATGGAATATTTTCCATGATACCCGTTTTGACTGAGATATCAATGAGCATTGTCTTGGAAAGATTACCCATGTTCCCTTCTGAATCGATAGTGTGAACAGTCGTATAAGAGGAAGGAACTATCTCAGGTTGGTCAAAAGAGGGGATTTCAGTTTTTATTGCCTTCGAATCAATCATCGAAGCGCGATGGTGAAACTCTCCCCAAGGTCGTTCTTCTAATGACATGATCTCTTGAATAGCTTCGTCTGTAGGCCAGACTTCATTGAGGAGATCCTTAGAGAGAACTGTAATGGGAGGGAGGTTTGTACCTGCGGTCGAAACCATATCAGTGGAGGGTTCAGATGCTATTTGGATGGCTTGATAAGCCAACTCGGCCGGCGAAAATGGCATCTGATCTCCATAGGAATCAATTTCTGAAGGTTTCGGGATGATCCATGGGTCGATAGAGCCATCCGAAAAGGTGGATATCATCACAACCGTGTTTGGGATCTGCGGCGGCGGTAGAGGAAAACAACCCAGTAGGGAAGATGCGTTCAGAAGACCAGTACCGATACTGACGTAAGAGTCAGGGACACCTCCTATTAGGGGCACAGTGCTACTTGGTAAAGTGGCATAATCAGGGGTGCAGAAGGATAGCTGGTCGACCGTGACTATTTTCCCATCTAATGGAAATAGGATGAGTCGGAAGACCGAAGACACGATGGCGGTCATAGCATAAGACCAACTGCGACCAAGCAATAGATTATAGTCGAGATGGCGCTCGACGACTTCAACGTCCACGTTTACCGTTTTCCCACCCAGAGTGACGGGAAAGCTAGCAAGGTATCCTTTTGGGAGGAATGTGTGGCTATCGAAAGCTTTGAGGGAATTCGATGGCGGGGTTAGAGTAGGAGAACCTAAATTGAGCCAGCAAGCTTGTGACATAACGCAGGTCGAAGCACCTTCGTCTATGACAGTGCGATGGATTGGTCTCCCTTTCGACACCACTTGCACCTGGAATGCAAGTTGGTGTGAGAGGTGAGGTTTAGCCTTTTCCATATCAAAGATAGCTAGCATAGAATCTTGGGGGTCTATTCCACCAATGGCTGAAAGCAAGGCTTTCCTTTGTGCTAGACAGGTTTGTAAAACTTCGAGAGCAGACATGGCTGACGGTGCCTGCACCAAATCTTCTACAATATTGTAGTTTTGGGCTGCACGTGCAGAGGTGTTATGAGTCGTGCGTTGAAGTGTCCCTTTGGGGGACGAATTACAGGTTCAGCAGTAGGCCGTTCGATATGCAAATTGCTTGGCGACGGTGGGTTTGAACTAGTTCCAGGTTCTTGAGCATCTATGGTAGGATTTCCATAAAGCTTAGCTCGAGTTTGAAGGTCAACACTCTCAATGCGATAAATGGCAGATGGTCCTTCGCCGAAAGGATGTGAACCACCATTGCCCCGTTGATGGGGTTGTGGCAGATTTTCAACCATGTGTTAATGTTGCTGTTGTTGATTAGGGAAAGGATTATTAAGAACGGCAGGTGTTCGCCCAGAATCCTTGTTTGCAATAAAATCGGTGCATTCCTGTAGCCGAGGACATTTATATGTCAAGTGGTCCTCCGCACAGATCTTGCAAGGAAATTTCATGGGTTTTGTAGAAATTTGAATAACTGATATGTTATCCACCGAGATTCTCCTGATCACACACTATTTTAGCTTCATGCATAATACAGAATCTCTTCTACCATTGATCATCACATGCGGAAATAAAATCAATTGCATGCACACATTAAAGCCATAAAAATTCACACATATGAACACCGTATTTCATGGGAAAGCGGTTTCGAAAACCCCAACACTATCTTAGCATATACATGTTTTGGAGATCATGTAACAATAAGAGCAAAGCTCTTGCAAGCTCTCATGCACTACCTCCCTTGCTACACACTATCAAGCTAGATCTAGCAAAACTCATGCTCCAACCTTTAGCCACTTGATAGCCAACCCGAATTGCGTTTTCAAGCTATGGGATGGCCTCTTTATATAGATAAACCACCCAGCCTGAACTGCACAATCCTCATGGGTTACTCCACCCATCTGTGTGTTGCAAATAACAATAGTATAGTCATAACCAATAGTTAACCTGCTCTTTCACCTATTTCTGCACTGGTCTCCACTGAAACTGTCCATGCACTGAAGTTAACTGATGTATTTTTTTAGTTGATTAATGAGTTTATAATTAGTGAATTGATTAATAATTAATTCACACCACTCTCACTAATTGTATCTATTATTTAACTTGGATACAGAAATCTCAACTATGTTTAGATTAGTTAAACTGAATACAACTCCACTAACTTCCTCAATCAACTCCACCAAACTCGTCATGAGTTCTAACTAAGTCTTCATGCAATAGCTTCACTTAAACCCTAGAAAAGCGTATTTCCTTCTTTCAAACTCGCATGGGCCACATCCGTAGCTCCAACTGAAGTGCTGTAAGAGAATAAACTGAAGTTTATAGTCCAAATATTATTAAAGGCTAATAATATTTGACTGACCTATTTTTAGACAGGCAGTCTAAAAATAGACTTCGACCAATATGTCTAAAAATAGAGGTCCATCTATTTTTACCAACTCGACCAATCATCCAAGAATAGCATACTGCAACTCCTAGACCATGCTCCATATGTCTAAAAATAGAGATAGTCTAAAAATAGACTTTGCGCCAAAAATCACATGTGTGGTCCCCACCTAGTTTAGGTGATCACTTTCCAACTAGGATCAAGAAAGATGTTTCAGGAGGCCTCCTTCACTGTTTCTTGTTGCCATTTTCAACACTCCCTCTCAACAAGAAAGGACTGTCTTTGCAAGCGACATGCAACTCCATGCATTCGCCCTGCAACCTTCACAAGCGCCATGCAACTCCATGCATCTGCTCTACAACTCCTCTGAAACTGAATAGGCTCCAAACAACTCAATCAGTTTTGATGCATCTAGCATCTATCATAAAATTCTTCAACTTCTGCTTGGCCAACTGCACATGTCATCAGGAACCACTGCGTTGTTGAACTCTTGCACCCATGCACTCTTGCACTTGTTGTCAACTCTAATCTGCGCTCCAGTATCTGACACTGTCACTTTGATCTGCCTGCATCACTCCAACTGATCTTGCTACTGCTGCACTATGGGCACCTCGTAGCCAGGTTCAATCCATAAGATCCACACCATCTCATTAATCCTGCCCAGAAATCTCCTCTTGGGATTAATCATGCATGTCGCCCCACCTCTCACCTGGTGGTATAGCTGCATGCACTCCCTCTGCCCGTCTGGCATGAAGTTTCTCTGCATGAGTGGTCTCTTCCACTCCATGATCCTCTTGTGGCTGCTCCACATCCCGAGGTTCACTTTCACCTGCATGCAAAACTTGCTTCCTCTCAAGCTTCAGTTGCATGTCTTCCTTGCACTTCCCATCAGCAGGAAGCTCCGTAGACATCCCATCTACTTCAATACCTGCATGCAAAACTTGCTCCCTCTCAAGCATCAGTTGCATGCCTTTCATGCACTTCCCATCAGCAGGAAGCTCCGTAGAAATCCCATCTACATCAAATCTATAAATATTCTTCTGCATCTCCAGTTGTGGCTGCTCCACAACCTTCTGAGACTGTTTCTCACGCTGCATGTTGAGAGGCTCCCTCTCAACCACCAAGTCACTAACCTTTTCTTTTCTCCTCAAAGCTTTGCATGCATCTTGTACCTCAGTGCATGTAGATTCTTGGCTCGCGCACATTGCAATTGTCCCGCCGTCGCAAAATTTTCTAACAAAAAAGCTGATTTTAAATCGATGATATCTCCCTCATCCGAGCTCCAATTAGACCGATTTTTTTTTCAATTTGGGTATTTTTTCGCAAGGAATCCAAATATGTTATTTGTTTCTGAAAATATTTCACCAAAAATTTTCAGATATTCCCTACAAACTTGCACACCCAAAAATCCTCGCTCTCATTCCATGTAGAAAATTATATAACACAGCAATTCTTCTGTGGACAATTTGTGGCAATTCCGGCTTTCTCCATATTTATGTTTCTAAGTTTATCCTAAAACTCAACCGCTTCAATGTCTTGCAATTGCTCCAATGATCAATATCGCTCTGATACCATGTAGAAATTTGAATAACTGATATGTTATCCACCGAGATTCTCCTGATCACACACTATTTTAGCTTCATGCATAATACAGAATCTCTTCTACCATTGAACATCACATGCGGAAATAAAGTCAATTGCATGCACACATTAAAGCCATAAAAATTCACACATATGAACACAGTATTTCATGGGAAAGCTTAAAGCTGAAAACCCCCAACTATCTGTATATTATACATGCCATGGAGATCATGTAACAATCATAGTACAAAGCTCTTTGCAAGCTCTCATGCACTACCTCCCATGCTACACACTATCAAGCTAGATCTAGCAAAACTCATGCTCCAACCTGTAGCCACTTGATAGCCAACCTCAATTGCATTTTCAAGCTATGGGATGGCCTCTTTATATAGATAAACCACCTAGCCTGAACTGCGTAATCCTCATGGGTTACTCCACCCATCTATGTGTTGCAAATAGCAATAGTATAGTCACAACCGATAGTTAACCTGCTCTTTCACCTATTTCTGCACTGGTCTCCACTGAAACCGTCCATGCACTGAAGTTAACTGATGTATTCTTTAATTGATTTATGAGTTTATAATTAGTGAATTAATTAATAATTAATTCACACCACTCTCACTAATTGTCTCTATTAGTAAACTGGATACAAAAAGCTCAACTATGTTTAGATTAGTTAAACTCAAAACAACTCATCAACTTCCTCAATCAACTCCACCAAATCACATGAGTTCTAATCAAGTCTTCATGCAATAGCTTCACTGAAACCCTAGAAAAGTGTATTTCCCTTTTCCGTCACCGCATGTGCCACATCCAGCATCAAACTAAAGTGTCATAATAGAATAAGATACTGTTATAGTCCAAATATTATTAAGAGCTAATAATAAACACATATCTAATTTTAGGACTGGAAATCTAAAAATAGATTCCGCCCAATATGTCTAAAAATAGAAATCCATCTATTTTTCCAACTTGACCAACCATCCATAAATAACATCCCGCAACTTATAGAATATGCTCCATATGTCTAAAAATAGACATAGTCTAAAAATAAATTTTTCGACAAAAATCACATGTGTGGTCCCCACCTAGTTTAGGTGATCACTTTCCAACTAGGATCAAGAAAGATGTTTCAGGAGGCCTCCTTCACTGTTTCTTGTTGCCATTTTCAACAAGTTTATCCTTCCCTTTGTCATTTCTGGTAGCATTTTTCTGATTAGGGTTATTCTGATTTTCCGACTGCTCTTCCAAAGAAGACGGCTTCTTCTTGTTCTTCTTATTTTTCCTGCTAGGTTTTTGTGAGGTTTGTACCGAGTTTACCTTAGCGGGAGGAAGAGGAGTCGTTTGGTGGGGGGCGGTGGTAGCCAAGGATGGCTGGGAGGCTTGCCCCCGAGACTGTTTGGTGGCTACACCAGAGATCACGCCAACGAGACCGTCGGCGTGAGCTCCAGTTTTCTGAGTAGCCGGAGGATTTGGGTTACCAGGGGCATGGGGGAGCAGATCGTAAAGCGTGTCAGATTGTGAATAGATTAAATCTAGGTGTTGGGCACGACGAATACATTGATCTTCTGTCACTGCACCAGAAAGGCCAATGTCTTTAAAGATATGGGGTAAAAGATACTTGCAAAACCAATTGGCCAAGAGATGGTCCGGTATTGGCGCTTTGACGAGCCTCCTCCTACGTCTCCATTCATGAATATGATCAGAGATGTGGGTGGCGGTGTCTTGGCGCAGCGAGGTTAGCAATTCTATTCTGGTTTCCACTCTAATTGGTAATTGGAAGTTCTTTAAGAACTCCGTCGCTAAAGCGCCAAACGTATTGATGGCGGCGCGTGGCAATTCAATGTACCACTTGGCGGCGTTGCCTGTAAGGGTGCGAGGAA
Source organism: Pinus albicaulis (assembly GCA_034641835.2). Classification (NCBI taxonomy): domain Eukaryota; kingdom Viridiplantae; phylum Streptophyta; class Pinopsida; order Pinales; family Pinaceae; genus Pinus; species Pinus albicaulis. The sequence goes on along the minus strand of CM076578.1, from coordinate 369,249,350 downwards.
ACAGTCGAAGCCAGACACTATCATCTACCATGGAATTGGATATGGACCATAAATGAAAGGTAGTGATGTGTGCAGCTGGGTCGTCCCCATGTTTCCCATCGAACTTCAGAATGTCAGAAGGAATGTTATGCGGAACTGGAGGCCAAAGCAGGTTGTGGTTGATGGGGTCGTTCGTCAGTTTATGGATATCAAGTATGTCCAAAGTTTCCAAGAATGGAAATTGTGGATTTGCCCCCGAATCTAACCAAGGCAATATGGGCTGACTACTTAGACCATAGGGTCCCCCCATCAATGTGTTACCAGGAGGGTAAGTGGGACTTTGGTAAAAACCTCCCATAGGTGGAGGAGTAGGAACATACGGTTGCTGTCCATAGGGCATAGTGTATTGCGGGGAAAACGGTTGGTTGCCCCCAGTATAAAAGTGCCCTCCCATTCCAGATGGAGGTTGGGGTTGGTTAGTCCAAATGGATGCAATAGAGTTTCCCGGAGGCATACTACTACTTGCATAGTTTGGCAACGGTATAGATCCTACACCTATGTTTGAACCACTTAAGGGGATAGTATTTACAATGGGTTGTCCCATTTGTCTTGAGGATTGCAAGGGAAGTGAAATGTTCCCTGCTACCTGTGTGCTGATAACACTACCCCCTGGTATAGTGGCCAGGGGGTTTGAACTCAACAGAGGGTTCCAGCCGAAAGGGTTGCTGAAAGGTACCGAAGTAGTCATACTCATGGGAGGAGCTGCCTTGGTTCCCAACATGGTCACGGTAGGAGTAGATGCCGAAGGGTTCGGTAAGCTACTAGCAGTTGTGATGACCGGAGGGTTGGGGTTAGGTATATGTTGACTACTAGGGTTTCCCAGTAATGGCATAGAACTGACCACTGGCGGGGAGGATGGTGGCGAACCTGGGATGGTTGCCATTGGCATCGACCCTGTGGATGTCGGTGGTGAAATGGATGTTTGTGCAGCCGAAGACATATCTTGGCGTGGTGGAATCTGAATTAGAACAGGCCCCAACAGATCAGTGAGCAGAGGGTTGTAATGAGGTACTACCCCTTCAGTGAAAGGGTCCTCCGGAAATTCTGGATGATAAGGTTCTATGTGATAATCAAGATTAGTCAGAGGAGACTACTCTTCCGTAGAAGGCCGGGGTTCACCAAGGTTCAGTTCTTCCTCAAGAGTGAGAGGAGGTAGACCTTGCTGTCGTCGAGACAGATGGCGTGGGTCAGGAGACGCCACAGTGACCGGTTTAATTTTAACAAATTTTATTAAATTGTGATGTATTATAAAGTCTCAAATGACAGTAACCACACACCTAAAAAAGAAAAAGGACTCTCTAAAATCAATCAGCAAGCAGCCAGAATAGGGTGCCCTGTCTGAGTGCTACCGTTTGCTGGTGATGAAATCCAGTATCACAATAGTATACAGAGAGGGTTGGTCGAAAGTACAGTTATGGTCACTCTAGATCTTCGCCCGAACCTCAGACGATAGGTGTAAGCACTCTCGTGAAGATGAGTACCCTCCTAAAGACCGAAGACAGAGTGGGTCTGTCTGTTTCAGGTACCAGGACAGCCCGTCCCAGTCACCTTGTGTAAGTCCCTAAAAAGTATGGCCACTAAGGATACTCAAATCACAAACATCATCAGGGGGGTCCATGGTCAAGGACAGTGTGCTATATGGGCAGAATACCTAGATCCCCGATCTAGTTTCGACTCTCGAGATCCCCAGTGGAGTCACCAATTCTGCTATAGGGTAAACTGCTTGGGTGGTTGGTTTTCGAATATCCCTCTCAGGGCTTTCCGGTGCCCGAGGCAGACAGTAAGATTAGCTATGTTGTTCACAAAGATGGCATGAGCATGTTCATATTAACTTGAAATAACTTGATAGAATACGATGTAGAATTACCTCTTTGACAACCTTGGAGTCCCTTGGAGAGCACTAGGTAGCGAAGCAAGAGTCCTTCTTCACCGGCTCCAAATCTTAGTCCTGCAATTAGTCAAAGCACCCGTGTAACTCCTAACATAACATATATCCTATCAATCAAGCCAATATATAATGAACTTCTAAATTATACACATCTGAGCCATTCATATCATACTATGTAATTGTTCAAACAATAATGACAACATTAAGCATTGAATGGACAAAAAAAACACAGTTCTATTAATTTGAAAGAAGGAGGATTACAACTGTCGGTTGTACCAAGCCCTCCTCAGTCTCCCAATCTCTCTTATCTCTCAAGTGAAGAAGTCTAAGTCAACAAGCTCTCTAGGAACCTCTTTGACTCTTGGCCTTCACACTATTCTCTATTCCACAAGTATGCAAAACCTTTAGCAATCCTTCGACCTTCAATTAAGAGCCTTCAGCTCCTTCTTATAGGAGAGGGAGAAAGCCATTGTTGCCTTTCTCTTTCCACTAGTTTGGAATGGGAAAAACTTAGATGTTTCCTTGATCTCCATGCTTTTGCCTCCTTTGGAGTTCAGTCTTCTTATGGCAATGACCAATAATGAACTGGTGTATTGCAGTTTCTTCTGTGAACTGATTCTCTTATGAGGGAAAGTCGGAGATTCAAATCATTCTCCACGGGCTTTTCCCGATTCAAACTTAAAACATGGGTAACGCTTCCCTCTAGTGCAGACAGAGCGTTGCCCTAGCCACTAACGCGGCCTATTCACTGATTATCTACGTTATAACGCTCTTGTTGTATTCTATATAGGCGTTACCCTGGCAGAAATAGGTTTAATTTAGGTCTTTGTATTCCTTCCATATTTGTCTTCTCCTCTGAGCTGATGAGGAGGTATTTTGAACTGTAACAGCAGGAGTTGTGTAGAGGTAGCTTTCATTGTGCTAAATTTAGATGCAAAAAGGAAGCATGCACGAAATCGAGAATAATGACATGGAGCATTCTTGGAAAATGACAAAATTCAGGCCCCACATTTCCTTAATCAATTAATTTTCACTGGAGGAAGGTAACTAAAATACTTGTTATCGAATACACAATTGTGTGTCTTTTTAATGCATGTAAGCAAAAAGTGTTGTACAAGACAACAGGTGTGCGAAACAAGGAACATAATATTTTTTTGCGAAATGTTTCATATGTTCATAGGATTCTACGGTGCGTAATTTTCATCTACGAAGGAAGCTTTCATTGTGCCAATGCAAAAGTCTTGATTAAAAATTATCATTGTGCAGAGAAAAATATGTACAATGAAAGCTCCCCACACATCGCAATGTACTCTGCAATGCCATAGGGGGTTGAACAAATCTCCATAAAGTTTATACATTGTGTGCATTGTGGAGCATTCACCTTCCAAACTAAGAACCATAATTGTATAACATTAGGTGAGAGGGGCAAGGGAATCCTCATAAAGTTGATAACCATAATTGTAGCAACCTGTTTCATTTTGCAAAGGAAGCTTATATTTTTTTTAATTTGAAAAAGTTCATTGTGCGGAGCTTTCAATGAAAGCTTTCATTGTGTAGAGGAAGCTTCCTCCGTACTATGAAAGATTTCACTAAAATGAAATAGAAAGATTGTGTGGGTAACATGTGTATGCTAGCATTTTCATTTTCAACTGACATCAAATTTTACATAAGCTTTATCATTGTGCGTAGTGCGAAGAAAACTCCACACAATGAAAGCTCTTAACACTTCACAATGTACTCCACAATGTCATGGCATGCCATTTACATATTTCACATTCTATTAAGTTCTTGCTCATCATCACATAGAACCATCATTTGCATTCTCATTTTCAGTTGTTGTAGATGTGCAGATACGGGAATAACGAAAGTTGTACGGAGGTGTCTTTCATTGTGTAGAGTGCATATGTGTGGTGGAAGTGTGTGTGGATGCAGGAGATATGCAGAGATGGATTTCATTTTGCAAAATGTGGATGTGCACATGACGCGTGTGCGGAGCCGAGAATAATGACACGGAGCATTCTTGAAAAATGAGAAAATGTGAACCCCGTATAGGCTTAATTAATTAATTAGCGGTAGAGACAGGTAACTAAATACTTATTATTGAGTACACAATAAGGGACAATGAGTGTTTGGGACAAGGAACAAAAGCTTTTTCTGTGTAATGTTTCGTATGTCTGTAGGATTTTACCATGCAGAATTTGGATTTGTGAAGGAAGCTTTCATTGCGCTATTGCGGAAAAATATTTTGTTATGCACAATATGGTAAAGCTTTCATTGTGCACAAATAGATCAAAGAATGGGCGGAGAAATTGTGTGCAGAGTTTGTTAAAGAGCGGGGACTATATCGAGTTAATATTTTTTGCTTTGCGCTCTATGTAATGCTAATTTACTATGTAGAGTCGAGGCATCAACAAAACATTTTAGTTTTGGGATATGCAGAGGAAGGAGGAGTGTCTAAAGAACAGGTATATGCCAAGGTAAGGAAATACAGAGAATTACTGTGCACAATAAAACCTTCCACGCCACCTCTGCACTCTGCACTTTTTGCACAATCTTTCTCCTTCCTTCGTTAATGTACAGGTGCCAAAAACGACAAAACATGTACCTCATATTGCTCTGACATTGTTATGCCTAAGATAATATTGATAAGCACAACCACACGCACCCCTCCCCCCACCCCCCCCCCCAACTTTTTTTGTTGAAGCTTTATCAATGTGCAGAGTGTGGAGAAAACTCCGTACAATGAAATCTTTCCACACTTCGCAATGTACTCCACAATGCCATGGGGGGGCTGAACAAATCTCCATAAAGTTGATAACCATAGTAGCAACACATTTCATTGTGCAGAGGAAGCTTATCTCCTTTTTAATTTGAAGAAATTCATTGTATGGAGCTTTCAATGAAAGCTTTTATTATGCAAAAGAAGATTCCTCCTTATAGTGAAAGCTTTCACTAAAATGAAATAGAAAAATTGTGTTTATTTGTGTTAAATACAAACATGGTGTATGGAGAAAACTAACACACACATAGAAAGATAGACATTCATTGCATCTTTATTACACATAGATGTACATTTATATTACATGAATGTGACTCTTGGATTCATCTTCCAAGGTCACTAGGAATCCTTTGTGAATTTTCGCCTTCCACACCTACCCATGGAGGATTAGGTGTCCAACATTCACCCCCTTAATCCGAAGGGGTATGTGTGAGTCCAAGAATAGAGTTGTAATACAAATCTGCAAAGTATGCATGGCAACACTTAGGCTGAATCAGCTCTCTGAAATGTTGGCATAAGGAGGTGGTTTAAGGATGACCACCAACACTGGAATGCAACGCTTATTGCCTTTCCCGAAACTCTTCCAAAACTGGCAAGAAGCTGAGGGCTTCTGCTAGAGGAAGTGTCCCTCGTATTTGAAGAGGGAGACCTTCAACCTAAAAGAAGGGAAGTCTACAACCTGTGATGGTTTAAGGATGACCACCAACACTGGAATTCTTGATGCATTTCCTGGAACTCTTCCAAAGCTGGCAAAAAGTTGAAGTCTTCTGCTAGAGGAAGTGTTTTGAAAGAGGAAGAATATCAACCTCACACAGATGGTTTAAGGCTGTCCATCAACCAAAGGCATGCTCATGGGAATCCGTGTCTCTGGCTACAACTCTGAATCTAGAATGATGAATTGTGGCTCAAGCTCGCTTGAACTGCTGTGTCTCTGGCTACAACTCTGAATATGGAATGAGAGATTATGGCTTAGGCTCGCTTGATCTGACTTCGAAGCTTGTAGATGACCACCATTTTCCCCCCTGTCATGTACAAGGTGAGATGATGGTGAAAACTCAACTGCAAGTTTGCTCAATATTTGAGAACAAGTTCTGACATATGTCTTAAACATCTTCTTGGCTGTTGATGCCCATTGCCAAGAAGCAATCCATCCAAGATGAATCTTTGTTCTTGCAGGAGGCTTGTTTCTGAAGCATTTATGTGAAGAATGGGTGTGCCAACCACAGTGCTTGCATGGGTGAAGATCGAAACAATGATCTTTCATATGGCCAATGTGATCACAGTGTTGGCATTTTACAATTTGTTGTTGCTGCTTTGGAAGAGGAGCAGGATCTGGAACAGTCGCAGGTGAACTGTCATAAAGAAATTCGGCACTCTGAAATTTGATGGGCTTGGAGTAGTCTGGAATATGAAAGGACACATCTTTGTCATATCCAAGACCAATTTTGTGCTTGTTGTGGACAAGCTCTTCCCAAGGTCTGATGATGGGCTTGGGAAGTGCGGACTGAACTGCTGCATTTGCATGTAAATCTGCTCTTGTACAAGGAATTGAATTTGGATCAACTGCAACTTTATATTCTTGTTGCTGATGAGAGTCCTTCTCAATTTTCTGAACAGAAATAGGTTTAGAATGATGACTCTTTTGCTGAAGTTCATCTTGTTGAAGCTGAGACTCCAACTGCAAAAACTCAATCTTGTCTTGTGCATCTTGCAAGCAACTTTTAATATTAAAAAGAGCGTTCTTGCTCATTTTTACCATATCATGAACACTGGAATGAATGAGGTTATTCAACAACTCTAATGCATCATTTATTTTAGCCATTTTTCTCAACAACTCAGGCCCAAAAATTAAAGGGTGTTAGCTTCAACCGATAATGCACCCGTTTACAATGTGATTCAACTTACTTTCAAAAAATACAAATGACTTCAAAGACCCTTTTCTTTCTCGAACTTCCAATTATGGAATTCCCAAAGAACAAACTCTGCTACTCAAATTATGGAGGACCTCAAGGTATAGACTTGGCCGTCTAATCGACAAGCAATAATGACTCACATCATAGAAGTATGCAAAAATTTCTCAACAACTCAAAGTTACACTTCAAACACTGATTGCAACTATTAACGAAGAAGCAATATCCACTCACAATGTTAGTACAATACAATGTCACTGCAACTATTTTTGTAAATGTGCAGCAAAAACTACTGTGCAATAACCCTTTAGGGCCAATGATTTCTCTCTTCTTCAAAGAACTGTTTTATACCAACAACAACTCAAACCAGCAAAAGAAGGAGATTCAAAAACTTGGATGTTTTGACCTTGCTGTACTGCTTCACAATAAAGACTAAGGGAAACTCCAAAAACCAGAAACTTTGTGTGGCCAAACTATGAGTGAATTTATGATGCCACTGTTGTTTTGAAAATGATGACCAATTTACAACATTTGTCTTCACATTGTCAATCTCTTTCAGAGAGTCACCCTTCTATACATGCCACAAATCTTGTTCACGTTTTTATAACATACAACACAAACTTCACTGTCCACTATGTAGACAATCCATCTACCCATTTACCATCTATACCATTTCCTCTCTCTCTTCTTCTTCTGCTCTTTTTTTTTTTTTTTTTGAAAAAAAAAACAGAGGTTTTATGTGGGGGAGGTGAAGTCTATGGGAGGTTTTAATTGGGGTAGGTTTTAATTAGGGGAAGATTTATTTGGGGGATTTTTTAACCAGGGAGGGTAAATATGTAAAAAAAAATAAAAATTAAAAAGCCGAAACTAAAATAAAAGGGGAGGGAATTAATTTTAAAAAGGAACATGTGTGGGAGGGGAGGGAATTAATTAAAAAAGGAAATGTAGAATGCAGTGAGGGGAGGGGAAGAATGGGTGAGGGGGCATGGGTAGCGAGGGCATTTGGTAATGGGGAGGGGGGTGAGAGATGGGGAGCAAGGGTGAGCGGGTGGGCTGAGCGAGTGAGGGCCAAGGGGAGGGGAGCGTGAGAGCGTTGGGTGGGTTGGGCAGGGCGGGTGAGAGCGTTGGGTGTAGAGAGTTGTGCGAGTGGGAAAGGGAGGAGGGGTGACTGTTGGGGTGTGAGATGGGGAGCGGCCGTGAGATGTTGGGGAGGGAAGGTTTGCGATGAGGGGGAAGAGGGGGCGGGGAGTGAGCGCGGGTGGGGAAAGCATGTAGTGAGGAAGGGGTTGGGTGGGTTTGGTGCAAGAGGAGTGTGTGTGCGGTGGTAGAGAAGTGGGTTGGGGATGAGCTCTGTGGTGAGTGCGGGTGTGAGGGGATGGGGTGCCGTGAGGGGGGACGGCGGGTGTGAGGGGAGGGAGAATGGGAGAGGGGGTTGGGATGAGCGTGAGGTGAGGGGGATGTGAGGATTCGGGGGGAGGGTGGGGCTGAAGGCCGAAGGGTGAGGGGGCATGGGTGAGGGATGTGAGGGGGGCTGTGAGGTGAGGGTTGAGCTGGGAGGGCCGTGAGGGCAGGGCCGAAGTGCAGAGGTGAGGGTTTCTTTTTTTTCTCTTTTTTTTTTTTTTTTAACAAAGCGATGGGAGGGTATGGAGGGGGTGTGTAGGTGGTATGAAGAGATCGGGAGATCACAACAGCGTGTTGCTGTGACCATGAGGGAGCCAAGTGCAATTGCACAAGTTTGCAGAATTTGTAGAACAATTTGTAGAAATTTGCAGAATTTCATAGAAAAATTTGCAGAAATTTGCAGAAACAGTACAACAATTGCAGAAACAGTAGAATTTGCAGAAGTTTCACCAGAAATTTGCAGAAATTGAAAAAATTTCACATTAATAGAAATTTGCAATAAAATATGCAGAATTTTCAGCAAAAACTCATAATTTTTCCAGAAACCCACTTTAAACAGTAGCAGACAATAGGCAGAAATTGCAGGAAAAAATTCATAATTTTTCCAAAATTGCAGAATGGTAGGAGCAATGAAACAAAATGCCAGGAGCAGTAAAAAACTGAATGCAGCAAGGATCAGTGAGAAAACCTGCAGAATTCTGAATGAACCCAACAGAATGCTGCAAAAATGATTCTGAATGTTGCAGGAAATTTCTGAATGCTGCAAAAATTGATTCCTGAATGCTGCAAAAAAATTCTGAATGCTGCAAAAATGACCAGAATTTTTGCAGATTTACACAGGCCAAAAAAACAAATGGCTCACACAAGGTTGAGCTGGTTATGAACGTATCAACTCCGATACCATGTTAAACACACACATGGTGTATGGAGAAAACTAAACACACACATAGAAAGATAGACATTCGTTGCATCTTTATTACACATAGATGTACATTTATATTACATGAATGTGACTCTTGGATTCATCTTCCTAGGTCACTTGGACTCCTTTGTGAATTTTCGCCTTCCACACCTACCCATGGAGGATTAGGTGTCCAAAAATTTGTATTTCCATTTTCAATTGATTTTGAATTGTACAAAAGCTTTGTCATTTGCGCACAATGTGAATAAAACTCTGCACAATGAAAACTCTTGACACTCCGCAATGTACTCTGCAATGCCTTGACATACCATTTGTCTTTTAGCAGTATGAAACAAAAAAATTGTGTGGGTAACATGAGTATATACATATTTCACATTGTATCAAGTCCTTGCTTTTTCATCAAATAGAACTGTCATTTGCATTTTCATTTGTGAATGTTGTAGATGTGTGGAGAAAGGAATAATGAAAGTTATACGAAGGTGGATTTTGTTGTGTGGAGTGTGGATGTGTAGAGGCGTCTGTGGAGGTGAGAGTTGTGCATAGATGGCTTTCATTGTACAAAATGTGGATGTGTGGAGGAAATGTGTGCATAGGCAAGAATAATGACACATAGCATTCTTGAAAAACGAAAAAACCTAAACCCCACATTGCCTTAATAAATTAACTAGCGGCAGAGGCAAAATCAACTATTACTTTTGTTTATTACTCCCCCACTAAGTGCTTTATGTTGCACAAATTTATTAGTTTACCAAACTCCCTCTCCAACCAATTATTTAATAAAAATATGTTAACGGTGAAATTGAAATCTTATTTATCCATTTCATTTTATTTTTATAAAAATTCATGAATATACATTTTTTTTTAATTTATTTCCAATCAATGCTTAACACCATTAAACTCCTTGGATACACCTCAAATTCACTTAATCCATTAATAATTATTAACTAAAGAATTATTGGCAAAAGTAGGTGGATTGAAAAAACCCAAAATCTAAGTTGAAATGCATTCTCAAAACAAAAACAAAAAAACAAGTCGAACTCCAAGCCTGCTTACCAAATTCTTGAGAGGTCGCCAAAATGGGTCTAACCAAATTTCACCTACAAAGTGCTTTGCCTAGCGACCTCAACATTTTCCAATGTCACGATTCACATTACGTTTTATGATAATATAAGATTGTGTCAGATCAATAATATAAGATTGTGTCAGGTTTTTACTGTGCGTGTGACAATTTTTTTTCAAAATCGGGTTATAGCAGTTAAGTTTCAATGTTTTAGATGTTTTTGGTTTTATTTAAATCTATTTTCATTTAAAAAATAATTCAAATATTTTTAGATGGGAATTTTTTGAAAAAAAAAAAATTCAAGAAGAATGGTGATCTGGCCAAAACTGTAGCATTGGTAAACAAGGCTTACATGTCTCTTTTGAACGTTTTGACTATAAAACTTTTGCATTTGGTTTCCAGCTAGACATGTGTTTATTTAACAAAATAAATGCCATGAGTGTGGGAATTTCAAAATTTAAAGTACATTATTGGAATCATTTTCATTTGTTTTATGCCAATTTTTTTTTACAGTGTCATTATTTGTTTATATGTCGATTGAGAGTATTTTGGGTGGTTGAGAGGCTTTAATGATTATATCCTCATCTAGTTTTAAGTCTTAGTGTGACATGATATTTTACTTTTTTTTATAGTGTATTTATTTTTTATATGTCGATTGAGTAGAGTATTTTGGGTAGTTGAGAGGCTTTAATGATTATATTCTCACCCAAATTTAATTCTTAGTGTGATATGTGTTAGAATTAATGGAGAAAGATACAGTTAGGATAGGATTGAGACTCTATTTTAGATCTTAGATCCTAATATTCAGGGAGTGGTTCAAACCACCTGATTGTGAGAAAGCATATATGTACTAGACTGTTCTCTTGATTGAATGTAATAGATTGTGTGAGTGTTTGTACACTCTCCAGGTTCTCACCTGGAGAGTCATTTAGCTAATGTGAATCCATTTTTTATCATGGTATCAGAGCTTCAGGTCAAAACTGAGAGGACCTGTGCTGTGTGTAGAATTTGAAGTGAATCTGACAGCCGAGTCTGGCGTGCTTATCGTATTCCCCACTCAAGGCCGAAGATTTAAGGACGTCGATCTCCTCTTTGAAACGCGAACTTCCTAAGTTCCAAAACAAATTTATAGTTAGATCCGATATACTAAAGGGCAATTGATTTTTGCACCTGAAGGGAGTCGGCACTCTGTCGTGGGGTTGACCGGGTAGACCCTGCTGAAGGCCCTAGCAAACACTAATCTGATCGACCCAAAATCTCACCGGCTGCTAAGTAATGTGAATGCTAGCATTGGGTCTGTGGCCCCCACCATGTGCGGAGAGGAAATGTACTGATCGTGGAGATCGGTTGAGAGGCACAGATTGAAAAGTCCCTAGGAAGTTGAGTGCACATGGATTGTGGCCTGAGGAGGCGATTTTTAAGAACTTACTGCTATCTTGTGTGACCCCAATTGAGTGTTGCGCTGTCTATTGTGGCGTGGCCAACGTACAGGAAAGGAGTGCGGACGTGTCATCGATTGGCTTGTGGAACGAACACATAATAATAACCTGTGGAGCATGTCGTGCTCTACAAGAGAAACAACAATTTAGCTGAGGCTCTCTATGTTAGACATTTCCCTGCTGTGCCATCGAAAACACTATAACGAACACCAATGTTGATAGTCTAATAGTTATCGGTGTTGGGCACCGAGGTAACAGGAACCATAACTGCACCTATGAGAGGATCTGAGAGAATAAGATGTAGCAAGGACTTTGATGACTTTGTGCTTGCAGTTGTGAGATTGACTGTTTGACAGATTACTGCATGAAGCTAGGCTAGTTGAAGAATTGTGCATAGATCGCTAGTGAGAAGAGGATAGGCATATCTTGTAATAAAATGTTGATCAGATCAATAACTTGCAATTGTAAGTGGTAGGGACCATTGAATATCACTATAGGACGGTGGATATTGGCGCACTGCAAAGTTATAAATCCCAACTCGGTGATGGGCATCTGATCTCGAAGCAATTCATGGACCGCTGATCAATTCGTGCAGTTTAAGATTACGAGCAGCTGCTGAGGCGGATAATTGGCTGCGTGGATAGCAGTCCTTATTGATGCGTTATCTGCAGAGCCCAGAGGACGAGATTGCATGTTAATGCTTGTGTGGTCTAGCAGATTCACTTTGAAATTTTATTGATTGAGAAACAACCCATCTTATCAGAAATATGTGTCTCATTAGAAATTGTTAATTACATGCATTAGAATTAGACATTGATAGCATTGCCAACTTGTTTAGAGGTCCATTGTTGCTCATCGCAAGAGCCGAGAGAAATGAGACCTGTGTGGCACAAAAGCCACAGTCTACAAGGTTCTACTGTTGAAGATTTGCCAAAGGGAGGTTTCCCACCTGCGTGGTAACGGGGTTGTTGGAGCTCGTTAGAGGACCGAGTGGAGTCAAAATCTGGAAGCAAGATAAAACTAGATAAGCTGGATCTTTAACAACATGTCTATATTTTTAGATATTTTTGATTCTGATGATGATGATGATTTTCTCATGTGGACATTTGGAGGCGTTAGCTTGGGTAGCATGGGTAGCATTTTTTCAGAAAAACAAAGTGGTTCTGTTGATGACCACGAGAAACAAGAGGCACAATATGTTTTGCAAGACCCTGATATTGAAGAGTCACGAGTTGATCTTCAGGAAGGATGTAAAGATGAACAAAGTGTTAAAGACCAATTGGACGAGCCACATGAAGCTGATTGCGAAGATGTGGCAGAAGAAGACAGAGCTAGAGAGAATTTAAACTGTGGTGATCTCATGAATATTTTTGTGTGTGCAGAGGTTAACAGCAAAAATCCTATTAAGCCTGTCATAACTTTGAGAAGGTCGAAAATAAATGTTCAAGATTTCCATCACCGGGGAATAAATGAGGTGCAAATACATCACTACCTCACGGCGAGGAAAGTGAAGATGAAGCTTCACCTCGGAATGAACAAATATGGACTCACAATCATAAAGACTAAGATGAAAACTCTGTTACCAAGTTTTTTTATGCCTTTTACCATTGTAAGCCTAGCTGAGACCAGCAGGCATATGCTATTTTTTTTAGTACCCTTTCTCCATTAAGGGGGAGTGTTAGAATTAATGGAGAAAGATACAATTAGGATAGGATTGAGACTCTATTTTAGATCTCAGATCCTAATATTCAGGGAGTGGTTCAAACCATCTAATTCTGAGAAAGCCTATATGTACTAGACTGTTCTCTTGATTGAATGTAATAGATTGTGTGAGTGTTTGTACACTCTTTGTTAAATTATGACAACAAAATGTAAATAAGTAATTCTGGGCAAATTACTTATTGACCGTTAATTGGTTGTATAACGAAATATAGTTAGAATAACGAAATAGACTAAGTTAAAAGAGGTGGTCTGAGAGGCTTGTATGTACGGAGAATCATTTGAATAATAAGAGTTTCCAATCCCTTGCCCCGTGGAGGTTTCCTTGACACCCTGTCGAGGTTTTACCATGTAAAATTGTGTATATTTACTTGCGTGTGTGTTGTGTATTTATCCTTCAATTTTCCATTCAGTTATATGCATTTTATTTCCTTCTTGTTTAATGTTTCCCCAACAAGTGGTATCAGAGCCATTCTAAAACGATGTCGAAACTGTCCGTGGGAGGAGTCTGTGTGGTGTCCATCCGCAGAAATTCGAAGAAGCTATCGAGAAGCCATTAATAAGGGGACTGTCCACCGTCACAAGGATTTCGGCTGTCAAGACAAGCATCCACCCAAGCTGTTGGGAGCCGTCAAGAAAAGAATCTTGTGAAATTTGCAAAAAGGTTGTCGAGGGACAAAGCATCCGCCATACCAGAAACCCCCGGGCCAAGAGATTGCATTAAGGATGCTGCAGAGCACGTATGCATTAAGGACGTTGTAGAGAGATCCCACTATCGTCTTGAGTGATGAGCAGCCGTCGAGCAGAGGCTACCTTTGTTTTTTTGGTTTGAGGAAGGCCGCTGGGGTTGCCGAGGGTTTGCGTGTCTCAAGAAAGGAGGGACGTTGCCATCCACAGCGAGAAGAGAATATGTCATGACCCGTTGAAAGAAGTGTATTGAATCCGCTGGATATAGAAAGAAGCCAGCCATTGCCCGTTGAAAGAAGTAGGTATTTTTCTTGAAGGGTTTTGTGACCTTAATTTTTTTTTTTTAAATAGAATAGATTGATAAGGAGGGTTTTTTGAACAGAAATTGTTTATTTTTTAAAAAGGGTTCAGTTTGAGAAAAAGGGTTTTGAACAGAAATTGTTTATTTTAAAAGGGTTTAGGTTTCAAAAGAATTGATTTAGTGAAAGAAGAAAAAAATAGAAATTGTAATTTTTTATTTCTATTTAAAGCTAGTAGGCAAAAGAAGAGATCCGAAATCCTTGAAACCCTAGAAGAAGAGATCTGAAATCTTTTGAAACCCTAGCAGAAGAGGAGAAAAGTTTTTCAATTTGTAGAAGAAGGGAAAGCTGAAATCCTAGGAGGGAGAAATGGAAAAAATGACAAACGCAAAATTTGAGGTGGATAAGTTCACCGGAAAAAATAATTTTGCATTGTGGAAGTTGAAGGTTAAGGATTTGCTTGTGCAACAAGGGTTGCAAAAATCACTAGTCGGGGTAAAGAAAAAACCAGCTAACATGACAGATTCGGACTGGGAGGACATGGATGCCCGAGCCCCCAGTACAATTCGGTTATGTTTGGCAGATGATGTTCTTTTCAATATAGTTGAAGAGAGCACAGCTGCAGGGTTGTGGGGAAAATTGGAAACCTTGTATATGACAAAGTCTTTGACAAACAGAATCTATTTAAAAAGACAATTGTATAGCCTTCGGATGAAGGAAGATACAAGTATTGCAGAACATTTAAACATTTTCAATATGCATATTTTCCAATTATCTAATATGGAAGTGAAAATGGAGGAAGAAGACAAGGCAATAACCTTGTTATGTTCTCTTCCCGAGTCATGGGATGACTTCATGACTTCTATCATTCTGAGCACTGTAGATACCTTATCTTTTGAATCTATTGTTGGTGCTCTCTTATATGAAGAAGTACGAAAAAAATCTAGTGTTGAGACTTCTGCACCCGAAGCCATGGTAGCCAAAGGTCGCTCAAAGGAAAGAGGGGAGAGAACAAGGGGTTCTTCCAGATCGAAGTCAAAGGGCGGCAAGAAGTGTAAAGAAAAATGCTGGTACTGCAACAAATCAGGACATCTCAAAAAATATTGTTGGAAACGGAAGGAGACAAAAAACAACAACAAGGAAGCAAATCAGGTAGATTCAGGTATGGTTGATGAGGTTTTAATTGCTGAAGCTCTCCCTGTTTGTAATATCTCACAAGATGCTGACTATTGGCTATTAGACTCTGGTGCTTCTCATCATATGAGTCCGCATCGAAATTGGTTTTCATCATATGAAACTATAAATGGTAATTCTGTATTCATGGGAAATAATGCATCCTGTCAGACTGTTGGGATTGGAAATGTGAAAATTAAATTGTATGATGGTATAATTAAAACATTATCTGATGTTAGGCATGTACCTGATCTAAAGAAAAACTTGATTTCCTTGGGAGTTTTGGATTCGAATGGTTATAATTTTACAGGTCAGAATGGAGTGCTAAAAGTCTAGAAAGGAGCCTTGGTTGTTATGAAGGTTGAAAAGGTCAGAAACCTGTACAGACTCAAAGGAAGCACTCAAGTTAGTGAAGCGGCGATCGTGTCAGATAAAGCAGAAGAAGGTTCTCGTCTATGGCATCAACGGTTGGGTCACATGAGCGAGAAAGGTCTTCAGGTACTGATGAACCGCAAGTTGCTTCCTGATTTGAAATCCTTGAAGTTGGATTTTTGTAAATTTTGCGTGTTTGGCAAACAATGTAAACAAAGGTTCAAGACTGGAAATCATAATAGTAAACAGATTTTAGACTATATTCATTCTGATCTGTGGGGACCATCTCTTACTGTATCATATGGAGGTGCCTTATATTTCTTAACATTTATTGATGATTTCTCCCGGAAAGTTTGGGTCTATATGTTGAAAAATAAAGCTGATGTATTTAATGTTTTTAAACAATTTAAAACAATGGTGGAAAAGAAAACAGGCAAATAAATTAAATGTTTAAGAACTGACAATGGCGGTGAATTTACCTCTTTAGAATTTGAACAATTTTGTAAGGTGTTAGGGTCCCATGATTTGGCTGATTGGCAACCAAATGACAGTGTAACATCAAACCAGTCTTTGGAGCCCGAGGACCTAGCCTTCCTGGACTCAGAGAGGGCTCTCTCTATATGTGTAAGGGATATCTGTGTGTTTGCTTATCATGTTCTGATTTTAGGCTAGTTATGAAGTAAGTTTTTTTATTTTGGTTTTTTAAGTTGTGAGGGATGAAACTGATCAAAGATATAAAATAGGTAACAAGATGTTAGATTAACTGGGCTATGGGGTCAAAATGGTCAAGAAAGCTATTAAATGACGATACAAGGCTATTGAAGGGCCGATTTGTTTCAAGGTAGAAAGGATCTTTAGGCAAAATGGAACAGAATGGACATCAAGTTTGTGAACAACAAAGAGTTTCAAGCATAACTAGTTTAATAGACAATATAAACATGGTAGGGCAAACCATTAATCATGCATAATGTAAATATAAGCTAATCAATACTTTGAAATAAACATTCAAGCCATGCATAGAGGAGTATAACTCTCTAACTTCGGGAAATGGCTATCATACTTTGGGGGAAAACACTTAAGACAGACTAACAACTCAAAACACTATGCTGGAACACCTAAACACAGTTCTTCAAGTCATTGGGCACTTTGAAAACAAGATTTGCATAGTTTTAGACAAAGGGCTAGATCTAAACTAGGCCTCCTTGGTTCAACAAGATGATAATCTAATTAATCAAAGAGAAATTTCATGGATGGAGCTATGGCTGGCCATTGGTAAGCAGGGCATACCGTAAGTCATACTTAGCTAGCATAAAACCATTAATGAAATAAGCAACAATATCCTCAAGTTACTAAAGAGCAGTTAAGAATTCTTTAGTATGACTAAGGAGGAAGAAAACATGAAAGCTATGAAGAAACAGGAAACTTGAGGTGCCTCCAAGGGAAGGTCTCAAATTTGTTCTCTACTGATCTATAGCAAGCAAGAAACATGTATTCATGAATGAAAACTAGAAGACAAAAACATAGAAAGAGACACTATACCATTCTACCAAGTCATGGAATCCATCAACAATCCTTCTTCATTCATCCAAGAACATCCAAGAGTCAATCCAAAAGCATAACACAAGTATTTCCTTCAAAGCTCATATGACCAATATATTGCTTCTCTTCTCAAGTTCAACCTTCTTTTACAATGAATTCTCTTGGAATATATAGGCCAAGAAGGAGGAAAACCAACCAAGGCAACTAGCTAGCCATTGATTCAAAATAAATATCTAAACTTGTCCTTGAGGCTTTGCAAAGCCCAAGGCACAAAATATCTTATAAAATATCTAAAAAATGCTAAATGAGGAAAAATAATTGACTTTGCATCTTTTTTCATGTGCAAAAATAGCTAACCGCACATTTGGAAAAAGCAATTTTTTGAGGTTCAAAAATTACAAAAATAATCAAAATTTACATCAGCAAAAGGTCCCCTGACTTGCCGGCAACATTTGACAGCCTTCCCGATGTCGAAACGAGGCGCATGATAGCTCGTTGGAAAGATCTGAGTGTCTAATTTCTGAAACAACTAAAATTTTTCCAATCTGATGCCTAAAAGTCCTCCAAAACTGCACCCGTGTGTAAAAACTCAGAAAATAAACATTGCTGATAAACGGGGCAGCATGTTGAAAAAGTGAGTTTTTTTCGCCATTTTGGGGGAGCAAATGATCTTCAAATGTTCTGAAAATCGCTGAGTATGTGCCCCTGAAATTATGGCATCCAATGATACCATTCTCATCCTATGACGATCTCCCGAACTGAAATGGCGAAGCCCATGAGTTTTGACTAAAAACCCAAAAATGTCAAAAAACAAGATCGTGTCAAAATTCGCTCAATTTTGGTGAGCGAGTCCCTCAAGGTTTTTTAGAAACATGTCTAGAAACTCGGGCCAAAATTCCAAGCCTAGAGGTATCTTTCTCCATTTTCCTCATCGGGTGCCTTCTTTGAGCAGTTTTGAGCTTTTCTTGGTTTTCTTCTTTGTCACTTGGCATTCTAGATTTGGTGAAGAAGTCATGGCCCCTTGCCTAAGAGAGGCAGCTAGCACATGCTTTGGAGAATGCCCTTCATGATCCATGTTTTGTATTTGCTTTTTCTGTTTGGAAACTTTAGACTATCTTCTGTTGCTTTTACCATTTGTCTCTTGACCAGTCAAACCCTGAAATCAGTCACTGCATTGGCCCTCTACTTATGAATGAAGGAGGCGCTTTCAACCCTCTGCTTGTAGATGAAGGAGGTTCTTCGGTCTTCAAACCCTCTGCTTATAGATGAAGGAGGTTTCTCAGTCATGTTGTATCATCAGCCCTGTGACAGTGCCATTTTTCCTTTCACTATCCTTTCAGGCTTTGAATGTGATCACGAGAGCTTGATGAAAAAATCTTTGCTTTGTGGCTGCATCCTAGGCTCAGGATCACATCGAGAAGCAGTTGTCTTCTCATGTGGAACTAAATATTGTCTTTGGAGATGTTGTATGTCTTTGTCCTTGAAAGATCCATCAAACACTGTAAAAACACCTAAAATCAGCTTGGCTTATGGTCTATGTATTGCTAAGACTTAAGGATGTATAAGTGGCGCGACTTAGGGCTGTGACTAACTTTATTAGCAGAGTGGGAGGTCTGTTATGACTGGTCTATAGCAGATGGAGGTTTTTGGCTCTTGGATAGTTTGCCAAGGGATAAATGCCTTAAAGCACCACTTCCTAACTTAGGGGAGACTGTTTGGACAGACTTGGATTGTTTCTTTAGAGCTGATGGGCAGACTAGTATGGCTGAGGCTAGGTAGGATAGTGATAATGAGGTTTCACCTCGTCATGGGCAGACTGAAAAGGTAAGATGGCAAAAAATTTCTATGGGTGTTTTCTAGATTACAAATTGACATATGAAGATCAGCTTCTAGAAAACTCAGCTAGAAATTTAGTCATCAATAACAGGTGAAAAATACTAATGACTAACATAAGGATGAAGGGATAGTTAGACATAAAACTGTTGTTTATACTCCTCAGCAAAATTGTGTTGCTGAACGGATGAATTGGACTCTTATGGAAAGAGCCAGAAGCATGATTAGTAATGCTAATCTGCAAAAGGAGTTGTGGGCAGAAGCAGTATCTACTGGTTGTTATTTAGTTAACAGATCACCTTCAGTTGCAATAAACTGTCAAATTCCTGAAGAAGTTTGGTCGAGTCAGTCTTGTGATTATTCGCATTTGAATATTTTTGGTTGTGATGCCTATGCTCTTATTCCTAGAAATCAGCGTTCAAAGTTAGATCCAAAATCGAAATGTTGTGTCTTTGTTGGATATGATTGTGCAGTGAAGGGATATAGGTTGTGGGATCCTTCTTCACGGAAGATAGTCATTAGTAGAGATGTAACATTTGATGAATCATCTCTTTTAAAATCAGATGTTGAAAAAGTTGAACAGAAGCAGGTATCGCCAAGTCAGCAGATTCAATTGGAGACTTTTCCAGAAAGTTGAAAGGAAGGAGAGACTTCTGAAAAAGGTGGAGAAGCAAAGGAAACTGGAGAAATTCCAGAATCCAGTCAGCAACCAGTCACTCTAAGAAGGTCTACAAGGGAAAGAAAAACACCCAAAAGGTATGAAGACTCTGCTTCATCTTTTGCATTGATTACTGAAGATGGGGAACCTTCTTGTTATCAGGAAGCAGTAGATGATGTAGATAGCAAGATATGGAAAAAGGCTATGGAAGAAGAGATGGATTCCTTAGCCAAGAACAATACCTGGGATCTTGTAGAACTTCCTGAAGGGAGAAGTGTTGTTGGGTGTAAATGGGTCTACAAATTGAAGAGAAAAGTTGATGGAAGTATTGAAAGGTATAAGGTGAGACTGGTTGCAAAAGGATATTCTCAGGTTGAAGGTATTGATTTTCATGAGATTTTTTCAGTAGTAGTGAAACTTGTTTCTATTCGTACTGTGTTAGCACTAACTGCTTTACTTGACCTTGAGTTAGAACAGTTAGATGTTAAAACATCCTTTCTTCATGGTGATTTGGATGAAGAGATATATATGGATCAGCCAGAAGGTTTTGTACAAGGTCACAACAGAAGATTAGTTTGCAAGCTCAGGAAATCATTGTATGGCCTGAGGCAGTCGCCCAGGAAATGATACAAGAAGTTTGATTCCTTCATGGTGAGCCAGAATTTTATCAGAAGTGAGTATGATCATTGTGTATACTCCCAAAGTTTCAATGGCATATTCATTATCTTGGTGTTGTATGTTGATGATATTCTTATTGCAAGCAAAAGCATGGAAGAAATCAGCAGGTTAAAGGCTCAGCTCTCTAGGACGTTTGAAATGAAGGATCTTGGAGCGGCAAAACATATCTTGTGCATGGAGATACACAGAGACAAGAAGAATGGTAAGCTTTTGTTATCACAACAGAAGTATGTGGAGAAAGTACTTGAAAAGTTCGGTATGAACAATGTGAAATCTATTAATGTTCCATTAGCTTCCCATTTTAAGCTTTCTTCAGATTTAAGTCCTAGAACTAATGAAGAAAAGAAGTATATGTCTTGTGTACCATATGCAAATGCGGTAGGCAACTTAATGTATGCGATGGTATCTACAAGACCTGACATTTCACATGCAGTTGGAGTTGTCAGCAGGTTCATGGAAAATCCAGGGGAAGAACATTGCCGAGTAGTGAAATGGGTGCTTCGGTATTTGAGAGGCACAAGTGACCATTGCATCAGCTTTGATGGTCATGAAGGTACAGTATGTGAGATATGTGGATGCTGATTATGCAGATGATTTGGACAAAAGGAGGTCTACTACAGGTTATGTTTTTACTCTTGCAGGTGGAGTAATCAGTTGGATGTCAACGCTTCAAGAGACAGTTGCTTTGTCCACTACTGAAGCAGAGTATATAGCTGATTCAAATGCCTATAAAGAGGCAATCTAGTTAAAAGGTCTGCTTGATGAGATTGGAAGGATGCAGGAGAAAGTGAATGTGTTATGTGACAGTCAGAGCGTTATTCATTTGGCTACAAATCCAGCCTATCACAGCAAGACCAAGCACATCGATGTAAGGTATCATTTTGTGAGACATGTAATCGAAGGCGGCAAAGTAGTCCTCAAGAAGGTTCGCACATAGGAGAATCATGCAGATATATTCACGAAGCCAGTTACAGTAGAGAAGCTGAGATGGTGTCTTGCTTCTCTTGGCTTGCAGAAAAGATGATGAATGGGGATGGGCAAGGGATTAGGAAAATTGTTGTCAAGGTGGAGTTTGTTAAATTATGACAACACAATGTAAATAAGTAATTCTGGGCAAATTACTTATTGACCGTTAATTGGTTGTATAACGTAATATAGTTGGAATAACAAAATAGACTAAGTTAAAAGAGGTGGCCCGAGAGGCTTGTATGTACAGAGAATCATTTGAATAATAATAGTTTCCAATCTCTTGCCCCCGTGGAGGTTTCCTTGACACCCTGTCAAGGTTTTACCACGTAAAATTGTGTATATTTACTTGTTTGTGTGTTGTGTATTTATCCTTCAGTTTGCCATTCAGTTATATGCATTTTATTTCCTTCTTGTTTAATGTTTCCCCAACACTCTCCGGGTTCTCACCTAGAGAGTCATTTAGCTAATGTGAATCCATTTTTTATCAACATGATGTTTTAATTTTTACTTTTTTTTACAGTGTATTTATTTTTTTATATGTCATTGAGTGTATTTCTGATGGTTGAGAGAGTTTAATGATTATATCCTCACCCATATTCAAGTCTTATTGTGACATGATATTTCATTGACAACCACCTTTATCCTGATTGATTATGTTCACTCTTTTTTTTTATTCTGGCCAATTAAAATATATATATATATATATATATATATATATATATATATATATATATATATAATTTGAATAGTACCTATTCCTATCTAATAAATTATTTTAACAAGTTATCAATTCAGTTACTTTAACAAAATACCAATTAGAAAAAAAAAGAAAAAAAACAAACCCACCCAACTCAATTTTTTTCTCTAACTTTCTCTTTATTTCTCTAACTCGTTTTCAATGTAAATGAGTTCCAGGAAGCACAATCAAAATGAAAGAAAAAGATGTCGTAGCCTTGCTTAATCAATAACCCCACATATTTTCAAACTTTTCAAACTTGGCTTCACTTTCCAATTGTAAAGTGAATATAAAATTTTAGTTCAGATAGAATACATACATATGTCCACTTCATAGTGATTAAAAAATAATAATAATAATAGAGTTTGTTTTTCATTGAAATTTCTTGACACATTAAATTTTAAAAAATAATTATAATAATAATATACTTGATGGTCAATAATAAAAACAAAGCAAAGTTGCCACTTAAAAAAACACAATACCACTTCAATCATTTTTATGCATCCCATTTTTTGGTCTGAAACGCGTTTTGACAATGATTTTAAGTTGAAAACGCAATCAAAGCCCAAGATAAAGATGTCGCTTGCCTTGGGTAAACAGTAACCAATTTTATAATGTAATATTTTATTAATTTCTACATTGTTTAATACATTTGGATTTTATTATAATGTTTTTTATTAATTTAATTTAATTTAAAGATTTTTTTATTAATTTTATTTAATTAAATAATTATATGAAAGATTACATATATTATTTTATATATGACAATAATAATTTGGAACTAGTTATTTTAGAATTTTAATTGAAATTATAGTATTAACAAAAAGATTAATGAAGGATAGAAAATTTATTATGGATTTGAAGAGAACTGTAAGTTTGCATATCATTGGATATGAGACTTAAACACATTTTTCATTGAGACTCTCATCACCCTGTTATTTTATATGGATGTGAGCTCTTTGGATGCAATATCTCCAAAGAATACATATTCAAAAACATTTTATACCATATGATCTACACGCCCTATCCTAATTTCATTGAAGTAAGTCTTTCTCCCAATTGAAAGTATGGCTATGACTAGGCATCTTCAAAAACAACATGGAATACAAGAGGTTTCTAAAATTTCTTTTAACTCTAACCAAAAATCACATTCAACTCAAGAGAGAATGGCATAAGAATGTCCAATCTTGACTAGACCACTCGGAGATAAAAGAGGAGATCATTTTCAAAGCAAAGATAATATTAAAATATTATTATATCAAAATTTAAGGAAAATTTGTGGTGTGAGTGAGAGGAAAAAAGGAAACTAAGATAGATATTATAAAGAGGTGTTCAAGTCAAATCTCTAAAACAAAAAATATCTCTATGTCTTGACTAAGGTAAAGAAGAAAATAAACATTGTTACAATAGGAACAAACTCTGGTGAGCTTCTTTGTGATTGGGTGTTAGTTGATTCCAAAAACGTCATAGGATAAAAGAGTATGTTACTGTTGTGACACTAAAAAACTTGAAAATGAAAAACACTTTCTTTTAGATTTCGTGACTTTTACTTAAATTAGATCTAAATTTTGAAACATTTGTCACACTACTCAAATTATATATCAATTAAATAATTTAAAAAAAAAAATAGAGATTTTTAAAGATTTAATCTTCAAACTCAAGTAAAAATCACTTTTAACTTTAAAAAAGTGATACACAAAATTTAAATGTTAATTGTATCATAAAATGATGAACTTATTTTGTAAAATGTTGATATTATGAAAAAAATAAATACATTTATAAATGAAAGAAAAAAAAACATAATAATAATATTAAAAATAAATAAAAATATTATAAAGCTATCATTAACCTTAATAAACAAATAAAAATATTTATTTAAAACATTAAAACACGGAATCAATTTAAAGGCAACTTTATTAATTTTTTAAAGAAATTTTTAAAACTAAAATAGTGTAAATACCGTATATGAGAATCCCAAATGCACCAATTTTTGTCAACACGAGCTTAAAACCAATACCAGAATCAATTTCTGATCAATCTGATTAAAGAGAAAATTATTTTGATAATATTATTTTGGTTTTGATAAAACATGTGTGGTCGATCTTGTGGAAAACAAGCTCAACCACGATTGAAGTGGATAGGTGCGCTAAAATAGGCATTCCAATTACAGTTGTCCGTCACGGTTTAAGCGGGGCCCACAGCATCTTGTGTTTTTGTTGCATTCGTTTGGGGCACTGTTTAACCAGGGCCCACAACATTTTTTTCTTTTACTTTGATTGAGTTTCTAATTGAAAATCATTTACATGTTGCCTTACATAAACTATTATCTCTTTTCTCGCACTTTTCGCACACTCTTTCTCCCGACAGGGAAAGGCCAACTGCTGTCATAATAAAATAACAGCAGTGGGCCTTTCCCTGTCGGCACCCTCTCACTCATATAAGGAACCTGCGGCCTCGTTATTTCTGGAATCTCACCGACCGAATGAATATCATAATTGGTTTTAAGCTTTTAGAAATATTAACATTATGGAAATACAAAATATCAAGGAACATCACAACAAGGAGCAATGAACAAAGACTTTCATCCCTAATGTTAATAATGACAAAACACGTACTCCATATTGCTTTAATCATGGAATCGAGGCATAGAAAAAAGTGCTAATTTTGTTAGTGGCCATTTGTGGAGTGTGAAGAAAACTTCGTACAATAAAATCTCTCCACACTTCACCTTGTACTCAGCAATGCCATTGCATGCCATTTTTGTTTGAGCAATATGAAATGGAAAAAAATGTTTGGGTAACATGTGCATGTACATATTTCACATTTTATCAAGTTCTTACTCCATCATCACACAAAACCGTCATTTGCATTTTGATTTTTGGCTATTGTAGCTGTGCAAAATCGAATATAGAAAAATTTGTGTGAAGGTGGCTTTCATTGTGCGGAGTGTGGATGTGCAAAGGTGAGAGTTGTGCAGAGGTAGCTTTCACTGTGAGGAATGCGGATGCGCAAAGGAAATGTGCACGAAGTCGGGAATAATGACATGGAGCATTCTTGGAAAATGACAAAATGCAGGCCCCACATTTCCTTAATCAATTAATTTTCACTAGAGGAAGGTAACTAAATACTTGTTATCGAATGCACAATTGTAAATAACAAAACATTTTTCTGCATTTGCGCAATGAAAGCTTACTCCGCAAATCCAAATTCTGCATGGTAAAATCCTACAGACATACGAAACATTGCAGGAAAAAATCTTTTGTTCCTTGTCCCACACACTCGTTGTCCCTTTTGCACTTTTTGCACACCCTTTCTCCTTCCTTCAATAATGTACAGGTGCCAATAACGAAAAAACATGTCCCTCATATTGCTCTGACATTGTTATGCCTGAGATAACGTTGATAAGCGCGACCCCGCCACCCCCCTCCTCAACTTTGTTTGTTGAAACTTTATCAATGTGCAAAGTGCGGAGAAAACTCCATACAATGAAATCTCTCCACACTTCGCAATGTACTCCACAATGCCATGGGGGGATGAAAACATCTCCATAGAGTTCATACATTGTGCATACTACAAAGCTTCCACCTACCAAATTGATAACCATAATTGTACGTCATTAGGCCGGTGGAGGGGGGTTGGGGGAGTGGAATGAATCTCCATAAAGTTGATAACCATAGTAGCAACATATTTCATTGTGGAAAGGAAGCTTATCTCTTTTTTAATTTGAATAAGTTCATTGTATGGAGCTTTCAATGAAAGCTTTTATTGTGCAGAAGAAGATTCCTCCGCACAGTGAAAGCTTTCACAAAAACTAGCACTTGGTCATTTTAATAAATGACCCGACGGAACGCCGAAGGGGGACGACGCGACAGCAGCACGGACGCGGAGGAACTGAAGCGCGTGGGAAGCAGCTGAGAGCAGAAGGGTGGGAGCAACTGCCAAGTGTCAAATTTTGAGAGGCTGGAAGGGCGATAGGTGGAGCACAGAGATTGGCTGGGAGCACTGTTCATCCCAGCAAAGCTCATAATAGGGACACCTTCGGCGTAATTAATTATAATACTACTCTTGTATATAATATTTTTTAATCATTAAAAAATACACATTTCGAATAACATATTGAATCAATACTCGAACATTCTTATCAATAATATATATATTTTAAATTATAATTTAATAAAAAAGTTAAAAATATGTATTTGTATAGACAACCAATAAATTTTAAGCTATAAGAAATTAAATTAGGTGAGGCATTTATAGCTGGATAATTTCATTTTATTCCAGATAGAATAGTCTAAATTCTATTTTTAATTTTTTCATAAACATATTTTTCGATAGATTTTGTTTGAATCTAAATATAAATTATAAAATAAAATCTATATTATGAAGAAATCTTTCGGTAATAATCACATTATCATGAACAAAGTCGACACGTTTCGAACCAACCAGTGTGGTTCATCATAAATGTAGGAGAGGAAAAGAAAACCGTTAGAATCAGTGAATTTGACTAAGAAATCCAAAATGGTTAGTTCTAATAATATAATAATTAAAAAATAAAAAAACCACTAGTTTGAATATTAAAATTAATAGTTTAATTAAAAAATAAAAATAAATAAATAAAAATAAAAACTATTAAATGTTAATTAAAAATTATTTTATTTTTATTAATTGATTATTAAAAATACAAATATTATTTTATTATAATTATATATTATTTTATTAAAATAATAATAATAATAAATATAAATAAAAATAGTTCCAATAATTGAAATATTTAATTACAAATTAAAATCTATATATTAGGGTTTCAGAATTTTAAATATTTTTATATATTTAAAAAAATATGTTAAATAAAAAAATTAAATTAAAAATAAATAAATCCCTTTATCTACCCCTTTCATTTAATCCAAATAAAATATCAAGCTTCCTATTCGAGAAATCACAATAATAAAAAGGACCCAAATAATTACCACCAATAACCGACACAAATAATTACCACCACCCCTCAGGCACGAGATCCCACAAGGTAATTAATTCTCCTTTACTTTTGCTTTTGGACGTACGCTTCTTTGAAATGACACGTAACTTTAAACCCACTGACTCGAGGAGAATTTTGGGGTTGAAGATGTTCATTCAGATTCTACCCGATAAACGAATTGATTTTTCTATTACATAGTTACCACTCCACGATATTTTATGGCCGTGCCGCGTACATTTTATGGCCGTGCCGCGTACATTTAATAATGCACATGGAGTTCATTGACAGCGCCTAAATTTTTGGGCAAGCCTTATTTTTAAGTCTATTGGCCCATTAATGCGTTGAAGAGTACCAATATCCATGTCATGGGACGGCAAGGCATCGATCATCAATAAGGCTTGCCTGGAGGCAACGGTCCATGAGTTATTTTTAAGTCTATTGGCCCATTAATGCGTTGAAGAGTACCAATATCCATGTCATGGGACATGGCATGGCATCGATCATCAATACCTCGGAGACTGCATCTGGCTCGCCGGCTCGCCAACCCCATTTTCCGGCAGCTCTGACTCCGGTGTGAACCCAACTGACGGATAGGACAGGCAGTACAATTTCGAATTTCAATTTTTCTACTTTTGCCGCTCATTTGAATTTCAAATTTACCCAACACGTCATATGTGTATCGGTGGATCACAGACTCGCACCAGAGCACCACCTTCCCGCGGCCTGCGACCATTCATTTGGAGCTCTTCTGTGGCTCTGCGCAGTGGCCCTCGAGGAGAGAGATGAGTCATGGCTCAGTCAACATGCCGAGAGAGAACAGTCCGTAATCCAGTAGTCCAGTCTAGCAACATTAATTTTATTGAAATCCAGAGGTTATTGAATTCAAAATTTTGAGCGATTTTGGCGGTTCCATTCATGCTCATCTAAATTTCAGAGGGCCACTGTTATGAGCTCTGCAGGGGGATTTCTTCAGGCGGCGTTCTCTATTTGATTCTATGCTTGCAAGGTTGCAAGCTGCATTCGTTGTACAAACAGTAAAAATGGCATTTGCCCCACGAGAAAAGCTAGTATTCGGTATATATACAGGCAGAGAGCGCGCACTCACTGCATAAACCACGTTTCTCGTTCATTTTTCTATTCCAGGGGCGAATAGAAGAATCTATTGTTAGTGTTAAGGGTTTTATGGGAGACTGAAATACCTGATCGATCGATCCTTCTTGATTTCAACGTAAGGCATAAGGGTTTGTGTCTGCATGACTTTCGTTTTCATTTTGCTTGACAAAGAAATTTTATTGTAGTGGATGACTTCTCATATTAACATATTTATTGTTTTCTTTTTACTTTTAATGGGTTGTAACTTTGTGATTATCTTAAAAATTGCTTTTTTGGCTGTTACGTTAAGTAACTACATTAAAACAGAGTTGTCTAGGGTGAAGATTTTTTTTTCCTGAAAATCATAGAAATCTTAAATGATTTTTTTATTAAATTTAATTGAAATTTTTGGAATTCCAGATTATTATGGTCAATTTAAAATAAAATTTTTGATAACTATTAATTCAAAATGAAGTTTTTATAGTGTTTAAAAAATTTATTTAAACATTATTATAACAATTTTCTTAAAAATGGACAGATTTAAGAAAGAAAAAAAGTACCAAGAATACTCAAAAGCTAGAAAAAACTTCTAAAAACAATGTAAGAGAAACAAATAGATATTCACAGTGCTTGGAAAGCTGAAGGATTAATCTGAAATCACATAATTCTGGGTTCTTAACAATTAATTGCAATAGGGCAGAAAGAAAATATGTAATTTTTTTTTTTTTTTTTTAAATATCATTACAATTATATTGTGAATTAGGTAATTTGTAGTAATTTTGTAGAGAATTTTTTATTTTTTATTTTTAATGTATTGAAGAGTTCCAAAATATTATTTAGAATTTTGGATTTTAATTTTTTTAATGACTGGATTTTAATTTTCTTAATTGTTGAAAGTTTGTTATAGTTTTAAAAATCAATTCATGGAATTCTCATGAAAATTTGTTAAAAATCCATTACTTTTCATAAAATTATTAATATTTTATATATTAAATATAAATAAATAAAAAGATATAATATTGTTTTTTGGATTATAATAACATCATAATATAATAAAGATTATTTGTTTTTAATTAAAAATGAGTTAAAATAATTCAAATTAAATGATAAGTATTTAAATTATTATATAAGATATAAATTAGTTGGTTAATTTAAGCTATTTATAAGAGATAAAAGTAAAATCAACTATAACAATTATTTAACTTTAAGAAAAATATTTTCCTTACACCATATACATATTTATCTTAAAGATATATATATATATATATATATATCACAAATTGTGTGAATAATAATATAATTAATAATATTTCAATATTTTTTATTTATAAAAATATATTTTTTATTTTACATTTTAATTTAAAACTAAAGAAAGATTAATATATTAATTGTTTTCAAACATTTTCAAACAAACTGTGTGAATGACAATTTATCTAATAATATTCATATGAATGATAAAGAAGACCAAGTTTTAATCACAATTTAGTTTCTTAACCATCCCACACAAAAGACTAAATTGAAATATTATAATTCTAGGGTACCCAAATTGTTGTTACTTCACAACTTCAATAAAAAAAAATCTAATTCAAGGTGGATATAAAGATTACATTGCTAGTGGTCATTGAGTTAGAATGTTATGGTTTAGAAAACACACTAAATGTGTAAAATGAATGAAAGAAAATGGCTCTCTAAAATCATAATTGTTTTGTTAGTGTTCTTTTGTTGTTGTTTGCTAGGTTATGTGAGTGTTTACATGATTGGCATGCTTAAGTTGTGGCTTGAATAGTCACTACCCAAGGTGTAACACCTAGATTTGATTTGTTATGTTATTTTAATTCATACATTTAACGTGTTTAAGTTAAACTGGCTTAGTAAGTATATTAAGAAAATTTTGAACAAAAGTTTAATTCTTGTTTTTTTATAAAGATTATTTTGGACTGGTTTCCATAAACTGATGGTTAAGTGTCCAAGTTACTAGAGTGGTTAGATTACAAGCAGTTATTTGACAGTTACCTTTTCTTTGGGAATAAAAAGAAAACCCTAAAGAGGAAACGGGGTTATGTGCAAAAAGAGAAAATACAACAAGAAGGGTGGAAGGTGGGAGTGTCCAAAGCTAGTAGGAGCCAATGGAACTATGATAAACCTTATAATGAGAGAAGAGACTGGACGATGGTCCTAATTTCTCTCTCTAGGGAAACTGCTAAGTAATCTTACTCTAGTGAGGAGCAGGGGGGGAGAAGAGGACGTAATAGCCTCTCTCAGGGTTGGGAGGATACCACCAGCCCTGATATTTGAAGTAGGTACTATAAGCTCAAATTAATGGAACTAGTGTTCCTTTTAATTCTATACGTACTTTAATTATGAGAAGAATATTTGTATGTTGTATGTTGAGAATGTGTTAATTCTGTGATGAATTGATTAATAATACATTGTTAGTTTAGTTTTAAAATTATTCAACTCTTTATGACTGTAAAATCTTTTCCACCTGAGATATGAGTGTCCAGTTCGGAAAACCGTAGCTCTCACTACAAAAGAAGGTTTATATAACTGTATTTGGATAGTTTAGTAAATTAGTTTGAAAACTCTGGAATGAGGGTAAAGACGGATGGAACAGTTAGTTCTATCAGGAATAAAGAAAAACCCCAAACATAACAGTCTGCCTTGAAGAGGAGTAAATTGTACATTGACTGAGGGTTGGGATGAAAACCCTCTTTTATATTCAGATGGTCCGGACACCCAGGGAGGGAACTTATAAAAAAAATAAGGAAGGAATTTCTGGACCCAATGGTAGAACTATAGAGGTGCCAATTTCTAATTCAATATAACAAAAAAACTGGAAAGTTTAAACTCACTGTGTCGTACATTATCATTACAATAAAAGATGAAAGCTCAGTGAAGAATAAACGTATCGAATGAATGTATAAAATCATAATTGCTTTGGTTTAAAATTATAAGGTCATTTTCATGACCTTTCAATAAAATTACTTTAATTTGAGAGTGCCTTAGAATGTGATAGTTGGCAAAACATACTAAATGTATAAAGTGAAGGAAACAAAATGGGTATATAAAAAAAATAATAAAAATGTGTTTTCATGATTTGTCAATAAAATTAATTTCAATATCTAGTGACTTATAATGTTATAGTTCGCAAAGCACACTAAACTTGTAAAATAAAAGAAATAAAATAAGTGCATAAAGCTATAATTGTTTTGTTCACAAGGCATCATCATAGATTCTCAATAAAGCTAATTTACAAATAAATTTTAGTTAACTAATCCTATAATAAGTTAAATGTGTTTTAATATCTGGTTTACAATCATAATCATTTAAATACTTATTATTTTATTTTTAAGTATTTTGGCTCATTTTAATTAAAATAAAGAGTTAATTGTTATTATGTACTTCATTTATGAGATATAAAATTAAAATCAATCATAAAAGTTGCATCACTTTAAGAAAATTATTTTCCTTAAACCCTCTATCTTTAACTTAAATATTATTTTAATAAAATATATAAGAAAAAAAATAAGATAGTTTTTTAATATATATACATATATGTGACACAAATTGTTGATAATTTAGTTAATAATATTTAGACATTTTTGTAACACCCAACTTATTCTTTAATATTTTATGTTTAAAAGACTTTTACAAAATACATTTGAATCTTTAATGGAGAAAAGAGATTAATAATAAAAGTCACATCCAAGTTTCCAGAGTAAAAAGGAAGAGGCAGTTTTGACAATTATCTTTCCCAAAAGGATAAAAAGAAAATCCTTGGAAGGGGAAGGGCTTTCGTGAAAAAAGATAGAAAAAGGGTTAACAACAGAAATGTTGTAGGAAAGTTTTGTCCAGAGTTTCCTTAGAGCCAGTGGAGATCTGTAACCCAAAAGAAAATTATGCTGGACAATTTCTCGAGGTCTAAATTCTGGATATTACTGCTACCTTAGACTATGGTGCAGAGCACAGGGGAGTTGAGGATGTGATTTCCTCTCTCATGGTAGGGTGGCACAATCAGTTTAACAACAACTGAGATAAGTATGTGAGTTACCTAATTTATTTGTAGAACCTAATTGATGAATTTGTATTTAATTTTTGTGCATAAATCTTTTTAGAGAATAGAGAATTATCTGATAGGATAATGCACTTACAGTGAAAATTGTCATCCTAGGATAATGATGAATACAAAAATATTTACTATTACATACAATGATTATGTTGTTTTCTAAGTAAAAGTAAATCTATTAACAAAAGGAGTAAATTACAGCGGGCCGAGGCCTGATCATTGCCAAGTGTTGTGGCATTTGAAACAAAAAACCATAGTTTGAAGACCTCTCAGTGAAGGGAAATCAACAAAACATTTCATTTGAAAACTCGCCAGGAACCCGTAGAATTGAGCACTGGAGACCAATCATATCGGTTAAAATAGATGCATGTTCATGGGCAGCAGGAAACACATAAACAGGCCCTTGAGGATGGGCAGAGACAGAGCAAAAAAACCGGAGTGAAGAGGAGGAACTACTCATCAAGAGGTTCGTAGACAACTCTACACCAGAGTTCATCTGGTTCCCCATCAACATTGTACAGGTCATCAGTAGAATGGATCACCTTCCCGGGAGGAGGAGGAGTAGCCTGCGCCTCGCTTGCTGGTGCCGCGTCCTGCCTCACAGAAGGTTGACCCACCGCTTCCTTGTTCGCCTGGTCCTGCATGGCCTTGCCCAACTAACCCTGCAAGTCCACACTATCAGGCTGCTTCAACCCAACACTCTGCGTCGAATCCTGAGCCGCCGAGAGGCTGCAATCCACCGAGCGAGAACTGGGAACAATTTCCTGAGGCTCTTCATGAAAGACGACCGTGATTGAGGCTATCACCCGGGGTCGATTGAGAGTGCTATTAAAGGAAAAATGTGCGGTATGGGTTTGAGCAGGAGGAGCTGAAGGAGTGGGGGAAGCAAGGCGACGACCCGAGCGGAGAAGGCACCCTCTATGTAGACTATCAGAGTGGGAAGTAGACGCAAAGGAGGTGCCAGAGGTGGAGGGAGAGTGACGAGGGGGGCGTCGGGGCTAAGCCCTGACCCCTTACCCTTGAACTCTGTCAATTCCAACTTTAAATACGTTTCTGAATGCATAGTTTAATAAGAAGTATTGTAGCCCGACTCGTTAAGTGGTGCACTGTTTGGGAAGTGGTCACTGTTTCAAATCCCATGGGGTGCAGTTTGGCCTTCAAACATAGTTTTGATAGCACTCGCATTACCACGTGGCAACATGTCGTTGGCCACCAACCAACCAACCAAATTCGACCAAACCAGAACCAATCAGGTTCAGACAAGTGCTGAGGCTACATTTCCCTTTAAAAAATAACTTTCGACCAACCAGAAGAGGCCACGTGGCATCCTGCCACTGGTCCAAAATACATAGTCGGTTGTCATTTTTTTTATGTGAAACTTCAACCATCGTATATGCACAATTTCTGTATATACGCAACTTTCGTATATGTGCATATGTGTTTGCACATATAAGAAAGATATGTGCATATACAGAAGATTCACATGTATCGAATTCCAGCAGTTTGATTCCGGTCCTCACTTTCCTAATTCTTATACGCCAAGTTGTCATAATGGGGAACGAACACGTAGGATTGACATACTGATGTGTCACCTCAACTACACCCAAATCTTCTAAATAACACATAACTAATGGTCAAAGAGCTCAGTTAACGGCGTGATACGCCATGGACAGATCAAAGGGGATTTGGTTGATTAGAAAATTCTTTTGGCATAGAATCTGGTTGCAAACCCTATTTTTCATGCGTGGTAGACTAAGTTTGTTAGCATAGGTGTTGAGGAGTGCAAATAATTAGGGATCGTAGTTGGCATGGATTTGATTGTAATATTTTTGAATGAGTGTTAAGGAGGATAGGATTTCTTTTTACATAGTTTATAGCTTTAGATGGTATGTTTTGTTCATAAATTAAATTAAATTCACGTGTGTAATACCGATATATGCTATGTGATGTAACACAAGCATTAAATTCACGTGTGTAATACTGATATATGCTATATGATCAATGTAACACAAGTAGAATTCTATTTAATTCTATGTGGTGGTTATATTTTATTTCCCTGCATTCTTCCTTCAGCATCTGTAAACAACATAAAAAGAATATTAGTGACAAAACTAAACGATCATGTATCAATTCAATTCGACTCAGAGCGAAAGTCAAAGGAAGCATAACCTCATCTTGTTTGTAAGAATTTGGTCTTATTGGCCATCACCTAGTCAAAGAAGATCATGTCACTCCTTTGTCAACAATCCACATACCTTAATGCACTTATCAACACTATTTTTATGACATGGACAACACACACAATTTATCACATTGTCAAGCCAACCCATCCTCAACCGAAGGTAGTGATGTGACACCTCAATAATCATACTACTCCTTGGCAATACATCTTTGTCCTCATTAATCATACATCCTCCTTGGTAATACGTATTTGGTCATTCTAGCCTACCCTCAACCAAAGGTAGTGATGTGACATCTCAGTAATCATACATACTCCTTGGCAATACATCTTTGTCCTCATTAATAATACATCCTCCATGGTAATACATATTTGGTTATTCTAGCCTACCCACTAATACACTATCCCTATCCTAACCATTTAATGGATCATCTTGAGTTGGTCACCAAAGCTACCAAAACATATGGACTTATGTAACTTGCCAAAGATGTCTAACACACCCTCTATTATGTCATTGCCAACAACACTTTAAGTATCCCTTAAAGTATGCCACTTCTATAATTAATGAGTTAAAATTTAGTTTATATAAAAAATTATTTTCATAAAAGCCCCATAACTAGATAAAAGAAATGGGAGTTGTCTTTAGTGCGACTTTTTGGAGTTTCAGGTGCCGGAATTCGGTGAAACAAATTGAGGTAAAATCTTAATTTCTGTTATTTAAACTGATTTTTTGACTGTATATATGGATTCAACACCCTAAAAATCCCCTAGGGCACTTCGACTGTGCAAGGTTACCCATCAAATTTCTATTTTCACTAAATTCCTGCCGGAATTTAGAGAAATTAAACCAAAAAAAATGACCGTAAAAGCCTTCAAAAAGTCGCATTATAGACTACTACAAAGAAATGTAACATGCAATGTGTCCATTCATTCTTTTTGGCATCTTCTTTATTGAGAAATGTTCAAAGTCTTCTCTATATATATTATTGAATAAAATAAGATACCATCAAAATAATTAATTATTATTTTTTAATATTTTTGATATTAAAATGACAGAGGAATTTTTTTAATAATACCATATAACCAATGACATTATGGGAATTGCAAATATGATATTTATATTTAAGTCGACTAACATATCTAGTTTGAAATTCATAAGAATACATATATACTTTTAATTTTACATTTTTTATATTATTTTTTAATATAATTGTATTTTTTACAAATTCAAAATTATTATAATTTTACATTAACAAATTACATTATAATTATTATAAAAAATACATTAACAAATTTAAAAAAATAGAAAAACAAAATATTTTTTTAATATATATTTTTAATTATACTCATTTAAATAACTTAAAATTTTAAAAATAAAATTTACAGTAATTCATAATTAAATTAAAATTATAATAAATCTAAACCATTTATTATCAAAAATATATTATTTTAAAAATAAAATTAATATAATAACTGTAAATATAGTTAATGGAGTAGCCAAGGCCCCTTCCACTTCTTCCGCAAAGTTTCTTGGACTTGTCAATTGTATCATCCAAAATTGGCCCTTCATTTCTTTGAAAATATGAAAACATCAAAACTAATATCGAGAAATTTGTACATCGAGTCTTGATTCACACTTCTTCCCACTCTAAACAAAAAAGGCCCGGTGAATGTTTCTTTTTCTCTCAACCCTTCAAATTGCTCTATGGATATACATATATATGGTTGTCTGAACCCTCCCCCTTGACCTTTTGAATAACGGAACCTGTGGTTCTCTCTTTATACAACTTTTGGAACCACAAAATACCCTAAATTAGAAATGAATCACCTGCCCATATTGAAACATCTTAACGCCGAGTTCACCAAACAAGTTACAGTATTGAATGCCACAGAACACCGGCGCTCTTGCAATGCCCATAACCCGGAGGCGTACATGTTCAAACCCTGCACCATTGCCCAAAATATCCTCATCCCAAATGGAAAAAATCCTCTTGGCCAAAAATTTCTCCAAACACAAACCCTTGTTCTTGCCGGAGAGTCTGTCCCAGACAAACAGAAAGCACGGATGAGAAAAATCATAAAAAATTTACATAATAGTGAGAGATCTTCCTACCTCTGTCTAGTGTTGAGGGTTTGGCTCTGGTTCGTTTATCCGCCTTGGTTTCACTCATTGTTAAGACTTTGTTCTCAAATATTTTATCGGCGAGGTTTTGTGATCTCTGTGTGAAACCTTCGTGCGAAAGGGTTCGTATTTGCTTCTTGACTGTGTTGATGATCCACGACACCAGGCTTAATGATTTCCTCCATTAACGCAGGTAAATGTTTTTCCTTTGTTGCACAAGGTTATTTATATATCAGTGCTTGGATTGGGTTTTCTAGCTCACAATTTCGTTCAACCTTACTCCCAGTTTAAATTTCTTGCTCATGTTGGAATGAAGAGGTTGGAGGATTCCTTTAGAAACAACGAGGTGCTTCCCTATAGGTATTAATCTTGAATGTGTGTTTCTATTTTTCGTTTGGTTGCTTTTTGTGATGTGGTGCTCTTGTCCTTACCCACATATTTATTTTTCTTCACTACGGTTTGCATGTGGAGTCTGGGCAGCTTGAAGACTCCCAACAACTTCCTCCGATGGTCGCCACCACCGTATCTAGGTAAGTCGTGACCCTACATTTGCAATGGCGTAGGTTTTATTCTCTCTACATTTTCTTTTGAAATTTATCTCTGAGGTTCAAACCCTTGGTTGTACAGGTACCAAACCTTAGCTGGGTTCTTAACGCTCTATACATAAGGCTAGCCCGAAGTTGAAATTTGAGCTCTGGGTTTTATTTGCTTTGTCGTTGCATGAAGTCAGGTGTATAAAATGGAACATTTAATTACTCCTTCTTGATCTTCAAAGTGTTATGAGATAGTTTTAAATTGGATAACTGTATATTGTTTTATTCATTTAAATTTTGAGGGTTTTTTACCTCCAGACCGCTCAGCCGTATGCGATCGTGGTATTTTACTTGAGACTATGAATATTTTGTTTAAGTTATTTTTACACCCTTATCAAAATTTAATATATTTATATATATAATTTTGTAATGTTGATCTCTTTCACAAATCTTATTACATATAAGAATATGCAATTTTTATTTCTGCTCATAATGTGACATGCATTATTGTCTTTTGGTATTGAACCCACCTTAAGGTTTCTAGGTTTATATGGTTTCAGTATCTAAATTCTATTTTTTAATTGCTTCCATTCTCATCAATGTTGCATTTTGAAATTTTACAGCTTCCATACTCGTTTTATGCTTAGTTACTGATTTTAATTGTTTAGGAGGCCAAAGGACAGGGGATTCTATTTCGTTTTCCATGGAACCCGAATCCTAAACCTCAGCGCGTGTATCTATTTTCCACTGAATACTTAAGTGATATTAGTAATGCAACTTATTTCCCACACCCCCTATGCACTAACTATTTCTCAGTAGGTTGGTATACAAAAGTTTGTTTTTTTCTTCATTCACATACAAATACATGCATTATTTTGGTTGTTCTCTACACTTGTTTATGCAGTGGACAATCCGTTATTTTATTTTCCTTCTTATTGCACACATTGTAGTTTCTGCATTCCATAATTCTTCTATCATAGCATTTCTGTTTCTCACTGTTAAATATTCTATTCACAATGACTGTGCTCTTTTGGTTGAGAAAATTACTAGTTCATTCTTCACAACATAATCATTGTATGTAATAGTAAATATTTTTGTATTCATCATTATCCTAGGATGACAATTTCACTGTAAGAATTCTTCTGTCATAGCATATTACTAGTTCATTCTTCACAACATAATCATTGTATGCCCCGGATGCGGGTGCAGCTGGTAGTGTTTAACGTGATGGGATGGGGGTGTGGCATAAGGGGAAGCCACTTTCCCACCTGCAAGAATGCTGTCATTCAGCTCTTTAACTCGACTGATCGGCGATTAATGCCATTTACTCCTGGTGCTCATATCAACCATAATCTCGCTCCTCGATACACATTCGCATGCTGCGATATGGCTCAACATCCGGTTCATACTTATGGTGGTTTATTGCAGTCGATTCACAGTTGCACGGTAGACTGGGTTGTTATTATGGAGCGTCCCTCTGGTCTGAACAGAATTCCCCTGCCTGTGAATTGGTGGTGCGCTCCAGGAGCAGGGCTTTCAAATGTTCGAACTGTAACTGGTAAGAGGAGCTGTCTCAATTGTTGTTTGGATTTTGGAGAAAATCTCCACTTCTCCCACGTTGGTTCCTGCAAGCTTGCTTCTGTCGCCCTGTTGCCCCTCTCGCCTCAGTCTTCTGTCCATCTTCTGCCTCCCTGCCCTGCTGTCTCGATAGCGACCATGCCGCGCCTAAGGCAAAGAATGCGCTGCCGAAGAGGCTCCACGAGGCACCAAATTCGTCGCTCTCCCTCCACCTCTGGCACCTCCTCTGCATCTATTTCCCACTCTGATAGTCTACATAGAGGGCGCCTTCTCCGCTCGGGTCGTCGCCTTGCTTCCCCCACTCCTTCAGCTCCTCCTGCTCAAACCCATACCGCACATTTTTCCTTTAATAGCACTCTCAATCGACCCCGGGTGATAGCCTCAATCACGGTCGTCTTTCATGAAGAGCCTCAGGAAATTGTTCCCAGTTCTCGCTCGGTGGATTGCAGCCTCTCGGCGGCTCAGGATTCGACGCAGAGTGCTGGGTTGAAGCAGCCTGATAGTGTGGACTTGCAGGGTTAGTTGGGCAAGGCCATGCAGGACCAGGCGAACAAGGAAGCGGTGGGTCAACCTTCTGTGAGGCAGGACGCGGCACCAGCAAGCGAGGCGCAGGCTACTCCTCCTCCTCCCGGGAAGGTGATCCATTCTACTGATGACCTGTACAATGTTGATGGGGAACCAGATGAACTCTGGTGTAGAGTTG
The DNA here is from genome assembly GCA_034641835.2 of Pinus albicaulis. Classification (NCBI taxonomy): domain Eukaryota; kingdom Viridiplantae; phylum Streptophyta; class Pinopsida; order Pinales; family Pinaceae; genus Pinus; species Pinus albicaulis. The sequence goes on along the minus strand of CM076578.1, from coordinate 369,210,001 downwards.
TCTACGAACCTCTTGATGAGTAGTTCCTCCTCTTCACTCCGGTTTTTTTGCTCTGTCTCTGCCCATCCTCAAGGGCCTGTTTATGTGTTTCCTGCTGCCCATGAACATGCATCTATTTTTTTGCTTCGATATGGTTTATGTGTTTATGTGTTTCCTGCTGCCCAACCTTGAGAGAGGCTATTACATCCTCTTCTCCCCCCTACTCCTCGCTAGAGTAAGATTACTTAGCAGTTTCCCTAGAGAGAGAAATTAGGACCATCGTCCAGTCTCTTCTCTCATTATAAGGTTTATCATAGTTCCATTGGCTCCTACTAGCTTTGGACACTCCCACCTTCCACCCTTCTTGTTGTATTTTCTCTTTTTGCACATAACCCCGTTTCCTCTTTAGGGTTTTCTTTTTATTCCCAAAGAAAAGGTAACTGTCAAATAACTGCTTGTAATCTAACCACTCTAGTAACTTGGACACTTAACCATCAGTTTATGGAAACCAGTCCAAAATAATCTTTATAAAAAAACAAGAATTAAACTTTTGTTCAAAATTTTCTTAATATACTTACTAAGCCAGTTTAACTTAAACACGTTAAATGTATGAATTAAAATAACATAACAAATCAAATCTAGGTGTTACACCTTGGGTAGTGACTATTCAAGCCACAACTTAAGCATGCCAATCATGTAAACACTCACATAACCTAGCAAACAACAACAAAAGAACACTAACAAAACAATTATGATTTTAGAGAGCCATTTTCTTTCATTCATTTTACACATTTAGTGTGTTTTCTAAACCATAACATTCTAACTCAATGACCACTAGCAATGTAATCTTTATATCCACCTTGAATTAGATTTTTTTTTATTGAAGTTGTGAAGTAACAACAATTTGGGTACCCTAGAATTATAATATTTCAATTTAGTCTTTTGTGTGGGATGGTTAAGAAACTAAATTGTGATTAAAACTTGGTCTTCTTTATCATTCATATGAATATTATTAGATAAATTGTCATTCACACAGTTTGTTTGAAAATGTTTGAAAACAATTAATATATTAATCTTTCTTTAGTTTTAAATTAAAATGTAAAATAAAAAATATATTTTTATAAATAAAAAATATTGAAATATTATTAATTATATTATTATTCACACAATTTGTGATATATATATATATATATATATATCTTTAAGATAAATATGTATATGGTGTAAGGAAAATATTTTTCTTAAAGTTAAATAATTGTTATAGTTGATTTTACTTTTATCTCTTATAAATAGCTTAAATTAACCAACTAATTTATATCTTATATAATAATTTAAATACTTATCATTTAATTTGAATTATTTTAACTCATTTTTAATTAAAAACAAATAATCTTTATTATATTATGATGTTATTATAATCCAAAAAACAATATTATATCTTTTTATTTATTTATATTTAATATATAAAATATTAATAATTTTATGAAAAGTAATGGATTTTTAACAAATTTTCATGAGAATTCCATGAATTGATTTTTAAAACTATAACAAACTTTCAACAATTAAGAAAATTAAAATCCAGTCATTAAAAAAATTAAAATCCAAAATTCTAAATAATATTTTGGAACTCTTCAATACATTAAAAATAAAAAATAAAAAATTCTCTACAAAATTACTACAAATTACCTAATTCACAATATAATTGTAATGATATTTAAAAAAAAAAAAAAAAAATTACATATTTTCTTTCTGCCCTATTGCAATTAATTGTTAAGAACCCAGAATTATGTGATTTCAGATTAATCCTTCAGCTTTCCAAGCACTGTGAATATCTATTTGTTTCTCTTACATTGTTTTTAGAAGTTTTTTCTAGCTTTTGAGTATTCTTGGTACTTTTTTTCTTTCTTAAATCTGTCCATTTTTAAGAAAATTGTTATAATAATGTTTAAATAAATTTTTTAAACACTATAAAAACTTCATTTTGAATTAATAGTTATCAAAAATTTTATTTTAAATTGACCATAATAATCTGGAATTCCAAAAATTTCAATTAAATTTAATAAAAAAATCATTTAAGATTTCTATGATTTTCAGGAAAAAAAAATCTTCACCCTAGACAACTCTGTTTTAATGTAGTTACTTAACGTAACAGCCAAAAAAGCAATTTTTAAGATAATCACAAAGTTACAACCCATTAAAAGTAAAAAGAAAACAATAAATATGTTAATATGAGAAGTCATCCACTACAATAAAATTTCTTTGTCAAGCAAAATGAAAACGAAAGTCATGCAGACACAAACCCTTATGCCTTACGTTGAAATCAAGAAGGATCGATCGATCAGGTATTTCAGTCTCCCATAAAACCCTTAACACTAACAATAGATTCTTCTATTCGCCCCTGGAATAGAAAAATGAACGAGAAACGTGGTTTATGCAGTGAGTGCGCGCTCTCTGCCTGTATATATACCGAATACTAGCTTTTCTCGTGGGGCAAATGCCATTTTTACTGTTTGTACAACGAATGCAGCTTGCAACCTTGCAAGCATAGAATCAAATAGAGAACGCCGCCTGAAGAAATCCCCCTGCAGAGCTCATAACAGTGGCCCTCTGAAATTTAGATGAGCATGAATGGAACCGCCAAAATCGCTCAAAATTTTGAATTCAATAACCTCTGGATTTCAATAAAATTAATGTTGCTAGACTGGACTACTGGATTACGGACTGTTCTCTCTCGGCATGTTGACTGAGCCATGACTCATCTCTCTCCTCGAGGGCCACTGCGCAGAGCCACAGAAGAGCTCCAAATGAATGGTCGCAGGCCACGGGAAGGTGGTGCTCTGGTGCGAGTCTGTGATCCACCGATACACATATGACGTGTTGGGTAAATTTGAAATTCAAATGAGCGGCAAAAGTAGAAAAATTGAAATTCGAAATTGTACTGCCTGTCCTATCCGTCAGTTGGGTTCACACCGGAGTCAGAGCTGCCGGAAAATGGGGTTGGCGAGCCGGCGAGCCAGATGCAGTCTCCGAGGTATTGATGATCGATGCCATGCCATGTCCCATGACATGGATATTGGTACTCTTCAACGCATTAATGGGCCAATAGACTTACAAATAAGGCTTGCCGTTGTCTCCATAATTCAGGGTTTCCATTCATCTCTTCTCAAGAGTTCCGTCGGGTCAGCAGCACGGACGCGAAGGAGCGGATCTGACGCGCGCGGGAAGGCGTTGAGAGCAGGAGGGTGGGAGCAACCGCCAAGTGTCGAATTTTGAGAGGGTGGAAGGGCGATAGGTGGAGCACAGAGATTGGCTGGGAGCACTGTTCATCCCAGCAAAACTCATAATAGGAACACCTTCTGCGTAATGAAACAGAAAATTTGTGTATATTTGTATTTTCATTTTCAATTGACATTGAATTGTACGGAAGCTTTGTCATTTGCGCACAATGTGAAGAAAACACCGCACAATGAAAACTCTTGACACTTCATAATGTACTCTGCAATGCCATGACATACCATTTGTGTTTGAGCAATATGAAACAAAAAATTGTGTGGGTAACATGAGTATATACATATTTCATGTTGTATCGAATCCTTGCTCCATCATCAAATAGAACCGTCATTTGCATTTTCATTTGCAGCCGTTGTAGATGTGTGGAGAAAGGAATAGTAAAAGTTGTACGAAGGTGGCTTTTGTTGTGCGAGTGCGGATGTATGGAGGAAGCGTTTGTGGAGGTGCGAGTTGTGCACAAATGGCTTTCATTGTGCGAAATGCGGATGTGTGGAGAAAGTGTGTGCATAGGAAAAAATAACGACACGAAGCATTCTTGAAAAATGAAAAAAATAGACCTCACATTGCCTTAATCAATTCGCTAGAAACAAAGACAAAAGCAACTATTCTCTCTGTTTCTTACTCCAGACTAAGTGCTTGATATTGCACAAATTTATTAGTTTACCAAACTTCCTCTCCAACCAATTATTTAATAAAAATATATTAACCAAAATAACATTATAATTTCCTAAAATTATAACTTTATAAATGAATTCATAAACACATTATCATAATAATAATAATTCAATAATACATAATGTTTATCATAATAGCAATTCAATAATACATCAATTTTAAAACGTGAAAGTCCAACCAGCGCTGAAATTGAAATCTTATTTATCTATTTCATTTTACTTTTATAAAAAAAATTATAAATATTATTTTTTTAATTTATTTTCAATCCATGCTTAACACCATTAAACTCCTTGGATACATCTCAAATTCACTTAATCTATTAATAATTATTAATAAAAAAATTATTAAAAAAAAAATGGATTGAAAAACCCAGAATCCAAATTGAAATACATGCTCAGAACCCAAAAAAACCGCGTCAATTCCAAGCCAGCTTACCAAATTCTTGAGAGGTCGTGCAAAATGGGTCTAACCAAATTTCACATACAAAGTGCTTTGCCAGCGACCTCAATATTTTCCAATGTTACGATCCACATTACGTTTTATGGTAAAATAAGATTGTGTTGTGCGCGTGACAATTATTTTTGGAAATCCAGTTATAGCGTTCAAGCTTCAGTGTTTTAGTTGTTTTGGTTTTATTTAAATCTATTTTCATTTAAAAACAATTCAAATATTTTTACAATGGAATATTTTGAAAAAAATTTGACTAAATTCACCAGAAATAGTGATTTGAGCAAAATTGTAACTTTGGTAGACCAAGATCTATGTGACTCTCTTCAATTTTTGTAAACATCTTGTATATGGTTTCCGTTCATTTAAGATAACAGATGTCATTAGTTTGGGAATTTCAAAATTTAAAGTGCATCATTGGAATAATTTTCATTTTTTTTATGTCAACTTTTTTTTACCATACATTTATTTTTTATATGTAGATTAAGTGTATTTTGGGTGGTTGATTAGGTTTAATGATTATATCTTCACTTAGATTTAAGTCTTATTATGACATGATGTTTTACTGGAAACTTTTTTTTAGAGTGTGTTTATTTTTTTATATGTCAATTGATTGTATTTTGAGTGGTTAGGAGGGTTTAATGATTATATCCTCATAGAGATTCAAGTTCTATTGCGACATGATGTTTGGATGACAACCATCTTTATTCTTACCAAAAAAAAAATTATATATATATATATATATATATATATATATATATATATATATATATATATATATATATAATTTTAACAAATTACCGAGCCTTATCTTTATGTATCAAACACTTTTTCAATGTAAATGAGCTTTAGGCAGCACAATCAAAATGAAAGAAAAAAATGCCTTTGCCCTGGTTAAACAATAACCCCAAATATTTTCAAACTTAGCTTCACTTTCCAACGGTAAAGTGAATATAGAATTTAAACCATAACCTCACATATTTTCAAATTTGGCTTTACTTTCCAAATGTAAAGTGAATATAAGTCTTTGGTTTCTCTGAAATACATGTATTTAAAGTACATGTATTTGTCCGCTTCAATTATGGTTAGGTTTGTTTTTCATTTAAAAATTTCTTCACACATTAAATTAAAAAAAAAAAAAAAAAAAAAATTTTTTAGTACACTGAATAGTCAGTAATAAAAACAAAGCAAAGCTATAGCCACTTAAAAAAACACAATATCACTTCAATAAAAAAACACAATATCACTTCAATCATTTTCATGGACCCCATCTTTCGGTCAAACGTGTTTTCATTGTAAATGAGTTTAAGTTGAAAACGCAATCAAAGAGCAAGAAAAAGATGTCGTGGGTTGTGGAAACAATAATCCCCACAAAATTTATAATGTAATATTTTATTAAGTTTTACATTGTTTTATATATTTGGGTTTTATTATAATGTTTTTATTTTTATTTAATTTAAGATTTTTTTTTATTAATTTTATTTAATTGGATAATTATAGGAAATATTATATATATTATTTTTATATATGACAACAATAAGTTAGAGGTAATTATTTTAGAATCTTAATCGAAATTATAATATTAACAAAAAAATCAATGGAGGATAGAAAATTTATTATGGATTTGGAGACAATTGTAAGTTTGAGTATTATTGAGACTCTCATTACCCTGTTATTTCATATGGATGTTATCTCTTTGGATGGGATATCTCCAAAGAGTAGTGGAAGAAGATAGAACATATTCAAAAACAATTTAAAACATCTAATCTACACACTCTATCCGAATTGAAAGTGTGGCTATGATTATATATCTTTTGTTTAAGAAGAGGATAAACAAGATGGAATACAAGAGGTTTCTAAATTTGTTTTTAACTCTAGCCAAAACCACATCTAACTCAAGAGAGAAGGACATAAGAATGTTCAATCTTGGCTAGACCATTGGGAGATAAAAGAGGAGATAATTTTCAAAGTAAAGATAATATTCAAATATTATTATATCAAAATTGAAGGAAAATTTGGTGTGCTAAAGAGTGAGAGGAAACAATGAAACTAAGATAGATATTATCAAGAGGTACTCAACCCAAATCTCTAAAAAAAAAAAATATGTCTTGACTACGGTAAAGAAGAAAATAAGCATTGTTACAAGAGGAACAAATTCTCGTGAACTTCTTTGTGACTGGGTATTAATTGATTCCAAAAATATCATAGGATAAAAGAGTATGTTACTATTGTGACACTAAAAAACTTCTGAATTTTAAAATTATAAAACTGATATAAAAAAATTAAATTTTAATTATATCATAAAAAAATAAACTTATTTTGTATAATATTGATATTATGAAAAAATAAATACATTTAAATTAAATGAAATGAAAAAAAAATAATAATATTATAAAAAAATAAATCAATCAATCAAATATTATAAATATATCATTTACTTTAATATATATATATATATATTTAAAAGTAAAATATTTTTAATACCATATATACTAAATCCCAAATGCATGTTTTTTTGTCAACACGATCTTAAAACCAATACCAGAATCAATTTGATTAAAGAGACAATTACTTTGATAATATTATTTTGGTTTTGATAAAACATGTGTGGTCGATATTGTGGAAAATAAGCTCAACCACGATTCAAGAGGATAGGCACGCTAAAATATAAATTCCAATCTTTGCTTTACAGTTGTAATGTTAAACCAAGTTTTGAAATCTTGTCGGTCACTGTTTAAGCGGGGCCCACAACATCTTGTATTTTTGTTGCATTCGTTTGGGGCATTGTTTAAGCGGGGCCCACAGCATCTTGTATTTTTGTTGCATTCGTTTGGGGCATTGTTTAAGCGGGGCCCACAACATCTTGTGTTTTTGTTGCATTCGTTTGGGGCACTGTTTAAGCGGGGCCCACAACATCTTGTGTTTTTGTTGCATTCGTTTGGGGCACTGTTTAAGCGGGGCCCACAGCATCTGTTTCTTTTACTTTGATTGCTTTTCCAAATGAAAATCATTTACAGGGAAACGCATTTATGACTGAGAGAGGGGGCCCGGGAAAAGATTAAGGTGGACGAGCAAAGCAATTGGGAAGGGTACGGATGGGGTCGAAATTTGATGACGGGTGCCCGTTACTTTTTCTCTGTGGCTTTAAGCATGGTGTCTTTGAATGGGCACCACTCTTGATTCAATGGAGATTTTTATGTTTTAAACATGGCTATTTAATATATATTTCATCATATTTTTTATTGGATTATTTATAATTAATAATTCAATTAATTTATATCTATTTTAATTTTGGATTTATTAAGTTGAAAGATAAAATTATTTGAGGTTAAAATTATATTTAGATGAAACTTTTTATAAAATGAAAAGAGATTTGATCTTTATAGAATTGGGTAGATACAAAATTAAGATTAGTCTGGTGGTAGATTAAGATATGCTTGTTTTGAAATGTTTTGTCCAAGGGTGATAGATTTGGACAAACCTTATTTATTCAATTGTGATACATGTGCATAGATATATACCATAATGTTTGTTGGTTATGAATAGTTGTGATGGTTAGTGAAAGCTAAACATTATCTTGTTTTATTTATATGTTGTGTTTATATATTGTGGAAGCAACTAGATGATTTAGCATGATAGGCCATTGAATGGAGGTGGAAATATGAGTGTATTTTAGCAATAATTCTAAGGAAGTGTAGAGTAGGCTCTTTTAGTCACCTTGGATTTTTATTTAATATTTTTTTTATTTTTGTTGAAATACTTAACAAAAGATTAAAAATATTGCATTTTATTAATTAATTTTTGGTGGAAAATTAAGAAGTAAAGGTGACTCTTCACTTATCCAATTTGTAAAAACAAGTTAAAAAAAACCCTATTTGTAAGGAGAAAAAAAGTGGATATAACTATGTTATACAATTTGTGTAATACCAATTCATCCTTCAACCCTTAATAGACCAACAATGGTGAGTGGTCCACAACCTATGGTCTAACACAATGGTGAGTAGTCCACAACCTATGGTCTAACATTAGGATGAAAGCAAAGCAACTTCCCCCTAGAGGTAACACTATGTCTATTTGTTTCATATTAATTTTATTTGCAATATTTTCAAGTTTAACACTGCAATAATGAAGATTCCTTCAAACAATTGATTGTTGAGTGGCATGCTTCATGTTGTTTAAAGCTTCACCTAGTTTGCAATTTGGAATGTTGTGAATAACATAGGTTCTTGAAAACCTCCTATTGGTATTGTCTCACATTTTGGTACATATATTACATAAGCATGTTTATTAATAACTCTATCTTTAAGCATATTTGTAATCATTTTTTGTGTGTATATTAATGAATTGTGTTTTTTTGCTTAACTTTAAACACTAACCTTTTTCAATTTCATTCCATTTATTTAATTGTTGTATATATGCTCATTGTTAGCTTAGTAGCAACATCTTTTTTCTACTCATTTTGGATGATTAATTAACTAATTTTGACCATATCCTAGTCATTTCTACATTTCAATTAAAATACATAATTCAATTCACACTTTTTATAGCTCATCTTACTCGAATGCTTAGCAATCTTAATGATTATAATGGTTAAAAATAATCACTTTAACTTTCCATGCATTCATTTCACTTAGCATTATGTTGCATAATAGAGAGACTTATAATAGTTTCTAATATGACAATTTAACAACAAATTTACAACTAACTTAAGACTCATTTATTAAAATAAATTAAGTGCATTGATTGGAGGACTAATACCCTTAAGGAGAATGGCTCCACTAATTGATTTAACTAAATAACATGATTGCATAGGTTTAGTGAATCTAGGTCTTAAATTAATCTACAATACCATCCATATTTTTTCCTTGACAACCTAGCAAGGGTGTTTTCCGTGTTCCTTCATGTTATCCATGTCAGGAATCAACATAAATGGTGAACATACTATGGTACAAACATTGTTAATATTTTAAGGATTCACATTATAGTATGTTAATTTATCCATGTAGATTCCAAATAATTCAAGAATAGACCCCCAACTTCAAGCCTCTATTTAAAAGTAAATTAAGAAGTTGGTTTCTTGTTCATTTTGAAAAACTAGCATCCCAATTATCTATAGCAAAGGGAAATATTCCTTAGATTAGCTCAAATCCTGTATATATGATTTCTTCTGACTAACATAGTAGTTTAGGTTTTGGGTCTAGTACTTCATATTTTGGTTCCATTATAATAAGGAGCATCATCTTTAGCCAATTTACTCACATGCATAGTGTAACACCTCCCAACACCTTATGACATCTCAAGCTTTGAGAGTGTTACCATATCACTCTGATACCACTCTATAACACTTTCCACCCCCTTAAAGGATCTCAACCTATGAGAGTGTTACCTGTTTGAACCAATCTCCAAGGTCTGTTATGAAGATGGGGTTACAACTAAATCTTTTCTCAAAGTCTTCATATTCTAAAAAAAATTGTAGGGTAAGTGATACTTTCATTCGCAATCTTGTGGTCTTCAACATAAATTTTTCAACGGAAAATTACTTTTTCACACTCATTCTGAATTTTTACATTTGTAAATTAAAAAATAATTATCGAATATTAAATTAAGTATCTTCTTTATGTGTGTGAGGAAGAGGTGTTGTGTGCGAGAATGAATGTGTAGAGCAAGGACATGAAACAGTGATACATTATGTAGCCCCCTCACTTTGTTTGCATTTACGTACTTGGTACATTGTATCAACTATAGAACTTTACTATTATTGAACCATTAGTAATACAATTGTGTAAGTTATGGCATCATTGGGTAGAGAAATAACATAATATTGATGCAATGTGAATAATATGCAAGGATATAGCGTGCACATGTGCATAATTGGTGAATTGATTACTGAAATGACTGATATTTACAAGTAGCGAGATTTTCTATTAATTAGATGACAACATTGGGACGATAAAAAAATCTAGATGTGAGCTTTATCTCTGTACAAATATTTTGTGACATGATTCAAACGAAAAATAGTAACCGATGGTGAATTTTAGGGAAACAAGTCAACAAGCATTTGAAATCGCTAGCGGAGTAAGGAAAGAAACTAGTTGCAATGATACAAATAATTGATTTTCTCATATCGATAGATACTTTCACTAATCGACTACATATTTCGAATAACAGAGCATGTAATTTTTTATTTTTGCAGAATACATTTAAAATCTAGGAGTATTTTTCGAGCTTCTGTTGCCTTACATAAACTATTATCACCGAAGTTGAGCTCACATAAAATCACATTGTCAAATTTCAATAGTATATGAATGGTGTCTCTAATTATCATTTGAAAAGTACAAAATTATAAATATAAGTTCATTGGGAGAGTATATTAAATCAATATTGATGACAAATCAAGCTTCAGGAAGTAGTTTGTCATCTCAAATGCATAAGACTATCTCAGAGAAATATAGTGTTGATTGTGCTTCCTCTGCACTCCTGCATTCCACATAATAAAAAATTGCTCCCATGTACATGATGTTAATTTGAAACATCCTAAAAAAGGTGAAAATGAAGAAGAAAAGTACAAGAGAAAAACATTTTACGTAGTGGTATTGAAGTAGTTAACAAAGAGCAACAACCATAGGCATTATTGCTGAGTATTTCTCTACTCCTGATTCTCTAAGTGTATTTAGTGTTTTCAATCGTTTCAATTAAGACAATAATAAGAGACAAGTTTCTATTCAAATTATTCTCATTTGATTACTATTACATTATACACCTTTGTGTTTTTTTAATATATTTTCTATGTACTCTGTGATATGTAATGCAATGTAAAGGAAGGCATACATACATGTATATAGATATATGAAGCATTGTGGAACAATGTTTTTGTTCCATGCCGGCACAATTGTTCTTCTGCACAAAAAAAGACACTTCACTTAATATTGCATAAAATTGTGAATAAAAGCAATAACAGATATATAGTTTTTAATATATTTGCATCAACAACTCCTGAATATTTTTTCACAACTGCTTCCTCCTTTGAAAGACTTGCCACTCCACAACTTGCCCCGTCTCTTTCAAATTTGTTATTAGTATCAATTAATTATGCATATGCATATTAATTAATTAGTTAATTATGTTTCCACGAGTGAAGATTTATTCCTATGCATTAACTTATGTTAATGTGTGTATTTTAATGTGTAGAGGTGGGGAACAAGTAACATTTATACATTGTGTAGAATTCTTGAAGATTTTATGGATATTGAATACAGTTTCATATTTTGTCTGATATATGCACATTAATATAAGTGATAATAAATGTAATATTCTCTGAGCTTTTTGTCTTGCTAAGAAAATTTATCCTACAGTATTAAATTAGCGTTATGCGAAATGTAGATGAAGAAAGCTTGATTCGATATAGTCCCTTCTCTCGCACTTTTCGCACATTATTTCTCCGCACAATAAAATAACAGCAATTGGTCCTTCCCCACCGGCCCCCTCTCACTCATCTAAGGAACCTGTGGCCCCATTATTTCTGGAATCTCACTGACGGAATCAATATCATAATTGGTTTTAAGCTTTTAGAAATATTAACATTATGGAAATACAAAATATCAAGGAACATCACGACAAGGAGCAATGAACATAGACTTTCATCCCTAATGTTAATAATGACAAAACACGTACTCTATATTACTTTAATCATGGAATCGAGGCATAGAAAAAAGTGCTAATTTTGTTAGTGGCCATTTGTGGAGTGCAGAGAAAATTTCGTACAATTAAATCTCTCCACACTCTACCTTGTACTCAGCAATGCCATTGCATGCCATTTTTGTTTGAGTAGTATGAAATGGAAAAAAATGTTTGGGTAACATGTGCATGTACATATTTCACATTTTATCAAGTTCTTACTCCATCATCACACAAAACCGTCATTTGAATTTTGATTTTTTGCTATCATAGATGTGAAAAATCGAATATAGAAAAAATTGTGCGAAGGTGGCTTTCATTGTGCGGAGTGTGGATGTGCAGAGGTAGCTTTCACTGTGCGGAATGCGGATGCACAAAGGAAGTGTGCACGAAGTCGGGAATAATGACATGGAGCATTCTTGGAAAATGATAAAATGCAGGCCCAACATCTCCTTAATCAATTAATTTTCACTAGAGGAAGGTAACTAAATACTTGTTATCGAATGCACAATTGTGTGTCTTTTTAATGTGGGTAAGAAACAAGTGTTGTATAGGACAACAAGTGTGTGAAACAAGGAACATAAGCTTTTTCTGCGAAATGTTTCATATGTTCATAGGCTTCTATTGTACGGAATTTGCATCTATGAAGGAAGCTTTCATTGTGCAGAGAAAAATATGTACATGAAATCTCTCCACACATTGCAATGTACTCTGCAATGCCATAGGGGGCTAAACAAATCTCCATAAAGTTGATACATTGTGTGCGTTGTGGAGCTTTCACCTTCCAAACTGATAACCATAATTGTGTAGCATTAAGGGAGGGGGGCAGGGGAATCTTCATAAATTTGAGAACCATAATTGCAGTAACCTGTTTCATTGTGCAAAAGAAGCTTATATTTGTTTTAATTTGAAAAAGTCCATTGTGCGGAGCTTTCAATGAAATATTTCATTATGTAGAGGAAGCTTCCTCTGTACAGCGAAATATTTCAATAAAATGAAATATAAAGATTGTGTGGGTAACATGTGTATGTTTTCATTTTCATTTTCGACTGACATTTAATTATAGAGAAGCTTTATCATTGTGCGCAATGCAAATAAAACTCCACACAATGAAAACTCTTGACACTTCACAATGTACTCCACAATTCCATGGCATGTCATTTACATATTTCACATTGTATCAAGTTCTTTTTCGGTCATCACACAAAACCATCATTTGCATTCTCATTTTCAGTTGTTGTAGATGTGTAGCGACTGGAATAGCCAAATTTGTACGGAGGTGGCTTTCATTGTGGAGAGTGCAGATGTGTGGTGGAAGCGTGTGTGGATGTGGGAGATATGCAGAGATGGATTTCATTATGCAGAATGTGGATGTGCACAGGAAGCGTGTGTGGAGCCGAGAATAATGATACATAACATGTAGAAATTATACAACATGCATGTATATCTTGGATTCACTCGATTTAACAATATGCTAAAGTTAAATATTGAATCACTTCTACAAATATCTTGTAGAAAATAAAAAACAACACAATTGCCAATCTTATGAAGCAAAGAAGAATAGATCAAAACCACAACACCAGATATTCCTGGGGAAAGCTTACTGCTCAAAACCCCTTTATCATATATTTTATATTCCACAAGGAATCATGAAACAATTACATACAAAACTCCAATCACAAGAGCTCTCAGTACATCAACTAATTGTCTCACACTGTCATACAAAAATTGGCAAGTTCCTTAGCCAATTTACTGTCTCCAGACAGCCTGCCTTGCTCATGCAGTTCCTGATGAATGCAATCCTTAATCACAAATAATTTCAGCCTTCCTCAACTGCGCTTAGTATCATGGGCATCCTGTGGTGTTATAACTACACCTGGGTAGCCTGCTAATATTACAACTGATAGTTACACTTCCCTTTCACCTAGATCTCAACTGGGTCTCCACTGGAACTGACATGCATGCAGTTAATAATAGTAAAAATATTAGTTGCATGTGAGATCACTACATGTGAATTAATTAATAGTTAATTCACTTGATCTCTCACTAGTGTATCTGCAGTTACAACTAGCACAACTGAGTTTATCTCACTTAACTGAGTTAAACTGATTTACAACTTGCACAACTCATGCACTACTGCACTTCCAACTTTGCTACAACTAGAATCACTTAGTTACAACTCAAGTCACTCTGCATGTCCCACCAACCAACCTCTTAACTCGAAATTCACTTAGCTAACTGATTTTCCACTTCAGTTAACTATTTCCAAGTCCACATTGAGAATATATTATAGTTTATTGTCCATCTAATATTAATGGATAATAATGATAGACATGCATCTATAAATAGATATTCACATGCACTATAAATGGACATACACCTAAAAATAGCTAGTGTGGGCCCCACCCTAATGTAGGTGCTTAATTTCCACTAGGATCATGGATGTTGTTTCCGGATGCCAATTTCACTGTTTCTTGTTGCAAACTTCAACACTCCCTCTCAACAAGAAAGGAATGCCCTTGCATGCGACATGAAACTCGTGCATGCAACACTTCTTTAGTGTTTCTTGCACATGCAACTCTTTTCATGCAACACTTCTCTAGTGTTTCTCGCATGTGCAACCTTTGCATGCAACACTTCTAAAACTGAATAGCCTCCAAACAACTAAATCACTATAATGCATCTGTCATCAAAGTATTTTGACTTCTGCTAGCTACTACACATGTCTTCTAGATCCACTGTGTTGCTGAAATCTGCATCCATGCACTCTTCACTTGCTACCAACTCTGATCTGCGCTCCAGTATCCGACACTGTCACTTTGATTTCATGTCCTCCTGACATCTGACTGCATAAATCCAACTGATATTGCTATTGCTTCTCTGTGGGCTCTTCGTAGCCAAGTTCAATTCATGAGATCCACACCATCATAATGAATCCTGCCCAAAATTTCTTCTTGGGATTATTCATGCATGACACCCCACCTCTCACCTGGTGGTATAGCTACATGCACTCCCTCTGCCCATCTGGCTCGAAATTTCTCTACATGAGTGGTTTCTCCCACTCCATGATCCTCATCTTATGGCTGCTCCACATCCTGAGGTTCACTCTTACCTGCATGCAAATCCATCTCCCTCTCAAAGGTCAATTGCATGGATTTCTCATGCTTCCCCATGGTTGGAAGCTCTATAGAAATCACATCTACATCAAAGATTCTTCACACGAATCCCAATCTTATTGAATTTCTTTGTGGATTTATGCTGAAGGAAGGGTTTACCTTCACTAAAAACCACATCATAGCCTTTATCTTCCAACATTACAACTAAAACTAAATTTTTCGTTAAGCCTAGTACATGCATTACATCTTTTAAAAAGAAGAGTTTACTTGACTTCCTTTGGAAATCAACAGTTCCAATCCTGATAGCGCTATACCTTTTTTCATCACCCATTTTGAAATGCATCTAGAGGTCCTTCTCCTCCAAGCTACTGAAAATTTCTCTGTCTTCCGTCATGTGGAAAGATGCACCACTATGCAAGTACCACATCGAAATCATTGCACTTGACACCATGCATGAAATAAGTGAGAATTCAAGCTCAAATTGTGAGGAAAGGTCCTTACCAACTACAGCTCCAACAACCTTCTTGTTCTTCTTCTTTTGTGGACAATTTGTGGCAATATGTCCATGCCCGTGACAGTGAAAACACTTCACTTTGAACATGTTGTGCTCCTTTCCATCTTCACCGGCCTCATATTTAGAATGGAATTTCTTCCCCTTCCCCTTCTTCACCTTGGGAGCCAAAGCACAATCCTCTTCATCATTATGCTTTGATGAAGAGCCATCTCTGGTGTTCCGCCTGAACTCCTCCTGCACCAGATCTGACCACAATCGTTCCCAATCCGATAAATTTTCTCGTTTGTTGACCAAGTCTTCATAACTGTGCCAACTCTTAGGAAGTCCCAAGAGAGCCAAGCTCACCAAATCATCATCAACAACAGTTATTCCTACACTCCCAAGTTCATCTCGACATTGGAAAAACTTTGTTAAGTATACTGGAATAGTGTCGTTCTTTTCCATCTTGATCTTCCTGAGTTTATCTTGAGTGCCAATTTCCTATGGTCGTTGCTGCTTTGGAATAGATACGTCAAATCCTTACACATAGAATAATGGTGTGGCTTTCCCATGGAGACTTGAGAAAATGTGGTCTTGTATTCCCTCCAATAGGATCATCCTCACCCTTCCCACTTTCTTTTTTCATGCATCAAGATTTGCAACATCTGGATTAGGAACATCTTTGTCAATGAATTCCTTCAAGCCATTGTCTTCGAGTATTGCCTTCATCCTGTCCTTCCAAGCAATGTAGTTCGAGCTACCCTCGAGTGCATACTCTAACCTCAAGCCATTGAAAGCCATTTCGATCTTGAATCAGCTGTAGCACCAAGAAAGTCTTGCTGTAAGTTCGAATTCTATCCACCAACAAACTCAAATCCTACTTCACTTCTACAATTTCCAGTGCTTCGATGCCATGTAGAAATTATACAAAATACATCACTACTACATTTGGCGGAAATTCCGACACCTGTTTCCGACGCTTTTGACCAAATGTCGGAAATTTTCCCAAATTTTTTCCATCCCGCCCGAAACCGTCGCTATACCGACGTCTATAGAAAAGTGTCACAATACCGACACTTAAAATAGTGTCGCAATTACGACGTTTAAAGGAAGACGTCGCAATTGCGACACCATGGCCCAAAGCGTTGCTATTGAGACGACTCTAAACGTCGCAACTGCGACACAATGTCTAGGTGTCGCCATTGCAACGTTTGGAGGCACCGTCCTAATAGCGACGCCTTTTCCGCCGTCGGTATAGCGACAGTTATTTTCGCGCTACATAAAAATACCAAACTTATATGGGCCCTACATAAAAATTCGAAACTTATATGCGCGCTACATAAAAATGTTTCGTATTTTTCGCAATAGCTACGTTTGATATCACGCGTGCATTCGCTCTCTGTTCTTGCAGAACAGCATTTGCCCTCAGCATTCGCGTCACAATGTCAGAACAAAGATTTTCCCTTAGCATTTCCGTGTCGCCCCGTTGCACAAAGATTTGCTCCCAGCATTCACCCCTCGCCGTTCGCCCTCGCTCTTGCGTAACAACATTCGCCCTCAGCTCTTGCAAAATGGTAAGTTCTTACCGCAGGCCCTTCCTCCTATAGTAGGGTTGACTCTATTTGGGTTTTTTTGGTCAATTCCATTGGATTGTGTTAGGCTGTAGGGTTCTCTCTAGATGTCAAGAATCAAGATTCAATACCCTCTATTATCTTCATCACCCAATACAAGATTTTAATTTTTCCCAAAGAAACGCTTATTAATTTGGCAGCCATTATTTCTCCCTGCTTTAAAAACCCTACATTTAAATGAAAACAAGCATTGCATTTCAACTACAAAAAATCTATTAGTGTTCAAATGTACATGTGCCACATTAACGTCTCGATATCATGCGCGCATTCGCTCCGCCTTCAGAACACCATTCGCCCCGCATTCGCTCTCTCGCTTGTGTGAACAAAGATTCGCTTTCAAGATTCGCCCGAGCTCTCGTATCAAAGATTCGCCGTCGAAGATTCGCTCCCGAGTTTCAGAACAAAGATTCGCCCGATTCCCGCCCTCGCCTTCGTAACATCATTCGCCCCCGCATTCGCTCTCTCATTCGGTGCACAAAGCCTTTGCCCCGTATTTGCCTCGCTGCTCGCTCGCCTCTTGCAGAACATTCGCTCTCGCACTTGCATTTCAACTACAAAATCTATTAGTGTTCAAATGTACATGTGTGCATCACTTGTGTAGGGTATTCCTTTTCCACTTTCACATTATCCAAGAATGTGTGCAGTATAGTTCATATTTTTTGTGATTTAGATTATCTTGAAAAAGGAAAGGTACATTATTTCCCATGGAAAAAGAAGGTTTTCCCTTTTTATAGGTTGTTTGGACTTACGTGGAAAAATTTATGGTATGCCTTTCATATTATGTAGTTTAAATTTGAATTAACAGATTATTCTACATGAAAATATAATTACCTATGTGATGTCCTTCATCACTAATTAAAATTATAGGCTTTCAATTTCCTAGACTCTAACTCATCCGATGCTAAATTCTAGGTTCTCATTGGTGGATCACTCTTCCATTGATTTCCTTTCCCTCTGGATCTTGTCATACTTTAAAAGTCATCAATGATACATATATTATTTCAGGTATCCCAAAAGGCTTTATAGTAGAACATATTGTGAAGTTTTTTTGACACTTGATGATTCTTTTTAGAACTGCAACGTGGTCTATGCTATCGAGTTATATATCAAGCAACTTGTCCTTAATAACCACACTATGAGGTAGGTTCAACCAGTTTGAACTTGTTGGGACATAGCATATGAAGTTGTGTGATGAGTCCATATCACGGGTCTATTATGGTGAAAAAAGTGAAGACATGTAATGATAGTTATTATGTTAACATTACTAGAAACATTTTCGAAATTATCCATGCTATCAAGATGTCAAAATTCCAGGCACTAGGTGTCAATACTCGTAGCTAATAGATAATAATAATAATATAAAAAAAATCACATCTTTATTCTTGAAATATGATTGTTACACATTGGTAACCTAGTTCATGAGTTATTATCACCCAAAGATTGCAAAACAAACTTAAAATATAAATTAAACCAACATGAGAATCCAACTAAGGGTTTCTTGACAAAATCATGCCATAACCTGGCATTTTGAAACCCAAATTTGAATCCATCATAAGTAATACAATGCAAACTCAGATGGATTTTCAATGCATGTTTGCATGCTACACTTATTCTCCGTCTAGATATCATTTTTTAAATGGAACCATTAGTCAAGCCCACAGTCCTTTTTATGTGAAAAATTTCAGCTCTATTTGAGCTCTTTTTTGCTCCACCACCTCCATAAACTAGTGTTACACGGGGTCTCGCCCCCCCACCTAGGGGTCTAGATTCCTCGCCCCCTCGCGCTCCGGGGTCTTGGGGACTTCTAGGGGATGTTTCCCTCACGCCCCCTCACGTCCCCTCACCGCCCCTTATAGTTTATGGTTTCCTGTTAAAATTTGATGTGCCACTTAGCATATTTGAGAATCCAAGTGATTCTGATTCAGATGGTGACATGGTTGATCTTGATATATTCGTGCAGAAGTTGGATGCAGAGACTAGTGGGGCATTAACTTGAGCATTTATGCTCATTTATCGTTATGATGATATCATTTGATATTCATATGTTATGTTTTATGTTTTATGTTTCAAACATAACTTATTTGCGTTTAAGTTTTATGTTTCAGACTTGAGTTGTAAACTTCAGTTTAAACTCTATTTTGAATCTTGATATAATATGTCATATGATATCTTAAACTTTATTTTCATTGTACATTGTTAGTAGTTACATTAATGATTATATAGTTATAAACTTACAAACTTACATGCATGATTGTATGATGTATGTTTTAACTTTTAACTTTTAAATTTGTTTCAATTATATGATTCATCATTCATCGATTTGTAATTTTATCATTTATGATTTATTTTTCATGATGCAAGTGTATGATGACTGTATATACATTCCTTGCAAAAATATAGTTACATTTTAAATATTAAATTTTATAATTTTTATGACCCCGACGTCCCCCCACGTTTCCTCAAAATTGGTAGGGAGCTTTTGCATAGGCCGCTCCCGCGCTCCCTCGTCCCCTCGCTCCCACCTCCAGGGGACTTGGTGGAACATTGCCATAAACATATGCAAACATATATCATGATCTTGGAATTCCGTTACATATGTATGTGCCAATGTTCCATAATCATGCCCCATCATCAATTTAAGAAATTTCCATTGAATATCAAATTATGGAGGGGGGGAACTTTTTGCTGCAACATTTGGCTCAAAATTAGGGACCATCTCCGTACGAGGTGAATGAGAACTATAGATATTTGAAGAAGTAGATTAGTGCCTTTTCCTCTGGCCATGGAGTCATATACACTCATCCATCACAAAAATTTGTCTTTGTTCATTCTCACCTTGAAAGTTGCAAAAATTCATGCCCTAATTGAAACGACACTAAATTTGAAAGATATAATAAAAATGCAAGCTAGAAGTGCCCTATTAATACAAAGGGAAAACCTTCCTACCTACCCTAACCGAGATAAATTTTGATTGAATAGGAAACATGATATTTCCTATGGAGTTGATCCAACAACTTGTTAAATGTATGGGACTAAATCATGCATTTGATTTCCAGGGAAACATGCACATGAAGAGAAAAAGTGCATAATTAATGGAAAATCCATACATGCCACTTATAAAAACTACACCGAAAGGTCAAAAAATACTTAAGGCCTTAACTTAATTTGAATCCAAAAATGACAAAACAGGATTAGTGAAAACACGAGAGTGGTGTGGGTGAACAACATAAATAAAAAGTGAAGATACCTTTTCCCAAGATGCCTTTGTCACCGTTGTATGAAAACATGTTTTCCTTTCCCTTTATACATGCAAGTGAATGCATTATAGGTATGGTGTTTTCCCAGAATAGGAGAAGCCTACTTAAATATATCATTCGTGGATTGAATGTTTGGGTGCCTTAATGTGCAATGACATGTTTCAAGGACTGAATTCAATGCAAGGCATATTTGAAACTCTAACTCTGTCTTCCGGTGTCTTATTAGAAATTATTTCAGTTTTCATTTTGTGTTTTCAAGTTAGATATTGTTTTCAAGTTTTTACATTTATAATTTTATTGCAATGTGGTAGATTGATCAGAGCAGTGCAGGAACAACCCCGAGACAGGATGATCGCGGAAAGAGGCCAGCGGAAGAACATGTAAAGTGCCAGAATTGCTCTATCTTTAGGTATTTTAGTTATTTACATAATTGAAATAATATTAATTTTGTTCAAATATGCAGACACCTAGCCATGGTACGCCTGATGATTCCCTCTTTGAGGAAGAGCTTTTTTCATCCCTATCTCCAGTGTTGTTGTTGCAAAAAAAGGCACGAGATGCAACGTCGGAATTTAATGCTTTTATAGATGCGCCTCAAACACCTGAAACAGAAGAGAGGATACAACATCTTATGAGGCAGCTAAATAGATATCAGGTAATAATAAAAAGTCAAAAGGATATTTTTTTTGTTCTGCATGAGATGAATTGTGATAGTTTGATTTTTAATTTTTACATTGACTAAACTAACAAAAAGTTCTTTTGTATGTAGCGTTTTTTGGCATTTGTTGAACCCGGTGTTGGTGGTAGTGGGACACAAGGGCAAGAGATTGCCCAACAACCCTCTCGTACACCTTCTACTCCTTTAGGTGCTAGCCAAGAAACACACCCTGCCCAAGTAGACACCCAGCCAACCGCTGAACGTGTTGGCAATGATGAGGCCGATATGGCCAACTACATTATTGCGTTTCCTGGAGCTACACGTGTCAGCTCCACAGGGACCATTAATGGCACGTTGTTGGTGAACGATGAGGGTGTCCCTATAAAGCATGTACAACCCCCAGGTAAATTTTAATATTTTAACTATTTCATGTACTTTATCTAAAACATATTTATCATGATTTTTATTTTTAAATTAATGATAATATCTTCTTTTTCTTTTGGTTTTATTCTGTGTAGGAAACAATGAGTTCTACAGAATTCTGGAGAGCCATGCGTTGGTAATTTTTGGCCCAACCATACGTACAGGGTGGAATTCCCAGAATTCCAACCTGAAAAAAGAACTTTTAGATTATCTAGAAGCCCTTTTGGGGTCGGCACATTTGACAGAAAAGCGGTGGCTCAGGTAGCCGACAAATATTTGAAATATACCAGGGACACCTATAGGACGCAATTGCAATTTAACCCTAGATATGAGCGTCCTCTCGCAGTTTCAGAGAGTGAGTGGAGAGCACTCATCCATGATGGAAAAGAGAAAAGGGCAAAGAAAGAAGGAAAAATGCCAACCGGACCCGCAAGGTAAATTACAACTTTAATTCAATAGCTTTAATTTTCTTTATGTCTAAAATAAAAGTGTGCTACGTCATATCTGACTTCAATCTTTTGATGCTAGGTTGCCCGACACCTCAAAGGCAACCAAAGCTAGGATAGAGAAAAAGGGCCATCACAAGCTCGGCCAGGGTGGCTACTTGAAATTAGCTGCAAGAATTGTAATTAAGTAGCTAAACATCTTATAATTAATTGTATCGCCTTCCAACGTTTTTGTAATCCTATCATATATGATTAAAAATACACAATCATATATAATGTAGGGTGATGACTTTGGAACAATAACTACAGAGGAAGATAAAAATATTGCTTTCCGTTTTGGCTATCAAGCTGTAGTTGAACGTCGCAGAAGCTTGGGGCAGGTCCCAAGATCTACAATGCCCGATAAGGTAAAACATTAACCTTTCAATATTTTTGTTTTCGTCCATAAATTTAATGTCTAACAACTTTGTTTAAATCAGGGGAGCAACACTACCGACGAGGTAAATAACCCAGTTTTAGAGCCAGATGTAGATGATCCTCTCGTGCAACCTTATCATTGTAGTGGGGACCAGGCCGACAATGCTGCTATCAGTGAGGGCCGTGACGGTAATTAATTTCCACTTATAATTTTTTCTAATTATACCTTGATGGTTGTCCTTATAACGTTTTTTTTTTAAATGACAGAGAATGTTTCCCTTGAGGATCTTACCACTAGAGAGGAAGACAGGGCAACAATCCCAACGGCGACAACTGGTGCACCAGGTAAATAATCTCATTGCAATTTTTTTTATTAATATTACCGAACTAGTTCAATGATATTTAAAAACTGACAATTAAAATTTAATATTATCTGTTTTTTTAGGCGATGCCCCGTCACTGGATGAGACCAGACATCGTGACTACGCAACTAGGTTAGCGGTGACAATTGGTGCACCAGGTAAATAATCTCATTGCAATTTTTTTTATTAATATTACCGAACTAGTTCAATGATATTTAAAAACTGACAATTAAAATTTAATATTATCTGTTTTTGTAGGCGATGCCCCGTCACTGGATGAGCCCAGACATCGTGAATACACAACTAGTTCAGCAGTGCGAGTTGAAAGGCACGAAACAGGAGCAGAGCACGATGATATTGATGATGTAATTAGGAGCTTTAAAAATAGGAAGAAGAAAAAGAAAATTTGACAATGTAAAATATTGTATTATTATAAGACAAACGTTACCATACTTGGAACATTTTTTTACGTTATATAAAAAACTCATTTATCATACTATTTTTATGTCAAGCATTAATTGCAATGTTTCCTTGCGTACTTTTTGTTGAATTGTTTTTTTACTAGTTATTGAATATTTTTTTTTATGCTCATGAAAGTAAAAAATGAAATATAGATTGGGGATTGGGGAATTGAGAGTGATGTGAGGGGGGGGGAGGGGCCATAAGAGCTTCCACCTTCACGTGGTTGGCCCTGTTTAGTAGAGAATAATTTATTGGAGCGATTTAATCTTGGAGCAAACCTCCCTTGATCCAGCGTAGCAACAAAAAAGTCACCGTTGACTTAGTTGCTACTCTTTCAGATCGTGGGAGGCTTGTTCCAAGTTCATGCGACTCCAATAAATTGTTCTTGAAACGAAGAGGAGCTTATTCAAGTATGTTTTGACATTTTCAACATATGTTCTAACATTATCATAAGAATGCATCTTAGAGTAAAAAATACTACATCAATTACTTGTATTTATTGGATAGATAATGATGGATTTTGATTGACTTGGCAGTGCAGGTACAAATCCTCTTGCATCATGAGCAATACAACTTGTCAACCAGGGTCATGTCCAGGATATTTTTGCTTGTGCGCTTGACTAGGTTCGTAATGTCACATTTTGTAAGTTCCTTTACGGTTCATAATTCAATATTAAGCTTGTGCACGATTATTATCTAGGTTTTTTGTATGTGTTTTTTCATCTATTTGATTGTAAGCAACTATGCATGTTTCTTGTTGTTCACTATGATTTCTCCCATTACCACTCCCAGGATGAATCTGACTTTATTGTTACATAGGTTACTTTATTGTTACTATGATTTCTCCATTTACGATTCCATAGGTTACATCATGTAAAGTTGTCAATCTCAGGTTGGTGATGAGCTTTAGTTCTCCAGATTTGGGGCTTTTCTGATATTTTCTCCCTCATGTCATTCCTGCATCACCTCGTTGTTTGAGCATGCCAATTGTCTACCACTTGTACCAATTGGCACATGTCAATCTCCGAGTGGTGCCACATTTCACCTATTTTCAGTGAGAGTTTAGGGTTTCTCTAACATAGCTTCAGAAATCCGATTCAGTGCCTGCTTGAATATTGTCACATAATACTTATGGTTTGGATTGATGAGCATGTTCTAAATGGTTGGTTGATTCATAAGAACCACCCATAAATCTCCCTTCCTCTAACACACAGAAAATAAAAATTTCTTTGACAGGAGACAGAGTTTCAATACTTTGAAAACAAACTTCTATTCCCTTCAATAACTCAAAAAAAAACCATTACACTACTTCCTCACTGAGAGGGATTACAAAATTATGACTGCTACAAAACGCAGTGCATAAAACCAACTCACTGTCTGTTCAAAACAAACATACTCTATCTCTAAGACACTCTGTTGTGTTTTTCCCTTTCGCACTGCTGTGCATACACACTTAAAAAGTTACACTCAGTTTTTCACTTTTTACACACTGCTATGTAATAAAAAATTTACGTACCGTCTATAAAAAAAACTACCAAGCTTTTTCGACCTTTTTATTTTTATATGCCGGAACATATAAAACATATTATAATAAACCCTCTTTTAAAAAAAATAAAATTAAAACTAAATTCTATGGCCCACCTTTCATTTCGTATATGATATATATATAACATATGTTTAAAACATATGTATATATTAAACTATCAAAACATTAAAGAACCCTTTCCGTCGGACTTCAAAAGTCTGAATAGATTGAATTTCAACCAAATTCGCGTTCCAAAATGGGATGCTGACGTCTGCCTAATTTTAACTCGAATTCTCAATCCAATGTGCCCTATAAAAAATTCGGGTCCGGTTTTCAGGTTTTCAGATTCCCTTCAATTTCATGTGATCCAATATTAATGCTCCACGTGTCCTCCTTTTGAATTTACAAAACTGTCGGGTAAATTTATGTTTGTTTAATTTATGGTTGGTGAATTGCGTTAATGCTGGCTGTTGTGTTTAAATACAATCCTGTACAGAAATATGGCTGTGGCCGTCTACAAAAAAAACTTGCAGGAATTTTAAATGCTGAATTAAATTTCTGGATGGCATGCAAGCAACCTCCAAAAAAAAATGTTGTTGCTGCATCCGTCCTTCTGCTGCAGCAGTTGAAGTTAAAATTCAACAGCACAAGGTTTAATAAGTGAGGGTGTAAAGGTAACTTTTTGTCGATGGTACTGGATTAAGATCATCTATTCATTTTTGTAGGGTCTTATGGTGTTTGGTTTTTTAGTTTTGGGTTGGGTTTATCGAGTCTAAGATAGTTTTTGAGTGAAAAAATTGCTATCAGGTATTAAAAAAATTTGGTTCTTTTGTCAAAATTTATGAGCTTGTTAGGAAATACAAAACTAATAATGGTTGTATCTTAAATTTGTGGAAAATAATTTGAAATGAAACCTTTTTGTTTAGGTTGTTGCAGCAGGTGCAAACCCCGTTCAAATTACTAGGGGCATTGACAAGACAATAAAGGCCCTTGTTTCGGAACTCAAAATTTTGTCAAAGGAGGTAAACGCTTGCCTTTTGAGTAGGCCGGTTTTCCTTTTTGCTGATGGTTTGGTGTATCTAATTGAATTAGTTGCCTAAGGTATTTTTGGTTGCAAAATCCTTTTCATTTTTCATACAGTATTGGCCTTGTGGAATACATTTGATTGTGTGGTCTTATTAGATCTACAACATTTGTAGTTGTTTAGTCTTATGGCCGAGGTGCACTTTTATTATGGAAATAGTTGATGCAATATTGTCATTTAATCCTTACTGCAGGGTAGCATGTTGAGAAGTTTCTTGTGAAACATTTGGTATTCAAAATGACACTTGATCCTATACAGGATCATGCACTTGACTTCAAAATTCATATTCAAAGTGTGCCAGACAATTCTTGCAAAATTTCAAATATTTATGTTGTTTTAAACCATTATCTTTTTCATGTATTGGATGCTGAAAATGTGAAAAAGACTTTGGTATGAAACCAACTGGTGAATAATTTCCAGCACAACAACCACTTCCAAGACATGATTTAGAAGTAGAACAAATGTGCTTATGAAGCATAGAAAGATATCCTTGATTCATTGTCAATGTTTGGCTAGAGTTATTTTTGGAGAAAATAACTCCTTATTCCTAGAATAGTGATCTTCAATACAAGTAAATGCCAGAGAAGAGAGATCATCGTGTGACGCAACAAAACTGAAATTGGACCCCCAAGGAGAGCCGGTGTGTCTACAATCGCTCTGTCAGCATTTTCCCTTGGTTTACCCCGTTCTTTTCCTCCAGCCTAAGTCTTAATTGACTTCTTCTTTCTTCGGTTTTATTTATCAAATTCATAGAATTTGATAAATAAATACTATCCACAATGGTTGGACTTTAATTTATATTCCCGACTTTATATTATCTCCAATCCTTATAACCAATGTTTAACTTTCAACACTTTGTATTTATACTCCACGTTTCTTTTTAAATAAATAACTTGTAGTGAACTTTCGGCTCTATATTTCACCACCCAGCCTTACAACAATCACCCTCCAGACTTATGCTAATTATCCGTCAATCGTTTAATTAAACAATTTCATTATACTCCGGCCCCACCTATATATATCAATAACCAATCAAACACTCGTATCGTACCTGGCTATCCTCCGCACACCTTAGTTAACCTCTGGGCAAGTTCAACGTGCGACCACCGTTCGATGGCCCTTCTCCAAATCAACAACTCTTGGCAATTTCGCTCGGCTTCCAACGTCGGGCTTTAACATGCGATGGCATGGGTTAAACGGTTGTTTTTCGTGGTCACTTCGCCACGTGTCGCATTCCCTATGGAATCGCTCGCGAATAGGAAATACCGCCTACTCCGCAAAAGCGGTGCGATATGGGCAACCCGCTTTTGTGATTCCGCTCGTGGTTTTGGTAGAGGGCTTGACCACGGGTGCATGTCTGGTTCCGCTATCCCTTTGTTTGTTAACTCATGTCCAATCCTCGGGTCAGGTTCCGAAAGCACAACAATTTTGTCTCTTTATTAAGCGGGATTTTAATATGTGTATTATCAAAGAAAACCAACACAAATTTTATAAGAAAATTGTTCAAAAGTCGAGCCCACCGGACTTCAAACGGCGATAAACCATAATTCAAACCAAATTCGCGTTCCAAAATAGCCTGCTGACATCGGCCAATTTTGTGACGCGAATTTCTTATCAAATTCGCCCTAATATTTTACGGGTCCGGATTTCCACTGCGCGAGCGGCCCAAACAAAGATCCGCTCCAATCAATTTCTGCCACGTGTCCTCAATAAAAACTTGCCTTGCTCTTGGCTGTGGGTGCATTCGATGGCGTTTAAGGTTATGGGACATGGATATGGCAATTTCATATCAATCACATTAACATTTAACGCTGTTCAATTAAGTTTTCACATCAAATCTGCATTAATTAATTTTTAACACTGTTCAAGATCGGACCTCCACTCCTCTGAGCGATTCCGCACGCTCCAATTTGATCCGGCCTTCGGCTCTCATTATTAATGATCAGAGATTCATTATGACGGCTGTCCTTTGATTGCATTGCAGATGGGTCGACATAAAAAATGGCGTTTAGCCATGGTTTTTCAGACAAGTCGGTTGCTGGATTACACTGTCTGGTAACTGCGACGATAAGGAGAAGTGGCCAGCGGAACTTCTGCCTAGACTTTGCTGCATATTTCCATTTCTCTCGATTCTGTTTCTGTCTGTCTTCCTCTGTTAATTGGAATTCTGCTTCTTCGTCTCTTGTGCCCACTGCGCCTGAGATTGCACCCATGCCTCGCGTGCGTCATAGGATGCGTTGCCGCAGGGGGAGCACTAGAGGTCAATCCCGGCGCGCTCCCTCCAGCACCTCAATAGAGATGACTTCCGGCCAGTCCAGTGATTATTACTTAGGTAGATATCCAAATACTAGGAGTGGGCGGGGTCGGCTTGTAGCATCTGGCCACCGTATGGATTCCCCTGCTCCTGGCTTCCCCACCGCTAGTTCACCTTCTCCCACGACGCGCACTGCGCAATTTTCCTTTAATTGCTCTCTCAACCGCCCGCGAATCACGGCTTTAGTCACTGTGGTCTTCCGCGAGGAGGCCCAAACGGAGGAAGAATGCACCCGTCCGGCGGGTCTGAGCTCGGAAAAAGCCGGCCAGCATTCGGGCCTTCAGGAGGGGAGCCGAATCGTGGAGGAACCAGCGGAGGATTAGTTTGGTTAATTTGTTTTTCTTGCTTAGCAGGCCCAGTTAATTGGGCTGCTTTTAGTTTATTTTACTGTGCTGGACCCTTAAGTAATATTTTTGAATTCTGTAAATTAAACGTTCAAGACTGGTTTCCCCGTATGAGGGCAGTCTTCTTAATTTTTTGATTTTTTGATGACAAATTTGCCATGAGTATGGCCAGGCAATGTTTTTGACTTCGGTGTAATTTTATTCACAATGTTAATAGATTAAATTTACTTTGAATTCTCACATGATTAGCGTTTTTCTTGATCTGTTCAAGGATTTTGGGTACTTTAATTTGTATTTGGAACAATGGACGTCGGTACTCTATCTGTTGCTTTACTGTTCTACATACTACTATTTCAATTTCTTATAGATGCCTCGGGCATATTTGAATGCTTTCTCAGATTGTCGATAATCTCCATGTGGACCGTTACTGGATTTTATATCATGTCCCTGTATGTGACATGGGGCATTTTTCTATCATTGTCTGGGGTGGGACTTCCACTTTTCTGGATGGATATTTGGGTTCCAATCTTCAGATGTGAAAATGTAATGACTTCATGGACTGTTTTACTTCATATAATATATTCAAAATAGCATTTTTTTTCTTCTGAAAAAAAAAAGATTAATGTTTATCATTCTGCCTTCAAAACTAGCGATGCTGGTCTATGTTGTTGGTTTATTGATATGGTCTGATGGTCTTTTTATATTTTGGACATATCACACTCCTCACATGATTAGCGTTTTTCTCTGTTCAAGGATTTTGGGTACTTTAATTTGTATTTTGAACAATGGACGTCGGTACGTACTCTATCTGTTGCTTTACTATTCTACATACTGCTATTTCACTTTCTTATAGATGCCTTGGGCATATTTGGATGCTTTCTCAGATTGTCGATAATCTCCATGTGGACCGGTACTGGGTTTTATATCAAGTCGCTGTATGTGACATGGGGTATTTTTCTATCATTGTCTGGGGTGGGACTTCCACTTTTCTGGATGGATATTTGGGTTCCAATCTTAAGATGTAAAAATGTAATGACTTCATGGACTGTTTTACTTCATACAATATATTGAAAACATCGTTTTTTCTCTTGTGAAAAAAAAAATGATTAATGTTTATCACTCTGCCTTCAAAACTAGCGATGATGGTCTATGTTGCTGGTTTATTGATATGGTCTGATGGTCTTTTTATATTTTGGACATATCACACTCCTCACATGATTAGCGTTTTTCTCTGTTCAAGGATTTGGGTACTTTAATTTGTATTTGGAACAATGGACGTCGGTACTCTATCTGTTGTTTTACTATTCTACATACTGCTATTTCACTTTCTTATAGATGCCTCGGCATATTTGGATGCTTTCTCAGATTGTCGATAATCTCCATGTGGACCGTTACTGGGTTTTATATCATGTCCCTGTATGTGACATGGGGTATTTTTCTATCAATGTCTGGGGTGGGACTTCCACTTTTCTGGATGGATATTTGGGTTCCAATCTTCAGATGTGAAAATGTAATGACTTCATGGACTGTTTTACTTCATATAATATATTCAAAACATCGTTTTATCTCTTGTGAAAAAAAAAATGATTAATGTTTATCACTCTGCCTTCAAAACTAGCGATGCTGGTCTATGTTGCTGGTTTATTGATATGGTCTGATGGTCTTTTTATATTTTGGACATATCACACTCCTCACATGATTATGATTAGCGTTTTTCTCTGTTGCAGGGTTTTGGGTACTTTAATTTGTATTTGAAACAATGGACGTCGGTACTCTATCTGTTGCTTTACTATTCTACATACTGCTATTTCACTTTCATGGACTGTTTTACTTCATATACTGCTATTTC